>JAGPOW010000261.1:20436310-20476613 GCA_030014935.1 Caiman crocodilus
AGCTTTGGTGGGGTGGTCTAGTTGGGGATGGTCCTGTCTTGAGCAGAGGATTGGACTAGATGTGACCTCCTGAGGTCCCTTCCGCTCTTTCTTAATGTTCTATGATCAAAGTCAAATTGATGGGTTAAAATTGATATTGAACTGAGAATAAATGATCAAATTAAATTACCAGTTTAATACTACATAGTGCTGGTAGTATTAGAACAGGGTCTCTTAGGGTCTCCAAATAAAGAATTTTCTCAAGTAAGTCATATCCAGAACTTAATAAAATATTTGCATACTGAAATTAAATGTTTCACTTGTGTATCTCAAACTCTGAGTCAGTTAAAAAAATTCCTCCTTTGATTTAATTTCTTGTGGGGTAACTAACCCTTTCTTTACAAAATCAGAAATACACCTGAATGAGAATTTCTCAGACTTTGGTTTGTGGCTGGTTACGTTTGGGGAATCTTTTGGTGGATAACATTGGTGATCCTATGAACCTATGCACACAGCTTAAAATTAAAGCATTAAAGAGACCAGGTTGTCTCAACTAAGTATAAAGCAAAAAAGAAATGGAGAAAGGAAATATACTTACAGTCATTGGGAGGTTTGAGACCTTGTAGTCTTATGGACTTCTATGTATTAGGAGCTGGAACTTGAGTTCAGGAGGTGATACTGGTGCACTAGCAGGTTTTGTTTTAGGGCAAGAAGAAATTGATCAAAGGCCAACATAGCTGTATGTTGATGCCTTGACTTTCTTTCCCAGCTATGATTGATCTTAAGGTGTTTGAAACATTGTGGTTTCCTCAGGCTTATCTGTGGCCTGAAAGGAAAGGCTTTTCAGCCTAACTTTTAATTCTTCCGGTTTGGGAACTTGGTGCTGTCCAATTCAGAAAATTGGATGTGGAATAGGTCACTGTAAGCGAGTGTCGACTTGGAACAGTGCTCTGCAAGCAAACCGTTTCATAAGTATTGGACGTTTTGCCACAGACTCGATAAGATATCAGAAATTCAGAGCACTTTCAAGAAAGCTGACAGCTTTGTCTGAATGTAAAGGTCTACAGGTGACATCATATTACCGATCCTCAAAGGTTTTGTGCAAAGTAAAAGAAAAATAGGGATCAATGAACGGGTAAATTAAGAGCATGGCACCTAGTAGCCACTCAATATTCATTCTTCAGGGATATTAAACCAATCTGTGAGACCACGATAATATCTAGTCGTAAGTTGCCAAATGAGAGTTTTAATTTTGGCAAAAAACAAGTTACTTCAAAGCTTATCAAGGTAAAATTAAAATCAAATAATAATTTTAAATATATATTTAAAAATGAAGTTAATGTGTAGGATCTATATTTTTATAAATGCTATTTCTCTCCTACCATATCTACCTTCTTTGTAGCATTCCAGTGGGCTGACTAGGTGTTTTACAAATTTCTAGTCTGTTCCATAATTATTGAAATCCCATCTAATTCTAAACACCTATCCAACTAGTTGGAACACAGAAAAAGCAATCATTATATTGGAACTGCACATCCAAAACAGGAAGATGCAAAATGGATAACCAAGTTGACATGTATTCTGTTTCAAGGAATGTTAGTAACCACTTTAGAAGAAAACTACTGGGCTCACCCCGTATTTATTGTACTGTGCTATTATGTCTTGTGTATAGAAGGAACATGCTGTGTCTGCAGCAGTCTTCCTCCAGTCGTTATAGGAGTGACAGTGGTGGCCTTTGACAGAATTGGCCATTCTCAGTTAAATTGCTTCATCACTAATATGTGCCTTCAGTAAATGTCAGTCACTGAGAATCCTGGAGACAAAAAAGGAATTGTTTATGAAATATTGATCTTTCTGTGGGTGGGGGGGGTTGTGGTACTTGAACTACCAGTATTCTTTTTATTGCCATAATGAGGTCCATTTTACAGGTATCTTAATTCAGTAGGTCGGATTATTTTTTGTAACACTTTTTGTAACGCACTGTTTGACAATATCAAATATAGTATCTTTTGGGGAGTTATGGTTTGAAAAAATACAAAGTGGCAGTCAAGTAGCTGTATGAAGGCAGTGAACATTGTTTGATTTAGTGGCTGAGAAACCAACTGGCTCAGTATTGAAAGTATGTAAGAAGCATGTGAAAATATTATTACCTAATCTAGTTTTTTCTTCATTGGTTTCAGAGGCTTTGCCTTAGAGGTTTAGGAGTATTGGTTGGGTGGGGGTAGGGTGTGGGAAGAAGTGGGCAGGAGGTAAGAGTCTTCCCTCCTCTGGGGACTCAAAAAAAAGTCCTTGAATGCTGCTAGCATGGCATTATCTCTCTCTCCTGGTCATTGCTACTGCAGCAGCAGCACAGTGTCTGCATTTGGTGACAGCAGCACAGACTCCCTGGGGGTGCTGCCATTCTGTGATCCCACTGACTTGGTGCCTGGGGCAGGTGCCCCACTTGCAGCCCCAGTTACACTAATGATTGCCTTCCTTTTATCACAGGATATAACACGTCAATGTATTTCTGCTCTCATGTGTATAGCAGTCATATTTCCTAATTGAGCTTGCTGGTTAGACTGTGATTGTTATGCCCTTCAGAAATTGGTATCAACTTTAGAAGTAAAATAGCAATGCTGGATATTTGAAATCTGATGCTGAAAACTGAACGAAGGTGTTAGATGATAGGATTACTTTATCTCACAGGTGCCCAGCTTCCACGTGGCCAGGGGTTGTGCAGTGGTGGTATGTAGGTCCCAGGCAGTACACTGCGGGGTCAGTTCCCTTGCTGAACCAGGCCCATGTGATCCCTTATGGCCCAGGCAGCCTGGTGGTAAGCAGTCCTCCTGGCCCTGGATTGCACTGGTAGTGTGCTGCTCTCCCACAGTAGAACTGGCATCTACTGGGGCTCATGGGACAAGTGCTTGCCCTTAGATCAGAGCTGTCCAATTGGCAGCCTGTGATCTCATCATATCTTGAACGATGAAAAAGGTGCCCCTTTTGAAACAAAAACATTTGTTCCCTCCTGTCTGCTGATGATTACATTTGGGGCCATGTCATGTATACATTTTGGCTAGACATTAATGCCACCTGCCTTTCTTCTCCATGGCCCTGCACCACGGATACACTCAAAATGCACGTATCTTGGGAATGCTGATGCAGATCGTTCTAACAATGCTTCCTCTCTTCTTATGTACTGTGAGTAGTGATACTTTAAAATGTCAACATGTTTAACATTATCATCACCATCTGAGCTATTACACATTGAAAAACTTGGAGCACACTTCAGAATTATTTTTACTAGCTCCCTGGAAACTCATGTATATCTTTTGCATTGGTGATACAGGCCTAACACTTTGTGTGGATTTATTCCACCCATCGTAACATTAAAACTTAATATTTTTAAATAACAAAATGAGACTAGAGAATAAGTGATAGACTTACTGTGCTCTGCTTAGCTAATCTTTCATATGCCCCTAATGGTAGAACACTAATGTCATTCAGGGACTTTTGCCATCACTCTTGGGTGGTTACTGTGTTCATTTCCCACATTTGGGAGACTATGAAATATGTTCTGGCATCTGTCCTGAAATGTAACCTAAGTTATTAGACAAAAACATGGTCTGGAAATCCCTCTCCTTTAGGATCTCAGAGCTGAAGCTTGTCTTGGGAGTATTTGAAATATGTGGTTACAGATCGTACCCTCTTTCTTCAAGTGTTTTGTGTTACTAAATGGTTTGTGACAATAAATCACTTTTAATATGGGTGTTACATTTTGTCAGTGCAGTGTTTTATAAAATACCTTGTTCTCTTATTTAAGGTGCAACTTCCACCTATCACCACTGATCTAATGGCCTGTGTTTAGATGTGTGTTTTTCACTGAACTAAGTTTCATATTATAACAGTTACTTCAAAATGTTTGTAGTTTGAGGAAGGAACAATCTTCTGGTAAAATGCTTAGAAAGTATGTAGGTTTTACAGAAATGGATTCAGGAAGTGGTAGAGATTTAGAGGGAAATTATTTGAGAGAAATAAAATTAGAAATCGAGTGGTTACAAATATAGTAATAATTCAGTCTCTTACATTTTTGCTGTGCACATCATGCTCGGTGTTTTTTGGGATGCGCATTAAATCTATCAAAGGTAGATTGCCAAGGGATGTGACTGATGCTTCATTAAGGCCAGCAGTAAATGCTTTTAGTCTATGCTTATGCTCATCATGTATATACCATAATATATTGAGTTCATATAATAAAAAATTGAAGACATTTGAATTCTCATAGTACCTATTTACATATAGTAGCATAACAAATCCATGTAGCCTGGCAAATACAGGATTGAAATTTGTAAAATGTTAATAGAATTTAAGTATAGATAGGAACATTATGATCATCTAGTCTGATTTTCTGGATAATATAAGTAATAAAATTTCATCCAGTAATTCCTGCATCATGTTCACATCTTGTGGTTTAGTGAGACATGCTTTTAGAAAGACATAAATATTGATGTTAAGACTAAAGACAATGGGGAGCCCAGCATGTCTTTTGGTAAGTTGTTCCAGTGGTTAATTACCATTGGTATTAAGAATGTGTGGCTTTTTTCTTTCCTGAATTTCTAGCTCTGGTTTCCAAATATTGGATTGTGTCTTTTTCAGCTCTACTAGGTAGCCTTTACCTAGTAGACTCTTAATTTTCTCTTGGATATGTGAAGCAGGTTGAGCTTCTGAAGTTTTTCACCTTTCAACCAAAGTTATTTCCTGAAATATTTTGACTTCTGAGAAACTGGGGGCATTTATAGATGTGCTCTGGGAGTGTTGGAGGGGCTTTAGTTACAGCAGCTCTAAGAGCATCATGCATATCTGTCTCGCAGCACTGAAAAATGGCGGTAGGGGTGTTCTAAGTAATGCTTGTCAAACGAGCTTTAGTTACAGCACCCCTGCCACTACTTTTCAGTGTGGGGACGCTGATGCACATGATGCTGGAATCAGCTGGAGTGTGGTAATTGCCACACTCCAGCAGAATCAAATAATCAAGTCTTCTTCAACGCACTAATTACAGTGCTTCGGAGCTGCCTCACTGCATGTGTGTAGGCTCCCAAGATTACCAGGAGGGGCATTGCCTGATAGCTTTCCCTGTACAACAGGGTACAGAGAAATCATGCTGTGCAAGAAAGGCAAACTTGCAGTTTTATAAAATGCTGCTGATATGGAAAAAAGTATTTCAAAATTTACTGCAGACTTGGTGAATGAGCATATATCTGCTTAGAGGCCTCACTACTAAGGCTGCTCAAATAATTGATTCCTTAAAAAAACCCGAACTGAACCAAAATAAAAATGCATACAATAAAATAAAACTGGGGAGAATCTACTCAAAATAAATATTTTGTTTTTAAATGTCATTGAAATGACAATTAGTACTATTTTATATTTGACCAAAAATACATCATAAAAATGTTTTTTGGAGCCAAAGAAAATGAAGGGTTACATTTACAACACCTGTTACCTACTAGTTCCATACTAAAAGTAACTCACTCAGGAGATCAGAGAAGCAGGTTATATTGCCTTCCCTACTTGAGAGGGTGCAAACCAAGATTCAGACTTGGTAGTGAAGTGGTTAGGTTGCTCTGCAGAGAAACACAGGTCATCGTAGTTCAAATCCACTGTATAATCCAGAGATTTGGATCAATGGGTATGTAACTAGTGCATGCAAGCTGAAACCAATTTTAAAAAGTGAGAGCAGCTCACCAGAGAACCTTCCAATCTGTGATCTTTAGGACGTTCCTTGGAAGTAGCAAGCATTTAAATCTGCTTATGCAGAGGAGAAATTTAGACACGTGTTTGATCGTGTGTGAATCGTTTTGTGACCTTAGGCATTCATTTCCCTAGTTATTAGGATGAATGACTAAGAAATGAAGTATTTCAAACATTTCCATAAGTACGTGTCAGTCTTACTTGGTTGAAACAATTCTACAACCAACTTGCTGGTAAAAATACCCATCTCCACTAATTTATTTATTAATTGAAAGTGTGAAATCCTGATATGTAAAGTTAATGTGTACTCTGTGCTATAGCTGTCTCATTGAAATGTGTTTCTGCAACCTTTTGAATGTGTTTTTCAATAAATTAAAAAAAGTGCTTGTATGATGCACCATTTATTTTGAAAGAATCAGGCAACTCATTTTTTCTCTTTAGCCTGAAAAGATTTGTGTATTGCTATAGTTTATTCCTTGATAATTAACAAAACTCTTTCCTCTTATTATTTCTGTCCATTATTTAACATTGTATCAAAAAATTCTCATAAGCAGTTACTTCATTCAGAATATTAGGCTTCTAAACTGCTTCAAATCAAGTCTGTTCTAGTCTGATTTACAGTTCTTTCTATACATGTTCACTAGTCGTCTGGAAAACAATTGTACCATTCATTGCAGGGATTAGCATTTCTGAAGTACGCTTCTAAAAATTAAGGCACTAGCGTAGAAACTAAAATAAGGCTTAGGGGCTTGTCTGGGAATACCAGAAAACCAAAGGGTGCCTATACATGAGCAAGAAGCTGCTCTGACACGCTTTAATGACAGGATGTCAGAGCAGACTCAAGTCTGCTGGAGTGGTACTAACTTCCACTGTGGTAAGACCTTCCACTGTGGTGGGGTGTTTTATTTAAAACTTGTCAAACAAGCTGTAGGTAAAGCACCCCTACGGCCATTTTGAAGTATGGGGACATTGATGCATGAGACGCTCTGGGCGCTTACTTGATTATAGTGGCTCTCAGAGCTGTTTTAATTAAAAGTGCCCCCTCTCCCCCCCTCCACTCCTGGGGCACATATATAAATGCTCAAAAGTACCAGCATATTAATAGACTTGACTTTTGCATAATAAACATGCTTCCTAGTACTTTAGCAGTAGTTTTATTCTCCTTGATTTGATAAATTGTGCAAGCTAACTTAAATTATTTTAAAAATGAATTTTCACTTGTATCTTTGTCTTAGGTAAGGAACAGTCTTCTGGAGAAATCAACATGCATCCAGTTTCAGCAACTCCACTCTCTCTCTTTAGTAAAGAATCAAACTCCTCAAAACATAGTGACCATCACCACCACCATCACCATGAACACAAGAAAAAGAAGAAAAAACACAAACATAAACATAAGCATAAACATAAGCATGACAATAAAGAGAAAGACAAGGAGCCCTTTGGTTTCTCCAATAGCCCAGCCAGTGGGCGGTCAATTCGTTCTCCGTCGCTTTCAGACTGAAGTGAGCAGCCCAAGGACTGAAGCCAGAAAGCTGATGGAACATTTTGAAGGATGTATATAACTAAAGCCTCTATCTTTTTGTATGAAAAATGTAGATGTATTAACTGTCTTTGCAATTCAGAAGCTTTCAAAATCCAAATTTTGAAGCATTCTAGGTGCGTATTCAGTTGCTGAAATGAACCTGATTCAGAGAGAGATGTTTTCTGGTTCTGAGTCAGTTTCTGTTTCACTGTTCTCCCCACCTCCCACTCCTTCCCTTTTAAGCAAAGAAAACAGCCCTTTGTGTAAGGGCCCCTTGTCCACTGGCAACCCCTTGCACATCATGCTGTCCATGTGTACTGCCAGATTCAATTATGTTTTAAGCCTTTGAAGAATGTTATGAGTCAAAGTATGTTTTAAACAGAAGCCAACTGCCAGACCTCTGATGAAGCACTGTTTCCAGGGCAATATTGTATAACTCGGCGTAGACCTCCTGGGAAGACAAAGGCTTTCCTATAATCTTTGGTTGAGCTATTCCTTTCCTTAACCATTACAGTGTAATGTCAGAATTTTAAGACTAGTACATAGATATTTTCCCTTTTCAGATACTAAAAATCTTAAAATTCCAAGCTGCTTTTAAGCTGCAGATATTTATTATGGACATAATCTTTTGAATATAATCGCATTCTGCAATTATGTTTCTGGAATTTTAGCAGGAAACTTAATGCATGTTTTGTCCTGTAATCAGGCTTTTAAAATAAAATAAAGTTTTGCAAATTATTTTGACAAAGGCAGCTTTTTCATTAAATATAACAAAATTAGGAGTACACTTTTGAAAGAAAAGGTTAAAGATATCAGAAGCTGCTTATGTGAGCATATACTCCTGTTGAGTATTTTCAGGAAAATTCAATTTAACACTCAATTCATGAATCCATATCAAAATAATATTACTAGATTAACCAAGATCTGGGACTTAAAATGGTGAGTGAATTGAAATGTCATTACTTATGGTTTATACAGTTTTGTACGTAGTATTACATATCCAGCAAATATTTTATTTAAAACTTTAGTTTTTAAACACTCAGGCAATACAGGTGAAAACCATCACTGCTCTTTTTTTTTTCTACTTGTACTCCTTATTTCTATTTAGATGTTGGGATTTTACTTTGTGACAGTTTATCACTGTTGGCTGGAGTTTACATCGTATACATCTTACTATTATAAAATGGTTCTGTTAAAGTATTTTCTTTTTCTTTCTTTTTTTTTTCTTTTTGAGTCCTCAGAATGATGCTACTTCTAGAAAAAAGTTTGATAGGAAGGCTCTTTTTTTTAAAACCAACTGTTCCAAAAGTTAATAAACAGTTTTATATGATTTACCTATTGTGGGATTCAGTTGCTTGTGCGCGTAAAGTTTATCAAAAGCAAATTGTCTACAAATTGTGGGGAAAACAATTCATAGACTCATAGATTGTAAGGCTGGAAGAGACCTTGGAAGACAATCGGGTTCAGCCCCCTGCACCAAGCAGGGAAGACAACTGGGGACAGGTGACCCCAGCAATGTGCCTGTCTGGCCTCCTTGATGGATTCAGGCTCAACATTAGGAGAAATTTCTTCACAGTTAGGGTGTCCAGACTGGAATAAGATCCTGCCAGAGGTGATGTAATCACCTACCCTGGAAAGGTGGTATACTGCGCTTTCACATCAAGAGCAATGCCACCACCTTTCTTCCCCACCCAGTCCGTTCTATGCAGGTTGTAGCCCTCTTTAGCTACACTCCATTTGTGTGAGGAGTCCTATTAGGTCTCCATAATTTCTACTTGATCATAATGCCCACTGGAGGGCTAGCTCCTCCTGCTTGTTCCCCATGCTTCTGGTGTTGGTATATAGGCACCTGAGTCCTCCTACTGAGGCCTTTGTCTTCCTGTCCTGCTGATGGAGGACTCTTCCCTCTGCTCCTGCAAAAGTGGCTCTCCCAGTGTCCCTATCTACAGGGCTTAATTGTATGTTGGTCCCTGGACATGTTTGAAATTGTGTATCCCCACCCCCCAGCAATCTTGGTTTAAAGTCCTGTCGAGAAGATCGGCCATCCTGGCTGCGAACAGGGACTTAGAGCAGCCATCTCATGAGGAAAGGTAAGAAGCAGAGGCTACAAGGAGTGACCGGGTCTAGTGTTGCTCCATTCAAACTGTAAGACAAGCGACATGAAAAGGGAAGTAACGTTTGTATTCTCGCTCATCCTGAGGGACCTTAAAGAATGAAGACCCAAGAGTCTCAGTAAATGTGAAGAAGAATAGCAGATGACGGTAAAACAAGGAAGATGAGAACTTTATTAGCATGTTTTTTTGCAAAGCAGCTGCTTATGCAGTTCAGTTTACCATCTGCCAGTTGTCTGACTTACCTGAGCATCACAATTTGAATCATAAGGAGAAATTAGGGAAGAAATAATGGCTTGATAGATTTTTGGCTCTGGATAAAGAGTGATGAAACAAAGTGACAAAGGTGTGAGGGAGTGAACTGATGGCAGGGAACTGGGTTTTCTGTTTCCCATGGGGAAACCCAGTGGGGAGTGGGGCAGGGCCACAGGCAGTTCATCGGGGGGCTCGCTGCCCTCCCCTGGGGCCTCCGCATCCTAGCAGGTGGGACCCAGCACGGCAGGGTGGGGAAGGTCCTTGCCACTGTAAGCGAGGTGCCCAGTGCCCACCTGAGAGCAGCAAGCACAACCCCATGCTGCTGCTCTCACTGTTGCCAGGCAGGTAGAGGGCACGTCAGCAGGCTGCTGCAGGGCTTAGTGGCAAGGAGCTTCCCTGGCCAGCCCTGCTGTGTCCTGCCACGCCAAGTCCCACCAGCTGGGCTAGGGAAGCCCTGGGGGAGGGCAGCAGGATGAAGAGCCGACACCAGGCACCAGCCCCCCATAGGCTCCGCTCTAGCTGTGCTGCCCATGAGGGAGCCGGCTCCATGCTCCGCCACACTGCCGCAGTTGCCACCTCCCATGGGTGGCAGCTGGGGTTCAGGTGCTGCTGTAGGGGGCAGGGGGCTGTGGACCTGGGTCCCTAACCCAATAGCCCTGGCAGATGGTGGCTGTGGGTGGGGGGCAAGAGGTACCACCAGGGCCAGGGAACTGTGGGGGGCAAATGAGGGGCATCAGTAGGGATGGGGGTGGTGGCTTGAGAGTGAGGAGCGCAGACCTGCATTTTGTGAGCTAAGGGGGCAGGAGGAGCTCTGTTTTCCCATGATTTAAAAAAAAACACCCCCCCCCTCAAATTTATAGGTATTTAGAAATTATTTTATTATTGTGATTGAAGCACTGGTCAGCTTTCAAATTGCTTTAGAACTGTAAGTATATCAATAAAACATTGTGTTCAACTGAGATATCTATATATCAAGAATTTGCAGGTTATTTTAACCAGAGAAAACCAGGATCTCTGCTGATGAGCAGTGAAAGCTAGTGCCATTCTGTTCCATAAAGACAAATACACTTGCAACAAATCCGGTTTTAGTTGGCTAGTGGGAGAAAAAACCTTTCAGATTGGTTAGGGTTGTGAGATGCTAAAACGCACTTTCCTTGGACTCTCCTTCACTAGACAATGTTAAGAATGGGACAGAAATCTTTAAGGGTTGATCTGGGGGTCCTTGATCCAAACTTACTGCAGAAGATTTGGAATAAATGATGTTTTGGAGGTCCCTTCTAGCTGTAGATTTCTATGCATCTATATCTGAGCTTCCACTTTATTCTGTAAAAATAAATTGTGGTTGTTTCAATGTGCTGGGGACTGCATGAAGGTGTAAGAAGTCAGGGTCATTGACAAGGTTATAATTTTGTAACTGTGATGTTTAGCTATATTAATCCCTTTTTATTATATTTTACTTTTTTTCTATCGAATTAATAATCCCATTCTAGCAGTACCAAAATTATTTGGAACTTTGATAATTTTTCCCAATGTTTTTCAACTCATCAGAAATCCCAGAAATATTTTCTTTTTGTAGGTGATCTGATCCTAAATCATGAAGTAAAAGGGAGCACATATCTTATTTGTTCATTATTAAAATGCTTTTGGATTGGTGTAAATAACCTTTTATTTGTCTAGCTGTCATGATGACACTGGCCTGGAGTGTCAGCCCTGCCCAACTTCCACTCTGGCTGGGGCTGGGGATGTAGAAGCACAAGAAGCTGGTGATAGCCCTTCCCCTAGTGCCAGTCATTTCAGGTGTATCTAGGGACAGCAGAGGAACCTGTACTAGCTTATACCACTGACAAGGGGCATTTATACACGTATATTTGTCTGCTTCGCAGGTGCCAGAGAGCTAGTGCGTCGGAGCAGACTGGATTAATTGAATCTGCTCCACACACGAGCTGATGTTCCTGGCGCTGCATCGCGTACATTTGTATAAATGACAAAATGCATGTCAGCACTGAGAAAATGGTGGCAGTCTGCTTTTGAACTAAAACACTTTTGATGTGTGTGAATTCAAAAGCGTGCCACTGCCGTTTTCTTGGTGCTGAGGCGCATTTTGCCGTTTATACAAACCTATGTGCCACAGCACCGGGGGCTTTTAAAAGTGCCTGGCACTGCAGCACAAGCATAAGTACAAACGTCTGTGCTTCTTAATGGGCCTTAAAGCTTTTTCTGCTCCCAACTCCAGCATTTTCAAAGTTAACCTTTGGTATATACAACTATTTGAGTTTCTGATTTTATTTGACTGAGTCTTGCTTCCTTTACAGCCCTGGATAGAGAACATGTATCTTTGTACATGTACAGCATTGTAAAAATACCTTTTTTAACAAAATAAAAATGTGTCTTGGCTGGAAGGACATTGCTCTAGAAAAGGTAGTGCCCAGTGTTTATAGCTTTGCGTTACAAGAGCTCCATCTCTGTTGTGGAGCAGCGTGCCAGAATTACGTGCGAGAACCAGCTTGTTGCTACTGTGCAGTACCGGCGGAGTCATGGTTTGTGCCTGCCGATGCTATGTTGCTGTAGCAATGAGCTATGTCACTGTGGCTCATCGCTACACCAGTGTAGCATCTCATGTAGACATGTCCAGTATATCAAAATGGTAGCTTCTCAGTTACCTTTCGTGCTGTGTAGTGCCATTAACAAGTCCTCTGCGTTTTTTTTCTCATTCCTGTCCTTGTGCTTTTGTCCATGCTGCATGAAAGATGCTGGTGGCAGTTTCCATTTTCCAAGTCACTACTCCTAACACTCTCCATTTCTCTGTTGAGTATTTGTCTTTATGCATTTTGGATGCATGCGTCTCAAATGCTTCAGCTTGGAACGTAAGAGAAGTCGTGGCGCTGGCATACTATATGGGTACGACTACAGCAAGAAATTCTCCATGTGCACTTCTTCAGTTCTTCTCGACCACCCTGACTTAAGAGAATGCTTCCATAATCTGTTCCAAACAGTGAGGTTGGTCTAAAACTTTTCTTTGAACCCTGCCTGTTTCTACCTTTTTTTTCTTCTTTTTGGTTTCTAAACTACTTATTTGCCTTTTTCTCCTTTTGGTTCTGGTTGTTGTTGGGTTTCCCAATAAAACTTGACACTCTCCTGGCCTGTGCCATGTGGTTTCTTTAGCCACATGTCTGTTTTTAAGATACATATCCAGTCTGCAATGGGGATGTGCCTACCACAGATGGGTATGCTAAACGTCTTGATTGTTTAAGAGAGTCTCATTCCTTGGATATGTGCAATTTGCAAATCTTTCACTTCCCAGGCTAAGAAGGACAGAGAGGCTAATAGTGTTCAGGTTTATTTTTGATAAATCTACAGTGTCAACCTCAGACCCTGGAGTTCAAGACCCTCCAGAGATGCATGTCCCCTTTTGAGAAGGCAGACTTAATCCTTGGTGCCCCAGCAAGCACAGACCTAAAGACAGTGCCGGGTTGGGGGTGGGGGATGTAATCCTTATCATAGTGTTTTCCGGAAAGGTAGTGTTTGTCCTTTCCTTGCTTTGCTACCTCCAAGACTGGCCCTTTGTCAATCCTGATGAGGCTTGGGTGTGTCCTGGCACCTGTATCCTGTTCTGGGGAGAGTCCATCTCTTCAGTGCCTGTGAAGTAGAAGGACCTGCCATATGGCACGTAGCCATCATGAAGCATGCACTCTGGCACAGTCCTCTGCCCTACCTCCTGAAGGCTTTGGCAATACCAGTTGTTCCACCAACTCATGATGCATACTATTGGTTTCCTCCACTCCATCAGATCCAGACCTCTCCTGACATGCTACCTTGTTTCAGTGCACCAAGTGATCTCACTGTCTGTCCAGCCTGAATAAAGTCCCTTCTGCTTCTGATTAGGAAACCATAAACACTAGGACCACCAGCACTGCTAAATGAAGCTTCTCATTGCCTGCTAACTAAATGAAGCTTCCTCATTGCCTCTTCTTTTTTTTTTTTTTTTTTTATTCATAGCATGACTGCAGATTCAGATATGCCTATTTTTTTTCCTCCCTGCTGTGGTATGGAACCACCTCTGAGGAGAAACATTGGACCTTTGGATTGACATTTTATACTTCTTAGTTTTCCATGCAGTGCTATCTGGGCTTGTCAAAATGTGTTAACCAGATGATTTCAATGAACAAGACCTGCCACTTGCATCACAAGCCTTCCCTTTTCAGATTCTAGGCTTCATGTCCGTGGAATTGGGAGGACTTTTCAGAACCAGTATCCAGAATGGAGGATCATCTTAATCCAGCCACAGCCTCTCTTTGAGACAGTCCTTCATCCTTCAGCCATTGTAGGCAGACGGTTTCAAGGGCTTTCAGGATTTTATGTGATGGTTGACTCAGACTCTGCACATTCTAATAAACAAGGTTGTGATAAGCCCTCATACAGACTGGTAGATATGTCTGCATTTGTCTGCTTCTGGCACGGTTACCCCCCAAATTATTACATTATCCCTGGAGCTGAGTGACCAGTTTAAATTTCTTGAACCTCAGAAACCTCAGGACACCGCTTGGTTGAGGTTATGGCACCATTGGAGTCAGCTGACAGCCAACTCCTCCCAACTCTTGATGTCAGTATCCGTTTTCTTGAGGTATGCCTTCAATGTGTCCTTGTACAGGTTTTTCTGGCCACCATGAGATCTCAAAGCATTACTAAGACTTCCATCCATTTGGCATTCAATGTCAGTTCCAGAAGAAGGTCCGTAATGAGAATCAGGATGACTATCCTGCGGTTCAAGAAATGTCATGATGCCATCATGTCCTCACACAAGGAAACATCTTTGATTTGTGTTAGGCCAGAACAACTACCAGTACAAGGTAATCCTATCTTTACTATCCCAAAAGTCTTCACTAATGTCCTTCAGTGTCATAGACCACCTAAGAAGAAACATAATTTGAATTAAGGGCAACCTAATAACAAGAAGTCAGTCCTTGTCTTTCCGTTCCAAGTCATATATTACATACTGGATTATAACTCAAAACTATGCAGGGGGGCATATGATCCATCTGTTTCCTGGAACGATATCCCCTTGCCATTTGCTCTGCCACCCAGCCTTGGCATGGCATGGATGAAGTGTGTGGTTGCAGTATGACATAGGTGAAACCCCCCCCACTGCTGAATGCTACTGAAGCCCCAGATCCATGAGCCAAATTTGGCCCATGGCCCATAGGTTGCTGACCCCTTTACTAAAGCAAAAATGTGGTGACCTTTTCCCTCAGTTTCCTCAGTTCTGCTATGTCAACGAATCCCATGTTATTTGTGAAGGGTCAGTCTGTCTTTCCACCTAGTACTGAAATTTTTCTGAGGGCTTAACTAACATTCCTTCCAATGTGAGATCCAATCACTCAATGGGACTTTAAGCCTGGTCCTTAATGGAGGGGTCTAGGGATGGCTATCTTCAAATGCTCCATCTATCTGGTCATCTTTCTTGATAGTCATCATTTGAACAACATTTATTTCCATAGCTGGAAGGTCAAAAGCTGCAACATCAAAAAACTAACTGGATCTTGAACCCTGTCAGGCTGCATG
This sequence comes from Caiman crocodilus, assembly GCA_030014935.1. NCBI lineage: Eukaryota > Metazoa > Chordata > Crocodylia > Alligatoridae > Caiman > Caiman crocodilus. The sequence continues at coordinate 20,451,467 of JAGPOW010000261.1, forward strand.
ACTAAGTCACCAAGATGGACCTACCAATGATGGTAGGCTTCCTCCACTATGGGCATGCAATTTTGGCTTTCTCCAAAACAACTCCATTCTGGTCATCTGCAAGACCGCTACATTCACTAGGCACTATAGACATTTATACATGTATATCAGGCGTCAAGGTGGGGGGACCTTAATCAGAGTACCACCAAGAACTGCTCTAATTAAAGTGTCCAGAGCTGCTTGTGTGTCAGCATCCCTGTGCTGAAAAATGGCGGCGGGGGCACTTTAACTATAGCTCATCAAATGAGTGCCCCTGCTGCCATTTTTCAGCATGGGGACGCTGATTCCTAACTTCAGTTAGGCCCATTAGTCTTACTTCAATCCTGGGGAAGCTGTTTGAGAATATTATCCAGGAGCACATCTGGGAAGGACCAGGCAGGGGGGGATGATGCTCAGGGACAGCCAACATGGATTCATTAACAGGGGCAGGTCCTGTTAGACCAACCTGATTACCTTCTACGATAAGGTCACAAAATCATTGTATGCAGGTGTCGTGGTGGATGTAGTTGTTCTGGACTTCAGGAAGGCCTTTCACTCTGCCTCCAACCCCATTCTCATTAAAAAGCTAGGCAACTGGCATTGGTGCCTACACAGTCAGCTAGGTGGCAAATTGGCTGAGGGGCCACACCCAGAGAGTGGTGGTGGACAGGTCATATTCGACCTAGAGGGATGTGGGTAGTAGAGTCCCGTGGGGCTCGGTCCTCGGGCCTGCACCGTTCAATCTCTTTATTAGTAACTTGAACAAGGGGGTGAAAAGCACCTGTTCAAATTCGTGGATGACGAAGATTTGGGGCAAGGTGGGCACGCTAGAAGGGAGGGACAGGATACAGCTGAACCTGGACAGGCTACAGGGGTGGGTAAATGAAAATAGGATGGGATTCAATACTGACAAGTGCAGGGTGCTGTGCTTGGGCAGTAAGAACCAGCAGCATACCTATAGGCTGGGGAACTTCCTTCTCAAAAGCATGGTGGCAGAAAGAGATCTTGGAGTTGTTATTGATTCCAAGATGACCATGGGCCACCAATGTGAGGATGTGGTCAGTAAAGCCAATCGCACCTTGTCATGCATTCACAGATGCATCACAAGCAGGGCCAAGGAGGTGATCCTCCCCATCTATGTGACACTGGTCAGGCCACAGTTGGAGTACTGTGTCCAGTGCTGGGGGCTGCACTTCAGGAGGGATGTGGCCAACATTGAGAGGGTCCAAAGGAGGGCCACTCACATGATCAGGAGGCAGCAGGGCAAACCCTACGAAGAGAGGTTATGGGACCTGAACCTGTTTAGCCTTTGCAAGAGAAGGCTGAGAGATGACCTGGTGGCAGTCTATAAATTTACCAGGGAGGACCAGTGGGGAATGGGAGAGACCCTGTTCCTCCAAGCACCTCCTGCAGTAACAAGGAATAATGGCCATAAGTTGTTAGAGAGTAGGTTCAGGCTGGACATTAGAAGGCACTACTTCACTTCGAAATTGGTTCTGGATCCTAGCTGCCTTGACTGTGAAGTGGTGCTGGCTCCTACTTTGGGGGTCTTTAAAAGAAGGCTTGATAATTACCTGGCTGGGTCATATGAGCCCAGTAGTCTCTCCTGTCCAGGACAGGGGGTCAGACTTGAAGATCTACTTGGGTCTCTTCCAACCCTACATCTATGAATCTATGCACAAGGTGCTGGGGTCTGCAGGAGTATGGTAATTTCAATGCTCAAGTCTGCTGTGATGCATTAATGCTAATGCAAACACTGCAGTTGTCAAGTCCTCCAATTGTTGTCAACATAGGACTGCAAGACCCATGCCTAGGTGATCTGGGATTTGCTTTGGAGATGCTCACAGTGTGAATGTACATGGAGACAAACAATAAAAAAACAAAGAGAAGTGATTTATTAGTAACTGAAATTATTTGTGATGCATTTTCTTATGCACATTCTCATCCCCTTCCTTGGAGTCGCTGATCCCCTGCAATTCTGTGGTTGAAAGGAAACTGAGGAGCAGAAAGTGTTCACAGTCTTCTACATCACTGGCAGGGAGCATAAAGCATAGCAAATTATGTTCATGCTATATAATTACTGCTAAGTAAGAAATAATCCAGGTTTGAGTGATTGAGGCCCATAATGCACCCCAGTAGAACAGGCATACAGATAACACATTGCTGATAGCTCAGATTACTAGTAGGTAACATCTTGTTTTTATTGCTTACCTGCAAATGTGGTCACTGGCCCTTGAGAGAGAAGAAAGGTAATTTGTCAGCACTCTGTTAGCTTGAGGATGATTTCTACCACAGCTCATTGATGAATCATGAAGTGATTTAAAAGTCCAGTCTTTGAGCCACAGATCCATCCACAGAATGTGCATGTCTTTCTGTAGAGAAGTGTAGGATGCCAGGTGGGATTCCTCTCCTTTTCCTTCCTCTGCTCTCTCTCCTCTGCTTTGAGGGCAAGATGTTTTACTTCAAAACAGACTGCCATGTGGTTGAGGTTGTGGCACCTTTGGATTCGGTTGGCAGTCAACTCCTCCCAACTCTTGATGTCAGTGCATCCATTTTTTTGAGGTATGCCTTCAATGCATCTTTGTAGTGGTTTCTCTGGCCACCACAAGTTCTTAGGCCATTACAAAGGCATCCATCCATTTGGTATGCATTGTCCATTCCAGAAGAAAGTCCTTAATGGGAACCAGTATGACTGTCAAAAAAAAAAATGGAGAACAGAATTGAGGCTGTGAAACATCCTTGCTTGACCCCAGTTCACATGATAAACAGATCTATCCCCGACCTGCTGCGAAGAACTGCCCCAGTTATCTGGTCAGGAAGAAGCCTCAGGACCTTGATGTACTTTTCAGAGCATCTGCATTTGGCTAGTACTTCCCAGAAGACCTTGACTGATGGAATCGGAGGTCTTAGAGAGGTCAATGAAGACCATGTACAGGTTCTGATCTTGTTGCTGACACTTCTTGACCTGGAAGGCAAAAAAAGATCATGTCACTTGCTCCACTGGATGGCCTGAAACCACACAGATATACCATCAGGACTTCCTTAGCAAGACGTAACAGATGTTTCACAAGGATGTGGGTGAGGATTTTCCCTGCTGTCAAAAGGAGGGTGACACCTCGGTAGTTCCCACACAGAAACTTAGATAATCTCAGTGTTGCCTTCCCTCAGATCCCCAGGATCTTGGGCTGAGGTATGTTGGATAGCCACTGCCCCTTAAATAGTGACTGATATAATCCATTAGGACCAGGAAAAAGTGACACCCACTAATGGTGGGCTTCTTGAGTCCTACTAATCTGTTGTTTCAATTCAAAGAATAACTTCATGGAGTTTTCAGTACCAGTTACTCACTGCCAACCCCATTGATTACAGCAGGTCTGTCATCTGGTCCAGTAGCCTTGTTGTCCTTGGCATGCTAAGCTTCTTCTAGGAGACAGAGGTTGGCAAGGGATCCCCTTTCAGGGTGCTGGGGGATTGACTTTGGTGGTTGTATCTGTCACGGTTGACTTGGAGGTCAGGAGTGCCTCAAACTGGTCTTTTCATTTAGCTTGGATAAATTCACTGTCTTTGAGCAGTGTTGAGCTATCCGCAATCACAGGAATGTAAGACCATGGGATGTTGTGGTGTAAATGGCTTTCGTTACCCAGAAAAATACTATGCATGTCATGTTTGTCAGCATAGAACTGGCTCTCCTTGGCTTTATCTTGCCACCACTGATTTTTGATTTCCCTGGTCCTGCTTTCAGCTTTGGCTTTGAGAAGCTGATATGTCTCCTTCTGCTGAGATAAGGTGTCATCTTGCCAACCAGAATAAGCCCATCTCTTCCAGTCAAGGAGGGCTTTGATCTCAGTGTCACTCTCATTGAACCAATCTTGATTTTGATGGGTGGTATAGCCAATGGATTCAGTGTGGATGGATGGCAGTCTTTCCAAAGTTCTTCAATGTTGCCTTATTTGTGGACAGGGCAGAGAGGTTTTCATCAAGACACTGTTGGAGATCCTTATAGACCATTGGGTCTTAAAGAGATTTGCTGTTGAGAGTCCTCAATAATGCTTTTGTCTGTTTTTCAGTAGATCTGACAAGATGGTGATCTGTCAAGCAGTCATTGGCTCCTTACATGGCTCATGCAATATAGACATCCACGCAATCACGGGCTGTAACAATAACATAGTCAAGGAGGTGCCAGTGCTCAGACAGAGGATGTCTCCAGGTGGCCTTGTATTTCTCATTGTGTGTGAAGATAGTGTTCATGAAGACCATGCTCTGCACATTTGCTTAGGTGTTACCAGGCTACAACTATTAACCACCAAGCTTTAGTGATGTGAGTCTCATTCTTCTGCATTGTTTCTGTAGTCCTGGTTTCTATAGTCACTGGTGTCACTATTTGCATTTAGAAGTAAGCTGTAAGCTTTCTGGGCTATCTGTGAGCAAGCTGCAAGTGCCAGACCTGATTTTGGCCACTGAATAAACCAGAGAGCTGAATGTTTCATCGCCTGTTAAAGCCAAACTGATTCGAACGCACCAGGGTTTCTTTGTATTGTTCCAACCCTCAAGCTCCCAGTATATCTCCCTTCCGTTATCTTCTGTGTCAGAGATTCCCTACCTTCTGCATGTCAGGGACTTGATCTATTCTTCCATTTTGTATCTTTACCCTGCTACAACTGTTACAAGCACTTTATACCCTTGCCATTCTTTCTCTTTTTCCCTCCCTTCTTTCCCTGGGATGGAAGGAAACTGAGTATTCGTTTGCTGAGATGGAGGTAATGGGTATCATCAGTTGGTTCTTCCATCCTTAGGCTGAAGCTCCTGAGTCTGCTCTGCTAATCAACTTTTTCAAAGTCTACACATTTTCCCCTTTTCCCTTTCTTCTTTTCTGATGTTTGCAAAATGAAAAGCGATCTACCCTTTAGCTTAGAACATTTCCTGAAATTATGATCAGATGGGATATTCCAAGCTTGTTACATTACACCCAAACAAGCAGAGAAACACCATTAAGCTGAGCGCAGGACTTTGTTTCATGCAGCTGGTCATAATGTGTTAGGATACATCTCTCTGGTCAAACTACCAAACATCATCTTTAAGAGTTAGTACTAACAGGAATTGCAGAATTTTGACAGGCAAACCTGACTGAAGGTAGCAGGATTAATCTCTTAATCAGAAGAATCAGGGTGAATTTTTGGAATATTTCAATGCAGCCTGTAAAAGATCCAGTAGTTTTTTAAATAACAATTTTACTTAACAGTATAGTACATCCTTTTCAAAATGAATATATATTTTAAATAAATTCTCTCCTGGATCTACATAGTGAAATATTGGCATAATAGGTTTTTTTTAAACAAATATTGTATCTGCATGGGAGCACGTGCTTTTGTGCTTGACAGTTCTCACTTTAAGGTCTGATTCTGCTCTAAAAACAGAAACCACTTTATTTATACACAGTCAATTCCTGTATTTGATAATGTATACATTAATATACTGCAAAATGGCTTGTTACAAACAGACTTTACTATAACAGATTTCTGTTTAAAAATGGTTGCCTCTGCCTATTTTTTCAGGAAGTATATTCTTGTTCAAATAATTGTATGGCTTAATGATCCTTGAGGTCTCTTCTGACCCTGTGATTTATCTCTAAAGTGAATACTGTAATATGCACTGTTGTTAATGACCTAATCCTTAATTCAACAAGAGACTGTTATTTTTTAGCCTGTTTCCTAATACTCTATAACCCACTATGAAGCATATGTGTGTTCCCTGGGGAAATGAGTGCAAACTACAATATTTGGATAACTTTCAGTTCTATTCAGCATTAACAAATAACTTCAATCTCTCTTGGATTGTTACCCCTTTTAATCCAAAACTGCCTGGATACTATATATAACTCCTCACTGAAACATATACCTCAAGCAATCATTGAAATTGGCTAACTGCTTCAGTCAAGAGAGCTACATTATTTTCAAACATTTCTGAAGCCAGCAGGCACAGAATATACATTTAACCAAGCAAAGCATGTGTTGCCTTTAAATTTAATTAACTCGAAATTTAATGACTCAATACGATGGGTTTCATTATGCATGCTATAATATGTGGAAGAACTTCCTTAAATGTAAGAATTTCAGGGAAATAATATCATACATTTAATTAACATTACTATTATTGATGGTGCTAGTTACATTCACAGACTGTTAAGTTGTCTTTTATTTATCTTCTCTTGATAAAGCCCTATGTTGCAGTTGCTTTTACTTTTGTCAAAGGGCAACTATTTGGACTGAAATTTTACATGCTAGGTATCTGGGCAATAAGTTGTTTTCCTTTACCGCCCATCTAAAAGTTCTGGTCCATAGTAGCATGATGATGGGTGGGTGAGTGGATCACAAGGCCCTGGCTCTGGGCACTGCCTTAGAGGTGTTACTGGAATACTAGGGGGCACGTCATCCTTCTGTCCTCTCGTCTCTGCCTCTTCCTGTATGCTTTTCCCTGGCTCTGGCATTGTAAAGGAGAGAGGAGTGGTCCCAAAGGTATGAGATGTCACCCCCCTTTTTTCATCCAAAAACTAATGTTTTGGGGGCTCTCAATACATCTCAATACATCAACACATCTCAATACATCAGTGGCCCATAAATAAATAAATACATGAGGTGATATCTTTCCCAGCAGGAGCGAACTACTGGCTGCTGCTCCTTTGCTACTGTTGCTGCCATTAATGGTGTTCAGTACTGGCTAGTTATGCCTCTGTTGGCCAGTTCTTCTGAGAAATGCTCTCAGTGCCTCTGATCTACTTGCAGCAGGAACTACTTGGCATTTTCACGGGTGTCATTTGGTCAGTGTGTTGCTTCTACCATTCTAGAGAAAAGTTGCCTAAATCTGACCTAGTGATAAGCCTTTGAGAAATCACAGCTTATATGAGAGACGAGGAGGTGATGCTTCCCCTCTATCGGACGCTGATCAGACTGCAGTTGGAATACTATGTCCAGTTGTGGGTGCCACACTTCAAAAGGGATGTGGATAACCTGGAGAGGGTCCAGAGAAGGGCCACTCATATGGTTAAGGGCTTGCAGGCCAAGCCCTATGTGGAGTGACTGGAGTACCTGGACCTCTTCAGCCTCCGCAAGAGAAGGTTGAGAGGCGACCTTGTGGTTGCCTATAAAGTCATCATGGTGGCACAGAGGGGAATTGGTGAGGCTCTACTCACCAAGGTGCCTCTGAGGGTCACAAGAAATAATGGCCATAAGCTATCAGAGAGCAGATTTAGACTAGACATTAGGAAGAACTTCACAGTTAGAGTGGCCAAAATCTGGAATGGATTCCCAAGGGAGGTGGTGCTCTCCCCTACCCTGGGGGTCTTCAAGAGGAGGCTAGATGGGCATCTGGCTGGGGTCATCTGAACCCAGCACTCTTTTCTGCCTATGCAGGGGGTCGGACTTGATGTTCTATTGAGGTCCCTTCCAGCCCTAGCATCTATGAATCTATGTGCTCAGTAGAAATGTGCTATAGTTTAGCAGCTGTGATAGCTGGAAATGGTCCTGTCTCAATGTGTTTAAGGATCTCAAGCTCCTACTGGTGACTGGATTTGTAGTCTCCACAATGTAAGAGAGTAAACTCCATCCCAGGGCTGTAAGAGTATAGTCAAACTTTTCCATGAATGGCTATTCTTAGCTGTGGTAGCATCAGCCACTACAATATAGAGCTTGGCACCTATCTCCCCTGGGTGCTTAATGGCCCCACTGCTGCTACCCAGATGTAGAGGAAGCCATTTCTTTCAAAAAGTCAGAGCACTGGCAAGGACAGAAGTAAATTTAAACAGTGTGTGATGAGACTGGAAGAGGTACACCAGGGAGATGGTTAGAAGTTGGAGGTAGAAGACTGAGACTGACTGGGCAAGAAGACTAAAAGCAGGGGAGGGGAGGTTAGGGCAAAACAAGACATTTGAGCAGCAGCTGTTTCTGAGTTCACCATCCAACCTGTACATTGTGGGGAAAAAATAATAAATGAGCATGTATTGAAGAGTATGTTTTGGGTTGGAAGGGTCATCTAGACCAGCCTCTTGCACAACTCTTCTGTTGAAAACCTCTAGTGAAGGAGATTCAAGATGGGCTTGTTCCGTTTTACAGTTCTTTCAGTTAGGAAGGTTATTCTGTTTTGAAACTTAAACATCAGCTAAGCAGATTTAGTTTAAACCTACTGGCCATTGCAACTGTTTTCATTTTTATTTATATCAGCCTTCCAATTATTTGAAATCTGCTATAGTATCCTCTCCACTTAATCTCCTTTTCTCCAAACTAAATGCACTTGGTTCCCTCAATACATGGAGAGGCTGAATTAAGGTTGCCTAGTCAGTCATTATTCTGTCACTTCTTAACTTCTGTGTACTTGACTTTTCAACCTCACAAATGGTCTTGTAACATCGTTTTGTAGGTGTAACTATTACTGCTTGCATTGCAGCAGTGCCTAGCAGCCCCAGTCGTGTACAAATGGATGGAGACCAATTGCTGCCCAATAAGCATGCAGTCTGAATGAACAAGACAATGGGTATGGAAGGGAAACAGAGGCACAGACAAGTGAAATCATTTGCCCAAAGGTCTAAAAGCAGAACAGGTGTTTCCCAAGTGCCTTAAACATACTAAAGTCGTGGAACATTTCTGGGGTAATGTCTCTAGGACTCAAGTGGCCATACTGGCATTCTGCTAGGTAGATGAGGCTAAAGGTAGGTTGAATGAGCTTTTGTATAGGTTTATAAACACAAATATTACAATGATATTTGTCTTCCTTTTTGTTTGTTATAACAGATTCATAGAAATTGCTTTTTTTGTGTGTTTACACATAATTCGTCAACCTTGTCCTCACCCGGTAGAGGGCAGCAGGGTGCCTCCTTTTATGATGCCATAAGCTGTTTGACATTTGAATTGTATATTCTAGACCATGTGTCTTTTCAGTATTTGAACCCACATCAGCTTTGGAGCTGAGGTTAAATGTAATTCACACCAGTGGCTACTGGCCAACTGCTGTTGTGTCCTCCTCCTGCTTTAGGGTCATTGCAAAATGTTCAGTGGACTTTTGGTGGAAAGGATTGGTTCTTTCTTTGGACACCATAATAAATTTAACTCAACCACTCGAGACTTTGCAGAGGATTTTACTGGAGTCCCATTGGACACCAGGATCAATTTAAAAGTTTTGTTTTAATCCATGCTGGAAATGATGTTGTAATAAATAGCATCCCTGTCATATTTTGAGTGATGGTCTTGTTTTTTGGAAACTCCCTTAGCATCTTGGAGATGTCAAGCTTTGGAACCGAATACTGACTTTCATGCAGCAACCTGCCCCTTGGGTCCTGATGGTTTACTGGAACAAAATCCAAAAACCCAAACCTTAGTTGTACAGCTGCTGTTGATTGCTAGTTATACTATTTTAAGACAGGGGTTGTTGACCTTGTTCCCATGTTGCAAAAGAAAACGATTTTGTGACTTTTCCCACCTTGGTACATCTAAGGAAGCAGAGTATAACGAGGCCTCATGTTCTAAGACTGTAGGGGCCAAACGTTTTGAAAGCATGCTATAAATGAGGCCCAACACCCTCACTGAGCGCTACTCTGATCCCCTTCTCCTGCTTGATCTGTTGCTCTGCTTTCTGCTCACTGCCTTATCTTTTGTTACACTGCCTGCCTGCTACCTGATTAGGCAAAGCACCACACACTTGTGGCACGTGAAGAACACACTGGCCACCCCAGTTTCATAGATTTCATAAATTACATAGACATTAGGGCTGGAAGGGACCTCGGAAGATCGAGTCCAGCCCCCTTACCCCAGGGGCAAGAAGTCAGTTAAGGTCAAAGGATCCCACCAAGATAAACATCCAAATGTCTCTTAAATGTGTCCAAAGTAGGTGCCTGCACCACTTCTGCAGGCAGGCAGTCTCTTCCAGGCCTTGAGGGCTCTCACAGTAAAGAAGTTTTTCCTTATGTCCAGCCTGAAATGGTCTTGGAGGAGTTTGTGGCCATTTGACCTTGTCATCCCTTGGGGTACTCTGGTGAACAGGCGTTCCTCCAGATCCTGATGCACACCCCTGACGTACTTATAAGCAGCCACCAGGTTCCCCCTGATCCTGCACTTTTCCAAGCTGAAGAGTCCCATGGCTCTCAGCCTCTCTTCATAAGGCCTGTTCTCCTGTCCTGTCATGCACGTGGATCTCCTCTGCACTCTCTCAAGCTTCTCCACATCCTTTTTTAAATAGTGGAGCCCAGAATTGGATGCAGTACTCCAGCTGCGGCCTTGTCAAGGCCGAGTACAGTGGGAGGATGATATCCTGGGATTTCCTTAAGAAGCATCTATGGACACAAGGCAGAGTTTTGCTTGCTTTATCAGCTACAACATTGCATTCATCTTGTGGTCAATCGTAACCCCCCCAAGTCCCTTTCAGCCATGGTACTAGCAAGCATAGCACTGCTAAGCCTATAAGCAGGCTGTGGGTTTTTTCCCCCAAGGTGGAGTACCTTGCTTTTTCAATTTTGAACACCATTAAGTTTTTGTCCACCCATTTTCTGAGCCTGTCTAGGTTGGCCTGGATCACCATCCTGTCCTCAGGTGTGGACGCTTTACCCCAAAGTTTGGTGTCATCAGCGAACTTGGCCAGTCCGCTTTTGATACCAATGTCTACATTGTTAATGAAGATGTTAAAGAATATAATCCCAAGGATGGAGTCTTGGCAGACCGTGCTGGTCATGGCACACCATGATGATTGACTTCCTTCAACTACCACTCTCTGGGTCTGACCTCAGAGCCAATTCCCCAGCCATTGCGCTACGATGCAGCTGAGGTCACAGTTGGCCAATTTTTCCATGAGATGATCATGAAAAACCAGATCAAAGCCTTTTTTAAAATCAAGATATATGATGTTAATCTCTTCTCCCTTGTCCAAGTGACATGTCACCTGGTCATAGAAGGAGATGAGATTGGTCAAGCAAGACCTACCGGCAACAAACCCATGCTAGCTATTCCTCAGGCTGTTCCCATCAGCCAGTTTGCCAAGAATGGTCTCTTTGATAATTTTTTCCAAGATCTTCTCTAGGATAGAGGTCAGGCTCAGCCCTGTAGGTTCCTGGATCTACTTTCCTCCCTTTTTTGAAGATAGGCATCACATTGGCCTTCTTCCAATCTTTGGGCACTTGACCTGAGTGCTACAAGTTCTGGAGATCTGTGCCAGGGGCTGGGCTATGATGCCTGCCAGCTCCTTAAGTACCCTGGGGTACAAACTGTCAGGGCCAGCTGACTTGAAGGTGTCCAGCCTCTCAAGGTGTTCCTTCACATGGTCTACGTTGATGAAGGGTAACAATTCTCCCTCACCCTGGCTGTCCTGTATCATACTGAGCAGGGCCGTCCCTTGAGGCTGGTGAAAAAACAATGCAAAATACCCATTAAGCAGGTTGGCTTTTTCCTGTTATCGTTTGTTCCGTATGGTTTAGCAGGGGTCCAATGTTACCCTTGCTTTTCCTCCGGCTCTCCACATATCTAAAAAAGGACTTTTTATGTCTTTGATATGTGTAGCCAATTCAAGCTCACTCATCCTTGGCTTTCCTGGTTCACTCTCTACAGGCCCAGACCAGTGCAAAATACTCCTCCTTTGAGGTGGGTCCATCTTTCATACGTCTTTCCTTTTAGATGCAGAAGGTCCACAAATTCCCTGAAGAGCCAGGGGGCTGCTTTGCCCTTTTGCTGTCTTTCCTCTGAGATGGGAGAGACACTGCTAAGTTCTAAGATATTAGATGAACACCACATAGTCAGTGCTGAGAATGTGGCAAGTAAAAGTATTATTTTTAGTAAGAGAGGCAGATTGCATCTAACGTGGGCAGAGAATGTGCTTTACATCTTTACTTCATTTTACTCTACGTACTCTGTGGATGACAAAAAAAGACTAGAAGAGGAAAGGGATACCAAGACTTTTGTGTAGTGTTAGTAATATATTTAGCATTTAGCTTGCACTCGAAGTACTTCGTATATGCTTAGTATTGTGTCCCCACATTACAGGTGAGAAAAGTGAGAAGAGTATCTGTCTTGAGCCTACTTAGGGACTGGTAGACCCATGACTGAAACACAAGAGTTTCTGTACTCAGTAGACTGAATAAAGATCCGGGTGCCAGGAAAAATGTGCTAGCCAATTTTGTCTCCGGCACTCACTGTGGATAAGGCTTAGACCATGAAAGGTTCTTGTTTTTGTTGGTTTTATGCTGTGATTCTGTATAAACTTCGCTGTTAACCTATATTCATAGTTTGAACCATGTTATGGTAGTAGGATGGTAAATCCTGTATAAGTTTTGAGCGGAGCTTCTCTGTGGTGCAATATATAGAGGGAGATTCACTGTCAAGCGTATGAAAGGATTCCTTTTCTGAATCAATTACACAGCTGTATTGCACAGCTGTGTTATTATCTGTTGTTAACCTTGTTTCTAATGAGGCATGTTTACTTGCTTTCACCATGACTCCTGGACATCCCATGGCAAGGAATGTCAGAACTTTTTCCAAATCACTTTCACCCCTCTATCTTATTGTTTTATGCTATACAGTTTGGTTTGTATTAAAACTTACTCTGTTGAAGCATTTCTCCTTTTTGAGTGTATTTATTACTTACAGTATATTTTATAATATCGTTCTAGGGACTTATTCTTTCTCTTACAGAGCCTCTTCATTAATGATTAATATTAATAATAATCTCCCAAGGAATTAAAAATAAAAGCAAAATCCCCATTACTTAATAACTATCCTCAAGTCCTCTACTGATGGAAATAAACAGAGTAGGTAGCAAATCAGAGAAAATTGAATCAATCATTACATTTAAGGCATTTTCATTTCTCTAACCACCATCTCATCACTGATGTAGGAAAGGTGAAGGTTGAGAAATTAAAGGAAATGAAGTACTCCTTAGTATATAAAAATGTACAAAGTGTTACTCAAACTGTAAGGTTTTACAAGCTGGAGCTTTGGGTTCTGTACACCTGGACGTGCAGTATCCCAAGGCCTCCTAACTAGGGGTTTTTCACAAATACTGGTAGCAGGGATGCTTGGCTGATGAAAGGCAGATGTAAAAGGCTGACTAAGATTTGATGTCTGCAGTTCCCATAACACTCTTTAATGGACAGAGGGGGCCTTTCATGGAAAAGACTTGGAAGCTTGGCTTTCTCCCGAGTTCTGATTTAACAATTTGGATTTTTTCTTCCAAACCTAGATGACTGGGAAATACATTACACAAAGTTGCTCTACAAGACTTTGGTGCTTTGCTACAGGAAGGCAATATGTCTTAGCAACTCTTTTCAAATTATGTTGTTATAATTTGTATTGATTCATTTGGTTTAAGAGTGACTTATTAGTATTTTACTTTTGCCTAAAGAGATAAATGAATAGAAAGTAAAATTGTATTTTTAAGTATGTTTCGGATTTTATATTTAAAAAAAAAAAAGTTAGGGGAACATTTGGGCAACAATATTTGTGCCTAGCTATAAAATTATACCAAGAGGATAAGCTCTGAGGAAGGTGTTCAGCCAATGCAGTAGGTTATCAGTTACGCTGCCTCAAGAACTGTGTAAATATTTAGTAGGTAACCTAAATTGGTTAAATACTATTACCATGGAATTGGTGTATGACCAATTAAAAAATTAGACATATACAGGTCAGCAGGACTGGATGATCTTCATCTGAGAATGCTCAAGAAGCTGGCCAAAGTCATCGCGGGACCCCTGGCGAAACTCTTTCACAAATCTTGGCACTCTGGAGAAGTCCCTGAGAACTGGAAGAGGACCAATGTTGCGCCCATCCACAAGAAGGGCAGAAGGGAGGGCCTGGGTAACTATAGGCCAATCAGCCTAACTTCCATCCTAGGGAAAATCCCAGAAAAGTTCATCAAGGTGTCTATCTGCAATAAGCTTGCAGAAGGCAAGATTCTGAATGACAGTCAGCTTGGCTTCATCACAGGCAGGTCTTGTCTAACCATCATCTCCTTCTATGACCACCTGGACGAGAGAGAGCAGGTTGACAATTGTATACCTTGACTTCCAAAAAGCCTTTGATCAAATATCTCATTATGTCCTCATGAGAAAATTGAAGGATTGTGGGCTTAGCTCCGAGACAGTCAGATGGGTGAGAAGCTGGCTGTAGGATAGGACCCAGAGGGTCATAGTGAACGGATCTGTATCATCCTGGCGAGAAGTGGGCAGTGGTGTCCTGCAAGGGTTGGTGCTTGGTCCAGTATTTTTCAACAGCTTTATTAATGATATGAATGTGGGGGTGAAGAGCTCATTGGCCAAGTTCATGAATGACACCAAGTTATGGGGAAGCGTGGTCATACTTGAAGATAGGCTCACCTGTATCTGTAGCCTAGCAAGCTGGGTGGATTGGAATCTGATGAAGTTTAACATTGAGAAATGTAAAGCGCTGCATCTCGGGACCCCCAACACACCTACAGGCTTGGCAGCACCAAACTGGCTAGCACACAAATGAAAGGGACCTGGGGGTAATAACAGACCACTGTATGAATATGAGCCGGCAGCGCAATGCTATAGCCAGTAGGGCAAATAGCACTCTGGCATGCATCAATTGATGCATCTCCAGAAAAACCAAGGAGGTGATTCTTCTGCTTTACTCAGCACTGGTGAGACCCCAGCTGGAGTACTGCGTCCAGTCCTGGGCACTGCACAAGGACATGGAGAAGTTTGAAAGAGTCCAAAGAAGAGCCACCCGTATGATCACAGTCTTACACAGCAAGCCATACGAGGAAAAGCTGAGGGATCTGGGACTCTTCAACCTGAGGAAAAGAAGGCTGACAGGGGACCTGGTACCAGCTTACCGCTACACTAGAGGAGTACGTCAAGGGCTCAGTGGACAACTGTTCACCTGTGCACCCAAGGGGAAAACTAGGAGTAAGGGCCACAAACTCCTGGAAGATTCAGGCTCAACATTAGGAAAAACTTCACAGTCAGGGTGTCCAGACTGTGGAATAAGCTCCCACCAGAGGTGGTGCAATCATCTACCACTCAGCAGCCCCTCACCCCCAACCCCACCCCAGCCTCAGATCAAATCCAAGAGGCTCTGAGACTTACCACAAGAGGCTCTGAGGGCTACTGGTGGATTGAGATCCACTGATTGGTGACCACTGCTTTATAGGGTTGGGTGCCAGTAGTCTTGCCTGTATGGTAACAGACAGTCTGAGATAAATTTATACAAAATGATAAAAAAAAATAGACCCTAAAATGTAATAAACATGAAGACAAATATCTTCTCCACCCCACTGACCAAGGGAATCACCCTTGCCCGCTTTGTTTCTCTTAGGCCTTTACCATCAGGTGTCTCTTCTGGTCCTGGCAAGAAGTTCCTCTTCACGGTTTTGTCTGAAGCTGCTCAGTGCTCTCTGCCCCTTGGCTTCTGGTCTCCACCTTCTTTGTATCTCCTTACTAGAGGAGATGTGAGTGGAGAAATGGGAGGGCTTATGCCACAAGGAAGAAGAAAGGAAAGCCTGGGTAGGCAAAATAACATATTCAGCTCTCACATGTTTGAAACTTTTCAGCATGCTGGTTGCCAAGGGGAGGTGAAACAGGGGCACTGCCTGTGTGTCCCAGTCTCCCTCTGAACTCTCCAGAATGCTAGGCATCCCTGTGGTGTGGGCAAGTGGAAAAAGACCTAAGTTACAGGTTTGCAGGAGGCCTGGATAGGGAAGAGAGCTGCTGTGGCAGAAAAAGCTATAGGGAGGCTTAGAAGGCATGGGGCATGCACTTCACCTGTTCTTCCTGGGAATGCAGGGTTGCTCCACTTCTTGCACAATGACAGAGTCTACCCGCAGTAACTATGGGCGCAGAGGCATAACGAGTGAGCTGGGTGCCCGTGGCAGCTGCAATGCACAGGAGTAGTGGTGACTTCTGGCACCTGCCATTCTGATAGCATGATTATGCAGTTAGTGACAGCTGCTGTTTCCCTGCTCTTCTTCACTTGCCACCTGCCCCAAATTTGACACCCAGGGCTGCTGCCCCAGTCGCCCTGTCTTTACTGGAAGGAGGTACCTACTGGACCCCGAAGCATCCCTAGGGGTGGATTCATATGACACTACAAGTAATTTTGAGGAGCCACTTTGCTGGTTTCAGTTTTCTGGTAAAACAAAGCTGATTCTGCTGTAGAAGTGTAGAAGGAGACATGGGTACAGTTTTGGACATCTGGGAAAGAGAGAATTGTGCAGGTTTTAGAGGATTTAGGGAAGTGATTCTGAAACTAGGGTATCATGCTATCCTTTTGAGGGTGCTGCACAGTGCTGGGCAGTATTAGCACTGTTAGGTGTGCAGACACCTACACATGTTTAGGGACTTACTGAAATTGCCACAGAAGTGTGCTGCATGGCTGCTACTTTCATCTTGCAGTTTCCCAGGCAATATAGGTAGCCATTATTCCACCAGCATAGACTCCTTGCTTAAGGGTATGTCTACAATGTAATCCGTAGGTACAAGTGAAGTTTCTATAGACATACCCAAATTAGCTTTAAACTAGCTAGACTGGGTCCTGAAAAGAGCAAAGCTGCCAGAGCCACAAGATTCAACATAGCTGCCAAGACAGCTTGGGCCTTGGATAAATACTTGAGCACTTAGCTTACACTAAGGAGGACTGTGCTGCTACATCCAAGCTAGCTTTGTATTGCATTGTGAACATACCCACTGGAGGCCATAAATGGCTTTGGTGGCCGGAGCAGTTGTTCCCAGAATTGTGTTAGTTTGCCTTTGGTGCAAAGTGGAGGCAGTAATAAAGGTCTTTTTTCTAATTTTCTTATGCATTTGTTTTCTGCTGTCTCCAGTAGCATACTCCAACTAATGGACATACAGTTCCTGAATCTTAATTTCTCTTGCCGCTTGTCTATCCAAAGGCTTTGCTTATCCAAGTCATACCAGAAGCAGTGTTCACTGTGCTCTTCTTGTCAAGGCTGCCACTCATGCAGCATTTCAGATCTTGTTTCATAAAACTTACTACATTTTTGCCCACCAATTCCAAAGTTTTGGCTTAACAAAGGAGTAACTACAATATAATGAAATCTCCAGAGTTACTCCTGTGAATTTTGTAATAGTGCATTGACGTGTGGTTAAAAAAAAACAACCAAAAACCCAGCAGTAAATCTAGCAGTCTGCTTATGAGACATGTGCAGGGAGGAAGGAAACACACAAGGTGCTTAATTACATCACTTGCAAGGAAAAGACTCAAAGCTCTTTCAATGCTGCCAATGTGACCCTGTAGGTGTCTGTGGTAATTCAGAGATTCCTGTTTTTGCATCATGTTAGAAAGGTGATAAGAAGAAACAAACATGTCACTTTTACCTTGACTCATGTCATCTGGAAGTACAGAGATCAATAAAAGCTCTTGCGTGTTTTCACCCAGAGCAAGTCAGGCATTATGAAGTTAGCATTTTTCTACCTTGGATATTTATGTAGTCTGTGCCCTTGTTGTGAAGTGAAATTTAGAATATAAATAAAAATTAGTTCAAAATGTATTTTCATAGTATTGGGAGGCTATATGTGCACTAGCACTTTGTTGCCTGTCAGGCATAACTAGAGGTTTTTTTCCCAATTTTTTTAATGAATTAATAACAATTCTCTCAACATTTTAATACTTTAAGTTGTATAATAATTTACATGTAGAATACTAAGAAAAAGGGTGATTAATTTATGTGCAGAACTCTAAATTAAAATATACTCGAGTATCTCCACTGCCTTTAAGTCAGTGAAGTTGTCTGTCCAGCCCATTACTATTTCTCTATCAGCAATTAAAATCCAGCTTACATTAGTGGTTTGGCAGCCTGTGATAAAACTATGGGTAGATACTTAGTTGCATAACCATACACAAATCTGTATAAAGGGCTATAATAAAAGGGCTCCAAAGAGCATTCAGTTTAGTGCAAACAAAGCTCCAATATTCTCTGAATATTGGAAAGTGTGAATGTGAGGGGGAGAGGATGCTTAGTAGGGGTTGGTTTTAAGAAAGAATATGAATGAGACTGGATGCTTGTCATAGAGAAAGTGGGATACTTCCTGGCCTGTAATGGGCTATATGGAAAAGGGCTTTAATTTGAGAATTTGAATATATCACCAGTTTAGCAAAATATTTGGGTACATGATGAAATCCAAGCCAGTTTTCTTAGGATCATTCTTCAGTTGGGATCTTTGGGGCATGTGTGGAGGAAACAGAGTCCATAAATTGAAGTGGTAGATTTTTAAAAACACTGCTTCAATTTAGAGACAATTAAACCCCTGTTTTGTGCATACACTCAATTTATCTGCCTCTCCAGCAGTAGAGAAGGGAGGGCAAGCTGCCATTGGGCACAGTGGTCCCTGGGCTTGCGGGGGGAGAGGGCTGGTGCTTCCTTCAGGGACAGCGGCACTCGACTCCCCCCTAAATGGCACCTGCTCACAGGCACCCGGCTTGGGAGATCCCGGGGCAGTGCAGCCATGGAGAGAAGCACCAGGCCCCTGCTCAGACAGGCAGGCTGCAGGGGAAAAAAAAATATCAGGCTCACTGCTATTTTTTGTTTTTTTGTTTTTTCCTCTCTTGGATGGAGCCTGCCTTCCCAGGCTGCTGCCAGGCTGCCTGCCGGGCTTCCTGCAGAGCCCGTGAGCTACAGGGAGCCTGGTGCTTCGCTTCGCTGCTGGTAGGGCAGCAAACTAAAACACCTTGGAGGAGTTTTAGTTTGCTGTGCCTTGCTGGGCCCCAAGCTATTTAAGGCGCATTATGCCGCTAAATTTGCTACAGCGGCTGTAATTAATACACAATACATCTCCAAGGTGTACAAACACCGACACCATTAAAGCGGTGCAAAAGCATTTAGCCCACTTTAAAGTGTCATGCACCACATGGCCTTTGTTTCATCTACACACAGCCTATGAGAACAGTAGAGGAATAAAGGATGATGAAGGGAAGGTGGCAAAAGGGTATACTGGGGAATGATTTATTGGGGAAAACGAGCAATATTCAAGCCTGGTACATTGGTTTAAGTGACCTGGTAAATCTAGGCCTCATTCTTGCAAACATTTGGTCTATGGGGCTTCTCATGTGAATACCAGTGACTTTTTTTGCAGGATTCAGCTCATTAAAAGGGAGGCTTTCCAAGCATGACCATGACCTAATTTTCTGAGCTGTTTGAACCAGTTTTTAGCACAGTGATCAATCTGTCATCACCTGCATATTTTATTTTAAAGAGAGGAGTTGCATGTAGCTGCTTTTCCTCTGGTATCTTTACTCCTACTTTCTCCCCTCTTCCTTGAAAAAGCCCTATTTATGTAACTGAAAACTTAAAAGAAGCACATATTTATAGAGTAACTTTCATATGTATAAAGGTGCTTTCCTCTGTAATGCCAAACACCAGCAAAGCAATATAACAAGCATGACCTTAGAGTAAGCAAACAAAAAATATATATAGAAGACTACAATAGCACACTGCTTTCTTCAACCTTAATAATAGAAAAATATCCCAAGAGAAAATCTTCAATGTGATTTACATGTGGAAGTTCATCTTTTCAAGTTTAAACCAAATCTTCAAAAGCACTGCCTTGTTATTGCACATAATGATTTGTTCTTATTGAAAAGTACCCCCCACAGACTGCCAAAGCACTACCAGTGATGCACATCGTAATCAGAAACAATTTAAAATACAATAAAAATATTAAAATGAAAAACAACCTCTAAAAGATTTAGTTAGCAGAACCAAGCTGTAGCAAAGGGTTTGAAAAAAAGGGCACAGATAATCAGAAGCAGACTGTAAATTGTGAGTAGGAAAATAAATCAAATTTTGCAAAAAAACTGGAATCAGATTATAAAAGCCTCAAATTATTAAATATGAAATTCAAATTGGTGATCTCAGTCCATGTGTGTAGAGCCCAAGAACCCTGCCTTACTTTTGTTGCCCTCTGCACAGAAGCCAAGGACTCAATGATCTTGAAGACTCCTTCCCTATTTGTCCTCAGAGATGAAACACATTGACTTAGAAATGGATAGCAGAGTAACGAAGAACCAACAGGGGCTGGTTCTAGAAGTAATAGTTGTAGTTCCCCCTGTAATCAGTTTAGTGTCTCTTGTTAACAAAAAGATCTCTATGGGGCTGATTTAGAGTCCTTTGAAGTTCAAGATGATTTTTTTATTGACTTTGGCTTCGCCTCAGGCCTTATTAAAAATTTCAGACTACGCCATTTATTAAAACAGGATATTTCCTTCCATTTTGGTGGCTGGAAATCCAGAGCATTATGAAAATTAGAAAAAAAAATCTAAAATATATTAGTTTTGTCTTGTATTTTCCATCATTAGGGCAAAACACAGTTCTCTCCAGTACATTCTGAAGTGCTCTGTTGAGTTTATTTTTAAATGACTTGCACAAGTGGGCTTCCACTATTTCCGTTCAGAAATTGTTTTACAGTCTCTTTGCTTGGACATTTTCTCTTTTTTCTAAGTTCATCATTGAAACAATTTAACTTTTTTTAGAGTCTTCTATCCCTCATCTGTCAATGATTAGGATTCCCACTTCCTTTCATTTTCAAGAAGCCAAGTTATGGAGGCATATATATATATATTTATTCTCCCTCATCCTTTCCTTCAAACTTTTCTTGCATTTTGGTCATGTTTTCCTGGGACAAACAAATATGACCAGCGCACAGTATTCAAAATAGCTCTCGCTGGTGGCTGAACAACGGAGAGGGAAGAAGGGAAGGAAACAGTTTTTGGTCTGCCCTGCTAAATGAAGTTTCTGAAACAAGCAGTCCCAAACTTCACTGCCTTTCTTGGTAGACATCTCTCCAGACACTGAATGTTGCAGAAATCTACAGAGGAGACTTTGGGTGGTTGTGGGGTCAGGGAAAGTAGATTATGTAGTGGTTCAGGAACTGGAAAGACCACTGCTGTCCTGGAAAGGTTGGGAGGAGTTGCTTGTTAAGGATTAGGAAGAAAGGAGTCTATTGCAGAAAGAGATGAGGCCAGGGAGATGGAGGGAATCTACATTCAGATTTCTTTAAGCCTAAAAGTAAGAGTCATGTTTAATTTGGTGAAAAGGTTACAGTTTGAGGAGACTCTTGTATTCATCAGTATAAACCAGGATAAACCAACTCCTAAAATTTAATATACAGAGTCCTATGTTGAAAGCAGATATTATCATGGAAAACCCTTAAAACTTCCCTTCAGCAGCAGCTTTTCTGTGCTTGACAGAAGAACAGCCTTGAAGTTTGTAACTTTCCCTCTTTTGGCACAATTCTGCATGACGAATCTCATGAATGTTTTGTTCAATGAGTCCCTAGTTACAGTCCTGACTTCATGTAGGTTTCTATCTCGGTTAAGAAATTTGTACGTATTGTCCAGGGTCTGGAGTTTCAAAACTTGTGTAGTCCTGTAACTGCCTGGGTCTGTTTGGGATTGTCTGGGATAGGAACATTATGCAGACATTGAGGAATGGACCTTGGGGAGTAAGAAGAGAAAGATGGCATAGATGGGACAGAGAAGAACATCAGTTGTAGAGAGGGGAAAGATTAGATAAAAGGGTGGAGGGTTTCCCTGTAGGATTAGTAGGAGCCTAAAATCCTATCACATGGCAGTAATATTCTGCTCTCCCATGCTGCTATGGCCTGAAGCTCCTTGTCTGATCTTTCTGAAGAGGAGGAAAACTAATGTGACGTTTAGACAATAGAAGGTAAATCAGGCTTCAGGCTATCTCAGCAGATTCATACACTTTGCAAATAAAACTTCTTGGAGCATTCAGTTTTTCCCTGTTAGTCTAGAGTTGTTCACAAGAACTTTTTGCATTCCCCAGGCAACCCCCTCCTCATCCCCTGCCCCTCCTCCCCCTCCTGCCCCTTGGGTCCTCATACTGCTTCTCCATCAG
Source organism: Caiman crocodilus (assembly GCA_030014935.1). NCBI lineage: Eukaryota > Metazoa > Chordata > Crocodylia > Alligatoridae > Caiman > Caiman crocodilus. Next base: position 20,473,343 of record JAGPOW010000261.1, read on the forward strand.
TACTCACTTTGAAGGGTGCGCTCAGCAGGTCAGGTTCAAAGTTGGAGTAGCGTAACTCCGTTTACCACAGAAATGAGGGACTTGCCTATGGTGTATACTGTGGTCAATGGAGTTCAAGGTGTGACTTCAGGATGTGAGATGTGAATTCTAGATGCAAAGTTTTAGATCATGAAATTCTGTGCCACTGGAGTTTGAAAATGGGTGATTTGTTTTTTCAAACCAAAGATTTGCATAGTTATACAAGCTGTTTCTTAATAGGGGATTAAGAAAGTTATAGTATCACAAAATAAATTTAAAAAAATGTTTCAGAACATAAAATTTGATGCATGGGTGAAGTCTTGTTGAAGTCATAGTCATCATTACACTTTGTGGTCAAAGAAGACCACGTTTTGTCTCATGACCGAGGTATTCAGCCATGCATTCTTAGATGGCTGATTAAAATGCTTTTTGGAATGTATGGTTACAGACTGTACAGAAGATGGTAAATGTATGGGCTGGAAGTCTGCTTCTGCTACTGAAACCTTTTTTGGGGATGTTCTCTGATACATTGGTTCTGAAAGCAAGCTGTGCTCTTGTGATTAAATTTGCACCATATCTTGCATTCATGAACTTTTTGTTTCCGGCTTTATATTTCATTGCTATTTTGATTCGGGATATATTTTAAACAGTGTTTTCATTTTTTTTCCATTTCCCATCACATGAATTGTTCAAAACAACTAAATCTTCACTAGAACCTTCCACAGGCTGCCTCTGCTGATAGTATCAACTGCCTTTATAAGAGCAACAAAGATGTAGTGTAGTAGAGGTCAATAGTCTTTTCTCTCTGTATGACTCTCATTTTGCCATGCAGTGATGATCATGCCTGTGGTTCTCTTCCTCCTCTTGAAACCACACTGACTATCAGGCACAATTTCTTAGCAATATGGCAGATAAAATGGTTGAGTGCAATTCTTGCAGGGATCTTGGCAGCAGTTGCTAACAGAGAGACTTCCCAATGATTTTAACATACAATCAATTATCCTTAATGTTTCTTTTTTTACATATGCCTTATATAATCTTGTAGGATTATTCCTTTATGCCTCATCAGCCAAAAGAGGCCTCTGGGACACTGGATTAAATGGTTCTTGGTAGCTACATACCCATCAGTCAGAATGGCATTACAGCTGGGCATTTTGCCATTTCAGAGTTATTTCCTTTTCACTTTCCAAGATGGTGGCATACTGAAAGAGTCAATCAATACCGGCTTCACTTGTACTGGAGTCCTTGTTGTGAGCAGATTTGGAAAGTGGTCGTCCCATCTTTCTAGATTTGTATTATTTTGGAGTTTTTCAGTCAGAAGAGCTTTCCTAACTAACCTCATAATAGGGGTGAAGCCACATGCAACTTTAAGAATGTAGAACTTTCTTGTGTTGTTTTGGTCAAGGTATGGCTGTAGTTTATCTGCTTTCTTGCTCCATTGGATATATCACGCATGGCTTTCAATTTAGGTTGTAGAATGTTATCCATATAGTTAAGGGCTTCTTTGAATGGGAGATGTAGGCAGCAAATTCCCGCCATTCACGCAGGTTCCTATCCTGCGTACAGGACCTCCACCTGATGCAGAAGGTACATGGTCCCACTAGGGGGAAAGCCTTACTGGACCTGGTATTGGCAACAGGGGATGACATGGTAGGGGACCTACAGAACTTGGTGGGGGACAGTGACCACCAAGTTATAGACTTCACCATAAGGCGTAGAGTGGGAAAGGTAACTAGTAGGGTGGAAGTGCTAGACTTTAGGAAGCCTGACTTCAGTGAGCTTAGGTATTTAGTCAATGATGCACTACGGAGTAAGAGATTTGGTGAGATGGGAGCCCAGGAAGGGTGGCTGTGCCTTAAGGAAGTGATCCTTTGAGCACAGAAGAAGACAATCCTGATGCAGGGGGAAAGGGGCCAAGAGGCTTCCTTGGCTGACCAGAGGAATCCAGAGCAACCTAAGGGCAAAAAAGGGGGCATGTAAGCAGTGGAAACAGGGAAAAATTACTAAAGAGGAGTATGCCGCCTCCGCTCACAGTTCGGCAGTTAGAAAGGCCAAAGCTACCATGGAGCTGAGGATGTCATCCCAAGTTAAGGATAACAAAAAATTGTTTTTCAGATATATAGGAGTAAAAGGAAGGCCCAGGGCAGTATAGGACCACTACTGAACAGGCAAAATCAATTGGTGACAGAGAGGGGGGGGACAAGACTGAACTCCTTAATGAGTTCTTTGCCTCAGTGTTCCCAAATGAGGGGCAAAACAAGTCTCAGTATGGGATGGTAGAGAGACCGGCAGGGCACCAGACTACCAAGTGTTGACCCTGAGATGACGCAGACTCTTGGCAGGACTGGAGGCGTTTAAGTCAGCAGGCCCAGATGAGCTCCATTGGAGAGTACTGAAGGCACTGGCTGATGTCATGGCATAATCACTGGCAAGAATATTTGAGCACTCATGGCACATGGGCCAAGTCCCAGAGGACTCGAAAAGGGCCAATGTAGTCCCTATTTTCAAGAAAGGGAGGAAGGAGGATCTAGGCAACTACAGGCCAGTCAGTCTCACCTCCATCCTTGGCAAAGTCTTTGAAAAGATTATTAAGGCTCATATATGTGAGAGCCCAGCAGGAAAAATTATGGTTACAAAACACCTGCACACAGGAGTAGGGATAGATATTGGTTACTTAGACTTCACGAAGGCCTTCAATACGGTATCCCACCCCATACTGCTGAACAAACTAAGATGCTGTGACTTGGATGACTACACAGTCTGATGGGTGGCAAGTCGGCTAGAGGGCCGTACCCAGAGAGTGGTGGTGGATGGGTCGGTATTGACCTGGAAGGATGTGGGCAGTGGGGTCCCACAGGGCTCGGTCCTTGGACTGATACTCTTCAATGTCTTCATAAGTCCAAGTTTGTGGATGACACAAAACTGTGGGGAGAAATGGACACACTGGAGGGCAGAGAACAACTACAGGCAGACCTGGACAAACTGGACAAATGGGCAGAAAACAATAGAATGTGATTTAATGAGGAGAAATGCAAAGTGCTGCACCTAGGGAGGAAAAAAGTCCAGCACACCTACTGCCTAGGAAATGACCTGTTCAGCAGCATGGAAGTGGAAAGGGATCTCAGAGTCTTAGTGGACTCCACACTGATGACTCCTATTCATCTTGATCGCAAAGAAATGGCACTTTATCGTGCATCAGCAGATCCATGACAAACAGAACCAAGGAGGTGATACTTCCCCTCTATCGGGCGTT
>JAGPOW010000261.1:20476713-20516310 GCA_030014935.1 Caiman crocodilus
GGATAACCTGGAGAGGGTCCAGAGAAGGGCCACTCATATGGTTAAGGGCTTGCAGGCCAAGCCCTATGAGGAGAGACTAGGGCACCTGGACCTCTTCAGTCTCTGCAAGAGAAGGTTGAGAGGCGATCTTGTAGCTGCCTATAAATTCATCATGGAGGCACAGAAGGTAATTGGTGAGGCTCTACTCACCAAGGTGCCTCTGGGGGTCATAAGAAATAATGGCCATAAGCTAGCAGAGAGCAGATTTAGACTGGATATTAGTAGGAACTTCTTCACAGTTAGAGTGGCCAAGGTCTGGAATGGACTCCCAAGGGAAGTGGTGCTCTCCTCTACCCTGGGGGTCTTCAAGAGGAGGTTAGATAGGCATCTGGCTGGGGTTATCTGAACCCAGCACCCTTTCCTGCCTATGCAGTGGGTCAGACTCGATGATCTATTGAGGTTCCTTCTGACCTTAACGTCTGTGAATCTATGAATGCTGATGCTTTATGTCAGGGCTGTCCAATATCTAAACAGCTAGGGGCCACACTCTGGCCCCCACTGCTGTGGTTCTAATGCCCCTACCCCCCCAGATTGCATACCATAAATGTGCACAGGCAGGTGCTCTGCTGCCACCCCACTGCACCACGTGTGGGCAGGAAGGTTGGCCCCTCTATACTGTATGTAGGCAGGCCTTCCCCTATCATGCTGCACCTTGCAAAGAGGTGGGCAGACGGTGCTCCTTCCAGCCTGCTGCACCATACACATGGTGGGTACTTCCGCACCCCTCTAGATTGTACATGGATGGGCACTCCCCCACCATGCTTCATCACACATGGGGGTGGGCATCCTCACCCACCACCCCTGCCTGAACCCAATGCAGCACCCTACCTCCCCTGCAGGTTCTGGGATCTCCTGTGGTGTCATATTGCACAGGTGCTCTAGGCTGTTGGTTCAACCACTACTGCAAGCTGTGCTGCACCAGGATGCCCTGACCCCTGGGGCAAAAGTCAAGGAAGGAGAGGGAATCTCAAGACCTTGGGTGCTTCTGTAGTTGGATCAAGAAGCAGAAGTCCCAGAGTGGGAGCCCAGGGGCGACATGTTAAACCCTTGCAGGCCACAGGAGACCCATGGGCTGTCAGTTGGGTACCCCTGTTTTATGTTATCCAGGATAAATATGGGCAGTGTTTCTCATCATGCATTTCGCCATGCTCTCAGGAATCTCTGTATGTTCTCAACATTCTAATTAAGCTTGTTTTCTTGTTTTTGTAGCATTCAAATCTAAAGCATTCAAAGCAGCTTTATTAATAGAATCCTTGAAGCACTTCCAATTAGCTTAATTTTTTTCCAGAATGCAGATAAATGGCATTTAAGTGTCTTTTTACTGCTTTATGCAAGTCTTGTTTAGTGTGTCAGTCTTCAATTTTTGACATACAGCTTCTTCAGAGGCTTTCTGCCTTGTGTTTTTATAAATAACTTGACATGGATGATTAAATTTTCCATGGATAAGACAATGGTCTGTCCAGCACTCAGCTTGTCTCATGTACAGTAGAAAAGAAGATGAATAACATGAGTACCTTGTCTGAGGGTTACCCACCACTTAGTTTGGCCTATGAGCCCAAGAAACTAGTTGGATCCCATGGGCTAGTGTTGAGTGTAATAATGAGGACCAGTAACAGGAGTCCATTTTATAGGGTGTGTTTGTCTTCTGAATGTAGATACAATTTTTATTGGTATCATTTGTGGTGCTACATTCTGTTCCAAAGTGGAGAAGTGGAAAACTATGGGAAATCAAGGAATTCATAGATTGTTAGGGGCGAGAAGGGACCCTGCATAACATCAGATCCCCTCCCCCTGGTCTAGGCATGAGGGCAACTGGGGTCAAGTGACCCCAGGGTACATGACTGCGCCACCTGTGGAGGGAGTTTATTCCACAGTCTGGACACCCTGATTATGAAGGGGTTTTTCCTTGTATTAAGCCTGAAGCAACCTTCCAGAAGTTCATATCCATTGGTCCTGGTCTTCCCCAGGGGTGCCCCAGTGAACAGATGTTCACCGAGCTCCTGATGCACTACTCTGATATAGCAGTAAGCTGCTATCAAGTGCCCTCTCAACCTTCTCTTCTGTAGGCTAAAGAGGCCCAGGTCCCTCAGCCTTTCCTTGTATGGCTTGCCTTACAAGTCCCTGATCATATGGGTAGCTCTTTTCTGGACCCTCTCAAATTTTTCCACATCCTTATTGAAATGCAGTGCCCAGAACTGGATGCAGTGTTTCAATTGCGGTCTCACCAGTGCTGAGTAAAACAGGAGTATCACTTACTTAGTTTTACACCAGATGAATTGGTTGATACATGCCAGCGTGCTTTGTCCTGATGACCACTGCCATGCACTGATGGCTCATATTCATACGATGATCAATCATTACCCCAGGTCCCTTTCAGCCATGGTGCAAGTCAGGCTGTCACTTCGAAGTCTTTATGTATGTTGAGAGTTATTTTCTCCCAGGTGGAGCACTTTATACTTGGAAATGTTAAACTTCACCTGGTTCGAGTCTGCCCTGCACTGTAGCCTGTCCAGGTCTACTTGTATCAGCAACCTATCTTCTGGTGTAGCCACACTGCCCCATAACTCGGTGTTATTCGCAAACTTGGCCAGTGAGCTTTTAATTCCATCTAAATCATTGATAAAGATGTTGAAAAACACCGGTTCAAGCATGGACCCCTGAGGAGACCACTGACCACTTTACACCAGGACATCACAGATCTGTTCATGAGAACTCGCTAGGCTCTACCCTGTAGCTAGTTTCCCATCCACTGAACCATCAAGCAGCTGAGCCCACAATCTTCCACTTCTATAAGGATATCGTGGCTACTAGATGAAAAACCTTTTGGAAGTCTAGGTATGTAACATTTACTTTGTCTCCCATGTCCAGGTGGTAAGAGACCTGGTCATGGAAAGAGATGAGATTGGTAAGACAAGACCTACCCATCACAAAGCCATGCTGGCTGTCATTCAGAACCTTACCTTCTGTGAGCTTATCGCACATAGACTCTTTAATGAGCTTTTCCAGGATTTTCCCTGGGATAGTGGTTAGGCTAATTGGCCTATAATTGCCCAGGTCCTCCCTCTTCCTCTTCTTGAAGATAAGCATAATGTTGGCCCTCTTCTAATCCTTAGGTATCTCCCCTGCGTATCACGATTTCTGAAAGAGCTTTGCCAGGGGTTCTGCGATGACCTCAGTCAGCTCCTTCAGCACTCTCGGATGAAGTTCATCTAGTCCTGTTGACTTATACATGTTTAGCTTTTCTAGTTGGTTTTATACCAGCTCAGCATCTACAGTGGGGAGGCTGTCAGTCCCAGCATGTCCCCTGTGACCCTTACTTTCTTGACTTTCCCCATGGTCCAGTGAAATACCAAAGCAAAGTGGGCATTCGGGAGTTCAGTTTTTTCCTGAGTGTTGGTTACTAGCTGTCCCGAGGTGTTGAGCAGGGGTCTCACACTTCCATTTGTTTTCCTTCTATTGACTGCATACCTAAAGAAGGACTTCTTATTGTCCTTGACTCCCATGGCTAACCTGAACTCAGTCGTTGCCTTGGCTTTCCTGATCATTTCCCTACACGTGCTGGCTGCTAAAGTATAGTATATCCTACTTAAGGACCGTCCTTAGCTTCCACTGTGTATACAACTCTTTTTTTCTTTAAGAGGACTGCAATGTCCCTATTAAACCAGGAGGGCTTCCTAGCCCTCCTGCTACCTTTCCTCTTTGCAGGAACGGTGTTCTTTTGTGCTTCGAGGATTGCGTCCTTGAGCAATGGCCACTCTTCATGCACCCCATTTGCCTTCCCTTCCTGGTCCCTCATTGTCTACCCTACTAATGCTCTGAGCCTGTCGATGTCAGCATTCTTGAAGTCCAGGACTTCAGTCCTGATAGTTGATTTGTTGACCTTGCGGTGGATGGTGTACCTGATAATTTCATGGTCACTGTCGCCCAGGTTACCCTCAATGTTCAAGCCGTACACCAGATCATCTCCCTTGGCCGAGACCAGGTCCAGGAGAGCATTGCCTCTGGTTGGCCCTTGCACTTCCTGGGCCAGAAAGAGCTCCTTAATCACAGTCAGGAAACTGTGTTAACGATCTGACCTAGCTGAGTGTTCCTCCCAATGTATGTTTGGGTAACTGAAGTCGCCCATGACAACCAAGTCCCTTGCACATGTGGCCTTTGTCAGTTCTTGAGAAAACTCCAGATCCAGCTCCTCCCATTGGTTTGGTGGCCTGTAGCAAATGCCCACAGTTAGGAGCCTCTCACTTTGCTCCCCCTTTCCCCTCATAGCTTGACCTAGAGGGTTACAAGCTGCTTATCTTTGGAGCCAATGTCGGCCTCTAGAGAGGTGTACTGCTCTCACATAGAGAGCTACCCCTCTGCCTTTTCTCCCTACTCTGTCCCTGCTGTGCAGGGTGTAGCCCTCTACGGCTATGCTCCAGTCATGCAGCGAGTCCCACCAGGTGTCTGTGATCCCTACCAGGTTGTATTGCCCACTAAAGAGCAGCTCCTCCTCCTTATTTTAGCTCCTCCTCCTTATTTTCCACGCTCCTGGCATTGGTGTACAGGCAGCTAAGGCCCTCAACTAACACCTTCATTTTCCTGAGACAACTGTTTGGTTAGCTTTTTCAAAAACAATTGTGCTAGTGTCCTCCACAAGGAAGCTTTCCTGTGTGCCAGTCCCTTGGCATGCTCCACTTGGAGTTTCCCCATTCCCCAGCAAACTCAGCTTAAAGCCCTGTCTGGTAGGTCAGCCCTTGGCAGGCCCTTAGTTGCAATAAATTAAAGAGTTAAAAAACAGAAAAACCACCATGGAAAACATGTGAAAACAAAGGTATAGATACAGCACTGCATTATCCATTTAGATTACTTAAGAGATGTGACTCAAGCTACGCCTGCAAAAACACCCAGCAAGAATGTTTTTTTTTCCATTAACTCAGTTTTTTGAATTTTGCTTGTATAGTATTACATATTACTGCACTATTTTGGCCACAAAAATCTAAAGATCCAAACGTGTTCACAGTAGGTGGAACCAACCTGGGGGATAAGAGCTATGGAAGGCTCCTAATGAGGCAAAAATCACTTGAGGTTGCGCTGTGCAGGGGGTGGGTAGGTGGCTGGATTACCAATACATTAAATAAACCCTAAATATATCTTTGAACTATAATCCACTCACAGAAACCAAATGTGGAACAGATTAATATTATTGTAGCAGTCATGTGTTTTCTTTATAAGTCTCAATCTTCTCTTATTTGTGATTAAGTGAAGTGCAGTTTCTATAAAATACTGGGGGGGTTTAATGTTATTTTTCATATTTTCCATGGCATGCTTGACAGCTGATATTGGGTTTTGATGCCTTTATTTACAATAGTCCTGTTTTAAAATTAACATGGAAAAAGTGCCAGGTAAGTAGCGCTCATCATTTCTTTAGTTCTGGCATGCTGGGATATACATAAAAAAGTTTATAAAAAACAAAAGCTGAAGATTAGGTCTTGAAAAACTATACTGAGGCAGCTAACAAATGGCCTAATTAAAACATTCAGATGTTCTCTTTTTCTCATTTTGCAAGATCAAGACATTTTAAGGGTCCAGGTTACAGAAGCTCTAAGGACCTGAATTGGCTTCAGTGAAAACTGTAGTTATTCAGTGGATCTGAAAATTTAACCCTTCAGTGAGACTCCCCAATACATATTTTTTGCCTAAATTTTTATTTTTTAATCCAATATATTAGATTTAAAAAAGGCCTTAAGCACCTGAAAAAAGCACCCAGGTCCAAGTCATAAATCCAAAGATGTAATCCAAAAAAATCCATAGTAAGGTGGAGGTGTCTATACTCACTAGACACCTCCCTGTTTAACCTGAACGTTCCCTAGGCATTTGAAGTTCAGCTTCCTTGTATGCCTGGAGTTAATATGGCTTGAGCACCTAGTTTCCTAGCTCCAGAAAACCAGATAAAGTCCTAACTAACTTCCTTGAGGCACCAGGTTAGATGATGTGCTCTAATGCATACCTCTAGGAACAAGTTTTTCACACAATACATCTGTGGCCACTTTCCTTTTAAAATGGTGGTGATTTAGAGCAATTACTAAAGAAGAGACAACACTGGGTTCAGTCCCCTCCCTAGATTATTCCTATATTTTATTAAAATGTTTAATGTGAAATATATACAAAGTTCAGGGAGCAGAGATCAGAGCCCATGGCTCCCACTAGCTGAATGCTCCTCCTTGTACTGTCTCACTGGACCCATGAATCCTTTGCTTTACACTAAAACAGTTTCAATAGAAGGACTGTGTTGCTTACAGCATCGCCAAAAGCCTGGTGGTTAAGGCACTCTTTGGGAGGTGGAGGATGTGGGTTTGAGCCTCTCCAGGCTGAGCGGGACACTGAACCTGGGTTTTGCTCTAACCACTGGGCTAGTCCATAAAAACAAACCAACAAAAAACCAACAGGTGTCAGCAGCATCTCATTTATCTCTATCTGCTACTCCTCTAGTCATGTTAAATATAGTGACCCTTTTTCTATTCTTTAACAGAATAAATGTAGTTGCCAGTCCTGAAGACAGACTTCTGGGATCTGGCTGCAGAGCAGGGTTGAAGTTTTTGAAAAGTGCAAGATTTTGGACGGTTCCCCAGTATTTGGTGTTTCCTGTTGGCTAGTTCTGAGCAGCTCCTTCTCAATGTGAATATTTGGGACTACCAGGCTGAGGTGCCTTTCTAATGTGTAGGCTGTCTACGCACCTAAATCTGGGCTTTGGATTCCTCTCTTGGACTGGGCACCTAAAAATTAGACACTGCAGCACAGCTCCACTTTAGTTCTGCTTAATACTTCATAAAGGAAGTTTAATGAAAGGCACTGACAGACATGCAGGCTCCTCTTCTAACTCACAGCATGTTACCATCATGTTGGAGCTCCTTCTCCCCTGTCCCTGCCTACCAATTGGGTTGGGAGGAGGGGGAAATCGAACTTGGAGCCACCCCTCTTCTCTAGCCCTGCCCCACCCCCAGCTCCATGGCAGTCAGCAGAAGTGGGAGGGGGTAGAGGGAGCAAGCTGCTGGCTGGGGTTTGCCTGGCCTGAGCTGGAAGGAGAGGGGTTGGGGGGGAGCATTAGTGGAGGAGGCTCTTATCCATGCCCCCTCCCACCAGATGAGGCCAGGAAAATTCCAGCTGGCAGCTCACTCCCCTTCCTCCCTACCTCTGCCTTCCTACTGACAACCCCGCGGGGTGGGGTTGGGCGGCATCAGCCCAGCCCTGATTGTACCACGTATTAACCCTAGGAAACACAAGTTCCCAAGGCACTCTAAAGTGAAGCGCCTTCATCTAATACCTCATTTGATGAGGGTTAATTTATCACGTGATCAGCCACTTTAAAAAGCTCTCTGCAGCTGTGTACGTGTGTCCTGGCATGGCTGTAGAGTGCTATCAGGGGGCTGATCACTCAACAAATGTCGCTTCTGTCTGCACTGAAGGGATTCAGTAGCTTATTACACGGAGAGAGAGGCTCTCCGGTCACCAAAGAATCATTTTTTTTAGCCAATGACATAAGAGATTATTTGTGGACTTTGGAGTGCAAAGTATAACCCCATTCTTATGTTTTAGACTTCCTTAATAGAAGCACTTATTGTCATTTTAAATGGTTAAACAATTTGCTAGTGATAGGTATTAATTTTATTTAAACCATAAACTATTCAGTTCAAAACTGTATCAGGAGGTTAGAACAGCCTCATTAATCTGTTTGGTATGTTTTCTGCATTCCTAATTAACATTAATTAATCCTAATTTAACAACTGGAACCTAATTCTATTTGTACTGGACATTATGACCAGAAGTTTGGCATTTGTTTTATAAAATACCTTACAGTAGCTTATATAAAATGAGAGAGGATAAAAATATAGTTTTGGTTTCACTGGATATCTCTCAAAAAAGTAGAAATAAATGCTGACACAGTCCAGAAATTTTTGTCATTAAAATGGACACCCATTCAATGTTAAGATATTTTGGGCTAGCACAAACAAAGACTTATTAGGAAATGTTAAATGTAAGGATCTTGAACTGCATGGTGACTTAATGGGTGGGGAAAGGAAGACTGCCTACAACTATTAGAAATATATAGACACTTCAGGCACAGGGAAACTATTGTATTTGGTATGTGGTGAGGATGTAGGCCTTGAGACGGCAAAACACTTTAGCATGCCCTCAGCTCTAAGCATGTGATTTAAGTCTTACCAGCATGCAGTTACATACTTTGTTGAATTGAGGCTGTGATTAGACGTCAGATCATGGAACTAAGAAATTGAAAACTTGGGCTGTGATTAGTGAAGTCTGCCAGGTGACATATAAGTCATCTTTATTATTCAATCCTGATTTCTTTTTTTCTTTTTTCTTTTTTTTGAAGCAAACTACAAAAGTCCCCCCAAATGAACCCAAATTTCCTCATGTAACGTGATGTTGACATGCACACAAATTGTTGTTAGGCTCACAGCACAGACTGCAGCGACTCAAACTGCCTGAGTGACCAAAAGCAGCAGTACGTTGTAATCCTTTATGTAAATTATCACTATACGGGACTGAGTCTCAAATCTAGCAAGTGCGTGCTTGCTGAGAACAGAGAAGTGGTGAAACTTGACAATTTGGAGCTTCTTTCCAGAGCAAGGAAGCGAATGTACCCTAGTGGGCACAGACTCTTTCGGCCTCTTCTCCCAGTCTTGCGCCTTTCTTCCTCATCCCTCTTACCTGTCTCCTTCCTTACTCCATGCTCTGTTCCACAGTCCTATTCTTCTTGCATACCTAATTCCAGCCTTCTGGCCCATCCTTGTCTCCTGGGCTTGCTATCCACATCCCTGTGCCACTTACTGTGTCTCTAGCTCCAGGCTCCTAACACAAGTAGCCCCAGGTTCCCTGTCCTCCCTAATTCCTTGTGTGCAGTCTCTGATAAGTCTACATTTCCTCAAACTGTGCCCTTATCTGATCTCTTTCACTAGTCTGACTTAATCTCAGTATCTGCCCTCACCCCTTTCCCAGCTACTTTCCCCAGTCTTCTTTCTCTCTGGCTTCTTGTCCCTAGATCCAGTTGTCTTCTCTAGCCTGGCCAAATCTCTCTCTCTGTCTCTCCCCCCCACATCCTTTATCTTCATTTTTTTGTATTCACACAGCCAGACAGCTGCTGGCCCCTGTCTCTTTGCACAGCTAATTGTATCTTCCCCTCCCCCAGTTCCCCAGACCTGGTTGTCTTGACAAACCAGTCGCATTCATTGTTTCCCCATCTCCATTCCCAAACCCTCTGAACTCCTAATTTTTCATGGTTAAAATATGCCAGCAACCAACAGACAAATTAGTAGACAAACTGAGAAGCGTGTTTTTTTTAGTACTTCCATGCCCTGCTTTATGGGATATGAATGCTGATCTAGGCTGCAGCAAGTGGTAGAATAGCCCTTCCCTTCCTCTCTCCTTCAGCAGCCTGACATGGGTCTCTCAGGACAGCAGCAGGGAGTGGGAGCATCTTAGAAAGCAGGGTGGAGGGAGAGGGAAGAAGCTGTATTGGTGGAAGGGCCTCTACTCCCTCCTGCTTTTCCGTGGGCATAGGGAGAACCTTCTCACTCTGACCTTTTCTTCCCTGCAAAAGTTGGGCTGTGAGGGTGAATACGATTTGGAGGTGGTCTCCCATCCTGGAAAATGATACTGAAGCTTTCCCCCTGCCAAGTTTGGAGAAGAAATGAGTCTGGAAGGTAGCAGAATAGGTGGGGCAGACGCCATCTGAAAGTTGGGAAACAGGATGAATTTAGAGGTTCAAGCAGAATTTATTGCTATACAGGGTAAGAGGCAAACACAGGAGGGACTAATTAGACCCCAACTCTCCAGGTTAATTCAATCACTCTAATCCTTTCCCTTCCCCATGGCCCGGAGGCTTGTTCTCTTCTTATTCAGATCAGAAGGCTCCCTCGTCCTGCCTGCTTAGATACGCTGCCAGCTTAAAAATACATCCCAGAGTGAGTTTCTCCATGCAGATAGGTCCAAATGGTTAAAGTCTGGCAAAGACAGAAGCAATTGAAAACAAGTTCTTATAAGAAGTGTCACTTACCCTAATATACAGTGCTGTCAGCTCTGCCTATAGAAGATACCATGGACAATTGACCTTGCTTCGTCTGGACTAAGTTAATGGAAGATGTCAGTTTAATGTAACTCTTAAGTATTTGGATTCCATGCGTGTGAATAATTATAGTTACCATGTGATATTTGGTGATATAGGAAAATATAGTTTTGTCTTAATATTTGCTGAAGGTTATTATTGTTACATCTGTTATATAGATGCCCCCCACCCCCAACGTGATTGGGAACTGAAGGTATTGGTATAACTGCAAATCAGGGCACTTTTATATTTAAATTCCTAATCATGGATGCAGGTACTTGACGCTAAGTCATTCATTCAGCCAATACTCTTGAAAGTCTTATACAAACAAACAAACAACCCCCCCATCACCGAATCGTTCTGTGAAATACAAAAAATAACTCTGCCTCATGTTATCTGTGTATAGAGGGAACTCTACGTGATGTGTATGTGGCATAGAAATTAATCATGCACATCAGAGTAGTGCTTTAAAAAAAGCGGGTCTTCATTGTGATGACACTTTCCATAGAGTCATTTCAGGCAAAGGTCACAAGTGTGCATGTAAAATCAGTCCTGGAAGCAGCTTCTTTGTTTAAAAGGCATCTTCCAATTGAGCCATTGTCCTCCAAGGACAGCTGGCACCCTGACTTCATCTGCATTGGATCAATCTCAAAAGCAAAGGACAGTGGACAAACAAAACAAACCAGAATCGCTGCACCTCTCACAATTCAGTCTCTAGGGGAAGAGCATCTGGCCATAGCTGCTGCAGTGACTACAAGGAAAAGACCCCCCCCACCCCAAATGCCTATTAAGTCATGGATAAGGCAGACAAACTGGTACGGTAGGATCATTTTTTTTCTTTCTATGTATTATAACCAGATTGTTAAAATAGTGTTGTGTAATTACAGTAGATTTATGAGCAAAGCAAGACTAAAATGTACTATTACACTGGCTGTTGTTTTTCACCTAACAAAATTGGAATCTCAACCTGAAGCTTAAAATTCTTTTCATGTTGTACTTGTACACCATGACGAAAGTCCTGAGATTAAAACTTCAGGTAGAAAGTATTATTTAATGCAGATTTAAATACTTCTTAACAAACTATAATTTAATAAAAGCAGACAAAGTGCATCACAGTTCAGACTGTTCTATTAATTGCTCTTTATAACAGGAAAACCTGTGACATATTGTTGATTTGTATGACTTCTAAGGTTGTTGAGCATTATTAAAGTGGCTTGTGTTTTACTTGTACACTTGTACACTTTCTGCAGTGCTGACATAAATGGCTCTGTAATAAGTAGTTACGAGTTACGTACATACAATTTGGTAATTTATGCAAAATTTGCTAGCTATTGAGTGTTCAGTTAGTATAGATGATAGGCTTTAAAGCAATCTGTCCAAGTGTGTCCTGAAAGATGCATATATTAAGACTGTTTTCCTAGGAAAATTTGTGAATTTCCTTTGGCAATGTGATAACACCTCTACTGAATGTTAAGTTTCCTTACAGATCACTGTCTTACACGTGTGGGGTGCTGATTAGAGACCTTAGATGACAAGGCAAGATCAAAACAGCTATTTATTTGTAGTTCCTATAGGCTGTTTTGAATGTGGGATTTTTCATCAAACTAATTTGGCAAAATAAATCAATGGGTCCCTTTTGATTACTAAACTGATTGTCTTTGCTTTTCATGTCTAATTACTAATCATTTGTACAAACAAGCTTTTAGTATCTGTTAGTACTCAAGATGTATTTAAACTGGTTGGCGGTCTTTAAATTAGCGACAGGCAAGCTGAGCTGAACTCTGTAGGGCAAAGCGTTGCATTAATTTCTCTGTTTAAAAAAGTCACAGCTAAATACTTATCCTTTCCATTACAAAGAAAACATTTTCCCTCTACAAAGATTTTTAACAGAATGATGTCAACACCCTGTTGTCACTTCCATAAATGCTTCCTTTTTCTTTACTGTTGTTTACAGTACAATGAGGACCTTGGGGAAACTTGAGGCTGCAACCGTGTCCTTAGAAATTGACTGGAAAGTGTGAGAGAGTGGAAAGGAGGGGAGGGGAGGGGCAGAGTGTAGGGAGAGAAGGGAGCAGGGAGAGGAGTGGGGGGAACAAGAGATAGTGGAGGAAGGCCATGGGACAATGTTCATAGAGGAGAGGAAAGAAGCACTTAATTGTCCCTGTTGTGGCCCACGTATATAAAACAGCATGGCTCAGCTCAGTGTAAGCAGGGTAAGTGAATTACACAAAAAGAAATATTTAAGTTGCCGCTAATCCAAGATGCAAGGATTTATTTTGATATATTTTACTGGACCAGCTGTACAGTTGGGAGAAGTGCTGGACGAACTTTTGGACACTGAGTGCTCTTCCTCAATTCTGAGACTTGAAACCAGATATTTTCTAACTTATGACTAAGCAATATAGCTGTTTACCTAATTAAGCATTAGGTACTCTTTGCAGAACATTAAGGAAACAAGCCCAATACTTAATTTGTGTTTTGATGTTTATGCAGCAAAAACAGTGAATTTTGGAGGATGTAGCATGATGGATAACTTATGAGAACTAAAATTTACTGCAGTGAGCAACTTTCCAAATTATGTCAGTTGAATTCAGAAACCAAATGGGTTTTCAAGTTGACCTGGCTATATCTGTTCTTCGACTCCATGTTTAACAAATGTAATCCATTGTTATCAAATTTGATTCACTCATATTAATTGAATTAAAACTTTGGAGGAGGGAAGAGGAATGAATACCTTTACAGATGGGTGGGACGAAGCACCATAAGACTGTTGACAATAGGGTCAGGAAGAAAATCCAGCACTCCTGATTGTGAGTCACTCTTCTAATCCCGAGTTACACTTCACTGAATGAAAGATTCACTGAAATAGATGGCACTGTACATGATAATTAGTCCACTACCAGCACATCACTAATAATAAAGTAGCTTCCACATGGTGTTGGGAAGATACTACCTTTATCCTGATTCACTTTGTTATTAGGCTCAAAGGAGCAGTAACCAGGTAAAGTTCTTGGGTCTATGAAATAGGCTGTCAGACTTGAGTGATCGAATAACCTTTTCTGCTCATCTAGAAATCTATGAAGTATGTACCTTGCAGATGTAGAATGACAAAAAACAATAAAGATATTGTTATGTATGCCAAATGAGTTCATGAGACTGTATGAATGAAGAATTGCTGTGTTGTGTATTACATTTTATTGTTGCATACAATTATAAAGTTCTATCAGTAAGAAAAATTTGCAAATAATAGTGTCTACAGGACAGAATACTTATACCAGCAGTGTCCAACCTTTTTGAATGTGGTTTTTATCACTCAGTGGGCCAGTGAGCCATATTCAAAGGCCTCACAGGAATCGGTATCACATCACCCCCCTGAAACGAAAGTACAGTGTTGTACTTTTGTTTCCTGTTGCAGCATCTTGGGCCTCAGAAAATGGCTTGGAGGGCCGCATGGTGGCCCACAGGTTGTATGTTGGAAAAGCCTGACTTATAACAAGATCACATTAAGTTTCTCAAATTTAGAGAACTGACAGATTTTTCTTGAAGATATCACGCTTAAAAAAATGTTAGATACTGGTGACAAGAAATTCCACATGTATTCTTCATTAAGAAACTAAGGGATATAAAATTATAACCAAACTAGGCAGTTCTTTTCTTCTGGTCCTACTTGATCTTAATAAAGCTCTCTAAATTTAAAGGTGGCTATACATGAAAAAGTGGACTGAAGCAGGAATTTGGTACTCCAGTACTCTCTTCTCCTGACTTAAATTCTTCTAATTGCTTCTTTTAATTTCTGATGAAGCATTCATATCCTTTTCCCAATGCTTCCTTAAGGAAGTACCTTAATGTTTCATCCCAAATTTTTGTCCTTACGATTTGTATAAAGAATTTCACAAAGAAATCTGGGTAACCTCAACTTTTGACCATTACATCTACATGATATTAATTCTGATACTTGCATTTTGTATATATTGGTATGTTTTAATTCTGCTAGCTCCTGGCTATACCAGATCCCTGCAATGAATGCAGCAAAGACCTTCTGGTAGGAAAGTTCTCTTGGCCTCATTTCAGACTTTGGTATTACCCTCTACAGAAATTTTCACTTTCTCCTAAAGAAAAGAAATGTTGAAGTCATCCTTGAACCTTACCCCTATTTTTTCCTCCCATATTATCTTGTATGTGAGTCTGCATATAATTTTTGGAACATTGCCAGAGTCGTTCCTGACTCTTTTGCTGGTGAATTCCTTACAGCTGCTGTAGAAACATACCATCCCATTATTGCAATTTCCTGTTTCAGAGGATACAGAATACTTTTTGTGGGGAAATCTGATTTACATTCTACCTCAGTCGGGGGTAGAACTGACACATTTAGCTGAGGTCCTTTCTCTCATTTGTGGCATTATGCAGGATGACTTGGCAATTGATCACAGAATCATAGAAAGATGGAGCTTGAAGGGACCCCAGGAGGTTGTCTAGTCCAACCCCCTAAATAAGGCAGGATCATCCCTAGCTAAACTGTTAGGGGTGTGCGAAAAGGGCCATATTCAATATGGATTCAGATCTGGCCTGAACTGGGGACAGTGATTCATAGTTTCCTAGTTAGTAGGGTCGGAAGGGACCTGAGCAGATCATTGAATCCAACCCCCTGCCATGGCAGGAAAGAGTACTGGGGTCAAATGACCCCAGCAGGGTGGTTGTCTAGCCTCCTTTTGAAGACCCCCAGGGTAGGAGTGAGCACCACTTCCCTTGGAAGTTGGTTCCAGCTCCAAGCCACCTGACTGTGAAGTAGTGCCTCCTGATTTGATTTGTTGATTCGGTTTACTGTCCCCGATTTGATTCAGCTGAATCTGAAGATTCAGAGAATCAGCCATTTGGCCATAGACACCGCTTTAAATGTTTTTTCTATGTACCTGGAGGTACCAGAATGGGAGGGGGAAAGGGAAGAAAGGGAGCTCCTTCTAGGGGTTCCCCAACCCCTAGTGCAGGAGGGAGGGGTGGGTGAATTCAGGTCCTCACCTTGGGAAGGAGGGAGCTCCCATATACCTACCCCATCTTTCAGCAGGGGTGAAAGACTCCCAGACTCCACTCCCTTTCCCCCTCCCATTCTAAAAACAGCCTGATGGTGGGAGGCAGCGCAGACGCAAGTTACAGAAGATGCTGTTCTGAAACATCTTAATCTGACAAGGGTTCATATTTTCATATGACTGGTCATTTTTGAAGCTGTCTGCAGCTGTGCACTTGTGTTTGGTCATGGCTATAAACTGCTTTCTGTGGCCAGATCAGGTGAAAATTGTCACTTCTGTCTGCACGTCAGGAGGGCAGGCAAGATCAATAAAGTTCCTAGTTAATGTTCCATGCATTTTGTTTCAGTGTCTTGATTTAAAGAGCTCTCTGATAACCTGTTTAGTATAATACTAAACTCGTATTTAAAGAGCAAGATCTTTGAAGCAGAGATCAAGTTTGGTGCAGCACTAAGCAAAGATAAGACTTAAATGAAGAAAGAAAGAAGTTTTAGAACAGAATTGATTGTAACCCAAGACGTTAAACACTTGTTGATACATTTACTCCACAAAGAATGTTTTTTAATTGTATTACATTTCAGCCCTCAGTATACTCAAACCTAGCTGAATTATACTTCACACTGGTCACTTCTGTACCATTGTCACAATGATGATTTCCTCATGGGGAACTTGATTGCCATGCTACAATCTTGGTTATGCAAATGCAAAATATTAGCTATGGTATATCAGAATAATCAGGCTAGACATATTCTACATTTTCTTACTTAAAATCCAGGAAGATTTAAAGTATACAGGAGATTTACCTTGTTCTTGAATAAGAGGATATTTTGCAGGGAGGCTATACCCATGTCTCACCCCTTCAGGTTTAACAGAAAAAGATAATTCCAGGTAGAAAGAGAGGATAATGTGATTGTCTGAGTGTCTGTGCACTGAAAGTTTACCAGTGGATTGACATCTAATAATGCTCAGGGACTGTCAAAGTCCTGAGCACTATTCTGAAAGTATAAGAATTTGCAAGAATATGGGACGAAGACATCTAATCAGATTGAAAACAGTGTTTTGTGATCATTCACAAACTAATATTTGGTTAATGCATTCTTGTGAGAATAAGAAAGAACAGCATAATGTACATATACACACGGCAATAATTTAAATAAGAACAGTATAATAAAAATATAACACGCAGATGCTAATAAAAGATTTGATTTTATTTCCTGGATCTAGTCACCAGACATGGGTGCTTAAAAATATTAATGAACTTGTCATCTGGCAAAGGCCAGTGTCTACTCCTTCCAGTACCTACTGTTACATGCTGTAATGGTTATGAAACCCAAGGTGGAATAAATAACATGGTACTTGCAGAACTTATGAGAGGCACAATTTTTCATCATCATTTGAAGTCTGATAATTCCACCCCTCCCACCCTCAATTTATATTCCACAAAGGTAGAAATCAATCACTGAAAATAGAGTGGCTAGAAGAAAAAAGTAACAATTTTGATATTGCCACAATTTTTTTTTCAACCAGCTCTGTCCCCTTGATTCACAGAGTATGCTGTATGGGAATAACTGAAACCTCCCTGAAGCTTGTAAGCATAGAAGAATTTGAGATAACTTAAGAAGTAGTAAAGCGTCGTTGACATAGAAACATAGACTTGGAATGACCATGTTTGCTGGCTATCATTAACCAAAGGAATCTCCATATCATCACTTGAAACCCTCACCCACAACTAGGAATCAAATGGCTAAAGCAATTGGAACTACCTTCCAAAACGAAGCCACAAGGACTTGTCACAAACTGAGCTAGGCTAGGCTAGGCTAGAGGGATTTCACTGGAAGTTGAATGTAGACATAGTACTGAGTATGCTGCGTATTATCTGAGGAGAAATTGGAAGTATACACATGAGAAGGAGTCAGAAACAGCAGAATAGCAGCAATGAATATAGAAGAAAGCCAAGAATAGCTCAAAGGATGTATTTAGTAGCTGTGTTTGTCTGAGACGAAAAGAAATGCAAAACTCTAGAACTCATGGTTCAGAAATGATACTTTTTATTAGACCAGCTATGAATAGCCTAAGGTAACTTATATCATGACCCTAAAAGGTAAGAGTGATAGTTGAGTAGATTGCATGGGGTGGAAGAGGGAGTGCGGTGGGCAGGAGGGAAGAGGATTCGAATATTGAACATATATTGAATATTGAACAAAGAAATTGCATCCCTTTGCTGGACTCCTGCTGTGCTTTGGGAAGAAAATATCTGTTGAGGAAGCAAAGTGTCCGCATATTTTGAAGCCTAGCTGCAATGCTTCCAGTGGGGAACGGCAAAATGAATCTGTGTAACGATTTGCCATAAGTCAGATTTTTTCCCATGACTAGAGGACACCAGGAAAGCCTCGGTCTTTTTGGAACTTGCTAACAGAGATCAGCTTCAGCCAGGACTTAAGGAGGAAAAAAACCCCTTAAGGATGAAAGTGAAGGGTAACAGGCCGCAGTAACGATCAATAGTTTGGATGTAGAATTGGGCCAGATAAAGGACGTAGGTAAAACCTGGACACACAGAGACAGGGAGTAGTGTTGTTCGCAAAGTGGCCCAGGCAGGAGGGCTTGGATTGAAGGAATTCCCTGGAAGCTAGTTTAACTCGGATTAACACTACAGGCTGGGAAAATGAAGAGAGAGTGAGGTTTGTAGTAGCCCAGCTCTGATGGTGCTACAGAACTTACTCCTAGAAAAGCTACTGATATTATACTGATCTTATACAAGTCTTTGATATATGTGGTTTGAAACTGGGCCTCAGTCTAGGCTGTCCAGGGCACAACTAATTGGTAGAAGGAGATGGGCATGACCTAACAGAGGACCTGAGGACACTTTGATTCTTGGCATACAGATACCAACGAGCACTTCCAAAATACACTGGCAATGGATCAGTTTAAAGATGGTCCGTTGGATTTGGTTTTACAGGTCAAGATCAGCAAAAGGACAGAAACTCATTGAGAGGTAGAAGAACTTGCCAGAGAACTTGAATCTTTCTTTGCAACGGTGTACCAGGAAAGTAAGCATCCTTTGGTGAAGAAAATGGAAGCTAATTAACATATGCCTGGTAAGAACAGCTGATGTGTCTAATATGTATGATGGAAAAAGGGGTTTAAATATGGTATATAGAATTTTTGAATGATTAGAAACAGTGTCAAATTAAATTATAATTTGATTGGCAGTAATATATAAAAGTAAGGGTGTCAGTTTTGGTAAATACTGGCTTTGTGAGAAAAAACCTGATTAAAAAAATGACTTCTTTAAGTACAAGGTGGGGCATTACAGTATATCAAAGCTGTTTGGTGAAAGCCCATCACTCATATCTGCAAATGAGTGAAGGATGTGGTCACCAGGATAAAAGGGAAGTGCTTGGAAATACCACCCCATGGTTTTTAGTTAGGGTAGTTAAATAACAATCATGACTATTGAATGTGTAATAGGATCTTGAAAAAGGTGGGAATAATATGCATTAGTTCAAGCATAAACTATTTAACCAGCCTTCCAAAGAAGCCTAGGGAACATGGACCTCTGATCTCAAGTGGAGACAGTGATTTGAAGAATGAGCACCCATCCAAAACCAATCCTGCTAGCCACAAACAGGAATCTTGACATGGCCAAGAGCCGCAGGACACAAAACCTTTCAAGATATGCTTGCTTACTTTAATTCAATAATCTATGCATGACATTTTGTCTCAGATCACAATTTTTTTTAAATAATAAGTGAGAATGAAAGAAAATATAATTGAACAGCTAGACAGAAGAAAATGGTTTTAGTTATCCATTTCTTTGGGATGAGTATTTAAACTGCCCAGGAGCTGAAAGTGATTTGTGAGCTGCAGTTTGATCACCTCTAGTATGGAAGACTGGGAGAAAGCAGTGGTATAGTGCAAGTGGTTGCAGGGTATAGTTATCAGGTGATTGTACCAGATGCATTGAAGAAGAAGGCTAAAACTAGTGGATATTTTGGAACTAATAACCATATGGAAATTTGGGGAGAAGATATATTAAACAAAATGCAACCATGAAATCCAGAATTGGTGAAGAAAATGAGGTGTGCATTGCCCAAGGCTGGGAAAACCCCAGCACAGAAGTATCTCACTGGGGGGGAGAAGAGGAGAGGAGAGGGGTCCCCACATATTACAGTTTGCTACCCTAGAGTTTGGCAATCAATTTTTGGTGGTGGTTATTGATTATTAAATTGAGATTCACCCAATAGGGGGCCAATAAACTATGACAGTAGCAGAGGTTCTAGTAAATTGATTTTTTTACCAGATTTTGGCTAAACACAGAACAGTAGAAATGTAAATGGATGTTACTTAAATGTAAATGGATAACTGCATCCAGTGGTTCACTTTTACTGTGATAAAAATACTAGGGCTGTATGAAACTTTGGTCAGTGATTCAATTCAGTGGAGATTTGGCTCCGTTTGGCAGCTGAATCTCTGAATCTGAATTGAATCAGGAGACCCATTAATCTCCAGGTGGCTCATGAATACTGAGATGGTGGAGCAGATGGAGTGTCCCACGGGAGCGCAGTGGGGGCTCCCCAGCATCGTCGGTGGTGGACCTGGAAGGGGACCAGAAGCACTTCCGGTCCACTTCTGGGTCCACTGCAGACCATGAGGAGGACCCCCTTCCTGCCCCCTGGCTCAGCGATTGGTGCACCCGGGGTTTCCCTGAGGCTGATTACCGATCTGCAGGGGTCCAGGGGGGGTATCCCCCACATGCTCAGCAGTGCACCCGGAAGTAGACCAGAAGCATTCTGATCCCATTCCACCATCTCACCATTCACGAGCCGCGCCTGGTACCTCAAGGTATATAGAAAAAACAAATAAAGCTGTGTCTATGTCCGAATCACTAATTCTCTAAATCAGAATTGAATCTTCAGATTTGCATTTGGCCATATCAAATCGGGACAGTGATCCAAACCAGTGAATCAAATCACTGTCGCCAGAATTGGGCCGAATCCGAATCAAATACACCCCTAAAAAATACCAGCAAAGATGCACCATCATTTTTGGGACCTGAAACATCAAGACCCTCATGGACAACCCTAACAGTGAACACCCACAGTGCTACACTGCAATCGTGGCCCGAGAGCTCAGGTGACACAGCAGTGATGGAGCTGCCCTGAGCAGGAGATGGGCAGCTCAAAGAACATGGAGGCAGCTATACTTTCTTTTGGGAGAGTAAACAGGAAGGGGAACACTGACACCATGGAGTTGGTTTTGCCATTAAGAAGGAACTACCAAGCTGCTATAGTCTATTGATCCTGAATAGGCCTCATCAGCCACCTTCAGACACACAGATAAGACAATCATGGAAGACAATCATCCTTGACTGTGAAGGATTGACAAAGAAGAAGAAATCTTTTTCAAAAGAGTACCTGCCCCCCCGCCGCCCAACCCTGAACTGAAATACCCAGGCCCTGCATCTTGCATGCTGCTTTGTTAATATAGCACTGCAAAATGGATTGCAAATGTCAGCTGGTTTTATACAATGGTCTTTTGAATGTTTTAATTTTAAAAAATCTATTAAATTAGGATGCAGTGGAAGTGAAAGCTTTACTGGTAAGAAGTGTGTGACACTTTCCATGAAAATGCCTAGTTGCCCACAAAGCAGGTTTAGTGCGCAACCTAGCTCTACAAACAGGAATCGAGCATATGAAGATGACTGAGGAGCAATTGCTGGTTATGTAAACATCGTGTTTAAATGAGTAAGGGGTTGCTATTGTTTGTGTCAAAGAAGGGATTTCCTGGAAAATTTTTAATCATTGTTTTCTGCAGAGCCTGGGTAATATTTTTCTTGCACAGCCACCAGCAGTAATTAAAACTGAGGAACAGTTTATTGTTTGAAAACACTGTGTACTTTAATAAGAGAAAAAATTAAATTAAAGAAACAAAACTTGCATCAGTTAATTAGCTTGAATGCAGCAATGAGATCTATGAACTCAAGTTTCTTGATATACATGTTTCACTACCTAAAAATATTGCAGTCTTTATTCCACCCCACAGATTTTTTCTGCAAGGTAAAGATTTCTTTAAAATAGATATTCTAGCACTCTTTACTTAAACTCCAATGTTTCCAAACCCTAAAAACTTGTGCCTTTGTATCTTCTGTCACTGTCACATAGCTAATTCTAAAGATGCTGTATTTTTATTATATCTTATTGCACAGCTCTTGAAATATAACTCTACTCTACATGATGATACAGGATCTTACAAAACAACAGATCACTTTGTTTTGTTGTTGAGCCATTGTTTGTACTTTTCTTTCTCTGAGAAAACAGTGAGTACTGTTCTAACAGGAAGGGTTTTTTTTCTCTTGTTGCATTTGTCTTCTCTGTTCTCTAGTATAATCAGACAAAAAAACTGGCATTGAACTGCAGTAGTGGTGGCACAGTTCAACTCAAAAGTGTCTACACTGCTTCAAGAATGGCCCATCTGTTTTTAATGACTAAAACAAGTAACATGGGGTTGTTCTTAGTTTCTGCGTTTCACCATCAAAACTGCAGAAAGTTGAAGCAACTGCATATTCTGATATACGGAGAGCTGCACATGCCCCATATTAATGTTGCTTCATATTTAATGGAAGAAATGTCTTCCTTTCCATTCTGTATTGAGTTTTGGGGGTTTTTTTGTTCATGCTGTGGAATGACAACAAGACATTACTTATTTATCAAGCCATTTATATTGTGCCCATCACTGTGGTAGAGAAGGGCTAGGACAGGGGCGGGCAATTATTTTGGGTGGAGGGCCTCCAACTGAGTTTTGGCAAGCCATCGAGGGCCACATGACAGGCAGCCAGGGGCAAATAAATATTAATTTCTAAATTTTTTAGGGGCCCCGCAGGCTGGATAGAATGGCCCGGCATGCCACTTCTGGCCCATGGGCTGCATTTTGCCCACCCCTGGGCTAGAAGCTAATGTATCCAATGAAATATTGTCAACATCGTACAGATCTGCCAATAGAGCCAAAAATGTAATTTATAGATATCAAGAAAAACCTCATGTATAGAAAAGATGCTTGAACTTAATCCCTGGATTCATTTGAAGCAATCATTGCCAATTCTTTTTTTTTATCATACTTTCATACTTTGTTACTAGATAATTGGTTAATATATATGCATTGCTATTGTGCTGAAGCACAAAATGGCTTGGGAAGTTGTTCATGGGGAGTTAGAGGCTCTAGAAAACTGTTTGGACTCTGTATGGTGGGGAGGGGTGAAGATTATTGGCTCTTGCACAATTTATGAATATTGCTGTCCTTGCCATCAATGTCACCATCACAATTAGCATCAGTGCTTGGCATTCAAACCAGGCAAGTGAAGAACCGACCCTGCAGGAGCAGTGAATAATGTAATTGCGAGGTGCTCTTAAATATTTACATACTGAGCCAAACCTGTAGGATCTTAAAAATGCGAGAGGCAAGGATTTTTGTGAGTGACATGTTTTTATTGGATACATGGTTGGGATAGATTTAGAAAAACTTCTGACTGCAGTTCATTCTTCTTCAGGTTTTTAGATTTGCTCAGCATATTAGAATAGGTTAGAAAATGGTTTACTGTGTCCTCTCAACTTTCAAATGTAGCATTGCTTTCAGCCATGTAGCTGCTAACAGCCGTACTCTCAGACATGCCCGTGCAGCTAAACCCTGGTGCGCGGTGTAAGCCTGTTAAATGGTCTTGCCTATTTAACTTTCAGGCTGCCAACTTCATCAAATAATTAGTTTTCTTTTAAGAGGTATTTGCAAGAGGAAGTTATATCAGGAGCAAAACACCATTCTTTAAGACTGGAATTCAGGCCAGTCCAAAGCTGAAGCCATTTCATTACCCTCATTTTGAGAATTGAAGAGGGATAGACATTGTGCAAAAGCCTTACGTTGGCTCTCTGAACAAAGGCGGTTTTTACTTTAAGTTTGTTACTGGATCACTACTACCAAAACAATAGTCCCTCGGTTTTCCTAGGCCCTGGGGAAGTTTAAAGCATCAGTTAAGAAAACTGATATGCAAAATTGTATAAACAAAGAAAGACTTGTATCTTTAGGTATATTAAACTGAATGCAACTAATTATATTATATTCCCATGTACCCATATCTGTGTAAGCCTACATATTAAAGGCCACCACAACATAGGATGTCTTCCTCCCCATCCCCCGCAGTCCCTTGTCAGTGCTGTTTTTGTTCATTTTTGTTTTGCAATATGTACTGCTGTTTGGTTTGGTTTGTTATTATGGGTCAAAGAAATGGTTTTATGTTTTAATCAGAAGGCCCTGAGATTGGTGGTGGTTCAAAGTCTTGAGGGAGTGAATTACACAGCATGAATCTGCCTCCTCTTAAGATTGCAGTTTTGCTCTATGAATTGCACTCCCAACCTATCATCAGCATTCCCAGGGAGATGAACGTTATTTTATGTTTGAAATTACTCAGTGGTCTCTTCCTTCTTGTTCATTGCTCAGCTGATACCTCCAGTTTTGTGGTGCCATTGATTCTTTGTAAACAGTTTCTGATAGATTATTTTTCTCTAGGCCAAAAGTAAGGGTTTACATCAGAAGTGTGGTGAGATGCATCTTCCTCTCCTTGGTTTGGAAATAAGGCTTGAAAGCTAATGGGATGACGCCTTTCTGTGGAATTTCCAATACCACCTCAATTGATTTACGTAAATTTCTGGCAAACTGGAGGACAGTTGTGGGGCCCAGATTTTGTACTTGCAAAGCTTGCAACTTGTGCAGTTGCAGATCTTGTATGCACCATATGAGGAGAGCTTCTCCAGTACGTAGAGGAGCTCCCCAGGAATGCAGCTGCACAGGAAAGGTGAAAAGGTAACTATCTCAAGGTAAGTAGGGTTTAGGCTCTTAGGGTGCTTGGAGTCATAAAACAAAACAAAACAATCCCCCCCTGCAATTTACCAGACGCACCAGCACGTTACTTTGACCTGGCTCTGGATTAACTGTATAGATCAGGTGCTGAGTGCCTGATCTATACAGATGTTGGGTGAGTCGGGTCCAACTAATGCGCTGCCTCTTCTGGGCATGCGTTGGGCTCAGATTGGACGTACACAGAGTTTAAAGTGCTGTCTTGGGGTGGGGGGACGGGGGTGTTAACATCTGCAAGCAGCCATAAAGATTAAGACCACATGAATTGTGATTCTTGTTTAGGCAAATGACCCACTTATTCCAGTAACTTTTCATAAACAGACAAGTACCATTTGCTCCATAGACAAGTACAAGAAAATCTGTAATGACTAGCTGTAGGAAAGTTGCTATATGTGTATAGTGTTTGATTGGACATGAAGGCCTGTGTTTATCTATCCCTTTTGTTTATTTTTTAATATTTATTGTTATGCCTACATATTCTTTTCTTTATACACGTCTGATCCTTTTTTTTGGAATCCTATGTTCCTGGCCACGGTGTCCTCCCATGATAATGAGTTCTTTATTCTGTGAAAATTCATGCCCATTCATCATCTGAATTTGCTTTCTCTTAGTTATATTCAGTTGCTGTTTATATGTCGAGACAGCAGTATATAGATATTTCTAACATACTTGCTCCATGTTATTAATTTTTTTAATTACTAACATGGAGAATGACATACCTTCTTTGTGTTCATTCAGCTTCTTTATTATGGCATAAATAATCCCAATCATCTTCAATCTCCCTTCATAAGAGAGTTTTCCATGCTTTCAGTCATTCTCATCATCTATCTCTAAACCCTCATCTAACACTGAATTAGTGTGTTTGCCACTGGACAGACTTTCTGCTGTTGGACCCAACTGTCTTTACAGACCTTGAGTGAATGTGGCCTCTAATTTTATTGCTGGCAGCTTATTTCAAATGTCTACTCAGTTCAAAACTAAAATAACATCAGAAGAAAGACTAATGAATTTCACATCCCTGATCTTGCACCATGCAAAGTCAATCTGAGCCTTGCCCTTGACTTCAGTGACGTGGGAGTAAGACTTAAAGTTAAAAAAGATTATAACAAAAAATACAGTAATACCATTATATGAGGTTATAGTTAGTCTTCACTTTTTATACCATTTTTATATTTGGTTGCCTCACTTCAAGTGTTTCCTTCTAGTAGTGATCACCTGTATGCAGGAAAAAATTATCCCCATGGCTACTTTACAGAATAGTAAGTACATTTTTTCTTACTAGAAGAAGAAATGTTGTGCTTTCTTCTGTAAGTATCTGGTATTGACCTTTCTGTGGCCAGGTGCTGACACTGGTTGAAATATTGTTCAGTTCTGGTATTACAGTAATTCCCATACAGGAAACTCTCGCTATTGGTGAGTTCAGCATTTGCAGTTTCAAATATTTACAAATGCTGAACCCGTATTTTAAATACACTTTATACACTTACAGGAGCTCCTCGGGAGCTCTGTGCTTGCTGCTGCCATACTCCCACCATTGCCACCAAGGGCATGTCCACCCCCCAGCTGCTGGGGGCACTGTGTTGATGAACGGAGATTAATGCAATGCTTTATTCACGGATTTTGACATTCGCAAGAACGTATTCCCCACGAATGGTGAGGGTCACCTGTATTCTGTTAATTTAAGATAAAAGGCAAAGAGGATCTATTTTCTTAAGAAGACAAAAGAATACTTAGGATGAAATTAATCAGCATTGCAGCCTGATATGAGAAAGACAAGAGGCGAGGGATATTGCAGAACTCTTCTTTTAGTCTCTCTCTCTCTCTTTCAATTTCTTTTCATAGTAGTTTTTTATGCTTTAGTGATTTGCATCATCCATCTCTGAAGCCTCATCTAACACTGAATTAGCTTGTTTGTCACTGGGCAGCAGACTTTCTGCTGTTGGGCCTATCTCTCTGTATGGATCTTAAGAGCTAAAGAAGGTGCTATATCTGAAAACTTGTCTGAGTTTATCCCAAGCATGCAGTTGGTCCAATAAAAAATATCACAAAAATTCTGGCCTCTGTGCATCTGAATACAATTCAGGGACATTTGAGAGAGAGATGCTGCAGAATTTTGGGTCCAGTTGCACTCTGTGTAGGACCTCAGGTAGTGGCATAGGTACAGCTAAACCCATTTTTTTGCTCTTCAAATTCTGGAGCTTTTGATGTTACTTGGCTAGGTGAGTCAGGACAGGAACAGGTAGAGTTGAACAGGCTATGCCAGCCTGTGTAAGAATGAGAAACACCCGATGCCCCAGCAGATCAGCCTTATGGCTACTTTGCGCTGTCTAGTTAGTGCAAAGAAGCTGAATAATTATGTGTGTGAGGATTGGGCTTTGTAGGTTAGGGAACAAAGACATCTCAAAAACTGAGAGGGAAAACACTCTGAAAGAAGGCAACTAGAATACAAAGAGATGGATAGAGGCAAGGGTGAGAGGCTGAAAGGCAAAGCCTTTCAGAAGATAGGCTCTTTCAGAAGTTTTAACAAATATGTGGCTATCTAGGCTCAGCCTATTGTCTTGAATGCTGTCCTGGGGGGAAATTTAAGACTCCCTATGTGGCAGGCATTTCAGTCATATGTAAGTTAGAGGAAAGCTTAAGCTTTTTAAAAATTGAATCTCAACTTCACCATGATATAAAAATGGCTGGGAAAGAACTAACCTGCAAACTATCAGTGAAGTAAATATAATAGGTAAGGTTACCATATATTTGTGTTTTCCTAGACATGCCCTTTTTGGGGGTTTTCCAATCTCTGCCCAGGCATTTTTTTGAAATAGAAACAAATGTCTAGGATTTTGCTGGTAGAACTGCATTTCCCAGCTTGTCCCAGTGGTGTGCATGTTTACTAGGGATCTGGGTTTTCCATTTGCTGCAGAAAAGCATGGATGTTCCTCTTTAAAGGAGGAGACCACAGGTTTGCCTTTGGAGACTGGCAGCCTGCGAGCCTACAAGGAGCTGCTTGGGTCAATTGAAGGCAGCAGGCGCAAGTGCATCTGCACTTGCACAGGCATGTAGCCAGCATACAGCCAGGCAGGGTGGTGGAAGCAGTCCCAATAGCTGGATGCAGGTAAGTCTATGGAGGTGGGGGTTGAAAGGCCAGGGCTTGGGGACTGTATATGTGTGTGTGTGTTAGGGCAGTTATGTGTGGAGGGGGTGTGTGTGTGGGGGGGTGTCTGCCAGTGCTGGGGGATGTTGTGCAGCCAGACACAGAGGGCAGGAAGGAGGTGCCTGCCCCTTTGACAGGGGAATGAGGCAGGGGAGGCCCTTTGGGAGTAGCAGGGCTCCCTTTGGGGGCTGCACAGCTGGTGGCACCAGGGCTGGTGCCTGTGGTTGCAGGAGAAGGGTGCCTGGGAGATGCTGCCCGAGTGGTGCATGGCACAGGAGCCCCAGCCCTGGGTGGAGGGTGTTACAGGCTTCCCCTGCTCCTCCCTCTGGTGTGTGCCAGGGCTGGATTTGCTCTGTCCCTGCCTGCACAAGCTGGAACTGCTGCAGCCGCTGCACTCCAGGCTGGTCAGGATGTGGGGTAGCTGGGGGCTGTGGGTTGGGAGAGAGGGACACTGGGGGGAGGGGGCAGGGGGCTGTGGGGCAGGAGTATGGGGCACTGGATACACCAGGAAGCCGCAGATCGGGAATTAGGGGGGCCTCCCACCCCCAACAGTGTCCTCATTCTTGAAACTGGAAATATGGTCATCCTGTTAATAACCAGACAAAAAGATAGCAGTTAGCAACCCTCTGGTAATGGTAGATGGATCCTGTATGTAGTTGGTATAGTTTCCCTAAGAGTTGCTTCAGTTCTTTTGGGCACAGACAGAAGTGGAGCTCCCCGGTGTAACTGAGAATGATTGAAGGAAGCATTCTGAATTGCAACGATCCCCTGGACCAGACAGAAGTTCACTGCTGGTTCCCCGAGGGAGGGGAATCTAGCTGCTGGCTGGGAGCCTGCAATTGTTTTCCCCTGGCAATGGTCCCTTCTTCCTCCCAGCCTGTCGCTGCTTTTGGAATAGGAGGAGGCAAAGGGAGCAGAGGGAACTCATTGGGGTTCCCCAGCTGGTGCTGGAGGGTTGGGTGGGTGAAGTGAAGACCCCCCACCTCCACCTTGGGGGTAGGGGCTCCACTTCATCCTCCCCACCCTCCAGCAGAGACTGAAAAAATCCCAGACTGAACTCCCTCTATTCCCTTCCCTGCTCCCAATCTGAAAACAGCTCAGAAGCTGGGAGGCTGTGCAGATACAAGTTACAGAAGAAACCCTGTTTTGAAACCTCTTAATCTGAACCCTCATGCAATGAGGTTCACTTTTTCACCCCATTGGCCATTTTTGAAGCAGTCTGTAGCCAGGCACCTTATGTTTTGCCATGGCTACAGACCACTCACTTTCTGTGGCCAGATTGGGTGAAAATATTCACTTCTTACTGTACCTTATGTCACTTTTCAGGGAGAAACTAGGAGTCCTTCTTAACTAGACTCTAGTTTTGTAGCCACACCAGCAATTGAAATTGGGGCTGATTCCCAAAAGCCACCTGTCCATGTTTCTTCAGAAACATACCAATTGTATCTTCTTTTCCGGGCTGTTTGCAGGGACATTGGTGCAGCGAGTGCTCATACAGCCTCCACAATAAGCAAAATACTAAGCGATATGAATAAAACTTCTTTCATGTAAAATCTGATCAGGTTTCAAAAGCTCCGCCGCATTTTTCATAGTTATTGCAACCCCGTGCCATAAGGTCACCACATGGCAATCTTACTTTCCAGTGTAGGAATTTCCCCTGCAGGCAAAGCTCTACCAGATTGGATGCAAACGGGTCTTCGGTGCTGGAAATTCTGCTTGCATTGCTGCACCAGTGAGAAAGAGAACGTGCCCTAACAAGGATAAAAGCCAGTATAGACCCTACATGAGTCCTTCCTCGCATCTCTCCTGTTATAGGGGATTCAGGAGGAGTATTTTCAGTGACATGGGGCTATAGCTTATTGAACTGCACTTGGTGGATCTCAAAATGTAAAGCAATAATAAAGTCCTGGAAAATTCCAGTGCAAGAGAGTTGGAAAGGTGTCTTTTAACCACCTTTGCTGCCCCCTTTACAAGCTATTCCGTGTGACCCAGGCAACAGCCTCAGACTTAGGCTCAGAGTAGCTGATAGTGGGTTCCAAGGCCTTTGACTGTGTCAGATGGAATAGTCTGCAAATGGGGTACAAGGAATTACAGAATAGAACTGGGAGCATAGCAAAGTGCTCTTTATATATCATTTGCAGCATTAAGTGGTAATAAGTCCCCCCAGTACCAATTATACTGCAGGGAAAAGAGAAGAAATCCTACTGCCATTTTTCTCTTCACCCTGGAAAGTAAGCCATTGGTTCAAAAAATAGGAGAAAAGCAAGAGATCTGACAATAGGGGCATCTGAGCACAAAGCAGTTCTTTGTTCTCTTATGTTCCCCAGTTGCCCTGTGTGGAAACAGCAATTAAGTATTTGGAAAATGACAATTAAAATTAGCCACAGCAAGAAAGTAATGGATAAAATAACATTGCAGAAAGGGACATGACTGAGAACGAGATCAGCTTCAATAGTTAGGAAGCAAAATGCCCACAAAATAAATAGTTGTATGTGCACACCATATCTTAGTAAATACAGAACAAGTATATGAATTGTCTTAGCTCTGCAAGTCAAATTTAAAAAATGATTTGGCCAGATGAGACGGTTCTGCAATTGCCTTGATTAGCAAAAAAAAAGAAAAAAAGATTATTTTAATTCTCTTGACCCAAGTGCTAAATAAGTTTTGTTTTGTTTTTTAAATGGGTTTACAAAATAGGATCATTTGTTTAGTAAGAGGGAAAAAAATAAAAGTAAATGAAGCAACCCTAATTAGATCCATATTTTATTAGTAGGGAGGAGACAAGCACTTGGGAATATTATAAATTGTAACCAGGCCTGACTATATTCCAGATAAAAACTGTACTAAAAGGGACTTATAGCTGAGAGCACACATCCCTAATTAAATGAATATATTACAGGCCTGTTGTAGTGTTCTCTATGAGAAGCTCTGGAAAGCTCAGAAATTCCAATCTAGTGTTAAAACAAATGCATTTAAATATTTTTAAAGATATGAAATGATTCAGAAAAGAAGCTCTGCTAGTCTGGAAAACTGGCTTTATAATGAGAATAGAGGGAGCTCAGTCAATTGAACTTAAGGAGAACTCCTCTAAGTGATTTGAACATTGCTTTTGGGCGTCAATATGAGAAAAAGATCCCTACAGTAGATGACTCCTTCATCTAGCAGATAAAGGCATAACAAGATCCAGTGGATGGAAAGTAAAGTTACGCTAAGTCAAGGAGGTCCAACTGGTGGCCTGTAGACTCTATGCAGCCCCTAAGGACTTTCAACTGCAGCCCCCACCCAGCTGCTGCTGCCCCCATTGCTCTGGCAGCAGCCGCAACAGCAGCTGGCAGCTCCTGGTTCCCCCTCCCTCTGGCTTCCGCTTCCTGGCTTGCCCCAAAAGGTAGAAGGAGCAGCATGGCACAGCCTGCGGTGCTAGGGAAGCCCATACCATGATGCACCAACAAAGCATGGTGCAGCAGAGGAGCCCATGCCTGAGAAAATGAAGGTAGGGCGGGGGCACCTGTACCCATGTCTGTGGTGCAGTGGTAGAGAGGAGTGCTGGTGTGCCCAGTGCAATAGGGGGGCAGCACCCATGTGCTTGTTGTGCCTGGGGGATAGGGTGCCTGGAGCAGTGGAGAGCACTCGGAGGACCCCTGACTTATGCTAGTGCAGTCCCCTACAGCATGCAGCCCCCACTGATGCAGCCCCTGGGGTGTACGGTCCTTGACCACGAAGAAGTTGGACAATCCTGGAATAAGTCAGGCAAGAAGAACATAGATTTTTTTTTGAGGATAAATAAACATTAGGACAACTTACCTAGGTATGTAGTGGATTCTTCATCCCTGTAATTCCCTACTCAAGACTGGCTGGCTTTCTGAAGGTTATGAGCTTCGATGCAGGTACTGGGTACAATTCTGCCATTTCTGTTAAGCAGGAGGTTAGATTTGATGATCATCACACTCTCTTTGGCTTTATGAAACTGTAAAATCTATTCTAAAAATATGTGCAATTACAATTGTGTACTCAGAAAAACCTTTACTCTGACCTGTAGCTTACTTAATAAAGAGAAAGTCAAGAAGTGACTTAATTGTTGTATATGGGTATCTATATGAAAATGATTACTGCTTAGTAATCCTATGGATTTAATTATGATTAAGGTATTTTAGTATATATAGTCCTATGTTAATTTAAAATGAGCTTTTGATATGGATTGGCTCTTCCCTCTCCTTATAACATCACTACCTGGTGACCAAGATACAAATCAACTGGTCATAAATAAACAAACCAATGGATTTATCCTCATAAATTGTGAGTTGCAACTGCCTGGATTAGATTTACTATCTGGATTGTGAAAAGTAGTAAAGTCATCCAACAATCTCATTTACTAATATTTTCTTGATGAGACTTTAGAAGACTGTGATTTAAAATGCCTGGATGCTGCTAAGAAAAATCATTATTAAAAAGGAGAAACTACATAACTGTTTGCAATATTTTGGCTCTCTAAAAAAATGGGGTGGGGGATAGCTGGAGATACTGTTTATTGACAACAAGAAAAATGTACAGTGCTGAGCAGGTCATACGTAAACTGGCAGTTACACTGTGTGACAGTTCACACTGTTAGCGCTCATGTTGCACACTATTACAGCTCTTCCCAAGAGCTCCAGCAGAACCAGAATCAGAACCAGAAAACCCTGGATTCTTCTCCCTACACATCTGGCTGTCCAGCACCTTATACACACCCACCCACACAACTATCCGTGCCATGCCTAAACATCCGTATTGGCACCCTCAGGACCACATAGGCAGCACCTCTTTCTCACATGTGCCTGGTGGGGGACGGTGGGTGCTCAACCACCTGGGCAACAACGATCAGCGCCTGCTGGAATTCACCATCCAGTGCGAGGTGGCAAAGGCCTGCAGCATGGCAGCAGCCCTGGGCTTCAGGAAGGGCAGTTTTCAATGAGGTAAGGAGATTAGTGCTGATTTAAATATGACACTGAGGTCATGGAGGTGGGGTGGAGTTGGGTGTCCAAGAAGAGTGGTTGTTCCTTAAGGAGACAATCCTTCAAGCCCAAAGGGAGGTAATCTCTACACAGATCAAAAGGGCAAGAGGGCGCAAAGGTCCCCATGGCTCATCAAAAGCATCCAGAAACATCTCCAAGCTAAAAAGGAGGTGTACATCCATTGGAAGGGAGGGGCCATCACCAGAGAGGACTATACCTCTGTTGCTCGGGACTGTAGGGGGCCGGTTAGGAAGGCCAAGCCAGAGATGGAACTGAGACTAGCTACCCAGATCAAGGACCACAAGAAGTCCTGTTTTAAATATACAGGGGGTAAAAAGAAGGTACTGGGTAATGTGGGGCCTCTGCAGGACACACTAGGAAATCTGGTCATTGCAACAGGCAGCAAAGCTAACCTATTAAACAATTCTTTTGCCTCCATTTTTCTGAGTAGGGACCTGGTCATCCCCCACACTGGGACCCCCATAGGCCCCATGGAAGGCACACCCAGGCCTAGGGTCAGCGTGGACCTAGTCAGGGAAATTCTGGAGGGACTGGACATATTTAAATCAGCAGGTCCTGACAGTTTCCACCCCAGAGTGCTGAGGAAACTAGCAGAGGTTATTGCAGGACCTTTGGCATGGCTTTACAAGCACTCATGGTGCTCTGGTGATGTGCCAGAGGGCTGGAAAAGGGCCAATGTGGTTCCCATTTTCAAAAAGGGAGGAAGGAGGACCCAGGAAACTATAGGCCCGTTAGTCTTACCTTGGTCCTGGGGAAGTATTTTGAGAGAACTATCCTGGCGCATGTCCATGAAGTGCCAGCAGAGGAGACTATGCTTAGGGGCAACCAACATGGGTTCATTAGAGGCAGGTCCTGTCAGTACCTGGTACCTGGTGACCTTCTATGAGCAGGCCACCAAATCTCTGAATGCAGGTGTCGTGGTGGATATAGTCTTTCTGGACTTTAGGAAGGCCTTTGACACAGGCTCTCACTCCATTCTCATTAAGAAACTAGGACACTGCAGTGTTGATGCCTACACAGTCAGATGGGTTACTAATTGGCTGGAGGGCTGCACCCAGAGAATGGTGGTGGATGGGTTTTATTCGACCTGGAAGGACGTGGGCAGTGAGGTCCCCCAGGCCTCGGTCCTTGGGCCTGTACTGTTCAACATTTTTATCAGCAACTTGGACAAAGGGGTAAAATGCACCCTTTTCAAATTTGCAGATGGCACTAAGATGCAGGGAGAAGTGGGCACACTAGAAGAGAGGAATAGGCTGCAATTGGATCTGGACAGGCTACAGGGGTGGGCAGAAGAGAACAGGATGGGTTTCAACACTGACAAGTGCAGGGTATTGCACCCGGGGAGGAAGAACCAGCAGCAGACCTACATGCTGGGGAACTCTTCATCAGTGCAGAGACAGAGAAGGATCTTGGAGTCATTATTGATGCTAGAATGAACATGGGCCAACAGTGTGGGGATGCGGTCAGGAAGGCCAACCATACTTTGTCATGCATCCATAGATGCATCTCAAGTAGGTCCAAGGAGGTGATCCTCCCCCTCTACGCACCACTGGTCAGGCCACAGTTGGATTGCTGCGTCCAGTTCTGGGCGTTGCACTTCAGGAGGGTTGTGGACAGCGTGGAGAGGGTCCAGGGGAAGGCCACTCACATGATCAGGGGTCAGCAGGGCAGGCCCTATGAGGAGAGGTTAAGGGACCTGAACCTGTTCAGCCTCCACAAGAGAAGGCTGAGGGGGGGGATCTAGTGGCCATTTACAAATTAATCAGGAGGGACCAGCAAGCATTGGGGGAGTCCCTGTTCCCCTGAGCACTCCCAGGAGTGACAAGAAATAACGATCACAAGCTGGCAGAGGGTAGATTCAGGCTAGATATCAAGAGGCACTACCTCACTGTCAGGGCGGCTAGGAACCAACTTCCAAGAGAAGTGGTGCTGGCTCCTACCCTGGGCGTTTATAGAAGGAGGCTGGATGAACACCTCTCTGGGATCATTTGACTCCAATACTCTTTCCTGCCATGGCAGGGGATTGGACTTGATGATCTGCTCAGGTCCCCTCCGACCCTACCAACTATGAAATTATGAAACTATAACAGACATTACACATAAACCAGTTTACTTGATCAACAACTGGCTTAAAACTGTAACAGAACAGCTGTTCAGTGCACATAAAGCAGTTTGAAAGTGGCTGAAACCGGTTTGAGATAAACCTGGTTGAATGTAGTATCAGACTTAACTGATTTGGGTCAAACCGGCTTATGCAATGTCTGTCCCAAACCCCTTCCTGTTTTAAGTTAAACCAGAATCTCCCAGCAGCCCAGATGTTTTGCAGCCCTGGGCAGGGCTCTCTGCTTCAGCCCAGCAGAGATGGCCTGCATCTCTGCTCCCTGGCTGGAGCTCCAGCAGAGACCGCAGGTACAGCAATGTTGGCCTGGCTTCTTCTTGCTTCCCCTTCCCCACCCTCCACTCTGTGCTCAAGCAGGGATTCCCACCCCTTCCACAGCACAGACCGGACCATAGCTAGCATGTGGTATGCTAGGTAATTTTGAGAAGTGTTTCTGTAAGGCAGACAGGACAATGTCCGCTTATGGCTTTTAGAGCTAATCAACAAGTAGCTGGTAAAATCCTTCTATTTCTTCCTTGGAAAAAGTTGTTTAAGAAGAGCTGGAACTAATGAGAGATGCTTTTGTTTTCTGCTGGGATGCTAAATGCTATCAAGTCCCTGTGTAACTCCCTGCTGTGCAACTTAATGCTCTATCAACTCCCTGCTGGCTCCCTCACTGGTCAGGAGCCAGTGGGGAGGTGGAAATGGGACCTCTCCCTAATCAGAGTGTCCTGCTGGGGCCCAGCCATGCCCTCAGCTCAGCACTGTGGAAGTAAAGGGTGGGCTGTTCTAGCACCCACCCCACCCTGGCTTCTAGCTTGAGCCACTGCAGGTATGTGTCTGAATTTCTTCAATCCAGAGGGGATGTCTGTACAGTTACAAACCAGTTCAGCCAAGGCAGGTTAATTTAACCTGTAAAGATTGAATCAATTCAGGCTCTGGCATTTTGAATGTCTATCCCTACCCATACAGACAGCAGCAGTCCCCAGACACTCCTTTTGCTTTTCTGCTTTTCTGCTCTAGCATTCCCTAGACCTTCTCCTTATTGCCATACATATAGTTGGATCAGTACTCCCACATACTCTTAAAGTCATAGCTACTCTTGGCATCCTCTGTACCACTGGTGTCTTCCTCAGAAAGTCCCTCCAATGTCTTTAATTAGCTACAAGGAAGTAACAAATGATGGTATTGATTCCCATTTTCCACATAAAGTCTCTGGGAGTGTTTGTTCCTCCCTGTGCTTGTTTGTAGTGAGGGAAAGGAGAAATCATTGGTGACACTTTGTGCCGCATGAACATCTGCATAAAACTTGGCAGCAGTGACTACTGTGGTACTCTGGTTCCTTGGGCTGACCAGAGAGGGAATCTACTGAACAGCATCCTTCCTTCAGAATAGGATAATATACTGCCAGAGAAGTGACATTAAGGCAGTGTTAAAGATATTCTTTTTAATAGTGCTTCTGTGACCCACCTATTTCAATGTAATGTGGCAGGGGACAGTTGGCATGCTAGTTGGTGCTAAGACCTTGTCTACTGAGGCCCCTACACCAGTTGCTGCAGGATGGTGTGCCTGGCATGTCACTGGGTATTTTTTATGGTGCCACTTCTGACTGAGAGGAGAAAGATTACTGCTTGAGCGCAGCACTTTTGTTGGGCTCCTCCAAATTTAGTTGTCAGTCCTGCTCTGGGCTAGTCTAGAAAACTGAGCCTCTAGAAAAAGATACTCCTGTATTCCTGTTTGAGACAGGATTCAATTGCCTGGCTGAGGTGAGGTAGCCATCACCAGCCAGTTTGGGTTTCCTTTTCCAATAAATTGTGGATAACTGTCCATTTTATGTGACTAACTAGACTACATATCCTGTAGGGAGCCTAGGGGGAGGAAGTAGGCCTTTCTGGTTTATGGTTAAGAGGTCATATTATGAAGGGGCCATGTCAAGTGTCCTTGAGCTGGCTCCAAAGATTATACAGACTATGTTAGACCTGTAGTTATTGTCAAATGTACAATATTCAGTTTGATGTTCCTCCCTTCTGCTTTGGGGGAAGTGAGGGAAATATATTTCTTCATTTTGTCAAAAAGCCACTGTACTATGACTGAGATAAATATAAGGTATTTGACATGCACATGCATATAACATGTAGTGGATTTGGTGCTATGAGGAATGTAATGTTTAAGCAATGTCTTCATACTGCTATTTTTTAAAAATAAATAACTATTCTGAAAACCATGTGAAGTTGCTAAGACACTGATGAAGTCAAGCATTTAAAAACCAAAAAATGGATACTAAGAACATATTTAAATTTATATTATCTACATAAAGATGCATTGGGTCAAAGTTTTGCCTAAGTGAAGTCAGTGGAACTAGGATTTTATCCATTATTCATCTTGAAATAAAGCTTAACTGTTAGGCACCTTCTTCTTGGTAGAAGAGCACATTGTACTTGTACGGTTTGTTGAAAATGTTATATATTATGACTATCAGCTTGATTTTGGTATCTAAGTATTTTCTAAGAATATTAGAAGTAAGAAATATCAACAGAAGTATTAACTGATTACGTAGCCATTGTCAAAACATTCCATAGAGACATTAAAAATCTCCTTGGTGGAAGCACTCTAACTTATTGTGCTTTACTTAAAAGCCCAGTAAGTTAGAGTGGGAGCCAACCGAACAGATGTTTGCTGTTTGGAGGGGAAGTGGGGATGCTTGCAGCCTGTCCACGCTGGCCATTGTGGGTGCTCCCGCATGCCTCCCAGGAGGCTGCCAGCATGGTCTCTCTCCCCAGCCCTGCCTCTCGCCCCCACCAGCTGCTGACTATCAGCAGTGGCTTGGGGGGAAGAGGAAAGAACAGAGCCCCCCACAACTTGCTGGCTAGGTTTTGGGGAAGGGAGGTGGGCCAGGTCTGCATTGGGGGAGGGTCTGCTTCCCCTTCTCCCCCTTGCCCCAGCTTCTTGACAGCTGCAGCCAGCAGCTATGGCATGGTGTGGCCTGGCCAGGGCTGCTACAAGGGAAGGGTGCTGGGGTCTGTGTCCCTGCAGCAACTTTAGCTGGGCCATGTCATGCTGCAGCTGCTGGCTGCAGCAATCATGAGGCAACTCCTCCTGTGCAGACCTGGTTCACCCCCTCGGACAGACCCTAGTGAGCAAATTGTGGGGGGGCCCTTGTGTGTGAGGGGAGGGCTTCATTCCTCCATCCTGTGGGCACATGTGGGTGTGCAGGGGGAGAAGCCAGCTTGCTGCGGCAGTGGGAGGGAGCAGTGGGCCCGGCTCAATATGGCTTCATGCGGCCTGATGCAGCAGTGGCTGGGGGAGGGTAGGAGCGAGCGCCCCCCGCTCAGGCCCGGACCCACTCCTTCTATCCTCCCTGCCACCGCCGGTCAGCCTGGGCATGCTGCTTCCCCCCACCCCATGGCAGCCTGGTTTCTCTCCACCCTTGGGCCTGATCCTCTCCCACATCAGGCCCAGGCCTACTCCTCTCCTCCCTTGCTGCTGCGGTGGGAATGGGGGAAGTGGGCCTGGACCCCAAGCAGAGGGAGGGAAGGGGGGATTGGGCCCGGGGGGCATGAGGATCCATCCCCACCCGCTCCCCCCCTCCATCATACTTAATGGGTAGTTGGCTAGTGTCCCTATATAAACACGTGGTGCCCCTGCCTGACCGCCTTCCTCCACTCCCCCCAGCCCCTCGCAGCCTGGAGCTCGGCCAGACCTGCAGAGAGCTCGTTGCAAAAGTGCCAAATC
The DNA here is from genome assembly GCA_030014935.1 of Caiman crocodilus. Lineage (NCBI taxonomy): Eukaryota > Metazoa > Chordata > Crocodylia > Alligatoridae > Caiman > Caiman crocodilus. The sequence goes on from JAGPOW010000261.1 coordinate 20,514,758, forward strand.
CTCACGTTTCTCTGTTAAAATGAGAAATCCATCCTTTTTCTCAGGTAAAAGGGGAAATCTGTGTTTTTTCCCGCTTTTCTGTGGAAAACAGGAAACCCAGATCCCTGGTTATGGTGGATGTTTGATTTTTGGTATATGATTTGTGTTTTTAATCTCTAATTTATTAATATGATATCTTCCGAAAGATTTTATGTGTGCAGCCCTTGACAGCTCACAGAAACTTGTTAAGTGGCCGGCCATCTGAAATAATTGCCCAATGTAGAGGACCATTGTTCTAATGCTCAAGCACAGTTCTCTTACTCAGAAGCTGAGAGCTATAAATCTGCACATTTTCTTTTACATTTCTGGTTTTTAAATGGCAAAGGCTTTCTGTTAGTGTTCCTAAATACAGTCTCTGGACTTTACTGCCTCAAGGTGTGTCAGCATGGAAACTTGCAAGAAAGCAAAGGTGAATCAACTAAAATCCCGTTGTTGGCTGATTTTTGTAACCCTCCTAGGGGGCCCTGAGTAGAAGAACGCTGGCGGAAAGCAGGATTGGTTTAGGACCTTAATAGAACAAATGGAACAAACGGGGCAATATCTTGTTTAGGACCTTAATGGAAAGAGAAAAAAGTACTCCCGGGTGTCCTAAAAATGGCATGGCAAACCCTTTGTGAATAATAGTCTTAAAGGGAAATACTTAGCCTTGTCTCTCTTGTATTATGTCATGAGGGTCATAATCCAAGGCATCTACTTATTCTGTATTGTGGAAGAGAGGTGATCTATCTTCCATGTGCCTGTGTGTGCACCCATGCAAGTTGTGGTGCTGTATGGTCTTAGCAGGTAATATACGTTGGTGCTCCACCTTACACCACTTGTTGTACACATGAAAGACCCCTGTTTTATTAGTAAGACTTTTTCACGCGCCCATCCCTGAAGCATGTACATGTTAGGTTTGTGGAGTAAATGGGTTGGGTGGGTGCTTTTGGCTTTCTTCACCTCTGCGTTATGGCAGGTATTGAGCTCTACTGGGTGCATCTATACAAGATGATAACCGTGCAGTAGCCTAATAACACTGCACAGTACTGTGCCCGGCAAAACCCATGCTAATACACTACTGTGCAGTAGTATTAGGCTACTGCACATTTAACGTCCGAAAAAGCCTCTGTGCCGGTGCTACTGAGTAGTAGCGTAAGTTGCTTTGCATGGATTTAGTATTTGGTTATCCAAGCACTAAACTTAATGTGCAGTAACTCTGGCGCATTAATGAATGTGTAGACGCACCCAATGACTGTTAATTGCTTTGTACTTCTGCCTTGTGAATACTGCAGCCAAGCATGTTATCCAGGTGGCCATGGTACCTTTCTTGAGGGAGTGATTTAAGTCAGTGCTATTAAATATTATCTGTTTCCTGTATATTGGAAAAATGGTATGCCATGCACGGGGGGGGGGGGGGGGGGGTTGCTTGTATTTTAGGGGTGCAGATTTCTTGCCGGTATATACAACACATTCGGTTTGTGTTTGTGGGTACCCATCACACCAGCTTTCAGTCCTGCCATGCCTGGGGTAAGTCC
>JAGPOW010000261.1:20516410-20527194 GCA_030014935.1 Caiman crocodilus
TGTCTTCTCTTTTTGAGCCTCTTTTTTTTCCTTAGATGTTGTTTCGCTGTGGTCGCGTACGGTCCGGGGCGGCCCGGGGGCCGCGGCCCCCCCCCTTTCCTGGTAGTGTAGGGGTGCAGAGTTCTTCCCTGTATCTCCATCTCATGCTGATTCTGTTTGTCTGTACCCTTCACAGCAGCTTTCAGTCCTGCCATGCCTGGGGTAAGTCCCTAGTTTCCTTTGATAGTAGCATGATTTGCAAGTCAAAGTCAGACTGTAAAGGAAGGGTAGATTTAATAGAGTTCATAGATTTCATAGACATTAGGGCTGGAAGGGACCTCAAAGATCATCAAGTCCAGCCCCCTGCCCTAGGGGCAGGAAGTCAGCTAGGGTCAAAGGACCCCAGCAAGAAAAGCATCCAAGCATTTCTTTAATAAGTCCAGAGTAGATGCCTGAATCACGTATGGAGAGAGTCTATTCCAGGTCTTGGGGGCTTGGACAGTAAAGACATTTTTTCTTATATCCAGCTTAAAACAGTCTTGTAGGAGTTTATGACCATTAGTCCTTGTTTTTCCTTGGGGCGCTCTGGTGAGCAGCCGTTCTCCCAGATCCTGATGAACACCCCTTGTGTACTTATAGGCAGCCACCAGGTTCCTGCTGAGCCTGCACTTTTCCTGACTGAAAAGTCCCGTGGCTCTCAGCCTCTCTTCATAGGGCCTGTTCTCTTGCCCTCTGATCATGTGCGTGGCTCTCCTCTGGGCGCTCTCAAGCTTCTCCATGATCTTCTTAAATTGTGGAGCCCAGAATAAGATACAGTACTCCAGCTGCAGGCTCACCAAGGCTGAGTACAGTGGGAGGATGACATCCCGCGATTTACTAGAGAAGCATCTATAGATGCAGACCAGGGTTTTGTTTGCTTTACTAGCTGCAACGTTGCATTGGTGGCTCATGTTCATTTTGTGGTCAAGTCTCTGTCAGTAGTAGTGCTAGCAAGCGTAGCACTGTCGAGCCTATACGCATGCTGCTGGTTTTTTCCCCCCGAGGTGGAGTACCTTGCATTTATCAGTATTAAACATCATCAGGTTTGTGTCTGCTCATTTACTAAGCTTATCCAAGTCAGCCTGGATCACTAGCCTGTCCTCAGGTGTGGATGCTGTGCCCCAAAGATTAGTGTCATTGGTGAACTTAGCCAATGCACTTCTGACACCAATGTCCACATTGTTGATAAAGATATGAACCTTTATAGATTAACTAAATAATATGGTGAGAGAAAATGAGCACAAGCTTTCATGAGCCCAAGTTCACTTCATCAGACCCTAAAAACAAAAAGACAAAACAAAGACAAAGCTTATAGAAAAGTCCACTGTGGAGCCCAGCTCTCCTTGTTCCCAGGCCTGTGTCTTAACCAGAAGGGCATCTGGCATTTGCTTGTATGACTTTGAGAGCAAGAAACTTTCATAACTGAAAGTGATTGCAAGGGGTATACACAATTTATATGCACAACACCCATTGTCTTCAAGATGGCCGATACCTGGAGTGAAAGGCCATTGGGTGGATTATTCTGCTAACACTGTGGCTATTGGTTACCTAAGTAAAAGTCAGTTTGGCTCCGGCAGAGACGTGACTCATTTTAGTAGTATCACCTTTACTCTAGGTTTAACCGCCATGGAAATATGTAGTTTTGGTAACATTTTGAGTGTTTCTGATGCTTAATTTTAAGTATTCATGACAGCATTCAAGTATTTAAGTATTCAAAGCATGAAATGCATACTTGTAATGAGCCTTTCTCATCAGCCTCATTCCCCGACAGCTATGGAGTTAACCCTTTGTAGCCCGGGTGTACACGGGTTTGTACTTCCCTTTCCAATTGAGGGAATTATTGTCAGGATAGTGTGCTGCAGAGGGACACAATGGCCCAGCGGCCACCTCCGTCCTCTATAGAGTCAGGTCCAGGCAATCAATTACTTAATTATATACAGATTTATTATTACAACAAAACCATTAGAGTAAAGACATATAATTTATGTACAAATTTTCAAAACAATAAAATGTATAATATGTATACATACACATACATACATACACACACATACAGATATCCAGTTATTTAAAATACAGATGAACAATAGAGCAAACCAGATCAGAGGTTTTTGACTGAGCAACCTTATAACTCTTCATATACAAACTATTACTTCAGATTATTCACATAAACTGTAAGGTACAGTCTACAAATATAATCAGCAGTCCTTAGACTACCTGAGTGCCATCCAGGGCAGGGGCCACACTCCCAAGGTACCGACCACTACAGGAAAGGAGTTGGGGGGGAAAGAAAAAAGAAAGGAAGACCCCAAAGACTCCTAAGCTTCCCCGCTATCACCCAGGATGGGCCCATATGGTGCCCCTTCGTAACCCTTGGGGGGGCAGGTCGGGGGGCCCTCCCCTGTGGGCACCCTCTCTCCAGGGTAATTTACTATTCCACAGTCCCCTGGAGTAGGGTTGCTTCCCATTCTCCAGGTCAAGCTCTGTCCCCTGCCGGGTTTTCCTGCCGTCTGACTCTGCTGCCGCCATCCTGGCTTAGGGCCGCATGCACCGCTGTGTGTAATGGGCACTTTGCCTTGTGCTAGGGGTTGGAGGCCCAGAAAGCCTTGTGCAGCGCCGGGGCTCAGTCTGTTCCTGGACCCTCTGGGTAGCGTTGTCTGCACTGAGCTGCTGCCCTGCGTCACCAGGGCACCCTGGGCCACCTCAAATGGCTCCCAGGGTCTCTCACCCTCTGTGTAGCCTCCTGCGCTGAGCTCCCAGCCTCGTTCTGGGGGTTGAGCACCTGAGCTGCCCCAGGGGCTCCAAAGATCCTGCTCCATGCACTGTCCTGTGCACTGTGTCTTTGGCTGTACGCCAGAGGCTGCAGACCCCAGCCACCTCGCACAGCTCCGAGGTCTGGATGCCGTCCCCTGCTCCCCACTGATAGAAGTCTTCAGGGGCTCTTCCTGGGTTACTGCCTCGCCCTGCCGAGCAGCTCTTCTAAGCCCTGCTCTTCTTTCTTCTCAGTCTCCAGTGCACCTCCCTCATGCTGGGCACGCAGCTCCTTTTATACGCTCCAGGGCTCCGCCCCTGAAGTCTTCTGGACCTCTCCATTTGCAGTCTTCAATCAGGTCCAGAGGAGCTCTTCTCCCCCTCCCCTCAGGAAAGAAGTGTGATGTTATTTCTCTCGATCCCTCCTGATTGATGGATGGATTCCACCAATCAAAACAGCAGGATCTCAAGCCTCAGACTCAACCCAAGCTCTGAAAGGTGAGCCTGCTACACCTTTTACAGGAGCTGCTGAGCTGTATGTAGAAAGAGACTTTAAAACCCTTAATTTGGCAGTTGCTGTGGCAGGGTTAACCTAGTAGCTGTCAGCTAGGCACTTTCTCATGCAGAAGTGTTTCCTCTGGAGAGGGAGAGTGATGCTGGCAGGGGTCTCTGGGCTGACCTCCCCTTGGTTATTGTGCTGGGCTTGCACCCCCCTCCTTCACATGTAGTTACACTACTGCATTTAAGGACACTTATCTTCAGTGCGTGCCCTAAATTTGGGGCCTTTGGTTAAGGAGGGAACATCCTTCCCTGCCATGTGATGTGCATAGTCCAGTCTAAGAAAATTGGGGCCAGCAGGAGAGAGGTGCAGTCCTAGGCATGAGTGAGACATAGGCGTGAACAATGGGCTGAACTGTTCAGTACTCTTAGGACATAAACATTCTTCCCCTAACCAGTAGCAATCATTTGAGCACCTAGAGAGCTTCACTGGTAATAACTTAGTTGCTTCCAGGTATAAGTATCCAGGTTGTAGCCATATTGGGTACAGGCAAAAGGAACCAGGGCTTGTGGTAGAGGTAGCGTCTTTTATTAGACCAACTAGATTTTTGCAAAAAAAAAGAAATCTTTAATTCCAGGTGTACGTGGCATTTAAATGAGCCTTTTGAGATTCGATATGTTGTACTCAGGCACTTACAATAGCAGTTGGATGGCAGTTAAACTCCTTAAAGACCTTTTGTGGCCTTTTCTTGCCTAGGAGGATAAAGTTTCAAAGTTCACATACCAGCTCCAGTGTGATTAAAAAAAGTGTGTGATAGATGTTATTCACATCACTTAATGATCTATTGGAAGGCATTCAGATCCAGCAGTAATAAGTGTGGCATAAGACCCTGTATGGAAAGCACCAAACTTGAAAAAACTTGCATGTAAGAGAAGAAGATAACGAGAGAAGGTTCTGTAATTGTCATACCATTTCTAATGACCTAAGAATTTGGCATTATAAACCAGCTCTTAGCTAATGGCTTATCTTTGTCATTCACTTAGCCCTCCTGATTAACATATCAATTACAACTTTAGTGTTCTCTTTTCTTCTTCTCATAGTCAATTTGTACTTTTAAAATTTACATGGCTGTGGTTGCCAAGTGTTTGGCATTCTTCATTTGTGATAACATTTTGCACCAGTCTTTCAGGTAGCCAGTTCACACTGATCATTCAATTAATTGTATTTGTAGTCTATAGCAATGGTTCTCAACATTTTTAGGGTTAAGACACCCCTTGGAAAATACCAGTTCTTAGCTTTTACTGCTAATGAACAGTTCTTCTGTCATAAAGAACTCAGAAAGACCCATACAGGTCACAGTGTTTTTGAAGTTATGGATTTGTATTTGAGTTTATCATGCGACTTGTGTAGGTATTTTAGACCTAACAGTGGCAATAGTGTTGTGGGGTGTCGTGTACTCTCGAAAGGATCTCACAACCCCTTAGGATGTCACAGCACCCTGGCTGAGAATCACTGTTCTATGGTATTATTCTTTGAGATCAATAGAAGCGAATTTATCTATAATCCCAATTTGCAACAGCTTTTGCATACTGTTCCTTTGTGGTTATTACGTGGGTTCATTTTGAAACTTGTATAAATATGAAAACTTAGTTGCACCTGGGATCTCTCTTTCTTATTCCAGCCAACTTATAGTTGCATAGCTATTAGGGTCGAAAGGGACCTGAGCAGATTATCAAGTCCGACCCCCTGCCGTGGCATGAAAGAGTACTGGGTCAAATGACCCCGGTGAGGTAGTCATCTAGCCTCCTCTTAAAGACCCCCAGGGTAGAAGCCAGCACCACTTCTCTTGGAAGTTGGCTCCAGATCCTAGCCGCCCTGACAGTGAAGTAGCGCCTCCTGATATCTAGCCTAAATCTACCCTCTGCCAGCTTGTGACCACTATTTCTTGTCACTCCTGGTAGTGCTCAGGGGAACAGGGACTCCCCAATACCTGTTGGTCCCCCTGACTAGTTTGTAAATGGCCACTAGATTCTCCCTTAGCCTTCTCTTGTGGAGGCTGAACAGGTTCAGGTCCCTTAACTTCTCCTCGTAGGGCCTGCCCTGCTGCCGCCTGGTCATGCAAGTGGCCCTCCTCTGGACCCTCTCCATGTTGTGAACATCCTTCCTGAAGTGCGGCGCCCAGAACTGGATGCAGCAATCCCACTGCAGCCTGACCAGTGTCGCATAGAGGGGGAGGATCACCTCCTTGGACCTGCTTGAGATGCATCTGTGGATGCATGACAAGGTGTGGTTGGCCTTCCTGACTGCGTCCCCACATTGTCAGCACATGTTCATTTGACATCAACAATGACTCCAAGATCCTTTTCAGCCTCTGCACTGACGAGAAGGGAGTTCCCCAGCTTGTAGGTATGCTGCTGGTTCTTCCTCCCCAGGTACAGCACCTTGCACTTGTCAGTGTTGAAACCCATCCTGTTCTCATCCGCCAAACCCTGTAACCTGTCTAGGTCTGATTGCAGCCTATTCCTCCCTTCCAGCGTGCCCACTTCCCCCCACAACTTAATGTCGTCTGCAAATTTGAACAGGGTGCTTTTTACACCCCTGTCGAAGTCACTGGTGAAGATGTTGAACAGTGCGGGCCCTGGGGAACCCCACTGCCCACATTCTTCCCGGTCAAAAATGACTTCTGCCAGCCTCACTATTCTATTACCAGCCAGTATTTGCTTTCCTGATGTATCATGTCACAACTACTTATCGCAGGCCTGCTCCATACTGGCACAGCTAAGGTGTGTTAGATGTGATTTTCCTCTCCCCTCAGTTTGGCCTGGGACCCACTATGCCAGTAAAAGCCATAGCACAGATTAAATTAAATTGGCAACGAAGTACTATGGCTGGAGTAGTTATTTCTGTCCATGAAATGAATGTAACTTATGCTTCCAAAGAACTCCTTTGTCAGATTAAGTTGAATCTCCACTGCGGGGATTTCCAGTGTAGCTATATTGTCAAACTCTTGTAAGTGACATGACCTGCTATTAGATGAAAGGAAGAGAGAAGGAGGGTTGGTAGGCTTTTGACTGATTTGGGTATTACCCAAGATGTGTACTGTGTGTGTCCTTGTAAAATATGGTAAAGGTCCTGGCTATATCTCAGTCTTTGCTGCGTGTTGCCTCTTCAGTTGTTACTTTTGCTAGTATTGCCTAGATTTGGCTGTCTGAGATTGGAAGTAGGTAGTTTTCAATAAGGTGCATTTAGCTGGCAATTTTGGTTTTGCTGGTGGTCAAGCAGAACTTGAATGCAACTGATCTTCAGGGTAGATTAAGTAATTCAAGGCTTTTGCTTGAGGATATGTGAAATGGCAATTGATCTTATTTGGAGATTGACTTTGGGTAATTTGTCCGTAAGTGCTGTTCATTGAATTTGATTTCTCCTGCACACGCTCAGCCTTATTTAGAAACATGCATTTTATAACATGCTGAGTGCCTTTTATAAGACACATCTTATTTAAAAGCATGCATGATAGGGATGATATCTCTTAATTATTTTCAGTTATTGGGACCTGCCACACCCTAACTAGTGTGACTAGTTACGCAACATTTTTCTTGTTGTTAAGATTTGATTTTTTAAATATAAAACATGTTAGCTATGTAATACTAAATGTTAATACTATTGAGTACTAGAAAAGGAAGCTTACTAATTTTGCTGTAAATTTACAATGTGACCATTTCATTTAAAGTGTCACCTAGTGGCTGATTTAATGCTTTGCATTCTCTGTGTGAAACAGTAAGCATTAAAATCACTGCATGTTAAACAGCATTAAAAGCTCAGAGTCTATTCTTTACACTATGAGAGTAACTTGTGAAATCAGTATTACTTTTCTTGCTGATTAAGATACAGTTCATTTTAGGTGTATTTATAGTTAATTTTAAGGTTTTACTTGGACCTGTGAGTATATTTTTCTTTCCATTAAATAATGTTGGTCACACCCCACTTATTTATTTACATATGTTTTTCTTTCTTTAAATAATAAAACGTAGTTAATTTTTCAATGGATAGGATTTTTGCCGCTCACTATAAAACCCTATTTAATTGCTAATTAAAATACTAATTAATTGCTAATAACCCCTGCAGTAAAGTTTTGCCTAAATAAGGATTAGTGGGTTTGTATATGCTAATGAATGCCTTCTGTATTACTGCTGTGGTTTGATGCACTCGTTACAAAAAGAGTGTTTCCTTGAATGCTTGATCAGTTCAGACAGAGCAACTAGGAAATGTATAATCCATTCTATACAAGAAAAAGAATCAATAACAAAATTAGGGCTACTGATCCATACAGGTTGAAGGAAACTACAGAAGTGGTTATTATACTTGTATTACAGACCAGAGAGCTGATTTCCAGTCCCGCAGTAGTCTTTGTTCCTGCCTAATGAACCAAGGCCGTCATGAATGCTGACGTTTGCTGCCTCTTAGAGATTAGTGGTGTGACGTTTTTGGTTTTCTCTTAAAATGACAATGACGTGTTGCTATTACCACAGAACATAACATGGTTGTGGATGATATTATCAAACAGGGCTAAAATTGTGAAGAGATTTTTGCATGCATCAGTTGTCTGTCAGATTTGGGTCAATGCCAAACTGCAGTAGAAGCCAAAGATCTAAAATATGGGTAAAAAATACAGTGTGTGGGGAGCAGGACTAGATGACCCTTAAGGATGATTCTGTGATTTGAGCTTGTGAAGGACTTGAGGGTGGCCCCCATTGCTTTTTGGTTTTTAAATCTTTAAAAATATGGGCTCTTTGGTGCATAAATGGAAATTTTCCTCCTTTCAAGTATGGACATAGGCTCTGCAATTAAATGTCCTAAATAATAGACATTTTAAAATCTGTAAATATTTTGCTGGTGAGTAGTAGCTTTAGATAGTGTAGATTATAGGCAACTACATCACGAAGCCTGTTCACAAAGAAACTGCATGAGTGTACCAGTTATCTCCTGATGTGCTGGTGCTCTTAGGAGCTCTTTGTTAAATTGATGCTCCAAAGTTAGGGTTACTTCTCTGCCCCAGTGGCTTGTGGCCCCTTCCTTAACTGCTGAAGCGCGCTGGCCAGAGATGCATGCTATCCTCAGAGCTCAGAGAATGCTTCCAGCAAGCACATTTTTGCAGCATTTGGCTACAAGAAGTAAACAGATTAAAAAACCCAGTCCTACCGAGGAGGAGGATACTCCACAAGCATCCAAGACAGCAGCCCCCACTCTTTCTCCTTTCTAGTTGCATAAACTGAACACTGTGTCTTGCTCTATCAATTACTTAGTATATTTTTCAGGAACAAAATATAAACATTTCTACCAAACTGCAGCTTAATATAAGTGTGTTTGCCAAGTGGTGCTGCCTCCCTCCTTGGTTGTTAGAAAGCGTTTTTGTCTCAATGGGGGGAATAAAAATGAATAGGTCCCTCAGTCCCTCACCCCTCGCTCTCTCGGTGAGGGCATGTAACCTATGCATGACATGGGTTGTCACCAAAGAAGGGCAAATATGTTGTGGGAGCCCCTTGTTTGAATGTTGGCAGGCACCTCATGCCAGGCATCTGTGTGACCTTGCGCGAAGAAATGGGCTTCAGTATGCAACCTATAGTCCAACCATCTTTTATTTGCAAGGCGACCATTGGTGAGGTATATCATACAAGATCTCTTGACTAGCTCTGTGATGTACTTTAAAGAAATGGGAGTATGTGAATCTTTCCATGTTGTGCAACCACCCCAATCTATTTAGAGCCCATTACAGAAGGTTTCTTTTCACTATGTTTCACCCTTTCACTGAGCAGCTTTAATTTCTGCTAAACTGGATTATGTACCCTAGTGCTTACCAGGACTCCACGATGGCACTTTCCATTAGCCACTGCCTGAAGAACAAATCAACTGCTGATGGCAGTGACTTCTCTTACAGGTACTCAGACAAGGTGTAGCCATGACCTGTGGCTTTTAGTTGAGGTTGGAGTCTAAATGAGAGCTGTTTCTCAATGAAGCGCTACGGTATTTGTGTGATACAGCGGCATGTTTTAAATCATTCTTATTAATGCAGGCTCTACAATATTGACCACTCTCAAGGAAATTTGGAAACTCCATTTTTAGGCTTGCCCATCCTGCCCCTGCCCCTTTAAGTCTAGTTTTTAGCAAACAGCTTAGTGAAAGAAGTTTTCACTTGGCAAAAAAAGGGCCCAGTGACTTTGATGAATAAATTGCCTTGGCAAATAATATTTAAATGACCCGTTTGAACCATAATTCTATTCTCTCTCATTGTACTCTCCTTTATTGTGTACTTTGTAAATAGGACTACTTATCAAAGCTGCTGACCTTTTTTTTTTAAGTGGTAAATGAAATGGGGAAGGGCTGACATTTCACTTCCTTTCAGATATGTTGAGATTACAAAATGCTTGGATAAAATTGTGTGCAATTACATAAATGCTTACTCTTGGGGCTTGCACTGTAACAGCAGCACAAGGGATCACAGTCTGAGAAAAGCATTCCTCTCCTCCGTGTTGTGGCTGTCCTGGAGATCCTGCTGAAATCCACTTGGAAGCGTCAGTTGTTGCTCACAAGTGTGAGACCACTGATACATCTCATAGAACCAGAAAAAAAATTACAGCTCCTGTGCAAAGGCAGTTAAGTCTGTGTGTCTTTAAAGTTACTGTGCATTATTGTGGTCTCTAATGCCTGAAAGTTAACTACGCTGAAATTCTTGTTTGCACTTTTTTGTGATGTTTGAATATGGCAACAGACTATTTTCATCCCATAGCCCAAGTGTTTTTCAGTTTTAGCTGAATGAAAACACATTTGGTTTCTCTTTTAACCATGTTACTTTTGTGAAGAGAATAAAACATGAACATGAACTGTTATTAACATAAGAAAACCTTGCATTGCCAGAGAAAACCACATAAAAGTGTGTGTGTGTGTGTGTGTGTGTGTGTGTGTGTGTGTGTGTATTTTGTGGGGGGAGGGGGGCGAGAGAGGGATGATGCCTGAAGCTTCTTGCACTCAGAGCTGCGATTTGTGAGTGAAACATGATGAAATCACCCCCTGGACAAATCAAATGAGCCTGTCAACCTCACCAGGTGGGATTAGTTGTAGCTAATAGACTGAACTCACAGAGCAAACAGAGCACTGCACTCAATATAAAGAAAAAGAGAACATACTGCAAAGACTTTTCAAGAATTCTCTAGTATGGCTAAGAAAAACTGTTTCCAGTTGCATCAGGTAGGGAAGGCAAGGAACATGTTTGTTTTTAAAGGAGTAACCACTGTCTCTTGAAATAAATTCTACAGAAAGAAACATCTGAGCTTTAAAATCAGATGTTTTATTCATAAAGCCCCTTCTGGTTTTGATTAGAATTGTGACTCTGTCCTTTACTGTTCCAGTAATAGGAACTGCAGTGACAGGGAATTCAAATAGTATAATTGGTCCTCTACTTTAATCATCATACTCTTCAATTCAGGTTCTTGTTTTGCTTAGTCTGATCATTTTGCTTTTT
>JAGPOW010000261.1:20527294-20540115 GCA_030014935.1 Caiman crocodilus
TCCTTTTACAGGTAATATCTGTATTTGCTTTTGCCTTTGGAGTAAACGTCTGTATAGGATTTACAGCAAATCGAGTGAAGAGATCTGAAGAATGGGAGGAGGGCCCAATTTCAGGTACTGTAACTGACATAAATTGAACATCTCCCTAACCTTATGCTATATGCTGTAGTTAGAAACCACTCCCACTCTGAAACAGTAGTTTACTGTTCCTTTTAGTTGTAGGATATAGTGAAGAATAAGTTAACAATCCCAAGTCTGTTGACCTTTGGGACTCACCTATAGGTCACCTATTTACTTAAACTTTTGCTCTGTGTGCATGTGACTATGGAAAATCAGGCTTATTTCAGGGTTGAGTCCATTTACCCTGATTTTGTCACTAACTGTTGAACATCATGCCTGGTTTGAGGGTTTTTTTTCACCCTGTATAGATTCATTTGATAAATAAAAGAAATGTAGAAAGAAGAGTTTGTGTGCAGTTTTTATAGCTAGCTAAAAAGCAATCTGTGCATTTATTAATCAGCCAGAATCATTTCGTGTCTAGTGACATTGAGAACAGCTTCTTAGATTTCTGTATCTGCTGGTCATGCTGGTTTCTGAACAGTAGACGGCAGACAACTAACAGGAAGAATGAAGGGGTGAGAATAGCAGGTGTTAGCTTAATATCAGGAGTTGCGTGAAGCAGATGTGCTGTCACTTCTGTATTTTTCTTCAGTTTTGCATCTTTCTCCTGTGGGCAGAGGAGGAATAGGACCAGCCACAGGGACCTATGTTTACACTTTGTCAAGGATATAGGATTTTGTCAATTCAGGCAAAGTCCAAGTGGAAAAAATATATAATATGGAAAAGTAGTTAGAAAAAAAATGGACTTGACTTGTGTGTCTGTTTCTTTCATTGGCATGAAATAGGAAGTTTGTGGCAATTGACCTTGACTTGGTTAATGTCACTGAAGTGAAAGGGTTTCATTTCCAATACCCATCTGTAAAGATAGCTCGAGAATTTTCATAAAGAAATTGGTTGTTTACCATGACTTGATTGAGTTGTGTGCCCACCTGTGAGCTTGTGGTTGTGTGTCTGCATGGCTTTTTCTCCCCCTGGAATGGGTGTCTAATCACAGCATTAATCAGGACAGTGAGTGACTGAGTAAAGACATGTAGGTAATTAAAAGTGTGGGAGTCGTTGCTCCTGGAATTTTTACTTTAAATAAAAGGGCTGCTCTTGTTTGCTAAAGTATATTTTGTTATTAGTTTCCTATTAATTGTTAACTCTGGAGGAGTCATTCTAACACCTTTGTGTTTCATGGTTTCAACATGCAAATTGTCAATGATTTTTTTTTTTTTTGGTTTGATTGGTGCAGTTACAGCCGATTTGGCTGGGGTTTAGCAATCAGAAAATTGGCTGTAATGTGATGGCTTTAACTCTTCTGTTTTTATGTCAACCAAGTTACTTACAATATATCAAAGTTAACATATAAAGGAAGCAGGATGGAAAATCCAAGTTCATAAATTTCATGTTCAGATAGAATAAATGGAAGAACTGAATTACTGTCTGCAAAGGGAAGGATATACTGTTGGGCAGAGTAACTTTGTATTAACTGGTAACAAATGCAAAAGGGGTCAGTTTATGCCTTCATAATCACATATGATGCCTATTAATATTAATGGAGCTGCATATATAGAGAATGGCTTTTAAGAAACCCAATGCAGTGAAATGTCAAGCTACAAGATTGCTTTGGGATCCTTTTTAACTTAGTTGAGTTTTAATTCCATGTTTTTAATAATGCTCACATAATTATCTTTTAGAATTAATGTTACTATTAGATGAACTAAGGAAAACACTGTTTTTACCATCCATTGTTATGCATGACTGGTCCATTATCTTTACAGGTGCAAGCTGTAGGTTCTTGAAAATTTCAAACCTAGTCTATTCCATTTATGTTTTATGAATCCCATGCTATGTCTTTTTAAATCTATCCGTATCTTAGGTACTCATGTGAGAAAGTAGTATCAAGTGCTAAAAATGTTCACTTCTACAATATTTGGATTGTGCTTTAGATGAGGTACTAATTTGTATACACATGTCTGCATTAAAAGACTTATAAGGAACTGATTTAAACTATCCAAAGCAAAAACACTAATTAAGAACTGAGGCTGCACTACTCGTACATTTGTCCTATTATGCTTGGTTATTGGCTAACTAAATAGTTTCAAAATGAGTGGTCAAAGTATGGTATCCTGTTGTCATACATCAATTAAACACAAGAGAGTGGGCCCTTAAATCTCCGTCTTCCAATGCCTGTAAGAATGTTGAAGCCTTATTCTTAATCCTTTCTGTATTTTTATAGCTAAAATTTAATGACATCTTACAGTGAAATCTTATTCCTTGCAATGCCACTCAGCCATACAGAAGTGTAGAGTAAGCAACATGAAGCAAAACTGCCACCCCATACTCTAAAAGTAACTTTCTTCTTGCTCTCTCTTCCTTTATATAGCAGCTGCCTTATTCTTACCATGTGGTGTCTCCTCTGAGGAGAAGTATGCAAGCATGCCTGAGTAGTCATCCATTGAAAGTAATCTAGTCATTGCAAGTAGGCTTTGTATTTTTGCCACATTAATAACTGGGTGGCGTCAAACCAATCCACCAATATGGCACTCTTATAGGTGGATACAAGATACAGAGCTTGAAAGTGTTATCGTATTCATAGATATATAATGGACACAAGACAGTTTCACTACATAGAATTTCTTTCCCTATCAGTATCATATTCAAACTAGAGCCATCCTTAAAGAACAATAATTATTTGAGCTCAACTTGAAGGCAGTTCAGAAGAAAAAGTGCTTAAGTAAAGGGAAAAAAATCCTGAAGTGAAGAGAATCCCCATTCTCTCCAATGAGACCCAGATTTGATGGCAGGATCTTCAAAGCCAATCTGAAATTTTGAAAAAAAGCTTGTGTTCAGTGCAGAAGAATGTGACAGTTCGAAAGGTACCTTAGCTGGCAGTCGCGTGGCTCCTGTAAAACTGTTGACTCATGTTCAAACTATATGGCACACATCAGTACTCAGGCCACAGCATTGTGTATGACCTGAAAATTGAAGGTTGGCCTTAGACACAAGGTCATCTGAAACAAACAATTGAAGAATTTCCATATAACAGTGGACATGAGTTACATTGTATCATTCTGATGTGAAATATAAGGGGTCATATGGTAGCTCAGTAGGTATAATAGTTATGTACTACAATAGCTGGATAACACTTTCGCTTTTTAACGAGTCAAGGCAAGATAGTTGTCAAATGGATGGAAAATAACAAAATAGCTGAATGATATCCCGCTAACAAGATAATAGAAACCATTCTTCACCCCAGCTAATGCTAGATCACTGAGATACTACTTCAAACACTGCTGACATTGTTGCTTCTGTAACATCCAGCAAGGCTTGTCACATTTTCCTTTGTCACACACTGGGATATTGTTTTCAAGAACATTATGGAGTAGGTTCCCAACTAGGCAGAGGCTGTGTTGAAAGTAACTTACTCTCAGTGAGATGAAAAAGGACAGTGCTAACATAAAGCATTCTGAAATACATCCTTGAGTCTCAAACCTACAACTTGACACATCTGGGACCCTGGTCTGAAATGTGAATACCCAACATGTAAGGAGAAAATATCAGAAGTTAAGTAATGGACAAATTTAAAGACATATAATGGACAGTAAATTGTCTAAGGGCAGTTTTTCAAAAGATTTTTTCAGAAGTTAGCTCAATACCCAGCCAAGCAAATTGAAACTAATGACTAGTACATCAAGATACAGACAATTTTGAAAATGTGTTTTAAATGAGCGTTGGGTTTTTCTGCAAAACTGACCTTTTAACAGACACTGAAACAGATGTATAAATCTGAAATGTCTGCCATGCATTTGGAGTGTTTATAACACCCCTTGCGAGGCTTGAGGCACCTGGAAAACGCTACGTTTTTATTTACAGAAAAATAATAGGGAAATATTTCTGTTGCGAAGAACTCAAAAAGACTGTAACAGACCAGAAGGTGTTTAACACTATGTGTGAAGCTTCGGGTGCTGATTTGATTCAGAGGAGACTCGGCCTTGATTAAGATTGAGTGGCTGAATCTTCAAATCCAAACTGAATCGGGAAGAATAAAAAGGTCTGAATCGATTCAAAGCTCCCCAGATTTTCAGAAAAGATTTGGAGAGCTTCGATGATTCGGACAGTCCCCGCCTGCTGCAGCAAGGAGCTGGAGCCGGATTGCATGCCGGTAAGTAGGGGGTGAGGGAGAGGGGTCTGGAGGAGGGGAACACCCCTGACAAGCCCCATCCCCTGCCTGCTCCCCCAGCCCCCTAACCCCCGCCTGCTCCCCCAGCCCCCACCTCCCTCCATGGCTGCCCTGCCTGCCCCAGCTCCCAGCACTTGGGAAATAAAGCTCCGACTCACCAGGTGCTGCCAGGTGGGGGGGTGATCCCTGCTACCCCCCACTGCCCCATGCTGCATGGGGGGCTCTACCATGAGCCCTCTGACTTCCCCCACTCCCCCAGCCCCTCCATGGTTGCCCTGCTCACGCAAGCTCCATCCCTTTAAGAAAAAACAAAATGAAATCACCAGTTTCTGCTGGGTGGGGAGCGATCCCCGCTGCCCTGCACTGCACGGGGGGCTTTTCCACGAGCCCCCTGAAGCCCTGAGGCTGCTGCAGGTACCAGTGAGTCCAGAGGGTTTTCAGTTTTTTTTCCCTTAAAGACCCAGAACTCAGGTGGGCAGGACAGCTGTGGGAGGGCTAGGGGAATGGGGGGGGTCAGGGGGCTCATGGCAGAGCCCCCATGCAGCGTGGGGTAGTGGGGAGAAGCAGGGATCACCCCCTGCCTGGCAGCACCTGGTGAATGAGAGCTTTTGTTCCCCAATTGCTGGGAGCTGGGGCAGGTAGGGCAGCCATGGGGGAGCAGGCAGGGGTTCGGGGTCCTGGGGGAGCAAGTGGGGGCTGGGGCCTGGCAGAGGTCCCCCATGGTCCCCTCCCCCTTCCTCAAGCCCCCCCCGTCCCCACTTCCTACTTACCAGCATGGAATCTGGTTCCAGCTCCTTGCTGCAGTGGGCGGGGATTATCCGAATAATTGCAGCTCTCCAAATCTTTTCTGAAGATTTGGAGTGCTTCGAATCAACTCAGACCTTTTTATTGGTCCCCTGATTCAATTCGGATTCAGAGATTCAGCCACCAAATCGGGTCGAATCTCCTCCAAATTGAATCACCACCCAAGTTTCACACAGCCTAGTAGATATTCCTTATGAAGTGGGATGGTTGAATTTAAGATTTAGTGAAAGATTTAGTATTTTTTTAAATAAAGCTTCAAATAAATTCAAACTGATTTCAGTATCCCATTAAAGGTGAAAAATTGGACAGACAAGCATGTACTGGCTCAAAACAAATAGGCTTAATTTTTATAAGCATAAAGTGCTCCTGCTGAAGTTAAGGAGAGAGAGTGATTCTTGGCACTTCTGCAAATCAGACCCAAGTGATTAAAACAGGAAACCATAATTAACTGTGAGTAAGACTTGCACACTGCCAAAGAATGCTTGTTGTGCAGGTATGAAATTAAACGCGTCATTCTCAGCTTGGATTGAACAGTTCAGAAGCTTAGTAACTAGCTGTTGAAATCTGAAATAAAAAGGTTGGTTCAAAACGTTCATTTTTCAGGATACCAGAAGTGTTTAATCATTCACAAGGAGTTATTTTTGGTAAAAATGAGAGTTTTCAAAATTAATTTCCTGCTGTAATCAGGATTGGGAGAGTAAACGAATGACATTGCTAAGTTTTTTTTGGACATTGTCAAACAAGATGATTCTAGGAACTAGATAACATGCTGCTAGCTTATATATGTCATAGTAATGCTACCACATATATGTTGCGGTAATGATGGAGTGATGTAGTTATGATGGTCCAGGAAATGTGAGGGGGAAGGTCCAATAAGAGATATCACCCACAAAAATCCTTGCTTCTGTTATGCATGTTGCTAGCTTATGTTTAGCTCCATGACATTCTAAGTGACCATAATTCTCAAATTTACGTGTCCGTCAACTGATGTTCTGGGAGTGCCTTTTCATAGGAATGCTCCTATGGTTTTTTTCCATTAGGTGCTAATATACATAAAACTTTATTAAATAAAAAAATGCAACAAGCTTTATCTATTTGACCAAACCCCCACCACAAAACCACCAAGCCTCAAAAGCAAAGCAATGAAACCATCTACTGTTTCCCTTAACTCTGATCATATGCTTGCATCTTGTCACTACTATAACTATGACACCTAACCATGCTAGCCTTCACATGCTGCTTTTATCAAACAGCTCATTCTAAATAATCCAAACTACCCATCCAGCTTTGTTTCAGGATGTTCCAGTTAGTAGCCTTGGGATTGAATCATAGAAAGTTAGGGTTGGAAGGGACCACAGGAGATCATCTAGTCCTCTGGTCAACCTTTTTAAGGTGAAGATCACTTTTTGGAAGTAAAAGGCGGGCAAGGGGGCAAGGCTCAGCCGAAAGAAAATAGAGAAATAACAATATATAACATATTATAACAGTTTATTTTATTCTCTCCTTGTTAACTTTAATATAGGTCTGTCCAGAATTCGTGAAAGATTTTGTGACCACAATATGGGGACAGGTTATTGGAGTGAGAAAAGTGATATGCCCTGAGTGAATGTAATGGCTGAAGGACCCACCTGAGGATCTGTGCCCCAGTACATAAAATGTTACTCTTAAAGGAGAAGTAAGAAGTCCCTCCAGTGCTTGCTAATGCTGGTATGATCACGTGGAAGATGAAAGGCCCAGCTATATTCCCAGGTCAACTGACCCCTATAGTTAAGGCTAAATTAGGCAGGGCTCTTAAATAGCGCTCAAGAGAGCACTAGGAGCTGGAGTCTGGATTGCATGAGACAAGTAACCCCTGCAGCACCTACAGTTAGTACTGAGGTTTTGCACCAAAAATGCACCCATGCAGACAGGAGCCCCTTCGGGAAGGAGAAAAACTAGGTTTGTGGTCCTGGCAGCTCCACATCCACTGTACTTGGTTTTTGGCCCAGTCTGAGATTCTCCACCACCCAATTGGGAGGGCTTCTGCCTCTGGGTGCAGCCTCGGAGGCGTCAGGGGCCTGTTCCCCCCACCTGTGCTCCGGAGGTCTGTGCTCCACTCCACTGTGCTCTGGAACGAAGCAGCTGCTGCTGCGGGCTGCCCGCTGCTCCTGAAGTGGAGGGGGGCAGGGAACATGGGCCCCCAAGGCCTCCACCGGGTTGTGCCCAGCAGCAGGAGTCCCCATTCCCCCATGCACCTGAGTGGTGAAGAGTCTTAGACGAGGCTGGGCCAAGGCTCAACCCCACTTCTCTGCCACTGCTGGGCTGAGCTGTGCCTGCCTGGTAGCAAAAGGAATGTGGGGTTGGGCCCTGGCGTGGCTGGGTCTGGTCCACCATCCAGGTGTGCATGGGCGCGGGGCACTCTTGCTGCTGGGCACAGCCTGGCAGATCCCTTGGGGGCTCATGTCCCCTCACCACCATGCTCCAGGTACAGCAGACAGCCTGCAGAGGCAGCATAGGTGGGGAGGGGCACGGGCCCCCGGGGCCCACACTGGGCTGTGCTCAGTGGCAGGACCCCCTGCCACATCCCCACATGCACCCCTGGGAGCATAGCTAATCCAGGGCCCAGTGCCACATAAGTCCCCACTGCTGAGCTGAGTTGCACGTGGACAGCTGCAATGGGGCTTGAGGCGCAGCAGCAGCTGCCTCTGGAGCCTCTGCCTCCACCCCTACAGAGATGGGGAGAGAGGCCACCGTACCCCTGGAGGAGCCCCCCTGGGGTTCCAGTCCTCCCAGTGGGGCTGGAGCCCGACTTACCTTCCCCCGCTCCTGGCTGAGCCACAGGTCAGTCCCTCACTGCGGGGGCCTTGACCTGGCCCCCACCCCTTCTCTCCCCCACAGACTGACCTGCTGGGACTGAGGGTGGCGGGTGTGCACATGTGCATGCACCCATCTGTCTCCCCAGCCCAGGATTGCACTAAAGAAGCTCAGAGATCAACTGGCCGATTGCAAGCCCCAGGTTGGTGACCACTGATCTAGTCCAACCCCCTTCTCGACCAGCCCCAACTAAATCGTCCCAGCCAAGCACGACCACCCCTAACTAGATTATCCCGGCCAAGGCTTTGTCTAGCCGGGTCTTAACCCTCTCCACCCCCCAAAAATGGAGATTCCACAACCTCTCTGGGTCTGTGCCAGTGCTTTGCTATCATCCTACTGAGAGTTTTTTCTGTCTGACCTAAACTTCCCTTGCTGCAACTTGAGGTCATAATGATGTCTTCTGAAGATTGTTCAGTTAGGCTTGCAGGTAAACTTTTTACTATCTAGAACAGCAGCAAAAATATGGTCTGTAATCCATAACATTTGTTTTTTCAAAAGCCTGTGCGGCATCAGATTTGTTTAAAAATTAGTATATGAGTGAATCTTACGTCAAAACAAATAATCTGCTGTAGAAAAAACTTCAGCACCAAGCCAGCTTTATCTGTTTCCTTAGAATGAATTCTTATAGGTATGAGAAAATTCAGGAGGTGCTATAAACATTGCAAACTGTTTTTGAAGATGAATATGAATTTATATCTCATTCTTTGTCCACTTTAATGTCTTTAATGCAATAGAGTAGTAAACAGCATCCTCAGCCAGCCAGGCTCATCTCACTTAGCACCCTTTTCCCCCATCTGATAATTGAAATCTAAGTATTGAAATCTAACACTTGCTATTTTAATAGTTTCAGTATTGACAGCCTACGATTTACTGGGAAATTTGGACTCTGAATCGGATGTGTAAGATACTGAGATTAAATTTCTACTGAGAGAAACAATATGCTCCTGGTAGAAAAGACATGAATATGAGCATTTAATCAATTTCTCCTAGGGGAAACGAACCCTTTCTAAAAGAAAATCTTCCAGGTGTCAGCCTGGATGATTTCCCCTGTGAGAGCTTTCTTGGGAGAGAAACTAACACTTGTATGCTCCCCTTGCAGTCTGGTCCGGGAGTGGAGGGGAGCAGCAGTGACTACCCAGGGCTGAGAGATTTACATTGATGCTTCCCTTCCCCTTCCCCCCACTCCCTTGACAGACTAGTTTGGGAGGCAAAGAGAGCAGCAGGGCAATGATCCCCACCTCTCCCCTGACGAGGGATTGCCTGGTCTGGGGAACAGGCTGGGGGCTTTGTCCTGCTCTTCCTCCAACTTGTGGAGGGGCTGCAGGCACCAGCTTTAAAATGTTTGCATGGCTGGGAGTTTCTCTTCACAGAGCACTTCAAAGCCAGTACTGCAGCTCCACACGCAGGGAGATGGGTGGGAAGAATCTTCCTCCACAAGGTAACCTTGAAAGCCTACACCTGCAGCTTCGGGGTAATGGGGGTTTCTGGTCTGGGAATCTGCAGGGGAGTTTCGCCTCACTATTCTAGTCTCCTGGGACAGGGAGGAGTGCAGCCCCCTGTTCCCCACACCCTTCCCAGATCAATCAGCACAGCGTATGGGAGGGGGGACAGTTGCAAGCTGCCTGCCTGTGCTGCTCTCCAGGAACTATACTTTTTCTCAGACGTTTCCCCTGCTAGAAATAACTGCCTGTTTGAGGCCAACCATGTTATTATCCTAAAAAAAAAGTTTAATCTTTGTATTTTAATACTCTACAGAAGTGCACAAAACAGCTGTGTTGTCCCTAACCCAGTGCGTCAAACATCTTAAGTTTGTTTCATGCTTGGAGTACAGCAAACCAACTCGTTCTGGATGTCATTAGCCGCAGTTTCTTTTCACGATAACTGCCCAGTTGAGCATGAAAACATCACCTGGTTTCTAAATACAAGGGGCTACTTTTGGGGAGTCTTTGAAGCTCCTATAAGTGAGCCTCTGAGACTTCAGTACATTCTGCTAATGATCTCTTGATTCTTAGACTGAAAGCCAGGTGCATTTCTCTGCAGGACGTTAACACCACATGCTGCTTGCCCCCTTTTTTTCTAAAAGAGCAGCCTTTTTTTAGTTAATTAGACTTTGGCTTCTGCAAACAACCTGAGTGTGTAACCTACTTCTTTCCCTTCCTCTCCCCTTCCTGTAACAAGGTGACTGAAGTTTCATTAATCAAACTAGCACTGCTTTGAGCAATCACTTAGCAGTCATTGATGGTCTGACAGATGTTGCCCTGTTTCTTGTTTCATGCAGTCCTGTCAGATTCCCCCTGGATCAGTACTTCTGGGTCCTGCAAAAACAGATGCTTTGAACTTCAAGAGGCTGAGCCCCCTGGCTGCCGTTGTGACAACCTGTGCAAGAGCTACAACAGTTGCTGTTATGACTTTGATGAACTGTGTTTAAAGACAGGTATGATGGGTCTTCTCCCTGGCACCCATCCCACCCACCTCTGCATTTATCTGGTGAAAAACTAAGGTCCACTGTGAGGACCTACTGTACTCTTTTCTTCTTGGAGCACATTCAGTGCATTGCAATGTGTGGTCCACAGTTCCTTATAAGGACCAGTGGGAAAATGAACCTATCTTTCCTAGTCACCTTTGGCCCTGGCTTAGCTTCAAGGGCAGCATACCTGTATGGTAGACCTCACCTGAAAAATAGATCCCACTATTGTTGTGATCCCCCTTTTGAAAACGGTCAGCTATGCATGCTAGTTTTCCCTTCAGTGAGAATAGGAAATAAGCGATAAGCAGAGGATAGTAGTTAGTCTTGCAATTAATGTTCATTCTTATGTCTGTGCAGAAGGTCCATGCAAGACCAATGTATTTCTTAGGTCCCACAGAGGCTGTAAGTCACGCATAGATTCTCAAAGGAACACATGACAAGTGATGGGCTGAGCTGCTTGCTGTTATTCCTAGCACCTGTTTCCAGATGTGGGTGCGTGTACAACACACTAATGGAACCTTTACAGCTCAATCAATTGCACACCGAGGGGCGAGAATGTCATATCTGGGGTTTTTTTCCTGGATGTATCTGGCCCATGGACCATAGGCTTGCCATCCTGTGTCCTAAGATATTATATGTGAATTTCAAATATTTCACTTGTACCAAAAACTCATAGAAAATAGTGAGGACTGACAGATGCCCAGCCTCCCCACTCCACAGCCTTGAACTTTTATTGCTTTCATCTCTGACAAAGAATCACATTTCCTGAGAAGCCAGAACAAGGGCTTGCAGATAGGCAAAACAACAAGAATAAAAAATACCTCAATTTGTAGTAGAGGCTATTTTTCCCCAATATTTTCATTTTTGATTGAAAAACAGTATTTCTGCACAGCAAACTTCTCACGTCAGACATCTATAAATAATAACATATAATTTCACTAGGAAAGCTTGAGTTGATTTCGTCTATTCAACTGAGCCTGGTACTGGTAGCCAGGAATGTCTGAAATTTAGACAGGCATGGTGTGGTTTTGGTAAATCAGATAGTCCTGTGAGGTACTGAGTGCTTTCAGCAGGGTGGAATTTGGAAGATGCTAGTACCGTGGAAAATGAGTCCTTCCACTTCCCATCTCAGATGCTAGATATATACTTATATGCATAGTTATCTATCAAACCCTTAAAAGTGTTCAGTAGGCTAACTAGTGCCCTCAGCAGAGTATAAACAAAATTCCAGACATTAGGAGGAAAGGTAGAGAGAGAATGATAGATGGGTTGCAAACCCTACTTTGGTTTCTTTATACTAGGTATCAAGTATTTAAAGGGACCCTTAAAGTTCCATATCCAGCTGGGGGAGGATTTTTGGGTTTCTTCTAAGACAGGAAGTGTGGAAAATAACCTTGGGATTGCCTCTGTGGGCCTGTTTGCAGGCATTGGTTCTGCTATGTGCAGCCATATCTTCAGTGGACCTTCAGGATTGTGTTAGTCAGGGCTGACAAACTCATATGGCTCTGGGCTGCATGGGGGTTTGGGTTGCTCTGCAGATCAGATCAAGAGCACATATGCTTCATTGGGGAAGCTAGCAGGCTGTGGAGTGGACGCCTACATGGTCAGGTGGGTGGTCAATTGGCTTAGGGACCGCACCCAGAGTGTAGTGGTGGATGGCTCCTTGTCGGCCTGGAGGGAAGTGGGCAGTGGGGTCCCACAGGGTTCAGTCCTCGGACCGATATTATTCAATATCTTCGTCAGCAATTTGGACGAGGGCGTGGAGAGCACCCTCTCCAAGTTCGCTGATGATAACAAGTTATGGGGTAAAGTTAGTACAGGAGGAACCCCCAGCACACCTATAGGTTGGGGAGTGTCCTTCTCAGCAGCTTGGAGGCAGAGAGGGATCTTGGAGTCATAATTGACTCCAAGATGAACGTGAGCTGGCAGTGTAACGAGGCCATCAACAAGGCCAATCGCATCTTGTCGTGCATTAACAGGTGCATGATTAATAGATCAAAGGAGGTGAACCTCCCCCTCTCTGCAGCACTGGTCAGGCCGCAGTTGGAGTACTGCGTCCAGTTTTGGGTGCCACACTTCAAGAGGGACACAGGGAATCTCAGGAGGGTCCAGAGAAGGGCCATGGTCTTTGTGATAGACCCTATGGAGGGGAGGTTGAGCGAGCTGAATCTCTTCAGCCTTCACAAGAGACAGCTGAGAGGAGATCCTGTGGCTGCCTATAAATTTATTAGGGGAGGTCATTGAGGAATAGGGGAAGCACTGTTTACTAAGGCACCCCAGGGAGTGACTAGGAATAACGGGTGTAAACTAGTTGAGAGTAGATTTAGGTTAGATATTAGGAAGAAATTTTTCACAGTAAGGGTGGCCAGGATCTGGAATGGGCTTCCAAGAGAGGTGGTGCTATCACCTAGC
>JAGPOW010000261.1:20540215-20580741 GCA_030014935.1 Caiman crocodilus
TAGATTTAGGTTAGATATTAGGAAGAAATTTTTCACAGTAAGGGTGGCCAGGATCTGGAATGGGCTTCCAAGAGAGGTGGTGCTATCACCTAGCTTGGAAGTCTTCAAGAAGAGGCTAGATAGTCACCTGGCTGGGGTCATCTGACCTCGGTCCTCTTTCCTGCCAGGGGCGGGGGGTTGGACACGATGATCCATTGTGGTCCCTTCCGACTCTACAATCTATGAATCTATGCAGGGAGCCAGCATTCAGGATCAGTCAAGCAGGGTGCCACACGCAGCACTCAGTGCTAAGTTCAGTGTGTGCAGCGGCCCAACTGCACGCGCTGCCTGCAACATGCGCCAGCTCCGCACCAAGGCTTGCACTGTGTGCAGAGAGAAGCTGTGCTGGATGGACCCTGTGTACTGATTCCAGGGCCATTATGAATTGGGCTCCAGGCCACCTGTGCATGCAGGAGATGGCATGCAGAGCCAATCCAGTGGTGTGCTGCATGAAGTGCAGACTAATCCCTTATGCCGTGTGCAGTGCCTGTAGCACCAGGTTCAGCCTATGGACCAAATCATAGGGCCCCACGGGCCACATATGGCCCACAGGTTTTAGTTTCCCTGAGGCTTGTCCAAGACTGGGAGAGACAGAAGATGTCTTACAACCACCTGAGTACTACCTTTCTCTAGGAGGCAAGGTTTGTGCTAAGTCCACTAGGGCACATCTACACCACTTCAGCACCATGCCACCATGTGTCCCTTCCATGTGTGTGCTGCCAGCTGAAATACCACCGTAGAGATGAGTTGGGTGCATGACAATAACCTGCCTTTCTCAGAAAAACTCCCAGGGAGTGTAACCTTGCCTTTAAGAGGCTATAACAGTAGTGTAACTAGTAGTGGGTGAGCAGGCACAAACCCTGGGTGCTAATTTAGAGGGCATGCCAGAATATCTCCCTCCCTCCCACCAGGAGTCTTTATCGTGGCAGAGGCAGACCTGCTCTGCATGGCTATAGGAGGCAGGCAGGCACAGTCCCATGCCCTATAGTGTATCTGAGAGAAGGAGGGTGAAATAAATATACCTTATTGATGTTCTTGGTGGTATTAAGCTTGGAAAATGGCTTAGACTACAAATGGCTTAAATCAGTAGTTTTCAAACCAAGTTTCAGGGAACCTTGGGATTCCATGAAAGGGTCTGCAAAGAGATTGGGGATAATGTTGGATCAGGCCGGGTGGCAGTGTATTGCCATTGTGGGGCCTAGTTGCCTGGCTCTGCGTTAGCCTTTAGGGTGCGGGTAGGAGTTGTGTGGCAGAAGAAGTGATATGAAAGGGTTCCGTGACCAGAATGCCTGAAAATCCCTGGTTTAAACTAATAAAACTTGCTTCTTGGAAATGGGGAAGCACTTGAGCCTTCCTACCATTTCCGGGCTCATATTGTCTTTTTATTTATAGTCAATATATCTATTTCAAAGTTCTTGAAAGCACTAGGCTGGGCATAGGCTTCCAGATCCAACTTTAATGCTTAGGCTAAGTTCGTTTAGGATACTCAATTGAGTGAAAGCTTTCTAATTTTTTTTTTGCTTGATTGTAATCTCCTATCTTATGTTTTCATTTTTCCTGTAATCATTTTAGCTCGAGGCTGGGAATGTACCAAAGATCGCTGTGGAGAAGCAAGGAATGAAGATAATGCGTGTCACTGCTCTGAAGACTGCTTGGCCAGAGGAGATTGTTGTAGTAATTATCAAGTTGTATGCAAAGGTACATATTTCTATCTCTTTTATCTATCTTGAACTGATAGAGGTCAGCCTTGTGGGTAACGCTTTTTGCTACTGTGTGAAAGACTGCCTCCCATTTCTTTTTTCCAAGGGTGGGGCCAGTGGCTGGAGAGGTTTAATTTTCTGCACCCAGTGTTGGCAGGTGCCACCAGTTCTCTGGAAATGCTTTGTTTATGCACTGGCAACTATAGGAATACCTTTTATTAACCTGTAGGTATGTCTGACAGGCTGGTTGGAAGAAGAGGGGGTTCTACTTGCTGAAGGACTTCTATAGACTGCTACATTGGCAAGTCCTGAAAAAGGATGGTGGAGGGAAGCAGACCCTCTCACCTGAGTCCCAGCTGCATCCCAAACTGGAAATACATCCGTTAGGATGCTCTGGCTTGTCTTACCACATCTGCCTTTGAGCCATCAGTCTCTGGCAGGCCTGAAAGTGGGCAGTGGGGAGACAGGCCCAGCGTCACCTCACCGGTAAACTTCTGGGTCTGGAATGTGCCCCCAGACAGGTGGCACATGGGTGGGTGGAGAGAGAGTGAACAAAGCATGCTTGGCCCCCTCCTTGCTTGGACAGGCCCATACAGGTGTACAGTTGAGCTTAGTCAGGGTCAGGGCCTAACTTTGGATATTTTTATCTTCATTTTTTTTAAAGAAGGAGTTTCACATGAAGTGCTTCCTCCACCAGTTGTATCTTGTTTTAAATCAGGTTGTAACAGACAAAGGGTAATAAGAACATGTAGTTACACTGGGCAGGTTCGTGCAGTTATGTTGTTTCTCTTCATTCTTGTTGTTTTTTAATTACAGAGACTTTTAATGGGATCTTTCAATTTTTTTTCCATGGGCTGGTGAGCCAGCCAGCCATCAGAGCAGTGGTTCTCAACCTTTTTAGAATCCAAGCACCCCTCAGAAAATGCAGGCTCCCAGCTTTCACTTGTTTGACTGCAGGAAAATGATAGAGCAATTCTTCTGTTGTAAGGATCTCAGAAACACCATAACAGATCAGAATATTTTTTGATATTATTGATTTTTGACACTATTGATTCCTACGTGAAATCCCTGGGTTTATTTTGTGAATCATGTCTGCATGATAGCATACAGTGCTATTATTTATCAACACCCTATGGCACACCTAAAAGGATCTCACAGTACCCCAGGGTGCATTGGCACTCTGTGCATCACTATATTAGAAGCTCCTTTTTCACCATGTCTTGATCTTGGTGGGATACATCCTGCATTGCATAAGTACATGCATCCTTCTGAGTAGGTCCCTCTAGCTCATGTGCTCTCATAGCTCAAACCTACCTGGTGGTTGGCTTCTCAACTATTTGCTTTCAGGAAAAAAATGGGTTTTGAATCATTAACGTCGTCCCCATTCCTTTTCTGCCACTTAACTACATCTGTTCGAAAGGTAAGAACAGGTCAAAGTCCAGATTCTCACCAGAGCAGGCTTTGCTCTCTCAGTCCTGAGTTTTGCGGTTGAGAGGAAAAACTAACTGTGCCACTTCCAGCAAGTGTTAGTAGATTATATTTTTCCTCATTCCACAGAAATAGTTAAATACTAGAGCTAGATTTTAGCTCCTGATTTTTGAGGTGCCCTTCTTTACAGAGACCAAGAATTAGTTAAAGCTGTCTGTAGCTTTATATGTAGTTTTTATTTAACCAGGCAGGAACAATAGTTCTCAGTGACCCTGGCATCATTACAGGAGTATGTCTTTACACGAGAACAGTGTTTTCCATATTAGTGGGTTACAAATATCCTTTCTTTTAGCAATAAATGTTCCTTTTTAAAAATCTTGTTATTTGAACAAGTAGCTCCTATCTTTTGTTGATGTTCAAGCTTCTTTCCTACTCTCTTCTCATGGCCAGTTACTCTCTTCGCTGCTGTAGAAGAATTCTGATACATCTGCAATTTTAAAAGTGAATAATGACAGTCTCATAAAGCAAGCTGGCAGGGGGTGGTGTTTTGGCATTTTGCTGACCTCTGAAAGTACAATATGTATCCCAGGTCCAATTCAAACACAGCAGAAGCAGCAGCAAAGAACATAGAGAGGATAGTGACTAACATTAGAATAATCTCACGGCATAAGTCAAATGGGTCCTGTTAAACTATGAAACTAAGAGTTTGTTAATGGTTGCATTTTCATAGTGTCCACTGGTTTGTGGCTCTGTACTGTGAAGTGTTCAAAACACTGGGAGATTTATGCAGCTATCTAATAAGACCATCAAAATGAAACATGTTTATTTAGAATTTAAATCTTACAGGTCCAAGTTTGTATTTCTGATAACTTTGCTAGACAACAGTGTGTAATTATCTAATTTATGTTGCTCTGTACACATGCAATGGACATAAAAAGCCAATTTCACCCAAATTAGCACTGGATAACTTGTCAGTTAGGTCTTGTTGTCTTTTCTTGTGTGTGGTTGGGGTGGGGGTCGGGTGGTCTTTGTAAACCTGGTAGTTTCATCAACAACTTTAAGGAATGACATGCCTTTCTGTATAGGAGAAACCCATTGGGTGGATGATGACTGTGAAGACATAAAAGCTCCTGAATGCCCAGCAGGGTAAGTGTCTTGCATGTAATTTTCAACTAAAGTGCCCTGTGGCCTACTGGCCTGCTAATCTGGAGTTTATGAAGCATGGGGACAATTTTTGACTCTACTGCTGCTTTGTAGATAGCCTTGGGAAAGTCCCTTCCATGCTGGTGTCTCCTCTTCCTATTTGTCAGATTAGGATAATGATACTGAAGCTCTTTGTGCTATGTGGCTGAAAAACACTGTATAAGAACTAAGTGTCTGCTGGCCACAGGCTGATAAACTTTCCCACTTCAACTACCTAAGTATGGAACTGAACCAAAGTTCACTCAAGTCGGTCGAAATCTTTCCACTGGCTTTAATAAGCATTGGCCCTATGTGAGCCATTCTCAAACTTTTTTCTTTAAACACTAGGTTCTTAGATACCACTTCATATTAAAAGAGGTGGGAGGAGGTGCTAAAACATGACTAGATTTGGCCTTGAGTCAGAAAGGTATTTAAGCATGTGAATAACTTGAAGAATGTGAATAGGCCCATTGAAGCCAATTGGACTACTTGCAGGTTTGAAGTTAAGCATACACTTAAGTACCTTTCTGAACCAGGGCCTCAGTCTTAGCTTAGACCAGTGATTTTTCAAGCTGTGGGTCTGCAGATTATGTCTAAGGGATGACTGTCTGAGTGATGACTAGTCACAAAAGATGTCTATGATCAATTAAAGTATGGGAATACCCACACTTAAAATTTAAAGGGGTTTGCCCATGTGTTTGAAATTTCCAGAGGGGTCCTCACCTCCATTCAAAATATTTAGGGGTCTTCAAATGAAAAAAGGTTGAAAATCACTATTTTAGACATTTAAATAGAGTACTGAACATCCAGTTTCTATTGACTTCAATGAAAGCTATAGGCGTTCAGCTCCTTAGTCGCCTGGGAATAGATACACAATGAATGCCTAACAATTGGCCCCAGGTTTGAAAAAGCAGGCCTTACTGTAGCTGCACGAGGTTTAGAAGGTCTGATCCTCCTGACCAGGTTCTCATTTCAGCAAAAGAGAGGTGGCCTTTTGTTTTATGCAAGTAGATGAAGTCATCCCATGGCCCTTTTTTCGTACAGTGAAGTGTGTGTGTGTGTGTGTGTGTGTGTGTGTGTGTGTGTGTAAAATGCATATATGAACTGGATTCCTTTTTTTCTATGTATTTCATGTACATTGCACAAAGGACTATATCAGAGTTTTTGGTGTTGATGAAATATAAGTGTTACTAATTATATGAAACTGATCTGTTAATGTAAAGAGTTAACAGTTCCAGAACTGCGCTGTATTTTACACTGTCATTAGTCTAACTGAATGGGTACACAGAAATGTAGAACAGTTTGAAAATGCTCCTTTCCGTTCATGTAATCTCTCTCTTGTTTTAGTTTTATTCGTCCTCCTTTGATCATCTTTTCTGTTGATGGTTTCCGTGCATCATACATGAAGAAAGGGAGTAAGGTTATGCCCAATATTGAAAAACTAAGTACGTACATCTGTTTTGTTAGAAAAAACAAAGGATAATTTCTTGTGCTCATATTGTTTTCATTGTTTGTATAACACTTTGAGTCAACATGACTCTGTGCAAGAGTGGAGCCAAACTGGGCGGGGCCTAATTGTGTTCCCAGTAAAGTCAAAAGGCAAAACTGCCGTTAATTTAAACGGGGGTATGATTGCTAGGACGTAAGCAACAGTACAGAGTAATATGAGAGTGAAAAAGTGCATTGTGTCTCTGGGAATGTTTCATGGAGTAGGCAGAGTTTATTTTTTGTAGATTAAATTAAATTAATCTTGAATTCATCTTGAATGTGTAATAGCAACTGCATGTGCTATTACAGCATTACTGGAAGTCCTATAACAGCTTCCCTGTGACTCTGGAATCTCAGTTACAGGTATATTAAATCAGTGTGTGCGTCACTTGAAACGAGTCTGACTTTGGAGTTATTTTACTGTTTAGATGAGAACGCTTACAGTAAGAAGGGAATTCTGGAGGGTACCAACCAAAAAGACATTTCTTTTAAAACTGGCTAACTTTCACAATGCTGTAGCCAAATTGTTAGTTCTTGTAATCTTTGCGTAAAGAAAGGAATTTGTGCTACAATGTGTTCATTTACAACTTGTACTTGGACATTAACGATTACTCCCCTTAAGCAGAAAAGCAATATGCACATTAACATCTTTTTGAATGTAATGATTCTTAGCTGTTAATTAAGCACGTGTCTTCTTATTTCCTGGAGCATGATAATCCTGCATTCTAATATTTGTAACACTTACTGCATTTCAGGATCTTGTGGAACACATTCTCCATACATGAGACCCGTGTACCCTACAAAAACCTTCCCTAACTTGTACACTCTGGCCACTGTAAGTTTTGAGGATGTTTTTTTGAATGTACAAGGACTTGTGCTTCCTTGTAAACTTGGTTATTTGGAGGGAACTATTTTTTTTTAATTAAAAAAAGGACCATTCCCTTCCTATTTTCTTTTGTGGTATTAAAGTTTTTCAGGGGCTTTATACAGAAGAAGAGTTAAATGCTCTGGGATTCTCAGATAAATGCTTTAGAGCTATTACAGTCTATTTTACAGCATCCTTCTGCAGTCAATTATACTCCTATGTTTAATTAAACCTCAGGGATTTTGTGGAAAAAAATTGTAGTCACAGAATCAGGTCCTCAGTGATTGATTTGTTATCAGTGAAATCAGTGGAGTGATACAAATTTATAACAGATGAGCATCTGACCTGTGCATCTACAAAGCAGGAACTCTGCCATTCTAATGGCAATTTTGACGTTAGCTCCAATTGTGGCTTTGGATACAAGTCACTTACCTGACCTGCCCTCAGTTTCTCCATTTTTATATTGGGGATAAGATTTATTCGTCTTCTACAGATGGCTAGGATTCATTTACACTTATTAAGCATAATGAAAATGCTTGGAATTATTTGTATTATATCATTTGTATATTCATATCATTATTTGTATTATCATATCATTGCTTACTTTAACGATGAACTAATTTGGTGAAGATGAACTGAAAGTTTTAGATAGATAGACACACAAACACACACACACTGCACCTTTTTACATACTTGCATATTTAAATGTAAAAATATGCATCTTTCAAATTGTTCAAAAGTACTTTACAGAAGACAGCACCTGAAGCATTTATTTTTAACAGAAGATCAGAGTATGCAGATGATTCATCTCCTGCTGCTCTAATGAATAACTGCAATTCTAAAGGTGCTTATCTTAAAACGAAAATCTTCAATTTGGATGCAGTTACAGGGTTATGCAGTTTTCCATTTTTAAAAAAACTTAGTGGTATTTGTGGCTAACTCTGCAGACCTGGGTTTGTGTGTGCTAGAGGTTCACTAATTAATCTACTTCTGCACAAAGGGACTCTATCCTGAATCACATGGAATCGTTGGCAATTCAATGTATGACCCTGTGTTTGATGCCAGCTTCAATCTTCGAGGGCGAGAGAAATTCAATCACAGATGGTGGGGAGGTCAACCAGTAAGTCTTCAGACTTTTTTTCCCACTCCCCCATACCCCTCCCTGTTTCTTGGAATACAACCAATAATAATAATGATAATAAAAATACATCTGTGAACAATTTGTACCTAATCTCCTGACGTCTGGCCCTGTTTCTGTCATTTTAATGTAGCTTTTCAGTTGGCTCTGGTTTTTTCAGAATAATAAGGCCATTGATTATGCAATGGTGTTCTTGCTGATAAGTACAAACTAGATGTAGTTAGGAAAATCTCATTTTAGGCAGTACAACTGAACTCAATATATTTTCACCTTCATGATTTAGTGTGTCCCTGTCCTTCATGCATTGCAAAGGTTTTTGTGCTTCTGCTATTCCTGTGTTTGACATAAAAGAATAATACTCAAGATGTGGGGCATGAGATTTTCAGATATTTTTAGTGCCAGGAGAGATTAATATAATCACCGTGCCTCTTCTTTGGTGAGATGCAGGCTTTACATCTACTGTAAATTAATTGCAGCTACAGACACAATAGCTGTGTTTCAGCTAGAGGCATATCTATTATAGAAAAAGCATCTGACAATGCTCTATTTTGCAATTTACATGACATTGTAGATTGATTAGATCCCTAATCGTAGGTAATGGTAGTAAAAGTTATTCAGAGGAATATTGTAACAGTGAACAAAAGAGATGACTTGTGAAAATGGTAGCTCTTAGAGAAACCCAGTGATTGTGGTAGATAGCAGGAAAAAACAAAACTTGATCTAATATTGTGCAAAGACATTACATAAATAGCAAGGAAGAGGGAGCGTCCTTCTGCTACTGGTGAGGTGGCGTCATAAGAATCCAGGGGTGTGTCCAAATGAGCATGGATGTGTTTCCCCAGGGACAACTAGCAGCAGCACAAATATGTGCCACCGCTAGTTGTCCCTGGGGAATTGCACATGGCCAAAGTGTGGGTGCAGGGGCACAAATGTGTTGCTGCTAGTTGTCCCCTGGGAGCAGCCATGCACATGTGCCTTGGTGTGAGGCAGATTGCCCCAGATAGGGTAGGGGAGGCTGAGGCCAGCAAATGGGCTGGTCCCAGCAGCCTTACCTGGGGTTTTGGGGACTTTCTAGGGCTGCAGCAGTGATGATGTGGGCATGGGAACCCCAGCCAGCAGCTGGAGTATGGCTCTGGGCAGCCAGGCTCCAGTTTCAAGCAGCCATGCCACCTTTTTTCTGTGCACTTTTTTTTGATACCAGGATTTCCCAGTATCTAAATTTTACTCCACACTGCAAATATACAGCATAGAGAACCAAATCAGGTGCACAGGGTACATTTTGTTGTGCCTCAAAAGCCTTTGAGGTACCAAAAAGTAAGTGCATGCTCATGTGGACGTGCCCAAGTAGTTATGGATAGCTTTATGTTCATGATTTTTGGAAATGCAAGGGAATTGAGAGGGTAACCACTAACAAAGGAATGCTACAAGTGTTGCCAAGGAAAGATTGCAACTCCATGTAGGTAAGGTGTAGCTTCACTCCCATCCAGGATTATTTTATAACTGTCCAAGCAATGAATGCACCTCCCAGTGAGCTGAATTGTAAAGGTAATAGAGTAAAATTGAGATAAGAAAAGACCTTGATTTATGTCTGAAGGGAAATTTCCTAAATATAACTATCCCTTAGATGATACCATAGTTTCTAGGCTTGTATGAAATGGCTAGTTTTAGCTTCAGATTTGGATTCAGCTGATTCAGGGGACAATGATTCAATTTGGTGATTTGAATCACTGCCCCAAATCAATTCATCTGAATCTGATAAGGAGATCTCCAAATCAGCCAGCCAGGCGATGGCTGACTCGCCCACCCCAGCTCTCAGTGCTTTGAAAAAGAAAAGCCCCGACTCAGTGGGTGCTGCTGGGTGGGGGGCGATCCCCGATGCCCACCACTGCCCCACGCTGCATGGGGGTCTCTACATCAGCCCCCCCATTGCCCCAGCCCCCCACATGGCTCCAGCCCTCTAAGAAAAAAAAAAGAGAGCCCCAGACTCACTGCTTGTGCTTTTTTGGGGGGGGAGGGGGGGAGGTTTGAAGGGGTGGAGCTGGCCCAGGTTGGGTACCTGTGGGGGGCTGAGGAAGCAAGGTGGGGGTCAGAGGGCTCGTGCAGAGCCCCCCCATGCAGCATGGGGCAGTGAAGGGCACTGAGGATCACCCCCCAGCCCAGCAGCATCTGGTGAGCACTGGGGCTTTTCTTTAAAATGCCAGGAGCTGGGGTGGGCAGCTCCCTGCTGCAGCCACCGGGGACTGCCTGAATCATCAAAGCTTTCTGAATCTTTTCTGAAGATTTGGAGAGTTTTGAATCGATTTGGACCTTTTAATTGGTCGCCTGATTGATCTGAATTCGGAGATTGGGCCAACCAAATCAGGCCAAGTCTCCTCTGAATCAAATCACCACCTGAAACTTCACACAGCCCTAATAGTTTCCCTATGGCAAGGCATTCTTGAATTGGGCACATATCAAAAAGACTGTGCTCTAAGTGAAAGGAGGGCTTGGAAGGTTGTGTAATATTTGTAATAAAAAAGCATTTTGACCAAGTTTGGTTCAAATAATCAGTATCTCATTGGGATGCAGATTACCACAGTGTACCAATGAGATTTAGCAGATAACTAGCATTTGATTTCTGAGAGAGAGTTTATCATAAAATATTTGGGAGAATTAACAAAAGAGAGGAGGTTCATTTTGGAAATATTACAGTGTAGTAAGTTGCACTGAAAAAAAAAGTTTAATGACTGCTCAATACTCTGGTTCTCTATTTGTTATTTAATACCCCTTTTGTAAAGAAAAATATTTGAAAAATGGCACCTGCAGAGTGCAAATAAAGTAACTGCCATATCCCTTCCCATATTGATATCAACATAAAATAATGGGACATTGGATCAGTGTCTTCAAAGAAGGAATTAAAGAATAAATCTGTCTATCACTCAACACATACTGCTTTTTGCTTTCTTGATCTTTTGTATTTGCCATCCTAACTTGAACTTGTTATCTAAAAGTCTCCTGAATGGTAATTGGAGCTTTATTCAGTTTTTAAAGTACTGCTCATAGTATGGCTTCTTTCTTCATGAGATGTGAATATCAGATTGTTGACCCTTTCTTCACTGTTTAATCAATGCTTCTGTGGTGTTTTTGAGTTGTCTAAAAAAATGCAATAGAAATAGATAAAAGACACAGTTGTGTTATTTGGAAAGAATGGTAGAGCTTGAGCACTAATGGAAAGGTTTTGTAGTTTTCCTGACAAATTTGCTTCAGTTTTGAGTTATCTTGTGGGAAAGAAAATGAACTTTAGGCTGCTTCATAGTTCTAAAACGTCATTTTCAATGTAAAAGAGTTTTACTAAGCTGAGAAACTTCACTCATTGCCAAATCCCATTTATGACAGTTTTAAAATGATGGGTCCACAATGCTTGTTTAATTTAAAAAAAAAAAAATCATTCCAACTTTTCTTCCACAAATTTTATTCAGCCATGACTTGAAAGAACGGCTAGCAGCTCATGAGCTATGCCATAACTTCTCCGTCGCCATCCGTACATCATGACTGACTGGCTTTCTTGAAATTTTATCTTCACTTTAAGATGGGGGCATCTAACAATTCTTGAATCATTTCTTTTAACACTTCCAAAAGTGCCATTGAGAAGCTTAGAGCTGTGCTGAATCTCAAACAAAGAAACACCATCTTCCTAAATTAATTTCTTACTGCTGCTGCGTATTAATGAACCACCAAAACACAATGTGTTGTGTCTTGAAGCTGAGCTTATAGTTTCTAGGCACTGGGCATCTTAGCTACGTGTGCCCCGTACTGACTTATTTTAGATCTAACATCTAAACAATCTGGCATTTGAAACAAACCTGTTTTGCTCCTCTGTCTAATGGCAGCCAGCTGCACGGTCTATTGAAGGGTTGAGCGTAGGTGAGCCAGGATCAAGACAGCTTCCAGTTGTCAAAGGAGAAGTACTGATACAAGCATGATGCCACTAAAGCAGGGGCGGGCAATTATTTTGGGCAGAGGGCCGCTTATTGAGTTTTGGCAAGCCATCAAGGGCTGCATGACAGGCAGCCATGGAAGATAAATATTAATTTTCTAAATTTTTTAGGGGTCCCGTGGGCTGGAAAGAATGGCCTGGTGGGCCACATTTGGCCCACGGGCCACATTTTGCCCACCCCTACACTGAAGTGACTGGGCTCTGGAAGAAGTTGTCTTCTGCCTTTCTATCCTAAAAGGACAATTCACTGTTTGAAACAGGATATTTTTGCTGTTATTTTGTTTTATAAAGTTGACAGCTGCAGATAAAGAATATTCATAAGTGCCTATGTGGTTTCACGGGCAGCTTGTTTCACAAAAGCAACCTGTCTGATTTTATCTCAATCAGTTGTTGAAAGTTTCCACTACTAAAGGTACTGGCTTTGCAATGGCGCAATTGTGCTAAACGTACGCAGTCATGTGACTAGCAGATTTTTGTCTATAAAGGGGTGACCGGTAGGGAAGTAGGCACAGTATATTTTATCTTTGGCAGGACAAAGTACAAAGGATGCAGTACTGTTACACTTGGAACAGGTCTGTTGCTAATTCTGTGTACTTGTGCTCAATTTAAACATGTCTGTTTACCTCAGAAACACTGAGTTACTGTGCAATTCCCCTTCCCCACCTTTTTTTTTTAAATGAGAAAAGGATTTCCCACCAATGCATTAAGTTGGTGTGTATATAGTACCTCTGCATCCGAGGAGAATTCCCCTCCTTGGCCGGCTTGCAGAAGGAGTGTTTGCACAGTGTTCCCACAAGAACCAGAGCGCAGTACGTTTACTCTGTGTTGGCCTTGGCCTGGCTTGTGCTTTGGGTGGTTCTTTCATAATGCAACAAATACTGGGCAGACTTTGTGAGGTAACTTGGAGCTCACTTCTCCACAGAAGATGAAATATAGAAATGGGTTGCATTTTGGGGGGTTTTTTATGATCCAGTCCAGTAGTTCATACCCTTGTTTGTACCAGGACCCATTTGCCAAGATCCGATGGCTTGTCCTGACCCACACCCCCTGGCCCTGCCAGTGCCCAGTCCCCAACTGCCCCTGTCCCGCTCGGGTTGGAGTGTGGTGGCTGCGGCAGCTCCGGTGGCTCTGGCTCATGCGGGCAGCAGTGCAGCAAGTCTGGCCCAGTATGGGCTGGAGAGAGGAGGACGAGAGGCCTGTGGCACCCTCCCACCCACCCACACCTTGGGCTGCTGTGCCGGGTCATGGCCTTTCTGGCACCCTCCCACCCACCCACACCTTGGGCTGCTGTGCCGGGTCACGGCCCTTCTGGCACCCTCCCACCCACCCACTTCTTGGGGCTCCTATACCTGGTCATGGCTTTTCCTGGCCACGATCAGCATCTCCTGGCCACCCTACCCCTGTGAGCGCAGACACCAGCCCTGGTGTTATCAGCCTGGCCATGCAGCTCCCCACACATGCACATACACACCGCCCCCACCAACCTCAGCAGTCCCCAAGCCCTGACCCTCCAGCCCCCGCTCCCCGTACACTTACCTTCATCTGGCTGCCAGGGCTGCTCCCACGGCCCTGCCTGGCTGTGTGTTGGCCATGCCCCACGCAGCCCGTTGTGGCTGGAACGCTGCCAGCCTGCAAGGGGAAGCCCGTGCTTTCGCGCATTTTTCTAACACTTACTTGTGACACTGAAATATTCTTGAGATCCACTTTTAGGTCACAACCCACAGATTGGGAAACACTAATCTAGTCCATAGCTATGCCAATTCATTTTCTTTCTAGTGCTCATACACTAAGGCAATGTTGTGTGGAAGTTAGATATGAAATAATAATCATTTGGTACTTGTAGGTTTCATTCTTGGTGGTTTCACAGATGCATTGTGTGATGCCCTCCACTTGTATCTATTTAATAAAAATATATGAAATAATTTAATTTAGATGCAAATCATTGATATTTAAAAAACCTTGAATGGATGCAATGTTTTATACCTTACTAGTCTCTGGATTTGGAAATTAGCTCGTGCTTTAATGCTGAATGTCTGGATCCTTAATTTAACAGACGTCTACACTGGAAAATACTTTAATTCTTGGGATATTTTAAGCGAAGAAATTGGTTATAAAAGGTTTGAAAAGTGTTCTTTTCCTTTTCTCTCCTCTCTTTTCTAGTAGGTGATTCTTTAATGTAGGGCAAACAATGTTTGCAAAACAATGCAGGCCTATTTCATATACAAATGACATGTGCCTATGTGCATATTATTGCTTCAAAAGCTGACAGCAAAATGTCTTCAACTCATGAATGGTACTGACCTTGCAAGCCGAACACAGCAAACTTTGTAATATCTGACCTGAACAAATACTCCAGACAGAGAGGATAGTGTACTATACTACTTTAAGTACAGTGCAGGAACATCTAGGATTAAATAACTTTATGGCTGGGACATGGACCAGTAAAGGAGGGAGCTGAGCAATAAACTTCACTCTTTGTTCTCAACCTTTGCTACTCTGGTTGGAAGGATCATGGGTGGGTTTTGAGACCAAAGTCATGGGGGTGCTGATTGAAGGAGAGGAGTGGGATATCTGCTGTCCTTGCCAGGCAGTGAATTCAGTTTAATACAGTATTTCTCAACCCGTTGGCCGCAACCCAAAAGTGGGTTGCAAGAATATATGAAAGGGTCACAAACAAAATTTAGAAATGGATCAACAAACTTTAAAAACGGATTCTTCTTTAAAAGAGAAAAATATGGGAAACTGTGGGTTTTCCCTTGCAGGCTTGCAGAGTTCCAGCCTGTAAGGGACTGCTTGGGGCTCCCTCTGCCCCATACACCCACCCCTGTCCCACACACAGGGGGGGAGGCAGGGGGCAGCGGGTCAGGAGTGAAGGGCACTGGGTCAGGACTGGTCATCCATGTTTACAAATAGATCCTCATACAAAAATGGTTAAGAACCACTGGTCTGATACATGGTCTACAATGTCCTAGACTTAGTTAGATGCTTATATTGCACTAAAGAATCCATTCCTTCTGTATCTGTAACTCCTGTCTCCTCTACAGCTCTAAAATGTATCTTCTAACATTGGCTTTTTTGTGGCTTGAGGGAGGGGACTGAACTTATGCTCAGTCTTTTCCTTTAGATTTTAAATAAATCCCTTTTTTCCCAGATAATCTGAGTGGTAATTTATAGTAAATGTGATTTACATCTACTGCTGTGTGGCAGTGTCCTGGCATACTCTAGCAAAGATAAGAAACTAATTCAGAGACTTGCTTTATACCAGGTGCTATTTCAGATATGAATCACATTGGGAACTGGTCTTCAATGACCTATAACAGTCCATTGCTTTATAGTTTGCTGGACTTATTTTAGATCATGCTAGGTGCGTGTCCACTTTCCAAAAAATGCTGCTAGAAATTTGCTGCTGCAGGGTGGGGGCAGGAGATGTCACCCCCTTTTTTTCAGTGACATGCATGTCAAGCAACCAGTTAAACGTTGATTTTCAGCAGCACAATATGAGGCAATATCTAGCCTTGTGGTAGTGAATCTCTGGCTGCTTCTCCTACATTGCACTGTCACTGTATGCAGCCGCTGTTGCTGTGCCCTCCCTGCTGCCAGACCTGCTTCAGGGAAGGTGCAGGGACAGGAGGATGAGGTGCCCCTCTAGTTCCACTCCATCACCCTCCTTGAGCAATGCCTGGGGCTTCTGTCCTACTTGCTCACCCATTGTTACATTACTGAAGGCAAGAATAAGTGTGGAAGCAGAAATAGGGAAGTTTGGTTATCCCTTCCTGTACTGTGCTTGTATTTGCTTATGCAGAATGGCTGTAAAATAGAGGGTTTCACTCTACAGAGCTGTCTTTTGTCACAAGCTGAGTTCAGGCCTGTGAGAACGCTGCACATAAGTTCCACGGATTTCAGTGACTGTCTTACATGCAGAGGGTTGCACGCGACTGTGAAATTCGCACAGACAATGCGATCGTTGAGCCCCATGCTCAGCAAAATGTCCATAGGACATTCCATGGCCTGCAGAATTTCTGGAAGAGAGCAGGGTGAGGAATGCAAAATGACTGTCAACCACTCAACCAACGAGCAGGATGTACTGGCAAAAGATACCAGCCTTAAACATTAATCAGTCAGAGCTACTTGGTTTGGTCAGAAGAAGCTTAACTTTTGGTGCATGTGTTTAAAATCTTTGCCTAGAAAGAGACAAAGCCATGGTTAGTCTGACTGCTATTAGTATTTAGGATTTGTACACAGCATCACTTACTGACCAGGGAGCTTAGCTGATCTGTTTTGTCCACCAGCAACAGGCATGTATGACCTGGAATTTGTGTGGTCCAAATTATTGATGAACAAAACAAGAGATAACAGAGATGGTGAGACCAGCTATTGAATTGTCAGCTGTCCTATTCCTTGCATTTTATTGGTACCTTCTTCAAGAAAGAGAGTTACCAAATTATTTACGTTTGACAACACTGTGAAATCTCCAACAAAATACAAATTTACAGTAGATTTGTAATAAGCATAACAGCAGTGGATTTGGCATCTCCTATGCTAATTAAAAATTTGCCTTCTGCTCTCTTCCTTGAGAGGTTTCCATTTTATAGGTGTATCTTAGGTAGAATTGGAGGTGTGGTTGCATCTAGCATAGGCAAATCCTTGTTAGCTTTGATATAGCTCTCACAAGTGGTGAAGACCTAGTGGCACAGACTTCAGTGTGAGCTAACTGTTTAAGTAACTACTAGGATCCTGGGTGGGCTTACAAGGCCTGTATGAAGTACCTGCTACTTTGCTGCTGTTAGGAGTGGGATTAGCTTGGCTATGCCCTCATGTATTGCTGTCATCCCTCCAATTGACCTGCACACTCAACCTTGGAAATGGAAGGATAGAAGGCCCTCTAGCCAGAAGATGGACGCAAACTTCAGGATTTAGCCTATGGGTGCAACTCAACTACAGAAATACTCTGATTTTCTGTTTGGTTACTATAGATCTTTTTTTTTGCACTGAAGGGGAGTTTATCTTATTTGCTACTTTAAATGTTTTAAAGTCATTTACAACATTGGGTTTAGTGGAGCTAAGTTATGTGCAGTCAGGTTTGGAGGCATCAAAGATGCTGAGATTAATAAAGAAAAATATGTTTACTGACCAGAAAGCACACTTAGATGAAATATTACTAAGTATAGTCTAAGAATAGAAATTGTTGTTTTCATACACTTTATCAACTTAGTTCAATTAAGACTAACGAAAATAAAATGACTATACCAGGACACTCAGGACATGTTGGTTGAATAATTCATGTCTAGGCACCATTTACAAATATCTGCCTGTACAAGATATGGTGGTAATGCAGATATGTTAGTGTAGTAAGTTTGGTGTTAAGAAGTGTGTTCTCTAATGCAAAATCATTAGGAAATATTTATTTTTCAGTCAGAACTTTAACTGAGACTCTTTCAAAGCCATTTGAAGTTTTAGTAACATTTAAACTTATGGAGTGCCTATACATGTGCATTGAGGCTGCTCCGACATGCTGTAATTACAGCATTCGACTAACTTAAAGCACCCCACTGCTATTTTTCAGCACGGGAGCGCTGATACACATGATGCTCTGGGTGCTTTAATTAGAGCAGCTTTCAGAGCCACTCTAATTAAAGGGCCCACCTCCCATGGCATATGTATGAACGGCCATGGGGACTGACGGTTCTTTTGTTAGTTCCCTGTTATGGTTCTTGTGAATTTATTGTTGTGTTTGTTGGCGGAAGAGTGAGGAGTTGTGTGTTTTGGGTTAGCCACAGACCCTCTGTGCAAGAGCGGGGTGTGCACTTGCAGGAAACGTTGGGGGAGGATGGAGAAATCTCCCCTGGGTATGAGGGAAGGGATTGGGAATGTGTGGTTCATGGGGGTGGGGAAGTAGGAAAAGGTGAACAGGAGTTTGGGAAGATTGAAAAGAATAGTTGGGATTGGCCCTATGTTTTGCCCTAATGGATGATGGATGAAGGAGTGGGGGAGGGGATGGGGTGGAATGAAGTTGTCATGTTTTGGGGGTGTTGCTTAGGGAACCTATGGTTATTTCTTAGCGGTGGCTTATTTGTCAGTTATAGTCAGCTGCTTTAAGCCTTTGTGGATAGGCAGGATGGATATGATGACAATGACACTAAAAATGACAGTTTGTGTTCTTTGAATTTTTAATAGTAAAATTAAATCTCAGGTAAGATATGGCTCCCCTTTGCTTATAATAATTATACCCAGGAAGTTGCTAGGTACAGACCTACACCACTTTCAGCTAAGTAGTAATAACAGAGACTTAGAGGTAAGAAGGCTGAAATGTAAAAGGACCCACAGCATGGCTGAGTCAGCAGTAATTCAAGTCCACAGAGTCCGAATAAAGTAACAATTGTTGCTAGAAATGCTTAATGTGGAGATGAAGGTTAAAGGCTGCACTTTTTACGTCCAAGTTTAAGGTGGAAAAACAAGTCTTGAAAACATTTTCCTTAATTTTCCTTTTTAAATTGAAAGATTTGAGCATGTTCTAATCCTCTTATGTTTTCCTCATTAGATATGGATTACTGCTACCAAGCAAGGGGTGAAAGCTGGCACATTCTTCTGGTCTGTGTAAGTGACCTTTTATTTTCTAGAGCTCTGTAGCAAATAATTCAGAATTAATTTGGTGTAAGTGTTCATTAAATTGTTTCCTTGGCTCTAAACATTCAATACCTTCTGAAAGAATGCATTCCTTCCCTCCTGCCTTTTCAATCTGTGGCTTCTTTATAATTTGTTAAATTATACATCACTATGTGCCATTTACCTTGGCTGATAGCTTTGTGGAGAGCTTCAAGGTGGAAATAATCGTGGGTTGCAAGCATTATGACATTTCTTAATTTTAGCTGCCTAATGATATGGCATTAGTCTTACTAGCAACATTATTTTAACACTTTGGGGTAGGGACAGAAATTACATGTAAACTGGTATAAGTGATTGGAAACTGGTTCAGATCTGTAGCACAACAGAAGTTCAGTGCATATAAACTGCTTTCAAACTGGCCAAAACTACTTTAAAATATACCTGAATGGGTGTAGTATCAGACTTAACTGATTTAGATTAAATTAGTTTATTGAACTTCTGTCCCAGATCCCCTGCAGGTTCAAATTAATTCATAGTCCCCTCAGCATCCCAGGATGCTTTGCACCTCCCCCACAAACCCCCCTTGCAGGGTGGGTGGGCAAACCTGAGCCCAAGCTGTCTGCTTCACCTCAGCAGGGTGGTGTGCCCTAGCGCTCCCCCTTGGCTTCTGTCTTGGGCCACTGCAGGCACGTGGCTGCATTTCTGGAAACAAAGGTGATCAAAAGTGAATACCTGTTCACTTGCTTATCAGTTCAATCTATGCAGCTTAGATTTACCTTCAAAGATTGAATTGATTCAGTCTCATGCTTTTTGACTGTCTGTACTAGTTGTCTTGGATGTCATGAGTTCTTTACAAGTGTCACAAGTGCCTCTTTTGCTGCTACATGCACCATTTACCATGATAAACATGTCCAAGCAGCAGAAGTTCCTCCCTTGTTGTCAAATCCAAACCGTTTCAAACTTTGGATATAGTACTGTCTTCCAGTATTCCCAATTCAGAAGA
This sequence comes from Caiman crocodilus, assembly GCA_030014935.1. NCBI lineage: Eukaryota > Metazoa > Chordata > Crocodylia > Alligatoridae > Caiman > Caiman crocodilus. The sequence goes on from JAGPOW010000261.1 coordinate 20,559,638, forward strand.
CAGTCTTGAGGGTCTTTGTTATTTTTCCTCTTCACTGCTCCATATAATCCTCCATCCTGCATTCAGCTAGCCATCCTACTTCCTGGAAGTGACTGGACAAGGGTCATTTCTTAGTTCTGAGAGTTTACTAAAGAGCACCCTGTTCCCGGCCTTCTTCTCCCCGTCGTGGTGGCAGGATGCCAGCTGTGGCATTGCTCACCAGAAGAACAGATTCACTGTATTTAGATCAAAATACAAAATGGCTCTTTCATGCTTGTTTGTTACAGCTTTTCACCTGAATGGATGCACCTGAATAGATGGCTTGTTGTGCTCTCTAATTTTGTATACTTCTTGGATATCCTAATTATATTTACTATATGAAAGTCTGAAATAGACATAGGCTAAAATGAAAAGTAGCTCCTAAAAGCCTCAAGGTAGCTCAAAGAATAGCATTAAATTCCTTACCTGTTAGGAAAGTATGGTACTTCCAGATAGTTCCCATGACTGGCTGGGCTAACAGTTTTAATTAATTCAGATTTCCTGGACTCAAAAGTATTATGAAAACCAAACAGTTATGGTTCAGTAATTAAATGCAAATTCCAACTCATTCCTGAAGCAAGGATTTGAGCATATTATGTGTGAAGAAAGTATATTCTCTTCACAATTCTTACGTAATGAAATAATTCATACTTTTCAAATTTTCTGTATAATTAAACCTCATTGAAATCTAGTGAATTGATTACTTTTTGAAGAAATAGTTTTTAGAAATATTTTTGAAGAAATTTTCTTAACAGTCACTATTCCTTCATATCTTTTTAACTGGAAGTTACTTGTACAGCCAGGATGGGTGATCAGTGTTGTCCTGGAATCCTCTGATTCCTCATTAGATATTATGAGGAATATATATTCCTATATTAAGAAGTGCCCTTGTCTAAAAGTCTTCCAGCATGTATTTTCCCCAACAGGAGTGGAGCTAAATGTGCCTTCAGAAAGATGGTTGACTTATGCTATAAATTAAGGAAGCACATGCTTATGATACCTGAACCCAAAAGAGAAAAATAAATCCAGTTCTTCCTTAACAATCAGTGTAATCTCATCTGAAACTACAAACGCAGTTATGTACTAATCATAATTATGTGATTGCTGCTCTGCAGTGACACCAGGCAGAGTTCTGGGTTTTTTGAGTGGCTTAACTGTGTTTTGGATTTCTCTGAAGTTTAATGTTAGCTTTGTATTTCCTGGATTTGTAATGTTTATTCAAGGAAAATTATGTCCCCACTAACCTTTTATCCTTGAATTCCTGACACATTTTCAACTTCATCTCCGGTCTCATGTAGCATCTTGTCTTGAAATTTACTTTACAAATGAGACGTTTTAAAAGTGTGTCCACTCTGTTTATAAGTTGCCCATTTTTCTAGCATGATGTTAATCTTACTAGCCACATAGAAAGCCCCATATACAAGGACGAACAGGATGCTGCTTTCAGCAGAGTAAGATGTTTTCCAAATGGTATGAATTATGATGCTGGCATTCCAGCTTAAGGCTGAATTCAATTTCCACCAGTCAACAGGAGTTTCTTTAACTTGAGCATTGGTAGGAGTAGATCATGTAAACTCATACCAATGTTAGTTGTCTGAATAATCCTAATAATGCCAAATGTTGTGTTGACTTCAGTGGAACTACTGCCATGAGTGAAGTACTGTAATTATATAAGTAAAACTTTACAGGAATGGATCTTCACTCCCTGCTATTTATGAAAGTGGACAATTGAATTTGTTGCCTTAGGTCATTGCTTGAATGACAAACAAAGTTTAATTGCACTTCCTCTTGAGTATTATGCATGGACTTACAGGAATGTGAAACAGTTGAGGTTGTAAGAAAGGGTATGTTAATTTGATTACAAATATAGAAAGTGCAATATGCACAAAGAGAATGACAGTCACGTGAGAAGCTGTGATCCTGTTGGGAATAGCTCATGGTATAACTAATGTTTGTGCTTTGAGTGCACAACAGTACTTAGACTTTTTACTTCTTTGTGATCTAGTGCCATCCCTCATGAACGCAGAATTTTAACAATACTGCAGTGGCTAACACTACCAGACAATGAAAGGTAATTCATTTATTATTATTATTTTTTAATAAATATCTAAATTTTCTTCTCTGTAAAAGTAGCTGCAGCAATGGTGTAAAAATTGTTAGTGTTAAAATGAATCAAAACTTGTGGCAGAGGTGATATCTTTTCTTAGACCAATTAGATGCTTGCAAAAAAAAATCTTACTTTCTTTCGAGCACAGGCACCCTTTATCACGCATAGGAGATTGCAAAGATTGTAAAAATTCTCTTGGGTAGAAATGAAAATTCATAGTCATAATGTTAAAATGAGCAGGTTAGGAGTGTTAGTGTTAAAATTAATCTTGCCTGCATTCAGAATTACTGTTCTTTTTAGATCTTAGCTTTAACCAACAGTATTTTAATTCTCCTCAACAAATCTGTGATGTGAATATTCTTTGGTTATTGGGGAGCATTTCATTACACAGATTACTTTGGGCTGTTTTATCCTTTTTAGTTGATGTGGCTTAACAAGCTTTTAGGTAAATGGCGAAACTGCCTCCTGAGGTTTGGGCAAATGTCAACATTTTAATTGTTTTTGAGTATACAAGTTTGTACATGCTGAGGGCTGCATGGTTCACATGAGCTATGGTCGTGATCTCTGACAGGACTAAGGAAGAGTGTACTTCCTCAGATAGTACCCTGTGTGCCTCCCAGCGTGTGTTCTTATGTTGCATGTAGTTCTGGAACAACTAATTGCTTAATGATATTGTGGAAAACATATGACAGAGCAACAGCTTTTTCCATAAGGCAAACTAGTTGAGAGGTTGACTTGATTTGACCTGTTGTTTTTTTTTTGTTTTTTTTTGGCTGAAGAAAAGCTATTCTGAATGAAACCTTTCTTTCAGGCCATACGTCTATGCCTTCTACTCTGAACAACCAGATGCAGCTGGCCACAGATTTGGTCCTTTTGGTTCTGAGGTTAGTATGGTTCTCTTTCCCATGTAAGGATCAACCATTCCATCTCTGGAATATTTGCACATATGTTACAAATAACTGTTTAAAACTAGATTTTGTAACTTAGGTTCATCTGACTTTAAGAACTGCTCACCTTCTTTCAGTGTGTTATGAACGGTGAAAAGCATAAAGGTAACATTATGGTTGGAGGTATTGCTTATCAAAAGCTTTAGGTGTGAAATGGGTTGATGTAACCGCAAAATTTAGCATTCCTGAATCCAATTATCTTTTGAAATTTTTTTTTGTATGAGGCAGAAAATGTTAGGAAAAGGGGGAAGGATTTTTTCTCTTCTTTACTTGCTTAGATGCAAGTTAATGTCATGGAAACAGCCACCTTTTAAACACCAGAACTCCATGGGCTCTGAACTATAACTTTTTATCGTGGATTGGTCAGTAGGGCTGTGTGAAGCTTCAGACGCTGATTCAATATGGAGGAGATTCAGCCCGAATCCAAATCTAATCATGAGACCCATTAATCTCTCCAACTTGAATAGGAAGCCTCTGAATTGATTCAGAGAGATTTGACGATTTGGCCATAGACGCAGCTTTAATGTTTTTTCTACATTCCTCGAGGTACCAGGCGCAGCTTGCTCAGCAGCGGACTCAGTCCACTTGCTTGATGAACTTCTGGTCCACTTGTGGGTCTGCTGCTAAGCGTGTGGGGGACCCCCAGCCCTCCCTGGCTTAGTGACTGGTACCTCCTGGGTTTGGGGAGTGGGGGAGTCACCTGGGGTCCTTGATTGCTGAGCCAAGTGGGCACGGGGAAGGGGGGAGTCCCATGTGTGCTTTCCAGTAGACCTGGAAGTACTTTCTTTCTGCTTCCGGGTCTGCCTCCAAGCATGTGGGGGACCCCGACGCTCCCATGGGATGCTCCATCTGCTCCACCATCTCAGCATTCACAAGCCATGCCTAATACCTCAAGGTTCGCAGAAAAAACATATAAATCTGTGCCTATGCCTGAATCACTGATTCTCCAAATCAGAATTGAAGCTTCAGATTCAGATTCAGCCACGTCAAATCAGGACAGTGTTCTGAATCAGCAACTTGAATCACTGTCTCCCAAATCAGGCCAAATCCAAATCCAAATTGAATACTACCTGCTTCATATACTCTTATTGATCATGTTTTAATTTGTAAAAAAAACCCCTAAAAATTAAAAGAAAGTTTAACTTTTATCTTGATTTATAGTTATATTTAAATTCTTCCTGCAAAATCATGATTACCTTCACTTTTTTCCACTGAAAGTGAAATTTGAATGTTACACTGGATATATTCTAAAATGTATGGCATAGAATTATATAAAAGTAAGGCTAAATGACTTCAGAGATCATCTGGTCCAGCTCTTACACCAGGATCCTGCTTACACCAGGATCATCCCTAAGTGCTTGTCTAACCTATTCTTAAAACTACACAGTCAACTCTGTCATACTCTGTCAACTCTGTCTGGCAAGGCATATTGCCCAAAGACACAGAAAGCATCCTACCTTGCCACAGGTAAAGCAGGGGGACAACAGCAGTCAATGCCCTTAATTGGCTCTTTTGCAGGCTCTTAAGAAAGTTAACTTATGGCCTGATGCTGTGGGTTTCTGAGCCTGATCATTTAGAACTGATTATCTTGTTGGAGCAAACTGTTAACCTATTGATCTAGTTTGTAGTTTATCAAGTCTCTGTAATGTAGGAAGTCAATTTGTTCATAGAAAAATTATAAAAAGTAATCTTTCTTGTCCTTAGAGTTTGTCTGGATAGCAACCTAAATCTACTTTCCTAACCACAAAATAAAGTTAGTATGATTTAAGTTTGCAGTAATTCTTTGAAGTAGGCTCACACCTTAATTTAAATAAATACATTTATCTGTGCACTAATACCTATTAGCAATAAAGATTTGTTAGGGGAATGATTTCAGGAGGAAGGAGCTGAAAGGCCTTTTATGTTGTTTCTCTCAATTTTTAAAAAAAAATATTTTTACAATTTCTAGGCACTCTGAACCTAATGTAAATCAGCTGGAAAAGAAGCCCTTAATGGTACCCCTCTGAGCCGCTTCCTTTGTAATAGGAGCTTGACCTCAGCATGAAATCATTCTTTTTTGTACCAAGCTGGCAGCACAAGGACACTTAGAATAGTTACAATCAGTTTATTTCTCCTCCCCAGTTCACCACAACAAAGCCTGGAAACAAGGCTTTGAGCGTTGTGCATTGTATTAGGACACTCTCCTCACTTTTTGAACGGTAGAAATTTCTACTCTTCTTGCCTCATACTCATTAGGTCAGGAAGCAATTTTGTAGAATTTGTAGTGTGTTGAGCAGTGTAACGTGGATGTTTACTATAATTTACTGCACCAAATTACTTTAAAACTATGTATGTATGCATGATCATGAAGGGTTGATGCTGCTCATTGCTGGTTATCTTCAACTTCCACTTGCTTCAGTTGATGGTGCTCAGAACCTCACAAGAGGTGCTCAACAGTCTCTTGGTTTGAGTGTATGGCACATTAACATTTAGGATAAAATTGTATTAAAACTACTTTCTGGGTAAAATATTTGTCTAGTTGACTTCAATAGAAACAGGATTTCACATATCTTTGATTACAACAACTTGCTGTGTGTTCCGGTTATCATGTGTTTTGGTATAAACAGAGTTCATGATACATGTAAAATAATTTTTGTGGAACCTTTCTAAAACACACTTTGAGCAAGAAAGCTTGCTAGAGTGTGTCATTCTTTTTTCAGAGTGTGTTGAGGAGAGATTGAAATATATGCTTGCTCTTGGTTATTTCTGCAGTTCTGTACACTATCCTATGCTTCTGCAGTGACACTTCGAGGGGTTGGTTGTCTTGGGTCAAGAGGCAGAGCTTTGGCTGGCTAGTTCCCACCCTTTTGGGATGTCATAGTCCTTTCTATGAGACAGGAGGGATTTCTTCCTCCCATAACCCTATCCTGATTCTTTTCAAGCAAGGCTAAGGATTGGCTGGTTACTGAAACCTTGGCTTGTTTCTAGCTAACTTTTTGGAAAGAAAATATTTTAAAAAGTGAATGAATATATAAAATATACATCCTACTATACATGACAGCAATGCCTATCATGACTAAACTCTGTTCCTGCTGCTCCTCTAACATGTTGTCTTGAGACAGTCATCCTATGTGTTCAAAACATCTAGGTGTCTTGCACTAGATTAGTTTTCTGGCATTGTTAAGCTCTGGCTGAGTTTATTTAGGGAAGGCATAAAACAAGAATCCTTCCTTTCCCTGCTGCTCCTCTCATCAGGACTGCACAAAGCTTGAAATTTCTTAAAAAGAAAATCAGTGCTGCTTTATTAAAATGCCTTTCTGGCGAGAGATGAGTAAGACTGGACTAGAATCTCCTTTCCAGCTGCTTGCCTTGGAAGCAATGATACAGCATGGCAGATGGTAACACTTTTTTTAACCCCTCCATTTACACAACTCTGTGATTGAATACCTTAAAGAAACTAGCTTAATAAATAGAAGTAAATTATAGATGCTTCTCTATCCCATTCAGTGCATTCCATTTTATTCTGTATGCTGAAGTAGCAATAAACTCCATGGCAGTTGCTGGTGCTTACCACTTTTCCAAATGATGTGCACAGCATGTCAAAACCAAGCCATGTTTTGCTACCCTCAGAAATGACTTGGATCATAAAGGCCCCAGGCAAAAGCTGGGGTGTGGGCTTCTTCTATTTTCCATTTCTACAAACTTAAAAGAGTGTGCATCTTTATGACCTGAGGCCCAAGGAATTAGCTACCCTATTGTTGGCCCTTAAAATGTAGCATATCTTTGAAAATGGAAATTTGTTGGGCTCAGGAACAGTGTTTCTTCATAGTGTTTAATTTTTTTTGTAAACATTATCTCATTGATTTGTTTTTATACAGAAATGTATTCCTTATGACAGGTGATGTATTGACAGCTCTGGACACTAAGGTCCTCACTTTATGCATAAAACTAATAGAGGGCAGCTAGCAGTACAGCTTTCTCTCAGGCTGCCCTGAATAAATGTCTTGCTGCAAGTGTTAAGATGCTGTCTTCATATTGGTGTAATTTTGCCTTGTTGGCCAAGATAACTAATGAGGATGACATATGGTAGTTTTGTGCTGTAGGTAATTCTGACTGACTTGATATTGATCCTTGAACAGGTAACCAAGAAATGAAATACTCCATCTTTCTTTAACATGGCTACAGTATCAATTTCATACTCTTGGTAGTGAGATTACACTTGCTTGATGAAGAAAAATATCCGTAACTGTATAGTACATGTTCATAAAAATAGGGCTCACCTACTTCCTTCTAAAATACCAATTTCATTTGCTCAGTGCTATTTGCTTGAGCATATGCAATTCTGTTTTCAAGTACAAGTTAGTGGGTCCCTTTTTAGGATCAGACAGACCATAAATTGACCCTTTACCCGTTCCTAAATTATTGAAGAAGCCTAGTTCTTCATGCTTCAAAATTAGCTGACACAGTTTTGCTACCTGATGTTAGTTGAGACAGGCTTTTCTGAGTTCAGACATCTCTCTCCGCCAGTACAGGAGAGTAGTTATGGCTCCTCTCTTACTCCGCCTAAGAGACCTAAGAGAAAGCTTACTCCTAAGAGGAGACAGGAAAGACCAGTTGCACCTCCAAAGAAAAGGAGAAGAAAAGCACATAGAATGGATCAGTATGCTGTGGAATCCCGCCGGAACAAAGTAAGTTTACCTCTGTGCCAAAACTTTATGACAGAACTGTCACATTTGAGGCATTTCTGTAGCTTTAGACAAAGCGGCCAGAATGGCTTGAATCTTCTAGGAACAGTGTTCTTCCTATTTCAGACTCCATTCACTCTAAGGAAAAACTCCTTTTTAGGATTCTTTTAAAAACCCATTGACATCTTAAAATAAACCTCTGGGAAGACTTTATCAGTGTTGCCAACTCCTGCAATTTTACCATGAGTTCTGCAATACATGGTGCCCCCTCCCACCCCCTCCCCCTTTTTTTTTAAAGTCCAAGCTCTAGGAGTGATTGTGTGAAAAATCTCAGTTTTATTTATTTGGATGAAAAGAAATTTCTCATTCTCATGGTCATGAAGAAGAGTGGAAAGTGTAACTGGAGTATAATCTAAAAGTTCAACCAGAAGATGAAGAAAAAACTTCAAAATATTTAAATCATGGTTTTAAGTCCAGTCTTGTGACTATGTGGTAGCCTGACTCATGATTTTTGAACATTATGTTGACAACATAGCCTTATGATTGCGCTTAAGCCCATGTTTTCATGAGACATTCCTAAACGCAAAAACTTTTTCTCCCTACCATTAATCAACAACTTGTGAGGGGCTGTAAACCTGTTCCATTCCTTTCTACTTAAGGATATATAAGCTGACTAAATTGTAACTCGGTTCATTGGGTAAAAATAAATATCGCCTTTAGGATCTGAATAAAAATCTTCATAATCAACTCATTTATAAAGAAGCAATAGAAACTCTTCCCAGTAGCTTTCACTTCCACTTTTTAAGATGTAGTTTTAAAATAATCAGACAATGAGATTCATTCTGAATCGAGGACACCTGAAGTACACACAGTACTTTGAGTGTCCATAATCTACCCAGTGGCAGGACTGATTAGGGATGATATCCTTATTATACTGGAGTTGAATCGTTTCCCAACCCAAATCATGCCCTTTTGACATAAAATGTTCTAAGTCATCTAAATAATGAGAACCTGAGTTGTCTTCTCCTTTCCCCCTTGCTTCTCTTCTCTGTATAATTCATCCAAAGCTCTTACACTCAAAGAATTTTATGTGTAAACCCAACTGTGAATTTCAAAAATGTATTCTTCTACAAGACAGCACTCATGCTTAGTACTTTTGGTGCTGATAAAGAGCCATGGGCTCACCACAAGACTAGTCCATAGGAATTAAAGACAAATACTATGCAGTCACATTCTTTCCTCCATCTATGTAACATCAGCAGGCTATTGTAGCTCTTCAGGATGAAAACTCAGTACCTGGTAGAGTTAATTGACATGCTTCAAATTTCAAACCCAACATTTTTGTAGCAGTAACAACTATTTCTTTTGGTGACATCTCTGATATCCATGCCTGTCCTGGAAGATGAAGGCTTCCATGCAACTTTCCAAAGGGTCTAGATCAGCATGTGATCTGAGAAAAGGTATACACCAGACTTCTTTTCTTTCATTGATAACTCCTTGGAGATTACTTCTGGACAAAGATATGGTCTTAGGAAAATGACATATCTACGTAGAGCATCCTTACAGAAATGTGTTACAGTCAGCATAGACATTAGATCTTACTTTTGAGCAAGAAATTAAGTGCAAGACAGAACAAGAATAGATAGCATGGGATTTTAAAAGACAGCCTGATGAAATAAAGAGGCAGAGAAGAGACTAAATTAAGTTTTCCTAGCTGTGGTCATATGAAAATGGTTTGGTTTTCTGATTTTTTTTTTTTTTTTTTAATGCAAGGACTTCTTCATTTGTTTTGTTTTTAAGGAGTATAAAACAATTTTGCAGACCCGGACATGAAATTGGTGGATATAGGACTCAAGCAGAAGTACTGTGACTGATGATTCTGTACCATGTCTGGAAGTACTGTTGCTCTTTTCTAAAAGAAACATCATTTCAGTAACCTGTTCCCATAAGAAAACATTCATATGAAATCCATGAGGGTTTGTAGGGTTGAAATCCATGAGGGTTTCTTAGCCTTCCCAGTTCCAGAACCATGAGCTGGAGGCTAAATGAAAAAGGCTGTAAGTGATTTATGTGGTATAATTAAAGTGGATTGAAAAATGGAATTTCCATTCCATGGGGAGAATCCAATATTTTGACATTTGTTTTTTTGTTGTGATTTGATATGGGGTCAAAATAGGAAAACTTTTTGTGGAATTAAAATTTTGAGAAACTGATTCAGAATGTTCAGCTCTTCCACCAAACTAAAGTTAGACACAATGATACATTTTCTGAATCAAAACAATCCCATTCAAAATCTCAAACTCAGTCTGAGCTACCATAGTGTTTCATGAGTTTTGCAGTGCTATGTCCTCGTTGCCTCAGCTGGGGTTACATCTCATGATGTACAACATTCTTTCCCTGAGCTTGAACCATGCCAGGACTTTATGAGGATCACATTTTCCTGTCTCAGCGTGTAGATTCTGAAAATAATGAACTTCCATAGGTGCTGTAGGCAGGCAGGCAGGCAGAGAGATTCTGGAAGAGTTGTCAGGTTGATCTAGCCAAAGTAGTTCACCTAAATTTTCCGATATGCCTATGTTTGAAAGCCTACTTTACATTATTTATCTTTCTTGTATCATCTGATAAATATGTTATGCTCTTCTATTCCTACCAAAAGTTGTAACTTATGGACATTTTAATCTTCATGAAAAAATACATTCAATGAAGAAATTGTAGCATATTTATAACAGCTAGACTTGGGCAGCCTTTCTGAAAACCTTGCTAACATTGTCATTGGAACCTTTAGAAATCTTGGTTATAAAGTTGAAGCCTTGTTTCTTATTACTACTTACTTTAAACTCAAACTACTTGAGGATAATCATTCCAATACCAGATGTTTCCTGCAGTACACTTCATAGGCGATTTGGGATTTTCATGTGAACAAGACCGAAGCTCAGTTTCACATCCATATATTGACACTGTGATTGATGTTACAAAAAAATGAAAAGCTACCCTCTTCGTAAAGTACATAAAGAAGCCAATCCTCAAAATCATGTGTGTTTTTATTATATATGAAATATGGGATTGCTGTTACCAAGTGTTAATGTATCTTTGAGAAGGACTAGGAACAAGATCAATGATCTTTTGCATTTATCTTACTGTATCCCAGAAGAAGGCTCTTTGCATCCGTCTCCTGAGGAAATCAGGCTAGGGCTATAGGAAAGGCTATGACTATTATGTAAGTGTAACTACCCAGCCAAGGCTCTTCCTCTTGATCTGAATAATTATTCTGCCAGAGTTTCAGTAAAGGAGTTCCACTAATAGTGGAAAGGAAATCACTGCAGTCAATGATAGAATAAACTTTTGTTCTTTTCTGCCAACTTGTATAGATGATAAACCCTCTAAGAGACATTGACAAGATTGTAGGACAACTAATGGATGGACTGAAGCAGCTGAGATTACATCGATGTGTCAATGTTATCTTTGTTGGTGACCATGGTAAAAATTATTTTATGTTTATTCTTTATCAGTTTGTCAATGTAGAAACCATTATTGGAGTACTTTCTAGAACTGCACAGGACTTAGTTGTGTACACGTTTTATTGGATCAAAATCTAAATCAAAGTCTCATTAAAAATACTTTATTACTAGCTTCACTTCTCAAATACATATTCAGAAAGACATGATCAATAGATGTAGACTCAGAATTTAACTTGCCAGGTGATTTATCTTTCCAAAAATTCCTCCTTATTTTAAATATCTAGTTAAATGTTTACATATTTATTCAGGATTCTTAACTCTTTTTTTGTGTGCCACATCTAAATTCAGTGTATGCTCTCTCCTATCAAGTATGGAAGGGTTACATGTCCTTTGAGTGTCTCTTTCTCAGTCTAAATAGAAGGAATCTTATCTCCTTTTCAGTGAGGAAAGGAGCAGAGTTTTGGAACAATATGTTTCCATGGTACTGGATTGAGCTGGTTATGGAGAGTGTACAGAGAAATTGTGGGGAAGTTATAAGGGAGAAAAAGCCTTCAAAACATTTTTGTGAGATGTGGGAGTGAACAGAGCTGTTTCTATTGCTTGGAAATTGAGAGGAATTTTACATGAGATTTAATAGCGACAATTGAAAAATTTCCCGGGATGGAGATTCCACAGTTCCTCTAGGTAGCCTGTTCCAATGCTTGACCACCTCATTGTTAGAAAGCACTCCCTAATCTCCAGCCTAATTTTCCACTGTTGTAGCTTGAGGACATTGCTTCCCATTCTGTACCTTACAATCACAGATAAAAGTTCATCTCCATGTTCTGTAATTGCCCTTCAGAAATTTGAAAACTGTTATTGAATATTCATCTCAGTCTTCTCTTCTCCAGACTAAATAACCCTAATATGTTCAGTCTTGCTTCCCACGCCCCCGATCATTTTTGTTGCTCTCTGCTGGACCCTTTCCAAACTGTCCACTTTCTTCTTTAAATGTGGGGCCCAAAATTGGACATCGTATTCCAGGTGAGACCTCATAGTGCCAAATAGAGTAGAAGAATCACTCTCTTTGATTTACAAGTGATACTCTTATTAATGCAACCCAGTCAATGCTGCTGGCTTTTTTGCAATAAGAATACACTGTTGGTTTATATTCAGCTCGTAGTCTACTACAGGGCTGTTCAGTCAGGTGGTCTGGGGGCTATATGTGGCTCACGAGATGCTAATGTGATCCCTGGACTACAGGGACTACAGCCACTGCTCCCTTATCTTTCTGGCTGCTGCTGCAGTAGCTGGGGTCTCTAGGGTCCCCCTTGCATAAGCTTTTGCTTCCTGCTCCTGCCCCAGGGGTGAGTCCCATGGTGTCAGGAGAGCCCATGGAGTGATGCAGTAGTGTATAGTGAGGGTGGCCCAGGGCTCTGTGGCTTGCACTAGTGCCACCCCTGGAGCAAGCAGCCCCTGCTGGCATAGCCCATGCAGAGTGCAGTCCCCAGCTGCTTAGAAGTTAGATAGCTGCTGGTTGTTCCCAGTTGTCCCTCCTGTATGCTCTGGTGTATGGCAAGTTGCCTTGGGTGAGGTAGGGGAGGCTGGGGCCAACATGTGGGCTGGTACCAGCAGCCTTACTTGAGGTGGTGCAAATGAATCTGTGGCACCACAAACCACACGTGCACCCATCTGGATGCACTCCCTGGGTCTACTGCAACCCCCAGTATTGTAGCCTAGCCAGTCATTCCTGAGTCTGTATTGTGCATGCAGTTATTCCATCCCAAGTGCAGGATTTCGTATTTGATTGTGGTCCATTTGTCTAGTCCATCCAGGTCATTCTGGACCCTAGCCCTATCTTCCAGAGTGTCTGCAACTCCACCCAACCTGGGGTCATCTGCAAATTTGCTAAGGATGCATTTGATCACAACATCCAAACCATTAATGAAGAAGTTAATACTGAAGACAGATAGTTAGCTGTGTTAGTCTGAAGTCAGGTGAAACAGGTCCCTGAAGAATCCTCTTGATACTGCCTTCCAGCTAGACATTGAGCTGCTAGTGACTTGCACATAATGATCTGCCTCCACCTTGCAATATATTTGTTTAGTTAGTATTTCCTCAGCTTATTAATGACAGTGGTGTGGGAAATGGGAGACGGATTGTCACTGTCACCTTCCACCTTCATATTCTCACCAAGTTCCTCCCTGTTTGTAAGCAACAACGCAAGAAGAGCTTTCCCCTTAGTTGGCCCTCTGTACCATCTGTATCAAAAAATTATCTCCAAAGCACTCCCAAGAATTTGCTGGGCTGCTTACGCACTACTGTTTCCCTCATAGCAGATGGTCTTGATAACTACAGTGGTTGTGGAGAATTAGGCAAGCAACATCAATACATTTTTGCAGGCCACAAGATAACTCTGATAGTAACAACTGTTCACTCCGCTGCCAGCTGGCTTAGAACAAAAGACAATATTTTTTGTGTCCTTTTTAAACAAGTTATCAAAATCACTTTATGAAACAAGGAACTGCCTTTGATTCTTCTGTATGTTCAGAGTGGATGTCAGTGTGTCAGAGTTCCTTGTAGGCAAATAATTAGTATTACTGCTCTGACATTGGCATTTCTTTTGTGCAAGCAGATGCAAAGACCAACTATAATTTGTTTCCATAACAGTATCTAATGTTGGTGATAAGTGCTTCCATTAACAACCTATTAGCTAAAAGGTTTTTGATCATTTAAAAGCTGAAAAACAGTGACAGTAACTGATGTGTCCCTAGTAAGTGGAATATTTCCAGTGACTACTCTTGAAAATTCATGTGACCTTGCAGTCTTTTCTATAGAATTGGGGCTGGATTAATTCCACAGGAAAGAGGATATGGATAATTGGGAAGAAAAAAAAATGCACCTTATTTTTTAAACTGCTGCGTATAGGCTGAGCTTGATGCCTACGCTTTAGGAAATATGAGGTTTTTTTCAATATAAAATCCTGCTTATTAAAGGAATTTATTCCCCTTACACAGGAATGGAGGATACCACTTGTGAAAGGACTGAATTTTTGAGTAACTATTTGACTAATGTGGAAGATATCATTTTGCTGCCTGGTTCTCTGGGACGCATTCGCCCAAGGTCTAGCAATAATCTGAAATGTAAGTTTACATGATTACTACACTGAGGATTGGATTCTGTAATCTTTATTCAGGTAGAATCGTAATTATATGCACAAGTAATCCCATATCAGTGATTTGGAGTTCTGTATGTTGAATGCTAAATGAGCCTGTAGATGCTTTTTTGAGCTGAGGGATTAAATTGGGCTTACTGAGGGATAAAGTAACAGTATTAAGATTGAATTCATTAGTTTCTCCATGACTAAAGAGTCAGATAATGGGATTAGTTATTTTGTCAAAAACCTGAATGGTATGTAGTGGAAGAGATTAAGGCAGTAGAAGACAGAATCGTGAAGTTTGAATTTGAGCAAATGGGGTTTGGGACTGATATTCACATATTGTATATTGTGTCATCTCTAAGAAGTAATTTTGTGGGGAGAGCGGTAGGTTAGTTAGCCCTACATGAGACTTTGAATATAATTTGCATTAAGATGCATCTTAAGATATTTTGCAATGATATTTTTGCAATGACTTTTAAATTACAGCAGAATGAAAGCAAATGAGTTAAACCATTAATTTAGTTATTAATCTCACCTATGAATAAATTTCAAGTATAGGCACAGGAACAGATTACAAAGGGGTAAATTAGGATGCAAATTTATAGGTGTCCCATTGGCTGCAGAGAGGTCAGATTCAATTTTTTTGCAAGCCAGATCTGGCCAATGAGCCATAGGCTATTAATTCCTGAAATATGGGTTATGGGTAAACTTTTGCTTCAAATATCATTGTTGCCCTAACTTAGGGACATATGACGTTTCCAAGAACATAACAAGCTGGCCACATCCAGATGAGCACATCTGTGCACTATGAGGCACCGCAAACATGTCTGCGCTGCCACATACCACACATTTAGATGTTCTCTGCATTACAAGGAAGCGCTGCCCATCTGTGGGCTGCTTTACTTTTTTTCCATGGGGTTTTTGACCCCCGGATAGCCAAGGGTCAAAAAAACCCACAGGGAAAAAAAACCAGAGCAGTGCACACACAGACAACACGTATCACTCAGAATCAGAGCCAAGCCACCCAGAACCACCCTGTGGCTTCTGACCAGGCTCCACACAGCAGAATTGCCCCTGCTGCAGCCAGGACCCTAGGCCTCCTGGACCCTAGGTAAGGCTGCTGGGTCCATCCCAGTGCTAGCCTCAGCCTCCTTTACCCCACCCAGGGTAACTTGCCATGTGCCAAAGTTTGCATGGCATGGGCTTTGCCCGGGGACAAGCAAGAATGGCATAAGGTACGCCATTGCTACTTGACCCTGGGGAGCCAAACCTCCGCACTCATCTGGATGCAGCTATTAAGCTGTTGGTTACTTCATAGACTAAAAATGTTTTGCATTACACATGACAATAAAGAAAGTAAGTTACTAAACTAGCATAAAGATTGAATCCCTGAAAGGCTCTCCCAGAACTTTTACCTTCTGAGAATGTTCATGCTTAAAACAGACTTCTGTCATTGTCAACAGTAAGACTGTCATTGACTGCAGTTGATTTTTCCAATGGTTTTCATTTGGAACATGATTAAGCACTACCATATGATAGCTCCACAGATAATAATAAGTACTATATTATACCGATGTGCAAAGAGGAGTGAAAAATAGCACAAAGATCTTGTTATTGTCCTGACATTCAATATGTTTCTTTTCTTTTGAATGAAGAATAGTGACATGTTTTAAAAAGAAGATTAGCTAGTCCATGCTAAGCCTTGGCCCAATGCTTTTGTTTTTCCCCATTTGCAATCATTCTTCCTTTCTGTGGGTCAATCAGAGAACAAACATACTCACCCCTGAATTGAAAACAGAGGATTAGATCATTTAAAAAAAAGTATCCATTTCCTCACTACTCTAGAGTGCCATAACTTAACCCCATTTCTACGTTTCTGTACACAACAGTAGATATATGCATTAGGTCTGTGTGAAACTTTGCCAGCTGTTTCATTTCGACTCATTTCACGCTCAAAACAGTGAAATCCATACAAAATGAAGGGCTCTGAAATAGACTCAAAATGAAACGAGGGCAGTTGAAATGTTTCAAAAGTTTCAAAACATTTTGAATTTCAAAGCAGCCAGGTGGTGGGAGGCAGGGGGGAGCCAGGGCTGCACTCCGAGTGGTTCCGCAGCCCCATGTGGCTCAGCCAGGCAGGGAGGGCAGCCCTGGCTCCCCCCACCTCCTGCCACTGGGCTGCAGTCTGTGGGGCTGGCGGAGCCAATTGGAGTGCAGCTCTGGCTCTGCCCACCTCCTGCCATTGGACTGCACTCCAACTGGCTCCGCCAGCCCCAGGGACCTCAGCCTGGTGGTGGGAGGTGGGAAGAGCTGGCTCTGCTCTCTGCCTCCCACCACCAGACTGAGTTCCACAGGGCTGCGAGCTGCTGGGAGCTGAGCCCGGTGGAGGGAAGCGGGCTGCGCCCGGCACCAGGAAGATTGGCACCGCTGCTGGCCCCAGGTGGCAGAACTAGCCTCCTGTCATTCAGCAGGCAGATCAGGGGCCCACCTGCACCCCCAGGAGTGCTGCATGGGCTTTGCTGGACTGCTTCCAGGGTGCGGGCCCTCGATCTGCCTGCCAGATGACAGCAGGATGCTCCTGCTCCCTGGCTCCTGCTTGTCAACACGGTAAGGTGCAGTTACCCAGAAACCTCTGGACCTATCTATTTGAAACTTGGTGGACTTCATGCCTTCAGAAGGGGCTACCATACCTGCAAGTTTCATCTGAAGCAGGCAGGAAATGGCAAAGTTATAGGCAGTTTTGTGCTTCCCCATTATAGCCTATGGGCAAAATGTTGACATAGTTTCAACGAAACGAACTGGAACAGTGCTTTTGAAACTAAATGAAACTCAAAATGAAACATGGGTGCATCAAAACTGAAGATGAAGTGGAATGGTGCTGTTTTGCACAGTATGAGTGGCTTTTAGGTCAAGACACAATATGATTCATTTCAAAGCCAATTAGCATAATTATTTAAGCAGCCAAAAGTTGTTGCTAGCCTTGAAAGAAAGACCATGAATGATGTGTGTAGAAACTTACCCAGATGTGTGTGACACTAGAGCAGCCAAAAGAAGAATACATTTTGTTGTAAATAAGGAAGCTTGTTGTTATACTTAGGCATTATTAAAACATTTTTGCAAATTTTCTGTGCATATAAAATAACAAATCAGATAATCAGTCATAAGACTTTAAAGATATTAGATTAAATATTATTATAAAGTAAAACAAATATTAAACTAAGGCCTCAAAGGGAAAAACACTGATCAGTATTATTATAAATAAAAAGAGGGTAATTAAAAATCCTTATGGGCTTATTTTAGAGAATATGCAATTTCTTTTCATTGAGATGAGATTAGTTGCTAAAAGAAACCATCTCTTGAAAAGCAGATTTCCCTTTGTAAATTCTTCAACAAACAGATGGCTATTTTATGTCATGTCTTTCTTTTTTTAACAGATGATCCTAAAGCAATTGTTGCAAACCTCACAGTAAGTATTAGAGCATGTATCTCTGTCTCCGTTATATTGTTCCTTTGACATGTTAATGTACAGCTCCATTCAGCATTTCTTGCTCACCCTTTAGTCAGGCAAAATTGTCATTGGCTTGAGTAAAGAGAGATAAATAAAACCCTTCATGAATGATGTATAATGATGTTTGCCCTGAGTTCATCTGTTTGCAGCTTTTTGGTTTTTTATAACCTTTTCTGGGTAGTACATAGCCAGAATCTCCTACTAGTTTTGAGTTACTGAATTGAGCCTATTTATGCCTCCCTTCAAAAATGGAAAATGATCTTTTGAGGTGAATGATTTACAAGTTCTCTGAAGATGTAAAAAAAAATGGTTGATATTTCTCCACGTTTAGCCTTGTTCTTGTGAGGAATTCCTACTCAAAATAAGTATTGGCTTATCAAATTTAGTAACCAAATCATTTTTGGTATATAGTCAGTATTCCATTCTTCTCTGAATCATAGAAACTAAGGCTGGAAGGGACCTTAAAACATCATCGAGTCCAACCCTGCTCTGGGCAGGAATACTGCTGAGATCAAATGATCCCATCAAGGTGTCTATCCAGTCTCCTCTTGATGACTTCCCAGGTTGGGGACTGCCCCACCTCCTAGAGAAGTCTGTTCCAGATTCTGGTGACTCTTACTGTAAAGAAGTTCTTCCTTGCATCCACCCTGAAATCATCCTCTAACAGTTTATGACCATCTTTCCTGGTCCTCCCCTGGAGCATCCTAGTGAACAGTTTTTCTCCCAGCTCCTGCTATTCACCTCCTAAATACTTACAGATGGCCTCTAAGTCCTCCCTCAGTCTTTTCGTCCCCAGGCTGAACAGTCTCAGATCCCTTAGTCTTTCTTTATAAGATTTGTCCTCCAGCTCCTCAGTCATTCTGGTGGCCCTTCTCTGGACCCTTTCCAGATTCTCCATGTCTTGTTTGAAGTGCTTGGCCCAGAACTGGATGCTACTTCAGCTGGCATCTCACCAATGCTGAATAGAGAAGAAGTATCACTTCCTTAGTTCTGCTCGTGATGCTTCAGCTAATGCATCCCAGTATGCTGTTAGCTCTGTTGACTACAGCATTACACTGGTGGCTCATATTCATCTTGTGATCAACCATAACCTGAAGGTCCCTTTCAGCCACCGTACCGGCCAGGACATCTCTTCCTGACATATATTCATGTTGCTGGTTATTTCTCCCCAGATAAAGCACTCTGCATTTAACCTTATTGAACTGTATCCGATTCCACTCTGCCTACCTTTCCAGCTTGTCCAGGCCCACTTGGATCCACATTCTAACCCCCTGCGTGACTGGTTTTCCCTCTAACTTAATATCATCTGCAAACTTGGCCAGCGTGCTTTCCACATCCTCATCTAAATTGTTGATGCAGGTGTTGAACAGCATGGGGCCAAGAACCAAACCCTGAAGGCCAACACTTTGTCCCTCTAAGACAATATAAACCTATTCACCAGCACTTTCTGGATTCAACCTTTTTAACCAGTTCCCAATATGGACCCTGGCAGCCCCCAATCTCCCGGTTTCTTTATAGGCGTGTCATGGGAGACCATATTGAAGGCCTTGTTAAAATCCAAGTATATGACATCAACCGCATCTCTCACATCTAAGTGGTTCATTATTTGATCATAGAAGGAGACAAGGTTGGTCAGACATAACCTGCCCACAATGAAACCATGTTGCCTATCCGTCAGCATCATGCCTTCTGCCAGTCTCTCACAAATGGACTTGAAATTTTTTTCCAAAATTTTACCTGGTATCAAGGTCAAAATGAGCAGCCTATAGTTTCCTGGATCCTCTCTCCTGCTCCTTTTAAAGATTGGCCCTTTTCCAGTCTTCTGGGACCTCTCTTGACCACCATAAGTCTTCAAACTTTTGCCAATGGTTCCTTACTGATGCCAGCCAATTCCCTCAGCACACTCGGGTGCAGTCCATCCAGTCCTGCCAACTTGAAGACATTCAGATGCTCTAAGTGCTCCCTCACCAGTTTGACACTGACCATTGGTTGGCAATTGCCTCCCTCCTGCATCTGTCTGGTATTCGACCAGGCAGGCAACCACCATCTGTGTGCACAGACACCAACACAAAGTATTTATTAAAGAGAAATTAAGTTTTGAACAATTTCTACATCCTTGGAGAAAATGTGGTATTTTGCATGTTGCTCTGGAGAATATTCTAATGAGAATAAAGGTATCAGAATCAAAGACACAAGTCCTAGGAGAATATTACATAAACAAGAGTGTTAGGCCAAGCATTCAAAATATTCTGCAGACTGTTCTTAAAGGTATAATTGATAATGTGCTTCAACCATACTGTCTGCTTGATTTCAGGAATTCAAGACTAGCAGGCCTGTATGGCAGAACTTATACAACAATGTCATTTCTTATTATTGTGTTTCAGTGTAAAAAGCCAGACCAGCACTTTAAGCCTTATTTGAAACAGCACCTTCCCAAGCGTTTGCACTATGCTTACAACAGAAGAATTGAGGATGTGCATTTGTTAGTGGAGAGAAGATGGCATGTTGCAAGGTAAACTGCTACATATGCTTCTTTCTGGAGTTTTTAATGGTTGCTGTAATGCTGCATTAAATAAAAAGAATGACTGGATCTTTCTCTATAAATCAGTGGTTCTTGGAAGATGAGACACATTTTGTTTCTTTACATTATTTCTATAGGCTTCAAGAAATTGTAGTTTTCGTTATCTGTATTGCTTACAGGCAAACCCATTGTGTGATGACATTATCTTTGAAATTTGTCCATCAGTCTACTAAAGCAGTGAATGAGAAATCCTAAAAGCTTTCTTGTGCAACTCCAGTAGGGTAGTTTGCTATTTGTCTTGTTCAGTGTCTGAGTATGGGTTTCCCATCAACTCCAAATAATTAAATGTGGGTTTTAGGCCTGCCATTTTAAGAATTTCTACTGCCACAGGTTGGAAAGGAGACACAGAAGAAATTTTTTATACAAGATTAGTTTTATACAAGATGCCTGGTCAAAATTCCTTTTAGCAGAATTATTTGTTGCTCGGTTGTTTTTCTAAAAACTGTATATCTCTATCTTCTCCTGGTTAAAGTTATGTTGTTGTAGCAGTGATGTTTCAGGTAATATGCCAAAAATAAGATTTCTTTGTCTGTAAGTCCACTAAAATATATTACCAAGCAAATTTTACTTCTCACTGATTAGAGAAACATAGTTTCATAGTTTCATAGTAACTAGGGTCAGAAGGGGCCTAGAGCAGGCCATCTAGTCTGACCCCCTGCCAATGGCAGGAAACAAGTGCTGG
>JAGPOW010000261.1:20580841-20607150 GCA_030014935.1 Caiman crocodilus
CCTAGTTACCCCTGGTGGTGCCCTGGAAAAAAGAGCCTGCCCTATTTCCTGCTGATCGTCCCTCAGCAGCTTATAGGCAGCCACCAGGTCCCCCCTCAGTCTCTGTTTACTGAGGCTGAACAGGTTCAGGTCCCTCAGACTATTTACATGACTGTAAATAGTTTCAATAGGCAGGAGTCACCAGTGGGAGAGAGCTTCTTTCTGGGACTGTAAAGCAATTCATGGTTTAGAATAGATGGTGCTAGTTATCTCATGCTCATTCACATTAATTTCTTTCCAAGTACATCCGAGACATGTCACCTCTGAAATCTACATTCTTTTCCTGTTTAAGGGCAAAGATTTTTGTAACAAATCATCACAGTTGCCAAAGGAGGGTTCTGTTAAAAATGGATGTAAAAAGTACAACCCACTAGAAATGTTGAACAAAAGTTAGCTTTAAGATTTGGAAGCTAGCACTCGGGGTGTAAAGGGAAACCTCCCTGCTTGTCAGATGAAGAATCTCATTCTTGATGGAAATGATGCCCTGTATACCAGACAAAAATAGCATAACTCTTTTGTAACACCTCTTGTCTTGCTTGGATAATTAATTACTTAGTTTTCTCGAGGTTGCACCTGGTGATGGTGATTCTCATCTCAGTTGGTAGTGGTGAAGTGAGGTACATTAAAAAGATGTCCTTTTTAAGGTTTCAGTGTTAAGAATGGTTGTAACTTGTGAAATACTCTTGGACTCTTGAAGACAATTTTGCTGTATATGTGAGAGAAGATTTGGCCACCCTTATGTTTCAGGCTGTAGTTTTTTTTCAAATGGTACCCCCAGAATTAGGTGATCATTTTCCATTGAAATTTAAAGGGATATGGGCACCTCACTTCTTTAAACACCTTTTCAAAATCCTAGCCCAGATATTCTCCATTAAAGACAATGCCGTTTGAACACTAACAGTTCTTACAACTGTCCTTACATTAATGTGAAATTTATTAATGGTGTTTCAATGTAGAAAATCCATGGATGTTTATAAGAAACAATCAGGAAAATGCTTCTTCCATGGAGACCATGGCTATGACAACAAAATAAACAGCATGCAGGTATGAGCAAGAAATTACCCTTTTGGGAGATGGGGGAAGTGGAGGGGGACAGTTGCTGAAGGAAAATATATTTAAGAATTGCTGCAAAACAGCTACTGTTTAATTATTTTGTGTGTTTCCTCTTTCTATGTTAAAGACCGTCTTCATAGGCTATGGCCCTACATTTAAATACAAGACAAAAGTGCCTCCATTTGAAAATATTGAACTTTACAACATTATGTGTGGTAAGTGACTTTCTTTCCAAAATAAAGAAGCTGCTTTTGGCTGACAGGGCTGTTCATGTAGGCACTGCGTATTCTTCCTTTTTGGGCCACTACTTTCTCCCCCTGCCCTACACTATCGTTTGCCCTTTGGCCAAAAGAGCAAAATACACAACTGCTCTCAGAGGCCTGTGTTTGTTCAGCCCCTACAACTGACCAATAAAAGGCATTAACATTGTGCTGCTGCTCGCAGCTCAGCAGAGATCAAATACACAGTGCTGCAGCCTGGTATGCCTGTTCTTCTTTAGCCTGGAAGCACAAAGTCTTGAGTCCGGAGAGACAGCCTTGGCACCTGCATCTTTCACATGGCAGCTCAGAGCAGTAGCCTAACTGGCAGGGGGCAAATGGGACATCCATCCCAGGCACTGACTTATAGGGGGTGCAAGAGTGATCCCTCCAGAAGCCTTTGCTGTGGTAGGTGCAGCCCAGCCATAGAAGCCGGGCAACCCTGCATCCAGTAGCATATGGAGGCTTGGGGGAAGCAAGCAAGGTGCCAGGGACAGCTCCTAGAGAGCTTGCACTGTGGGGCAGCTGCAGCTATTGTGTGGCTGCCTGGTTTACTCCCCGGTTCTCCCTCCGCCCTCCATATGCTGCTGAGCTTCCCATGGCAAAAATCCCATGGGGCACTATTTTGCTCAGTTTCCCCTCATACACTACTGGGTGCAGTGCTGCCTAGCTTCTGTAGCTGGGCTGCATCTGCTGTAGCAAAGACTCCCAGGAAGGGCATTATGGCCCTTCCTGCTGCAGCTATTGCTGAGCTTACTTCTTAGCTGCAGTAGCAGCTACCACCAGAGGAAGGAGCGAGCTAGGGCAGGTAAGGCCACCCCCTGCTCTGCAGCGGTTGGCACTCTGGTCTGGGTACTGCAGGAGCTCCATGCCTGTGGCTCAGAGTTGCCACACAGTCAGTGCTGTGCATCTGGTTGATGTGTTTCTTAATATCAACGTGTGTTTCCTAAAGTCTTACTACAGCAGTAAAGTAGAGACATTGGATATGGCAGTGCAGAAACATATGCTTTTATGATCCTGTCTCTTTAATGTGCAGACAGAGCTGTTACCCTGTCAGTAACCTGATGGGTACAAGTCACTGAACAACTCATTGCCTCAGTTTGCTCTTCTCCAAATTGGAGCAGTATTGCACTTGCCTATCTGATAGGAATGTTTAAAGGCTTTTTTTTGTTTGTACAGCACTAGGAAATTGTGAGATGAAAGATGCCATAAACATGCAAAGTGAGGATATTCAGCTGATGGATGTCAGCAAACCCTGCAGTCTGCCTTTATGGTTTTAATGCTGATAACACTGTCAGTAACAGAGTTTTAACCAAATACACTTTAGGTTTGCTCTCTAATGTACTGATCCTGACTCTAGGTATATGAATACACCATGCGCCTGGCGTGCCCCCCTGGGAGTTCTCTGCCCACCTGCTCCCCCTTGCACATGCCAAACATGGAAATGAAGTCCTGAAGTCACTCTGGGCGACTTGTAAGGAGGTCAGAAAGATCTCAAGAGTGAATGTGGGGAGCCTCCCTCAGCATGCCTTAACTACTGCATTAGCAGGTTTGGCCTGCATGAGCAGAAGCAGGTGGATAGGAGATTTTTGGAAGCATCCACCCCTGGAGATACTGGAGATGTTAGGAAGTACTGTACTCAAACAGTAGCCTCTCCTCATATCAGTACTAACTAACCTTGTTCCAGTCATGGAGGCTACCAGCATTATGTATGATGAAGATTTTATGATTTGAACTAAAGTTGAATATTTTAATAGATGAAAAATACTCATTCACACTTTATGCATTTTACAAATAGCACTCTAGCAGTCTGGGAAAGAGAGATCGCATACCAATAAATATGTTGTATACAATGATACCTTAACAAACGTTCACCTGTGATTTTTACCTCATCAGATCTACTTGGCTTGAAGCCTGCCCCTAATAATGGAACCCATGGAAGCTTAAATCACCTGCTGAGGACCAATGCATATAAGCCAGTTATGCCAGATGAAGTTGCTAGGCCACTCTATCCTATAGCTTCATCTTCTCCATCTGATTTTGATATGGGATGTACATGCGATGACAAGGTACTCTCATTGGATCTCTTGATACTTATGTTCTTGAGGATAATTGTCTAATGCAGCAGGCTGGCAAAATATGGCCCTCACATTTAAGGGGAGGGCCCCATCTTTTAACATCTCTCTCATCCTTCAGAGTCTGTTGTAGCCCATAGAATAGTTGGTACTTTGCTTCATGCATAGTGAAAATGACATGCCAGAATGCTAATGATTTTCATCTTCTTTAATTTTTCTGAAGAACAAGCTGGATGAACTCAATAGGCGCTTTCATGTCAAAGGAACAGAAGGTAAGGACATGGTGACTCACTTAATAAAAGAAACATTCATGTTTTTGTTTTCAATTATGGTTTTCTTTATTTCTCTTGGAGCTTCTCTGGGAAAAAGGTCGTATTTTGGGATCTAACTTGTATTTTATTTTGGTTATTACATGAATAGTCAACGTTTTTTCAAAATTGCACACGGCTTTATGTAACCTGGTGCATAGGGCTATGTCTTAACTCTTGACAGTGCTAGGAAGTGCAGGTTGTCTGGCCTGTGCCTCTGTCAAGGTTTCCTTTCAAGTAGGACAGTGTGACTGCTGTCTGATTTCCTTTAGCCTTCCTCTAGGACAAAGCAGTACTCCCTATGAGCCCCAAGCAAGGGAAGCTGTTAGAGAAATGCATTAAAACACATTGGTCATACCCTTTTCTTTTGCCAGGATTATTCAGTCCTTCGACTTCTGGGCCTTTGCAGAAAGGCTGTTGTGTCTAATCTAGGCAATTGCAACTCCACTTCAGCTGATTTTATATTGGAGGGGGTCCAGTGACAGGCTGTTACCATAAACTCTGACTTTATATAACACGTAATTATCAGGTCCCATAGGTCTGTTCACATGCATAACTTAGCATGTGGTTAAATGCTTTACTTGGCCAGAGTCACATGGACTGCTTTTATCATGCTTATTCACATTGCCTAGTGCCTTTTGCTTTAAATTATCTTCATAATATTCTATTAAACAATTTTACTTGATGAGAAAGATGGACTTCACTATGAAAGGAGGTGAAAGATTCTGGCCTCAAATAACTTGTGGGAATGTATAGATTAAATCCATCATATATTTCCTGATCTTTGTACCTAACTAAAACCCACACAACAACACAACACTCAGGCCTGTAGTCCATCTAGCCCAGTGTCCTGTTTCTGACAGTGGTCAGGACCAGTTGCTTCAGAAGAAGATGCAAGAAAATCTACCTTAGGCAGATGCAGGGTAAGATGCTCCTCATGAAAGCTGCTCCTAATTTCAAATGGGCATTGGCTGAAGCGCTAGAGCATGTTGCTTTCCATACTTTCCTAAACTTTTTTTTTAGCATTGACCATTACAACTCTGGATATTCATATTTGTAAAAATGTCCTGTCCCTCTTTGGGATCTTGCTTAAGTTAACTGAGGTAAATAATTAAGTTCCAGTTATAAACTGGACTATAAACATTTCTGAAAAGCAATATGTATTACAAATCATTTTATTCTAGACATGTCCAGGCTTGTAACAGCCCTGCATATTTATGTATCTGCCTGCTCTTAGCTGAAAATCCCTTCTTCCCTATTTCCTCCCTCCGTGAGCTGTGCGCCTTCAGATTGCTCAACTTTACATTTCACTGGGTAAAGTGATGGTTACCAAGCAGCAGAAACACAGGTCCCTTCAACTGCTACCCTTAAATGTAATCAACATGTGCCATCTTTTTTGGCCTTGGATTTGGCTCTTCTGTCTTTACATGTTGAATTGTTAGAAGTGTTCTGTCATCACGGCACGGATGCACTCAGACATATGTGAAACATCCCTTGCGCATCTGAGTGAAGCTCCATTTTCTGAATGATCTCAGCATTGTCTCCGTTCTGTGGTTATGGTTCCCAAAGCAAAGCGGCACCCACAGCTTCTCACACATGGCTGTCAGACCAATACAACCTGGGCCACTTTGACACACTAGCCAAGAATTTGGTATATCCTCTCTCCTTTCTAGTTTTAATGATGCTTCTTTCCCTCAGCGAGAAAGCTTATTTGGAGTTACTAGAGATTTTTTTTTAACACTTCAGTCAAGTCCTTACAGTTCACACAAGTTTCTTAGGACTGTAAACATCTCTTCCAGCCAAAGTTAGGAAAGGCTAGGTTGTTTTGCAGATTTCTTCAGTGAGACTGGTGTAAAGACACAATGTCAGCCTTTGTACATACACTTTGGAGCATTACCCCTCAAAAGTGGAAACTGACCGTTTTTCAGTAAATGGCTATTTTTACCTTCCATGTGTATTTGTTTTTGTTCACTACATTTAAAGGAAGTGCTCCTCTTCTAACTCTCATCTCCCAGAAGGTACTCTCAAGTACCTTCTCAAAGGGAGTCTCAAAAACTCAGATGTGCTCACACATGCAGAAATCTCCCAAAGGTCCAAAAAAAGCAGTTTGGTGCATGCTTCCTACTGAAGATCTAGTGAGAGTTGAGTAACTATACCCCATAGTATTTCTGGAAAATATCCCCTTATATGCCCAACTGTGAGATTTTTGACCTGAGACTTGGGTCCAATTTCCCTTTGGCACAGAAAATGACTGTCAACCTTCCTTAAATGGGTAACTGGAGAGTCTCTGTATGTACCAAACTCTTTGCAGAAGTAAAGATGCTGTGTGCGATCTGCATCATTTCCTCCCACATCCCACCGCAAAAGGTCTCATGGCAAAAAAGTGCTTGCAAGGCCTGCAAGTAAAATGTGGGGGGGTTTCCAAATAAGTCTGAGGCTACTCTCATTTGTGATGCTTAGGAAACAGGACGCTGGCTTCAGGTTGCCTCTTGCATGTGCCATTGACTTTGTGGAGATTTCTCAAGCCACTGGTAGAGCCTCCAAAATGTCAGGCAGCTTAATTATCTAGACAAGCAGGGTTCCTTTTTTGGTCATGATGCAGATGGGAAAAGTGCCTTGGAAACCAGTTGCACAAGCTTGGTTTGTGGGGTGATAGATTAGAGGAAGAAAAGAAATGGATTTTGCCCAACTTGGCTTTAGAGAAGAGAGCTGTGGAGACCATCACTGTTTTAGTTAATTTAGAGCCAGATATCAAGAAAAAATTCTATCAGGGTTATATGTGAGGTAGGATGAAGATAATAGTTTGCTAAACACAGGTTAGCAACGAAGGGCCAGGTTCTTGAATTTTCATTTTTAGATACATAGGCTGACATGAGACTGTCCCAGTGGCCAGGGGCAACAGTCTGGGCAGGCTTTACTAGCATGAGCCATAGAGTCTGCCCCGCCAATCCACCACTATGTGGAAACTGCCCCATCACACTGCATATGTGCTCCCCCAGTACACCATATATACAGGAGGCCCCTCCCTGCCAGCTTGCCAGCTGTGGTCTCCCCCAACAGCAGGGGCTGCACCACACCACCTCACCCCTGGGGTGGGTGCAGGAAGTAAAACCTGGAGTGGTTTGTAACTGAGATCCCAGCTAATGCTGCATGTGCAGTGATGGGGGAGTGGCAGTCAGGTGGAAGTCTGGCGGCTGCCTATTAAACCTTTTCAGCCCACGAGCTGCCAGTTGGATAGCCCTGAGCTAACAACCGAAGGACCGCTTCTCTCCTAACCCTGCCATGCAAACTGGGAAGGTTTCTGTGGTGGTTATCAGAAAAAGTCTGTTCTTTCTCCTTGTTCTGGCAGATACTTGAGATCTGACATTAATAGGAAGTATTGCCTTCCCTTGTCAATGTTACATACAGAAATGACTGTTGGGTATTGATAAGTAGGGTTCCTTTCTAGATTCAGAAAGGGAAGAATTGATGAAACTTAATTTTTATACAATTAACAGGTTGCAAATCAGTGTACATGATTAGAAAAACATATTGAGTAGGTGTATCTTCTTTCTACATTAAGTTTTACAAAATTTTAGTTCATGTAGTAAAACTGTTTGGCTAATGAGGATTAATGCATGTGTTTTGTGATGATTTCCAAACTATAAAGGCAAGTATAGCCATCATGTCCACCATGTGCTGGAAGAGAAGGGGATATAGCCCTCCAGGGAGTAGATTCTCCTTCTTGGGCTTTACAGGGATTACCTACATGTCAGGATGGAGCTCCAGGGCCAGTGGTTCCACTAATAAGCTACCTATACGCCCCAGCTGTACAGAGAGTGGGCAATATGGGCAAAAGGCCATGTTCAATCTCAGCAAACTCGCAACTTTTTTTCCTCCTCTCTTCTTCCACTAAAACATGGGATATCCTCAGCTGCCAATTCAGTTAGGCTGAGTGCTGCAGAGGCCATTTGCTTTGAAATGAGCATGTGTTGGACAACCACCTGGGTTTTTCTCTCATAAATTACCTGCAATTTAAATGTAATTTGCTCTAATTCCTAGAGAGGCATCTCCTGTATGGACGCCCAGCAGTGCTTTATCGTACAAAGTATAATATCTTACATCACCATGACTTTGAAAGTGGCTACAGTGAAACATTCCTGATGCCTCTTTGGACTTCATACACTATTTCAAAGCAGGTCAGTTTTCCCTTCACTTCTGAAAATGACATGCAGGATCCCAGGTGGAATTTGTGTTATTGCCATGGGTAATGCTGAGTTTCATTAGAAAGAGCCGCTCCCATCTTCCAGAAAATATGGGGTTTTAAAGCTCAAAGATTCTGTGCGGTTTTTTCTTTTTCTTTTCTTTTTATTTTAATTTTTTGCATCTCTTCTTAATGGGTAGGGATTTGTTTTCCTTTAATGAAATGTCTGGCATAATCAGCTACCACAGGTTGTTTCCAGCAGTGATTTCTGTTACTATTGGTAAAAGGGAGCTCTCTGACAGTTTCAAGGGCAAATGTGAGTAGTAGAGAGTTATGAGATGTAAAGATGTGGTGGGTATATTTTATTCAACAAAGTGTCTTCCAACACACCTGTTGAATATTTGGAATTGCTGTGCTTTAAATAAAATGATCTTCTCTGATGTCAAGACTAAGCAAATCATAGTCTTGTTTAGTAACTTATTTTTGTCAGGTAATATTAATGAATGCTTCTATGTGCGTTTTCAATGTAGGCGGAGGTTTCTGGTATCCCTGAACATTTAACCAACTGCGTGAGGCCTGATCTGCGCATTTCACCAGGAAACAGTCAGAGCTGTGCAGCCTACAGGGCAGATAAACAATTGTCATATGGATTCCTTTTCCCTCCCCGTAAGTTTAGCAGGGATACCTGTTTAATACCTCATAGTTTGTTGCATCCTGTACACAGTTACTTTTTTATGCTAAGAGGGTTTTTTTCAGCTTTTCTTTTTAGATGTTAAAGAAAACCTTAGCTAGGAAAAACTAGGCACACATGTGTAGGAGCTGAGGTTTTTAATGCCACTTTGAAAAGAATGTTTGACAGCAAAAGTAAGTTTGTTTTGGCTTGTGGTAAGACTGGAGTATCCCTAAAAAGCACCAGCTAAATGCAACTCCAAGTTTTAACTTTACATGATTTAACTACTGCATGCATCTCTGCATCTCAAATATGTTCAGTAATTTAACTAGCAATTCAGAAAATTGTATCTAATTTATTGTAAAGACTGCTTAAGAGGCAACTCAGCCAGTTTAGGATTCCCAACATGGGAAGAAGATACTAAGTCTGTGCAAAAAGCTTTGGGTACTGATTTGATTCAGAGGAGATTCAGCCTTCCAGCCTCCTCCCGCTCACCCAACCCATGGCTAATTCACCTCACCTGGGCACAGCTCCTGGTTCCTTTAAAAAACAAAACAAAACCCTGCACTAACCAGCTGCTACAGCAACCTCAGAGCTTCTGGAGGCTCATGGAAGAGCCTCCCACACAGTGCAGGGAGGGCGGGGGCAGCAGGGATAACCCCTCCTGGCAGGAGCTAGTGAGTGTGGGGCTTTTCTTTTTTTTAAAGAGTTGGGATGTTGAGGCCAGGCTGGGCAGCCATGGGGAAGACTGGGAAAGTGGGTGGGGGATAGGGGCTCATGGCAGAGCCCTCCCATACAGCATGGGACGGAATGAGATGGCGGGGATTGCCCCCCTAAATGCCAGCATCCAGTGAGTGCAGGGCTTTTTTCTTAAAAGAGCCGAGACATTGGGGCCAGGTGGGGCAGCCATTGAGGGGGCTGGGAGAGTGGGTGAGGGATGGAGGCTTGTTTGGTTTGGAGATTCAGCTGAATCAATTTGGCACAGCAATTCAAATCATTGAATCAATCTGGCACAGCGATTTGAATCACTGAATCGATTCAGCACAGTGATGCAAATCGCTGAATTAAATCACTGTCCGCTGAATCGGCCGAATCTGAATCCAAAGCGAATACTTGCTGCTTTGCACAAGCCTAGAACATACTGCTAGGAGAGGGCTCTTTCATTTGGTTCAGAAAAACTTGGAAGGATTCCAGTGGCTGGAATTTGAAGGTAGGCCAATTAAAATAGAAAATAAGACTCAAACTTTAACCAGCCATTGAAACATCACTTGGCATCATTAATGTAAGTATGGGTTCCCTTTTAAGAAGGGTAGTTGAAGCAGAAGTAATCAAGCTAGATGCAGAGGTAATATGCTAGATTTCTATGGCCAGGTTATTTATAAAATTAGATTATTGCAGTGGTCCAAACAGTCATAAAGACACAATTTCCCTCATGAGGTACTTTGCTTTCCTTTCTTTTGTTCTTTTGCCAAAGAAAGAGTGTGTGTGTTACAACTTGTTAGAAGTTGGGAGATCATTTAGAAATTGAGATGCTATTCTCCCTTGGATTTGCAAACCCGCTGTTTTTAAATAAGTGAAGTTGCAGCATAGCTTTCACACCTGTTAGAATGTGCACAAGTAGCTAAAACCCTGACTGCTCCATTAGATATCGAAAGATTTAAAGACAAAAGCCCTATTATTCCAGTCCAGCTGCCATGGTAAAAATAGATGAAACTGTGTTTATTATATGATGCCAAAATTTGGATTTCCATTTAAAATGCAATCTTCCTTTTGATTACTGTCTGCCACATTCTTATTTAATTCAGCATATGTTTCCCTAAATCTCAGAGGCTTACCTTTAAAAGCTGTCTTGTTTATATTCTTTGTTTTATAATTTTCAGAATTAAGTTCCTCTGCAGAAGCTAAATATGATGCCTTTCTAATAACAAACATCATCCCAATGTATCCTGCCTTCAAAAGTAAGTACTACACCTGTAGTGGTACAGTTGGTTACACACATCCTTCACTAATTGGTATGGATATCTTCTACAAATATGGCTCATACACTGTGAAGTGAACAAATTTAGCCATTTTTAGTAGATAATTTTCAGTTGGCCTCAGCCAACGGCTAATGCCTGTGGATCTGTGTAGATTTAAACTAAACAGGTTTATCACCGATTAATCTAACCAAAAGGAAAAGAAACAATTTGAGTAAAAATAAGATGAGACCTAAATCAAATCAAAATCCATGAGGCTTGAAAAATGTTCCATGACTTTCCTTTGTTTGTGCACCCCTTTGCTTTCTAGCTTTGGCAGGAGATACAAAAACCATCAGACTATTCTGGTGGCATTTCTGGCTTGGCTAGAATTGGGATGCCTTGGAAAAGTCTCAACAGCTGGCTCTTATAAGATTTCCAACTTAAATTCTAGACCAGAGAGGTTTGGATGAGCTTCAAAATTCCTGGAGGATTTTTCAAACCAAACAAGGGGCATTAGGAAGCCTGTGGGTAGAAACAAGTGGTAATGTCTATAGGATTTTTAGCAAAGGTAGCAAAAGGACAATTATTTGACCTCCCCATAGCACAAAAGCATTACTGAGAACACATCCTAAAATCATGATTTATCAAAGTGGAATTTCCAGGAACATCAACGCAGGAAAAAGCAAGCATATTGTGGTAGCATCCCTCTTTATTGGATGTTGAAGGATCCCCTAGCAGTAAGTGGGTGGGTCAAGGCTGTGGTATGAGTGAAACAGAGACACTTGCAGCCATCCTATGTGTGCTGTAATCTGCTTCTCCTCCAGGGCTGTCCCATTTTTATAACTATCCCCCTCATACAGCCCTCTGCTGGGTCTAGAGGATCAAGGGTCCACGATCACTCCACAAGATTCAATTATATTAATAATGATTCCTGTAGTACTAAAACTGGGATACCCTACAGAGAGATTACAGCAAGTCTCTGTCTAGAAGGCTTCAAAGCCTACATTGAGGGAAATGGGAGAATATATGAATGGGCAGGACAAAGGCCAAACAGTCACATGACTGAGAGGCTGTGGTTATATGTTACCTGTTCATTCCTTTCTTTCCCTTTTTTAATACAATTGAGCGTGTTCTCTGTTCTAAATCAAGGTGTTTAAAAACTGAGAAAGAAAGAATATTGATAATTCTGTTCCATAGTAGCTTAATCCACATCGTTCAAAAAGAAACTTCTTTATCATGATGTGTTTTAATGCAACTCAGTCATTTCAGAATTCATCTAAAATTAGACAAATATGTATCTTAGAATTTAACTGAAAGGAATGTGCCTCTTGGGCTTTGCTGGACTTCCCTTTAATCATAGTACTCTTGAGACTTCCTGACCTTTTCAGAGTGGGAGGAAAAAGATATTGATCACTGTGCCCTGCTACTAAAAGTACAAAGGGAGTGCTTACAAAGAGCCAAAGACATCAAAAGTGCATGTGAACCCTTGGTTTTATAGCTAGTGGCAGAACAGCATGCTCTCTGTATACTGTCTACTGCAATACTAGCCTTTGAATGGTACTGTGTGTTTCTTTTTATCACTGTTCAGGAAAAAAATTGAGAGAGAGCAATGTAGTAGGCAATAAATCTATGATTATGTTTCTGATTGCTGCAGCTGTAATATGGATGGCTGCCCTTTGGATGTTATCTTTGCCTGAAAAGCATATATAAAAACCAGTATTTAAACTTTTTTTTCTCATTTGCTCAGTGAAGATAATCTTGTGTCTTTGTGCAGAGGTCTGGAATTATTTTCAAAGAGTTTTGGTGAAGAGATATGCGACTGAACGAAATGGCGTCAATGTGATAAGTGGGCCAATCTTTGATTATGACTATGACGGTTTACATGACATCCCAGAAAAAATAAAGCAGTAAGAGTTCTGTATTTTAAGTGTATTGAATGTTCTCAATGAAATGAAATGAAATGACTAAAATATTGGTTTCTAATTTACAATAGCTGGTATTTAGGGATGAGATGCAAATTACCTTGGGGAAAGGTAAGAACTAAGGTTCCTTAAAGCAATAACGCTGAAGATGGATGTGCTTGAAAGTCTGTGTTTTCTGATTGTAACATATCTTGACAAAAGGTTGCTCTTCAGCAAAAATGTCCTTTTGGGTGGGACGGCGGTAGGTGGAAACAAGGAACTGCACACCCCTAGAGGGTAACCCCCACTGGGGACTTGGAAAAAAAAAAAAAAAGCTCTGACTGCTTTCCTCCCACAGTAGTGACTGCAATTGTGGTGTGTCCACACCACTGCACTTACTCTGGATCCACCCTTGCACACCACTGATTTGCCATGCCCCAGGCTTCAATGTCCTTGGACATGCCATGCCTTCCTTTCCTGCTCAGCTTGGGAAGCTGCAGCTTAACTGCTTGCAGTTCAGGAGATGGCGCATATGGAACAGCTGAGTGTGTATAAGGACACTGCTCTGTGACCTGCTAAGTTTGCACTGTGGGCATGCCCTTAAAATTTGTGTATCTTCTATATTTGAGGCTTTTTCACTATCCAGTAACTGTTACAGTGATAGTTCATTTTGTGAGTGTGCGATAAAACCTGCTGACACTTAGCTGTGATCTGATCTTTACTCACCATAGTGAGGGAGAAGGAAGAAAATAATATGGTTGTAGATCGTTGAGGTAGATTTTGGGGTGCAGGGACCCCTGCTTAAACTTGCAGAGCCTAAAGTTTGGGTTGTCTGTCTTAGAGAGAAGCTATAGTTCAATCACATGCAATCAGATTTATACAGAAATTAATGGATGAAATAGTATGCCTTGTGTTGTAAAGGAGCTGAGCCACATGAAGGAATAGCTACTGTAGGCCAGTGTCCAAAGTCCTAGTTCCTGGATTCATGCAATCTCTTCGTAATCTCAGTTTTCATTTTAAGAAAAGAAGCTTCTCAGGCTGGGAAGAAAGCTGCAAACAGCCAGAAACAATAGCCCCAAGAGTAAGAAGGGCAAAGGAAAAACCTCTTAGGGAAGGAAGAGTTATCAACACCCCCAGTAGTGGACTCTATAGGTTCTTTCTGGCATTAAACATCAGTGAATAATCTCTGCCCAGGGAATCACAGGTGTAATGAGGTTATTCTGGTAACAAGGAATGACCAGAGTGCAATGAGGCACTTTGGCTACTTTCACCATGTCAGAATGGAAAGATTCATGATCATAGGTCTGCTGTGCTAGCTTTATTCTGCCTGAAGCTTTCTCAGAGGGCAGATGAATATTCAGGTCAAGCCAGTTCTCTCAGAAAGAGAAAGACTAAATAATATGAGTCCTTATACTTGAAGAATGAGTCTCTTTGCACATATCTTTGGTAAGCACAGTAATAGAAATGTTGTAAAAAGAATTGGTAGACAACAATTATCAATTCATTTTAGGATTAATTCTAGAATGCTGCAACCTTGTATCTTGGTAGCTATGATTGTCTAGGGACTATGTGAGAAACAGCATTCATTAAGTAATGTGTTTCTTGGACCTGCTATAGTGGATAAAATATCATAGATCCAATAGGAGATATAATTAAGCAACACCTGCCTCTTGCACTTGCTGATAGTAATACAGAAATTGCAGGATTATAGTGTACTATCCACTTACAGTTTACTCACATCCTAATAATGAGTTAGACCTCTCTATAGAGGTGGAGATGAGCAGTTTGGCAAAATTAAATAGAAACTGTTGGACTATTTTGGCTGTCTAGTAGACTCTCTAAATATTTTGTTTTTGTTTTCCCCTAGGTTTGTGGAAGGCACTTCAATACCGGTTCCAACTCACTACTACAGTATCATAACTAGTTGCTTAGATTTCACTCAACCTGCTGATAAGTGCGATGGACCACTCTCTGTTCTTTCTTACATATTTCCTCACCGTCCTGATAATGATGAGAGCTGTAATGTAAGTTCAACTAAGCTCTGCTTTTTAATAATTGCTTTATGCAGCCAGTAGCTGTGGGCCTAGTAAAATCCCATGTAGTAATAATTGTTTAAAATGTTAATCCCTTTTGAGCAGCAAACCTAAAATGCCTTGCCACAAGGTCAGTAGACCGATGGCATAGCTGGGAGTATAACTGAGCAGTCCTGATTCCATTTCTAACATCCTGCTCTAAAGTTTAGATGTTTTTGCTGCCATGGGACATGGTTTTGCACAAGGCTGTTGAGCTTGGTAGTGGCCAGTGGGCTACACCCCCTGTGGGCTGCAATAGCAACGGCTGCTTGCCATGGGGCCATACTAATGCAGTTCATGGGGCAACTAGGCCACACTAACGCAGTTCATGGGGCAACCAGGCCACACTAGGACAGTGTATGGGGAAACCAGGTGCTCCCTGCTGCACTGAGCGTATGGCACTCTCTGCCTCCTGCTGCACCAGCTATGTGGGCACTTCCCATCCCCTTGCTGCACTGGGCACATGAGTGCTTCCTAGATGTGCAGCCTAGATGTTTTCATGGTGTTCAGTTTCCTTGTGAAGCTACAATTGGATCTTTACTTTTTCCTAGTGTCTACCTGCCATGACATTCTAGGAACAGTAGACAATATTGTTACAATTAAAATGCAGAAACATGCAAAGGAAAACAAAACAAAAAGTAAAGCATCCGGCTAGTATTAAAAATGAATCACTGAAGCCTGTTGATGACAGCATGCCAAATGCTTGCTGTTGTTTCCAAAATGCATCTAGATAAGAGGTTGGAACTGATACTGTTTACTTAGGATAGCAGAGACAAACAAATGCTCTTTCCATTATTGCATTCACTTCCAGTGAAAAGCTTCTGCTCTTAGATCAAAGCAAGACACTCTGCTATGTCAGAAGCTCAGAAAGTATGGTAGATCCAGGAGCAGGTCCAGGACACTGAAAAGGAAGGGTGCAATACTGGTGGAGAGCTTCATGCACCTATATCCAGATTGGGCCCATGGCAGTGAAAAGGAGTGGGACTGCACCCCTGCACCCTGCCCCTGGATCCTGTCCTGAATGGATCCAGTCCACTTAGAACTTCTACAGTTTAACACATATATGTTACACATGAGACCAACACAGAGAGTTAATGCAGTCTCCTATGCACCCATAACCATGGGCACTGAATTCAGCAGACATTGCAAGTATCATATGTAGGCAGCTATTTTTAGACTTGTCCTTCTGCCTGAAGTTAGTCTTTCCTTCCACAGCTGTTTGGACTCCTGCTCACAGACTACTCACTGTAGGTTGTCAGGAATCTGCTTCCTGAATAAACACATCAACATTATAGGTTTTATATTGACACAAAAAACTAGGGCTCCCATTTGAGCTGCAGATGGAAATAATGTTTCCAAATCTATCTATAATACACCTGGAACACTATCCATGTTCTCATCCATCACATATCTTTCTCATTCAGGGCCTTCCTTTTGAAATTTACCTCTTTGAGGAGCCCTCTCCATTAATAATCTCTATGAACTGATTAAGTTTCATTTTATTTGGACTGTAAACTTCTGGGGCAGGGAATGTGTTTGATCAGAATGACAAAAATTGTACAAAGTATTCCTGATGAGCTCTCGTGTCTTCTACACTGGCACTGATACATCAGTTTCTACTGGGAAAACCTTGTCTGATGCATCATAGGATTGCATGTGTCTTTTTTTACAGCTACAAGATATTAATGGTTCATATCATCCTGTGTGGGAGTAATGCACCCCAGCCCTTTCCCTCCTCTGGGATTTTTCAACTAATGAGCTTTAGCTACCAGAACAAATGCTTACTCTCTGTACTACTTTGTTCTTCCTACTGCTGAATTTCATCTTCTTCTATTATTTCATCCCTCAGGGTCATTCAGCTCCTCTTTTTTTGTATTGCTAGTATCTCCTAATTGCATGTCATCAGCAAGTTTCACCAGCCTTGTCTCACAGGGTCATTAGTCAAAATATTAATAAAGGTTGTTAAGATGGGGTTGAGTGCATATCCATGAACCTGGAATTTCCTCTTTCAAGACAACTCCTGGCCTCCCCTTTATTTTATCCCTAGCTTATCTCCCAACCATACCATAACATCTTCTCTAGCTCAGTTAATGAGTTCCCACATGGTACTTTATCAAATACTTTACTGAAATCCATTAAATACACTGCATTTCTTTTGTCTAGAAAATTGGTATTTCCTATCCAGGAAATCAAGATTAGTCTGGTATGATCTCTTTTGGGTAAACCCCTGTTATATTTTAAGCAATTTAGAATGTATTGCCATACCTTTAATTATTCCTTCCTTTAAAATGTACTCTTAAGGCTGTTGCTGTTGTAGTCAGACTACTGGGTCTAAATCGCTTACTTTGTTTCCCACCCTTTAGAAGGCCTATAGCCAATGAAGGTTCCTCTTTATATCCTGCAAGTAAAGCTAGCAGTGTGCTGCCCCTGTTGTTTTAAATAATAAACGCATTCTTAATATCCTGTTAAACACACTCAGCTGTTCACATCTCATTACAGAGCAACCTATTAAATAGCAGTTAGATAGCTGCTGCAGTTGCTCTTTATTGCATGCAATCAGCTGTTTGATTGAAATTTCCAGGGTGTTTACTAGTGTGCAACCCCTGCTTTGCTCCACCATGAGCAGCACTGGACTCCTGTGGTCATGGGGAGGGCTCAGAGCATCTTCTTCTGCCAGCCAAGAGGGATAACAAAGGTTGAGTGGACACTGGACCTTCCACTGAATTTAATTTCTATACAGCACAAATTGGGAACAAGCAGCTGAAATGAAGGTGGTTAAACTGCATGTACATAAACTGCATAGGCCATCTAGCTCTGCACTGACATTGGGCATATAGCATTAGTTCAGTATGGCCCCTATGTACAGCAAGGACCCACACTCCGTGTTGCCTAGCAAAAATCCTTACTGCTGGACCTTCAGCTTCATGCCCAGTTGTTTCAGGTAGGTATCTGTACTAGTCTGAAGTCAGGCAGCCAGCAGGGCACGGTGACAGAAGTCTAGACTGGAACAGCACATTGATTTTTTTCCAGGGACTCATATTTGACTTTGTGCAAAACTTGGACTAGACCTCAGTTACCAGCCCTGTGACTTACATTTCTGAGATAACAACACATTTGAAAGTTCCTCCAGGGGGCTAGAATTTATATCACATATTCAAAGGAGATTTTTGTTTGGGCTCTAAATTGGATTTCAATTAAGCCTAGACATTAGAAAAACACAGCGGTGTATTAACTTTGCTGTAGTCAGTTTGTTGAGCCTGTTCACACCATAACAAGTTGTTCTCCAGTCCTGAGAACTGAACTTGAAGCCAGAAATTTTGTACTCTTGTATTTGCCAAGCAGAGCTCCTGGAGCTCTGCAACATTAGGTTAAAGGGGCTGCCCTTTCAGTTTGTCGCTAATCTTACTTTGTCCCACAGCCTTCTGTTTTCATATTGACATGATTCTGGAGTTGGAAAACATGGCATATCAAAATAGGCAAGTGCCAGGTCACAGAAATGTACTTTAGAACTGCACTCTGTAATCTCCTCGGTGCTTCGTGCCCACGTTGTGTAAACGATCACTCCCCTCGCTTCCTGGCTATCACAGCATGACCCACAAGCCTCACCTGTGGGGTGTCTGTTTTTGGTAGGGCTAAGCTCTGTTTGCTGGCATGGGTTTAACTTTGTTCAGGAGTGTTATCAAGTTCATAAGGAAGATGTGAGACTCAGGAATACATCTAGAAACTAGGCACTTTGTCATTTGTATTTTTATTATGCATCCTTTAGGGATAGAGTTGGTCTGTTCTTCACAAGATGCAAATTTATGCCTGAATTGTCATGAGTAGCAGAAAAAAGAATCTTGGAACCATGGTTAAGTGCTGCGTTTTTGGGGGATGAAACAATTCAGTGGAGTGCAGGTCCTTCATTTTTTATGATTTTGCATTCATGGGCAAATATCCTGTGAGTATTTTTTTGTTAGACAATTAGACAATGTCTAAATTGTTTTGTTAGACAATGCATCATATTATTACTCTGGGTATTTCGGTAATGATGTTTTACAACTAATTGATGGAAAACAAAGGCCTCGTTCCTGCACTGTGATCTGTGTGATGGACTGTAGCACTCCTCTGGTTCCCAGTACAGAACCAGGGTCTTAAGTTGACTTCAAGAAGACTTTAAGCAGTCCTCCTTCCTCAAATTTTGTGCAAGATTGGGGAAAGATCAGGGACTAAGGCTATTGTATTTCTGGATACAGAGAAGAGTTTGTGTTTAGCTTACTGAGGGCAAGCCTAGGCTTCAGGGATAATGCCTTTCATTCTGAAGGCACTGAGGTTTGCAGTCCTGATCTCTTTTGGATGCTGATTCCACAGTTGTACACCTTTCTGAGAGAGGTCTATCCCTACCATTTTCTTGAACTTGACACGGTCCATTGGAACAACTGAATTGTTTGTCTTGGTTATGTGGAAGGCCACTCACCCGACTGTATAAATTCAGGCAAAAACTGGTAAACTGAAATCAAGTCTAGATTGATTATAAACATGATGTTTCAATGCTTCTGAGTTTTCCTACAGTCAGGTCTTGATATTTTATCTCAAGGTGCCATGTTCAGTTTAGCTGGCAAGCATATATAGCATTTTTGATGGGAAAGATTTTGTGGTTTGAAGATGGCCCTGAGGGGCTATCACTTACCTTAAAGTGAGGTTTAGAGGAGATTAAAAGAGTATTGTGGCATTACCTGTTCAGGTAAGGAGGTGCTGATCATGTCAGAAGTCTGGTTAGCTAATATTTAGAATTTGAGCTCAAAGCTCAATCAGGACAAGAGTTTATTAACAAACTAAAGTGAGTTGCTTTCTTGAATTTTTGATACAAAATGGCAAAAGTCAAAATTGAATCAAAGGACTAGAAGGGACCTGGAAGGTCATCAAGTCTGCTCCCCTGCAATGGGCAGGAGGTTATTGGGCTCAGACAAGCTCAACAAGGTGCTTGTCCAGCCTCCCCTTGAACACCTCCAAAGATGACGCCTGCACCACCTCTGCTGGGAGTGTGCTCCAGATTCTAGTTACCCTTATTGAAAATAAGTTTTTCCTTATGTCCAGCCTTAATTTTTCCTTGATTAGCTTGTGCCCATTGGTCCTTGTCCTCCCAAGGGGTGCTTTCCTGAAAACTTGCTACCCTAAATCTTGGTGCTCACCCCTGACATACTTGTAGGCAGCTATCAAGTCACCTCTCTGTCTTCTCTTACTCAGACTGAATAGACCCACTTCCCAGAGTTTCTCCTCATAGGACCTATCTTCTAGGCCCCTGATCATATGGGTGGCTCTTCTCTGTACCTCCTCATGAGCTATTGAATCATTTTTCAAGAATACCCAGGATTCGAAATACAGGGAGGGAGGGCTTGGGGAGGCTTAACTCCACTGCTCCCCAGATGTTTATCTACAAAAGGTGTTTTGTAAATGCCCTTTGAAGATTAGAACTGAGAGATTGAAGAGAGAGGGGTTGTGTTGTGAGAAGTGTGCACCACACATTTTTGAGTAATTGGGTATTTATGTCTTTGATAGATATTAAGTGTGTGTTCCTTCTGGTACAGTTGTTTGCTTTATCCTATGTGTTTTCCATAAGGGCATTCAGTCACCCTCCTCAACCACTGGATGAGATATATTTTATTTCTGGAGGTGTAGGTGTAAGATCCAGGAATTCTGATTAGTTCTGTTGTGGGGTGCAGTTATTGTGGGAGCGGTGGAGATGTTGGTAGGTTTTTACATTCTTTGTCCCAGCATGATCTGGATCCATTCAGTATGCTGTAGGCCATAGGAAATTGGCTGCTGGTGATGAGGTTGGTGAGTCTCAGTGCCTGTTTAAAGGCTGGGATGGGCGGTTCTGGAAAGATCTCTTTCAAAAATGGGTCATCTTCTAGCATGAGTTGCAGTTGTTTGAAGATTTTCTTTATAGGTCCCAGGGAAGGATGGTACGCCATAACTAATGGTGTGTGATTTGTGAGGATTTTCTTTTTGTACTGTAGCAATTCTTCATGTGGTATCCAGATGCCTCTTCCAAAAGTGTGATCTATCTCTCTGGAGGAGTGTCCTTGTTGAGTGAAAGCCCTGTTGAGACTTGTGAGGTAATGATCATTTCCATTGTTTCCATTTCAGAGTTCAGAGGACGAATCCAAGTGGGTTGAAGATCTCCTTAAGATGCACACTGCACGAGTGCGTGACATTGAACAGGTCACAAGCTTGGACTTCTTCCGAAAGAC
Organism: Caiman crocodilus; assembly: GCA_030014935.1. Classification (NCBI taxonomy): domain Eukaryota; kingdom Metazoa; phylum Chordata; order Crocodylia; family Alligatoridae; genus Caiman; species Caiman crocodilus. The sequence goes on from JAGPOW010000261.1 coordinate 20,601,591, forward strand.
CAGTCGAAGCTACACAGAAATTCTCTCCCTAAAGACATACCTGCATACGTTTGAAAGTGAAATTTAACTCTCTAACCGTACTCAGTACATCCCTTTATCAACTGGTGTATATTTTTATATTGTTTTTATATTTATTAATTTGAAACCAAGACCTTAAAAATATTAGTATTTTACTCCTATATCAAATCTTAAATATTAAGCTCTTGTGTCAGTTGTTTTGTTCTCTAATGTTTAATGTAGGTATGTTTTTTGGTTTCTTAGCAGTGTTTGTAATACTGCAGCTTAAGTTGTTAGAGCTTTTAAGTGGTGCTGCAGGATTGATATTTGCATTGAGGAAACATTAGTTTTTCAGTGCTCTGTTGCCACATTTGTAGTCCTGTGTTGTGTATCAAAATACTGAACATGTAAAATTACACTCATTTACTGTGTTAACTATGTGACAGACATATTTAAACCCTATAGACAAATAGAATTTTAAATATAATAAACCACACATTCAGTTTTTTTTCTTAATGTCTGTCTTTTGCTTCCCTTTTGCAGACAGTATTAAAATTTCAGGGATATAACCACGTCCTACTCATGACCTGAAGCCAATTTCTTATGCATGCAAGTGTAGTCCTGCTATAGGAAGTTACTGTGAATTGTAGACCCAGACATCCTTCCTAATATGTTAAGTATGCAGGTCATGATATGGACGCACATGGCAGTAAATACCGGCTAGAAATCATGTTACTGAGGGGGTGGGAAAGTGACATTAGTGACTTCCACCATCAAAGCAGCTCAACCACATATGGGCACTCTGGCCATTCACTGCACATCAAAACACAGGAAAAGGGAAGCTGGGGAAGGTCCTGGTAGTTAATCTATATAACATCATCTCACATCTCAAAAGGCCAGTAAAGATTAAAGGTGATTCTGTCAGTACTGATTCCAGTAGAAACTTGTTCACTCATTTGCGCCCCACTTCATGCACTGATGGGAGGTGGGACAAGCATGTCACTGAAGGAAGCCCATTTTGAAGAGAATCAGCAGTTAGCATGAGGGGTAGAGAGAAGCTCTGGTGCCCCATTTCTTTATGCAGATGGCCCAAATTGATTTTCCCATACAGCAAGTTAAATATGTTTTTGAAGGTAGACTGTTTCCCTCAATCATTTATACATCTGTCTTTGTGTGTGCTGCAAAGGGAAAACATGATTTGAATTGGTGGACAAATGGTTTGGGTTGAGGTGGATGCCTATACAAAATTGTCTGTTCAAATCTGCAGAACAAAACCAAATTTGACTCCTTTCTAGAAATGTTCACCTTGCTATGTAAGTGCAGTGAAAACTAGTAGACGGATATTAATCATAAATCGATGAATAGCTTCCTGGATAAAAACCAAAGGTTTTCAGTGCTTTTGAGTTATCCTGCAGCCAGCTATTGAAATTCTGCATAAAGATGCTGTGTGCAGTCTATTTGACAAGTGTATGAAACAGTATTTCATAGGAATGATGTTGGGTGAAATTCTAATAACCAAAAAGAAGTAAGTGTCCGGGATTTGTTTAAGAAACATTTTATTCTTGCAACTTGAAAGTCGTCTCTTGTGGTTGTCTGGTAGCTTGGAAGTATTTTATTTTTGTGTAGGCTACAGGCAAGGCTCCCTGCTACTTGCAAACTGAATTCTTACACGTCCCACAAAGGGTATGTCCCTGTGATTGAAAACAGTCTTTGGTTAAGACCTGATTTCCCTGAAACTACTATAACGATGATATTATGTGGACTCAAATAACCTACGTCTAAGACCACCAATACTGCTTTTCTTTGATCTTCAGCTCAACTTCTTTAATGCAACCCAACAAATTATGTAATCCCTTCATTACCATCCAAAGGAAAAATAAACTAAGATATAAACAAACAGTGGGGGATCTCTAAAAGGCCTGCTATGTTTTAGCCATGGATTGTAGAAGTGTCCTTATCCTTCTGAAGGCTCTTCTGTGAGCAATTTCAATATTTTATTGCATTTTTTTCACTGAATAATAGTGATTTAAAGACAATTGCATAGAAGAAGAATGGGAAAATTTAACTCCCCAGTTTCATATTATCAGAACAAAGAACATGATTTGGATGTCATTGTGTTTACTGCAGGGAAAGGTATAGAGTTTTTCACTCTTTGTCCTACCTTGTTATATAGTATTGCTTGGTGTTGTTAAATGTCTGGGGCAGACTTGAGTATGCTCTAAAACGTCTCTGCAGACTTTTGCTGTGGCATACTCCTCTTGCCATCACAATGTGTAAGGGTCAGTGTAAAGCTGGTACCTTGAAAAGCTCTTCCAGCTCTCTCAAAGCAACACTGTCCCTCTACAAGAGGTGTAATTGCCCAGTTCTGTGCTCTGGGCAGCAGCAGTGCATGGTGCTGGAGCAGTAGCTGTCGGTTCACTGCTGCAGGGGGTTGTTACCTCTTTTTTTTGCTGCTGATGTGTCGAGCAGCCATTTAAACACTGTTTTTTAGCAGCAAAAAAAAGAAAGGCTGTCTCCTTCCTTGGCAGTGAACTTCCAGGCATTGCTTTGGCACCATTCACCACCACTCCCTCCAAGGCACTGTGCACTGCCACTGCTGCTCTACTCTCCATGCTGCTAGAGGTGCTGCAGGGAAGGTATAGGAAAAGGAGGATGGTGGTATTGGGGGCTGAAATGGAGACACCCTCTAGCTCCATTCTGGTGTCCCTCCCTCCCCACTTCCTGTGCTCTTCTTGTCTACCCATCATTACACTACTGCCCTCTGAAGGAAGAACAACCAAATTTTCTCTAAGTCAGCAACTGGCTTACTGCAATGTATAGCAAGGAGGGACTTTTTTGTTCCACTCCCTTTGGACCAATTTGAACATGATATTTTATATGCATTTGTTTTTTATGCACTTCACTTCCCACCAGAACCTTGAAGCTGTGCTTTCATAATGTTGATACTCCTCTGGTTTCTATGGTTCCCCATCATGACAATGACTGCTTAGTTTCCCATTCATGTGGAAAAGATCCCTGATTTTTTTGTAGGAACTGGTTACATAAAGCAGAAATTTATGTTAATTGAAACCAGAGATATTTATTACTATACTGATTTGTGGGTATGACTGGAGACAGTCCAGGCTTCATGCAATTGTTAATGAAAGGAAAGCAACAGAGGCCTTGCATGTCAAATTGTGTTATTTAGCTATGGGGAAAAAATCCTTTGTAGCTAGTAAAACTAGTCTTGCCATTTTTAAGACCCTTTTTATTTCAGCATGCAAATGTAGAGCCCATATTTCCCACAAAACGAGCATTTGAAAGGTGTCCACTTTAGATTAACGTGACTTTTTTGAGATTGGATTTTGTCAAAACCTCTTTGACGTGATCTACTAATCAGTCCACCAATATTACTCTCTTACAGGAAATAAAAGAGCTTCAATGGGACTCTGCTCCCAGGAGAAAAGTTTACTCTCATATCTATGGTTATTACAGCTCTTTTCGTTACTGAGGGGGAAAAAAGCCAACCCTTCTGTCATGGCCAGTTGGGTTAGATACAGTACGATTCATAACATGCCTTTACTGGACCGTTCTAGGTTCCCTTGCACATTACTCATTTTCAACCTTCACCTATTTTACAGGGAATCTAGCTTTAGAAAGAGGTTGCACTTCACCCAGAATGGCCTATGCTTCAGTTGAATGAAAGGAATGACAGAAATGTGATGGTTACCACCAGCTACATGATGGGACTACTCCCAAGAGTAAACTACTAATAGCAATCATGGCTCCAGGCAGTTACAGAGTAAGCCCTCTTACACAAGCCCCAGCATTTCCCCGCCTTGTCAAAGGGGTGGGTTCAGCCTTCTTTAGATGGAATGCCGATCGTGATGCAGGAAGTTGGGTACTTTTGAATTGTTTGTATCCTGAAATCCTCAGCATGATAAGCACAGAAACCCGGATTCAGGAGATGGCAGGACCTTGGCTGTAGAAAAGGTGTAGAGACTGGGCTGGGTTCTAACAGATGGATCTGTGTTTGTGTGCAGTACTTCTACCTCACTTTCCATCATCACATTTTAAACAAGCTTTGAATTTACCTTTTTAGAGAAGCAACCTCTGTGCTCTCTTATGAAACTGTTCTGCTGAGGTGGACTGCTTTCTTCTGAGTGGTGCTTTGGTCACAATGTCAAAACTATGCCTAAGTCATCTCCATGTACCCCTGAGATGGATAACTTGGTCAGCATGTGCATCTCTGAATTTGAGAGCGATCTAGGGAATTTTGATGCTTATGATAGCAATTGCTTGTGGCAGATCTCAGAGCATTGCTAACCTGCCTCTGTTCTGATCTAGTGCAACAGTTTGGTGATAATTATTAAACAGCTGTGTGTTTTGCTTAGGGATCCTGAACTGCTAATGTAATCATGAATTAATTAACTTTCACTCCACTTCTGTAAGGCAGCAATTATCTCAGGTTTACAGGCAATGACACTGAGGGGCAGAGAGGTTGTATGACTTGTTCCAGGATGTATACATAATGCAAGTCAGCAGAAAGTTGGGAAGAGATCCATGCACAGGGCTGAAATATGGGTCTTCTGCCTTTGGACCAGGATTGTGACGTTACTAAGTCTTCCTAAGGCAAGGCTGCCGCAGATAGTTTTTCCACAAATAAAGCAGCTCAACCATGTATGTGCTTATGGCACTCTCTGGCCATCCACTGTATCTCAAAACAGAAGAAAAAGGAAGCTGTGAAAGCCTGGTAGCTAATCTATATAACATCACCTCACTTCCCTAAAGACTAATAGATATTCTGTCGGTGCTTATTCCAGTGGAATTGGCATCATCTCATCAACACAAGAAAAGGGAAGCTGGGAAAGGTCCAGGCAAAACACGTAATAAGTTGCTGCAGTAGTGTAGACAGCAAAATGCTGAGAGTTATGTGACTTCAGAAGAACTTTGTTCATTGGTGAAGTGCTGAATGAATCCCTTGTAGGGCACATATCCAGTCCAACCAAATAACAAATCAAGTACTCATGGCAAACCCATACTCTGTTAATCTTCTCCCCAGTCTCCAGTATTTTCTGTATATCCATATCTATCTCTTCATATATGAAGCATTAGGCAGTCAGGCCCAGTGGCCTAATGGACAAGGCATCAGCCTCTGGAGCTGGGGATTGTGGGTTCAAGTCCCACCTGGGTTGACCAGTTGCTTTCTTTCCTGGAGGTTCCTGGAGGAGGTGCATGGCCCCACCAGGGGTGATGTGCTGCTGTATCTGGTCTTGGCCTTGGGGGGCAATCTGGTTAGAGGTCTCCAGGTAGGAGACTCCCTGGGAGATAGTGATCATTGCCTGATAGAATTTGCTGTCCAGTGCAGTGTAGCTAGGACCCACACTGTGACTAGGGTCCCAGACTTCAAAAGGGCCAATTTCAGAGAGCTCAGGAGGCTGGTTGAGGACACAGGTGGGCATTGCTTAAGAAGATGATCCTCCAAGCCCGAGGGCTGATTGTTCCTGCCTGATGCAAGATGGGCAAAAGTGCCTGGAAGCCCCCATGGCTTAATAGGGATATTTGGGGGACCCTGAGGGCTAAG
>JAGPOW010000261.1:20607250-20644185 GCA_030014935.1 Caiman crocodilus
AGCAGGTTTAGGTTGGACATTAGGAGGCACTACTTCACAGTTAGAGTGGCTAGGATGTGGAACCAGCTTCCTAGGGAAGTGGTTCTTGCTCCTACCTTGAGCGTCTTTAAGAGTAGATTAGATAGGTACTTGGCTGGGGTCATGTGATGCTGGCACTTGTTCCTGCCATTGGCGGGGGATCAGACTAGATGGCCTGCTCTAGGCCCCTTCTGACCCTAGTTACTATGATATATTCTGTGGATCCAAATTTTGTGCATTTGTAGGTTCCAGTACAAACCAGACCCATAGTTACTGCTTTTTCTTGATGCAGAATGCCCTACAGCCAGCACACCACTCCTGATGACTACTGTATATAGTGCTGATAACAGCATATGCCAACAAAAATAATCTTTCCAGCAAATGGATAATACTGGAGCATCTGTATAGCTTTGAAGCGTGTTTGGAGTGTTTAAAGTTCACCCCTTGCTCAAGACAGGAGAAAAAAGTATTTTAAACATTGTGGAAAAATACCTAATCTAGTTTCTTTGCACTTGTTATGTAAATACAAGATAAGAGCAGTATTCCCAAGGTTACTGCAAACATCCCATCACTACAGAGTACAAGCTAACATTTACTAAAATGTATGTTGACATAAAAGCAGCATTGCTGCAGTAAATTGTGGTAAACAAAACCACTTGTCTCTCTCCATTTACAAGTCAGAAGGTTTTGCCAGTGAGATGTAAACAGTTTAAATATGTTACTGGATGTGACTTTACAAAGAACAGGCTCTGAAAGCCTTTCTCTTACATAACGTAGGTACATTGGTCACAACGTAGGCACGTGCAGAGAGAAGTCATTGTTGTTTTCTAAGCTTCTTGGTGAAGGTCATCTTAATTTCACTTGGAGGTTTCACCCTTGGGAGCTTTGCAGGCAAAGCCATTAGTCCAGCATTTGGAGTGGATTTGCACAGCTGTAACTGATTGACCCTGCAAGTGGAGTTTACCGGAGCGGGTCGGAAAAATTTTGTCACAATAAAGCCTTGAGAAAACATTCTTCATGAGAACTTTCCCCAGCACAGTATCAATTTTCTGGCCAGCTGTTGAATCCAGTGATCCGTTCGGTTTGCTCCACAGACGGGAGAATCCCATTCCCTTTTTCCAGTGCCGCCTCTGCTCCGCCTTAGCCCCTTTTGTGTCATGTTTAAACAAGGGGTGTCTTTTCCTACCCTTTCCTTCTATTGCTGTCTAGCTCCTTCCTTGTTTTCTCTCTGCTGCTTTTCACTGCTGAGTGGCTTCCCTTTGTGGTATCCATTCATTTTGGCAGTTCCTTATCCAGTCCTTTTCCATAGGAATGCACACAATCTCACGCAGACAAACCAAATGGCTGGAGATGCATTCTTATCACTTTTGTCACCCAACCAGTTCCTAACCTTGTCCGGCCTTGCTTCCCACACCCTCACTAGAAGATCCTAGCCTATCCCTGAGCTCATTCCTTATGGTCTGCTACCCTCTTCTTTCCAAAAGGATCTGACCCCTGTGGCATGACCCTCCAGCCCCCCAGGGCTGTTTATGGGAGGAAAAGAAGGTCCAATTACAAATTCCCTCAAACTTCATTTTCTACAAAATACCAAACAAGCCCATTAGATTATGGTCTAGAAACTTTCCAAACTTGAAAAGTAAACTTAAGAATAAGGACTTTTCTAAAGATTGTGAATGCTAGGTAGTTACTGTTAAATATATCAGACTAAGGCAGGGCAAGGTGGCACCTTAGGCTGCATCCCCATGAGTGAAAACATGAAGTTTGCAGTGCCTCAAAACCTTCTGAGATGCCACAAAATGCACGTGGTGCTCATGATTCCATTTGCTGTGCTGCAGACATGTGGCAAAATTAGATACTGGGAAATCTGGGTACCTAAAAAACCTGCACCAGAAAAAAGGGGTGGCATATGTGGCTGTAGCATATGCCACCCAAAACCAGAGCCTGGTTGGCCAGTCATGCTTTGGTTGCTAGCCAGGAAATGAGCACCTGGATCACTGCCACTGCAGCCCCAGGAGGCTCCTGGGCCCCTAGGTAAGGTTGCTAGGGCCAGCCCAGGTGCTGGCCCCAGCCCGCACCCCGCCTCTGGCAATTTGCTGCACACCAGAGTGCACATACAGAAGCATGCCTGGGGACAACTAGCAGTGGCACAAGTATGTGCCTGGGGACATGCATGTTTCTGCTTGTGGGGACGTGCTCTTAGAGAGCAACTGGTTCAGCAAGGCATAATCTTTTGTAGGCAAAACTATGATGGATTTTCAGAAAACAGTTTCTAAATAGAAGGGAAGTTAATTCCAAGGATCTTACTTAACACTCCTGTTTTCTGCAGCCCATTCAGAGCCTCTGATGAAGTAGGCTGTTACCTCCAAAAACTTATGCTTCTCCAAACCAATTAGTCTCTGAGAGTCTGCTCTGTCCTGCATTCTGCCTGACTTCAGACTAACGTAACTACCTCCCTACTCATATCACATATAGGCAGATCTGAAGACAGGTTTGAGAGCTAGGAAAACTTGTTTTGTCATTTTTGCAAGCAACCTTAACTCAGGCAATTTCTTTTTCAGAGTAACGTATTTCAATGGAAAGTTTTAAGAACTGCACCAATTACTGAAGCTTTTCATGGTACGGAAGACAAATGAAAATGTAATACCAGTTGCATTCCCAGTGTAAAATGCCTCATTTGTTTTGCCAGCCTTGATTTCTTGGCTATTTTGGATGGAACTGATGGGTTAAAGGGCCAAATCCAGGTGGGGCAGGGGGGAAGGAGGAGACCACAGGCATGGGAGCTAAGATGATGGACATGTGCCCCCATAGTGTGTGAGAAGCAGGGTGAGTAGGTGGGAAAGGAAGGGTGTGGACACAGGTGATGTGTGGGAGTGGAGGGGCAGAGGGGTGCACAAGCAATGTGGCAAGGGGGTGAGGGGCACACATCCCCTGAGATTTCTGCTCCTACAGAGGGGTGTATGGCTGAAGCTGGGCTGGATCAGCTCCAGGCAGGAGCCACCCTGCAGCCCAGCAGGCAGGACCTGACATGGGAGTGAGCACTGCGCTGCCACGGTCACTAACATGAGGCACCCCTTGCCCACCTGGCAACAATGCAGGGCCCAACTCCATGCCACAGCTTCTGCAATACATCACCTTGGCAGTCATGGTGGCTCAGTGATCCCTCCCATACTGGGTCCCACCTGCTCGGCCACAGATATGGCTCCTGCCCAGAGCTGGTCTAGCTCTGCTGCAGCCTGGCACCCAGTGCCCCACTGCGGATGCAGAAATCTTGGGTGGCACATGCTCTCCCCACTGTGTTGTCTTGGCCTCCCCCATAACATGTCCCTTGTGCCCCCTTCCCTCCCACCCACTTACAATTACCTAGAGGAAGCTGTGAGAGCTGCTCTCCACCACTGCTTGGCTGCCTCGTGCATGTGCCCCCTGCCTCTGATTGCCCTCCTTGCTTTTCCCACCCCAACCTGCCGCCTGCAGGGACCACCTGCCATTTCCCATGGTTTTTCTTCTTGCCTTGGGTTTGAGCCCCAACAGCCTTCTTCCTGAGAGGATCCAGGGTCCTTGGGCTACCACGTACTTGGCACCTATGGAGTAGACCTATATACATCACTCTGGCATTCATTTCATTCTGTTGAGAGCAGAGCAAATAGACTGGTTTCTTTGACTTGGTGTGAGACACTGGATGTGAAAAGATGGTACTTGCATGTCAAGAACAGAAATTTGAGCTAGGAACCATGGCATTGTTTCTTGTCTGGGGCATTGTTTCTTGTTCCATGTTTTCTGAAACACTTCAATGATGACTTTTCACTCCCAAGATATAAATTGATATGAAAATGTCCCCACTGCAAATAGCCAGAAACTCTTAAAAATATATATGTACATTAATATCTAAGGGATTAGCCTAGGGACCAGAGCCTAATAGTCCATGAAGTGCTGTGTTGCAAATACCACCAACAAAATCAGTGAGGTACTGTCATGTACTAACACTGTGTGAAAGAAGCAGGCCCTACTACTATAATCTCCGATGGATTCTTTTTTTAATAGAAATTACCTATAATCAACAGCACCCAAAGCAGCCTAAACTGCTACCAGGTGCTAATTATTACTGAGATCAAGTTAAAAAAAATTCCAACAACTGGTCTTCTCTGACTAGATATTTTATATACAAAGTTCTGATTAGAAACCAATTTTTGGAAGAGTTTGTAATATAAACAGGTAGGAGAACAAGAAAATGGAGACAGATCTGTGTGTCTAATAGACGGCTTGTTAGAAACCTTTGCAATATAAAGTCCTTCCTATGACATAGTCATAATGTAACTCACAAAGAGTTTGGGGAAGTAGTTTGCATGGACAGTAAGGAAAATAAAACTACCGTATTTTCTCGCATACCACAGACCACAGACTATATGGCACACCTTGTTTTGGAAAGGTGCAGTAAAGAAAAACAGATCTTTTCTTGTAGTAAGTAACATCGTAGCAGCACCTGGAGAGCCAAACCTATTCATTTTTCTGCTCCCTGTGGCTTGCTGCAGAATTTACTTTTGGTTTCACCAGGTAAATGGCAGAACTTCCTATTACCATATTTCATGCATATAATACATTCTCCAATTTCCAATAGCTCTGTTTTGAGGAAAAGGTGGATGCTATATTTGAGAATATATGTATAATATGCATTGGCTTTTGCACTGGGCAACATAAAGGTCCCAATGCTGAAGAACTATAGCTCGGAATCTTTTGCCATAGTCCTTAACCCCCATGTCTTTCAGAAAGATGGCTTTATAATTAGGGTTCAGGTCTGGGACTTGGAGTTGTGACAGTCTTTCTGTGTGCTCTTGCTCATGTTAAATAGTTGCCCAGTCCTTTAGTTTCCACAAAGTCTCCAGGGTGCATTGGGTTTTATTCATTATCATTTTTGAACATGGAAATGTCTATAGAGAAGTAAAAGAAACCAGGTTTGAGAGTTCACATAACATTTAGCTGTTGGACATTTCAAATGTAGTACTTTATCTGGTTGCTTTTTAATTACGCCATCTTAATACATTTGAAAATAGATTTTTACCATCTCTGGCTATTATTTTGTGAGGGCAGGCATTTGCGTATGACTTTCCAGAATGCATTACAGTTTATTGGAAGTTGCATTCTTGAAAATGATGCCAGCTTCTGTTTCAACATGATTAACCCTTTATGCCCAGGACAAACTTTTGTAAATGAAAGATTTCACAAGAGAGTTTAACAGGTCTGAATCTGCTCCACGTGTGTGGCATCAGTATGGACCCATTTAAAGTCATCAGGTCTATTAGGTCAATGATCTGATAAGAACTGAAAATTCTCAGAGTAGGCCTTGACCAGTTAGATTATTACAGACTGTTGGGTAAATATCGATCTTTCTATAATACAATATCACCTCCTCTATTACTGTGGAACTTGGGTCCTGTCCAACTTCCACTGAGCTCAGGAAGAGTCTATCCATGGACTTCATCAGGAATTGAGTCACAGTTGTAATTTCTTACGGTGAATCCCTGTTCAATGGCCCATCACAAAGCCTATGCTGCACTTACCGACCTATAGTCAAGGCACATGGGTTATAAGTATTGCTCTTAGCATTACGGACCTATCTCCCCATTAAGGGAGGCGGTGGTGTATCCTGGCACCAAAGGGCTGAGCCCACACCACTCTCCAGTGCCTGGTGATGTGTGCCAAGCTTGGAAGCTCACTGGTGAGGTCACTCTGGGCTTGCCTGCAGCAGCTGGCATCAGGCGCTTCAGATCGAGGACTTAAGAGTGGGTGCGCAGGGCAAGCCCGGAGTGGTCTCTGTGATGTATTTCTGGATATGGAACATGCCTGTGGGGTGTTTTCGGGCTCCTCGTTGCCAGGACTTGCAGCTGCTGCAGTGGAGACAAGCCTTAAGGCAGCCCTCTATAGTGTGGTAAGTTCTATCCTTGAACCCTGCTATCTTTATTTATGAATTGGTCTTCTGGTAGCACTCAAGCCTCGTTCAGGACAGTGTGCCTTAGTGCAGAGTGCTGTACATGCACAAGAGAAAGTCCCTGTCTTGGAGAACTAACACCAGAAGTTGTAGTACGTCCCCAGTTTATAGAGACGTTACAGTGAAGAAAGCTGCAGGAGAATATTTTTCTCCTTTCTACCTTTTTGTAGGTCTGTTGAAGAAGAAAACAGTTATCTGAGCATTTCCAATAGACCAAACTTAGGTCTCAAGTCTGTGGTAAGGGATACAATGGGTTCCAGCTCAAAAGCCCTAATCTTCCCTTTTCCATAATCTTTTCTGATTACTGTCTAAAGGACATCCAGGTGCATTCTTGAAACATGAGAGCCCTCCTGTGGTCAAAGTTATCATTAGGCATTCTCATGGCTGTTAACCCAAGTCCTGTGTAGGCCTTATCACCTTTTAAAGCCTCCCACACATTACTCATTAAGGGAGAGGTTCAAGCAGCACAGAAAAATGCTACAAGTTTGGATGCCCCTCTGAACATTTGGGTCACCCATTCCCTCCCTCATTTGAATTCCTCCTTCCTACTGCAGCCTATCCCCCTCCCCCCCACCACTCTATTGTCATCTTCTGTCCCACCTTCCACCTTCCACTTCCTTTAATGCCATAGAGTATCTTCGTTTGATTTTGTGTGGTTTGGTATTGTACATGTTGCTGTATTTATGGTACAGAAGCCAAGGTCAAAGAAATGTGCCTTCCCCTTGTCACAAAAAATAGTGAGGAACCTATGGTCCTTTATTCTTGTGGGAATTCCCATCAGCACCTGACAGGTTTCTGTCTTCCACAAAGACCAGCTCTTCCCTTTTCTGCAGACCGTTCCATTGTGCCAGAAGAGTAATGATGTTGTCAGCCAAGGTCTTTGTCCCAGAACTATAGGTGGTCTTTTAGAGATCGTGGGTCCAAGTCATGGAACACACTGAAGCTAAGGATGGAAGTTTAGGCATGTGTTTATTAAGCCTCCCTGATTAAATGGGACTTGTGCCTGTGTTTAGATTTAGGTACCTCTTTTAGTGCTTTGCTTAACCTCAGCTTAGTTACATGCTTAGGGCAGGTCCAGATGAGCACAGACATTTGTTTCCCTGAGGACAAATAGCAGCAGCACACCTTGTGCCTGGAAACACCTGTGCTGTGCACCGTCTGGCTTGTGGCAGGTTTCCCAGGTGGGGTAGGGGAGGCTGGGGCAGAAACTGTGCAGCCTTACCTGGGCTCTGGTGGTCTCCCAGGGAGGCAGCTGCAGTAGGAAGCCTAGACAGCAGCCAGAGTGTGGCTCTGGCCAGCCAGGCTCCTGTTTTGGGCAGCGCACACTGCTGCCACGTGTGCCGCCACGCTTTTTTCAGCATGGGGTTTTTGTTGACCCTGGGATGTCTCAGGATCAAAAAAGCCCTCATGCTGCAAGGTAGCAGTGCGGGGAATGCCTGCATGTGCGGTGTGTGGTCTGCAGATGGGTCTGTGGTGCCACATGCTGCATGTCTGTGCTCATCTGGACATGGCCCTGAACATGGAATAGGAGACCTTATATTAGGCATCCATTTTTGAAAATGTGGCTACAAAAAGACAATCTTTGTTACTGCCAGTAGCTAGTACCATCTTTACCTAGTATCAGTGCCACAGCAAAGGGTGGAGGTTTTAAATACAAACTCCATGTAGACAAGGCCTTAGTGTATGATGCTAGCACTGCGCATATGTACCAACTAAAATCTACATTCCTTTAACTAGACTATGAATATTGCTATGAATTGACAATGGCCAGGACAGCAAATCATGCAAAAAGAAAAAGTAGATATGCCATCTTTTGAAATGCTTCACACTCATAGCAGCCATCAGAAAAAGTCATGTTTTGGCATATGCATGTTGGTAAACACACCAAGAAACCACAAAGAGAAGTAAGATTGATGACATGAGCTTGACTCTATTTCATGGTACCAGAAATTGTTGCTGGAAAATACCTATTAGGTCATCTTGTCTTTCCCTGTGCCAGTGTTCCCTACAGTATGTTCTTGCTTAATTCTAAATGACCCAAGCGATGGGGTTTCAACCACTTCCACTGACAGCTTATGACACTGCCAAACAGACTTCGTGTCAAGGATTTTTTCCTGTTTTACACTAAAAAATTTCCTTTGCTTTTTTACTCACCTTAGTTCCAATTGCAAACCTATTGGCCTGTCTTAATCAAGTCCCTCTCACCTAATTTTCTTTTTCCTATTTCCTTTCTATCCATTAAAGTTGCACACTTCATCTTTCTTGGGTCTGCTAGAGATGTTTTTGCAGGAACAAAAGAACTGGGGTACTTGTGATACCTATATGAGAAAAAGGATGGTCCAGTGGTAAAGGTGATACTGGGAAATCTGCGAGGTCCAAGTTCAATATCTTGCCCCACCTCTGACTTCCTGTGGCACCTGGAACAAGTCACTTGCTCTCTCTGGGACCCATGGATAAGAGATGCTCTTCAGAGGTTTCACCAGGTCACTTGAGTGTGCAATTTCTCTGGCACCAACATTATGATAGACATGCAGTAAATTAACAGTTGCCTGGAAGAGTGAGAGTGTGGAACCTTTCAGTGAGATATCTTTTCTTCAACGTGTGCATTGAGCAGTTGGGGTAAGATAGCTCTCTTCTCATTATCTTATGTATCTACACTTTTCTAAGTACCATATACATACAATATGAAAAGCAATATTTATCTGAAAGGACCATAATCTCATCTTTCCCCTGTCCCACATTTTATGTGACATTGTCCTTTGACTCTGATTCTCTACTTTCTGCCCAGAAGAAACATCACCAGGACATCTGATAACAGCTTTAATGGGGGAATAATGTGATTGGTCTTATATTGCATTATCAGTGGTAAGAATTAGGGTTGTCCTGGTCATCTAACCAGCTCAGATTAGTAAGGTGTTTCTTGTAATTAGATTCCAAGTAGTTCCTTTCCAGCAACACACGATTTCCATACCCGAGGGCTCTTCTGGGGGGAAAAAAAAAGAGTTTAAGAGTTTAATCTTGTGCATCATCATCACCATCATTATCATAACTAGAATAGACAAATGCTCAACAAAATAGATAAGCACCATGTTAGATTATAGTTATCTCTCGTGACCCAAAACAACCACAAGCTTAGAGCCTTGCAGGTTATTTTGGCTAAAGGGAAAAACTGGCAATAGAGATATTTCTATCATTTTGTTTCCCAGGAGGCAGCAAGAATCAAATGACAAGATTTCCAGCCTCTCTCACTAGCACTTAAATAAAAAGCTCCTTCTTGGGGCTTATTCAAGGCCAGTGCTTGAGGATGCTGTATCTTTTGTTTTTTCTCAGTATGAAGAAACTCTTCTTTTTTGCCTTTCTCCCACAGATATATAAACTTTTACAAAAATAATAGGCATCAGAAGCTCCTTGTTCTACAATTGCCTTTGTCTGCTTGGTGACAACTGCCTGTGTTTGGGATGGAAGCTGCTCATAGAAGAGCTTAATTGTTTCTTAAATTATTTTAAAGGAAGGGCAGTGGCTACAATTAGTTCCCCCAACCCTTGATTTCAATGATACTTAAGCCCAATATAACATGCTTGTAAATATATGCCATGAGGGCTTGTCTACTTGACAGAGTTTGTGCCACCACAGCCATGTCAGCAGAGTCTTCTCATGAAGATACAGGGTGCTGACAGAAGGGACATGCCGTTGTGTGATCAGCCCCCTTAAAGTGTTCTACAGCTGTGCCCTGACAGAAGTCCATAGCTGAAGAGCACTGTAAAAGTGCCCATTCATGCAACAAATGAATCCTCCTTACATGAGGGATCAGATGAAGGTGCCCTGAAGTGGAACGCCTTCATTAAACTTCTGTCAGTGTGCACTGAGAGCAAGGCCGGGCGGATGCAGCCCTGCCCCTAATGCTGTCCTCAGGATAAGAAAGGGGAAGCGAGTGGAGAGAATTGGTTTGGAGCTCCCTCACCTCAGAGGGGAGCTCCAGTCCACCCCTCAGTGCAGGTCCCCTCCCTTCCCCCACTTCCATTCTGATGACAGCACCAGAATTGGGGTGGGCGAGGAAGTGCAGGGCTATGGGAGAGAGGCTGCAAACATGCAGCCAGCTCCAAACTGTAGCTCGATCCCCCAGACCCAACAGAAAATTTCTTCTGGGTTGGGGGGGTGAGGGGTTGCTGTCACTCATGGCACTCCTGGCAAAGCACCATGAGTTACAGTGGGGAGTTGCAAATCAGTCAGCGCCTATAGTGTGTATTGGCAGAAGACTTTCAGTGCCACCATAGCTATACCATCTTTCCAAATGACATTAGCTTAGTTGACAGATGCTTGTCAGTGAATCTGTATTGTTTGGTGGGTGTGATTTTTCACAAGCTTATTTGGCATGGCTGTGCTGTCAAAACTGCAATGTAAACCTGACCTTAATGGTTGTTATTTGATTTTCTGGCAGGAGTTACATACAGGAAGGGGAATTCTTTTCTTCTGATGGGATTCTGGCCCCTTTCTATGCCTGTTGCTTTCATTGTAGCTAGTTCTTTTTTGTCTCTTAAATACATCTAAAAAGCAGCTATTTAATAATAATTTTAAAAAACCCTTAAGGAAATAGATTCTCCTTGTTTATACTTCCCTCATGGAAACTGCTCATTAGTTTATAGACTGGCCAGAACCTAATAAATAAAGCACATGTTTCCACTGTAGGCATCATGACAGTCCTCTTGCTTCAGGACACATGCCAGCCGCTATTTAATGGGGTGCAGGAAGACTTGTCGGGCAAATTATCTCAGAATGTCAATTAGGGAGACTTCTGTACTTTTCTCTGAAGATGGTAACAGTGGTCTTTGGTGGAGAAAATGTATTAGAGGAAATCCACACTCTGCTCTATCATAGATCTTGTGTTATTCTGTAAGGTTCTGATTCAGCAAAGCATTTAAACATGTGCTTAACTTGAGGCTTGTACTTAAATCTAATTCATGGTCTTAGTCCTATTAAAGCCTTACATGGCATTTAAGCACATGCTAAGACCATACTTCTGAATTGGGCTCTACATAGCGGGATTTCTCCATCAGTGTTTGAAAAGTTTGTTCCCTGGGTGGGACTCACAAATCCTTCCAGATTCTTGGACTCTTTTGCATCTGCTCCATCCCCAGTAAAACAAGGGAATAACATAGTGTACCTTGTCAAGGTCTTGTGAGGATTAAGCACTGTTTGTACTGCACTTTGTAAATGCACAGTGCTGACAACTTTTACCAACCTGAAGTGGTTTGAAGATTCATATAGACCTGGCTAATCTTTATAAAAGGATAACTTCTGTGACCTTGATGCTAATGTGCTCTATAGCAAAATGTGTTTTGTTTCTCACAAAATGAAGTATAAGCTTGGTGTCCTGTATATAATGATACCAGCTGTGAGTGTGATACGTTTTTCCTTTGGAAAGAAATCACAGTTTCCAGTTTTTCAAGTCTGTCTAACCATGTTCTTGGCAGATAGCTCAATCCTTGCTCCCTGTTCTTAACCTGCACTAAAAATAATGTAGATTGATTTTCCAGAAATGGTCATATACTGATGAAAACAATCTTTGATCTTTATAAATAGGTTTTATTCCTGTCATATACAATATATATATATACATATATATACACACACATACACTTCTTGTCTTTTTTTGGTTTTGTATATAATTACTGCATGCTGGAAAAGTAATTGCATCTTACTATGATTTGGCCATAGTCCAAGTTGCATTTTTTTGCTTCTGTCTAATTGTTTGCAGATGTAGTAGTAAGAAACCTTGCATATTGATCAAGCAGAAGGAAGACAAAAGTGTACAAAAGGTAACAGGATAATAAATTTTGGTTTTGAGAGTGAATCTGCAAATTAACAGTGAATAAAAATTGGACACTTAGTGATGAGTAAACATCTGTATTCTGAGCTCCTCAGCTAAAGCATGTTTTTGCTTTTCTCAGTTGATAAGTAATACTTGATATTGTAGAGCAGTAGTCTGTGCTATTATTTTGATTAGAAAAATTGCCTTACCTGTCAGATTTTACTGTGAAGGCTGAGGAGAATATTTCTGCAAGTTTGAAGAAGATTAGTCAAAGTGGTTTTCTTACAGATCATTGCAAATATAACCCTGATTTGAAATTTTGACTAATAACCAACTTTTCCACCTAGTTTGGAAGCAAAGTAGCAATCTGTGTAACACTCCTTACAATACACACAATGTCTACAGCAAACGACTATACATTAGGCTGTAATTAATGAAACATTAGTATTAATTAATTGATTAAACAAATCGCAATTGTGTGAGTGACTGTACAGAGGCACAATAAGGCAGCTCCATGTCCTGGGCAGCTCCATGTCTGGTGCATGGGGCAGTGCTGGTTGCTGTGCTGTCAGTGGCAGTGGCACAGCCAGCTGTGGTGAGGGCTATTTTTGTGCCCTCCCCAAAAAGTGATGCCTGGAGTTGCTGCCCTGGTCACCCACCGTTCAGTTATGCTATTGTGACTGTGACTATGTACTAGGCTTTAGGGCACCTTTACATGTGCCTGCTGCCTGTTGCAATGCTTACTAATTAGCATGTATCGGAGCAGACTCAATTAATTAGCTGTATTCAGTGCTAATTTGTGCAGATGAACATGCTCCAGCAGCCTCGGTGTCACCTGTGTTCAGCATCCCCGAGCTTCAAAATGGCGGTGGGGGGGTACTAACTTACTCCACCCTTACTGCTGATTTGAAGCGTAGGATGCTGAAGTACATGAGACACTGTGGGTGCTTTAATTAGAACAGCTCCCAAGAGCCACTCTGATTAAAGTGCCCTCTCCCTCAACCCTGGAGCATCTGTAAAGACACCTTCAGAGGTGGTATAGAGCTAAATGACCAGACCAGAGGGGTCTTAATGCAACCTGCTCAGCAATGTCTGCCTGGCTTCCTCCACCCAGTGTAGCGGGTTTTTTTGGATCTGACCAAGATCTCACCAGCACCCCAGGTAAAGCTGTTGGGGCCAGCACCTGTGCTGGCTCCAGCCTCCTCTACCCCACTCAGGACAATTTGCTCTGCGCCAACCCCATTTGCAGGGGCATGTGCTGCAGCAAAAAGCTGCTGCACAGATTTGTACCACAACTATTTTTGCTGTGGCAACGGCATCCCCCTGCATGTGGGATGGGCCTGCTAGGGCTTTTTTGATCTGCCAAATATAAAAGGCCACCCCACTAAGCAATGCCGGAAAAGACTTTTTCCTGTGCTTGTTCTGTTGCTGTTTGGAGAACCCAGTATTGCCTTCTACCACGAAAATGATCTAGGAAAACCCAGATCAGCAGCTGCAAACTTCCTACAGCCATGTCTGTTATATGCACAATTAATTTTTTCTATTAGATGAAAAGGTGTTAAGCTAACTGTTCAGGGGGTGCTTGGCCCTGTAGGATGCTGAGTGCCCTCCGCTCTCATCAACTTCAACGTGCTTCAACTCCATGGGAGTTGGAAGCACTCAGTACCTCACACAACTGGGCCCTTTGTTTAATGTATTTACAACATAGTTGCCAATTGCTCAAGAGTGAATAGGACTACTCACATGCACAAGACTTTGCGGCATCTGGGCCTAAATAAATAATACACTCCTCCACAGCCAGGGCTAGAAACGTGGCTTTCCAGCTCCAAAAGTGCAGGCCTCTACCACTGAAACTGAAATAAAAACTCTGTGAGCTGTCAGCTACAGAAAGACCCTTGTGCTCTCCTGAGGATGGAACCAGCTATTAGCTGACAGCATGGTCACAGTGACCAGATAGACTCCTCACATCATTCCTCCACACAATGAGGCCTTATCCAAAGCTCTTCGCTTAGTGGGACTGTCCTTTATGTTGCAGCTTTAGAGACATACATAGCAACAGTCCAAGGTAGCGCAGCACGCTTCCACGTAGATTATTCCAAAGATCCTAACTCAGTGATTTGATTCCCAAATTTTCCCGTCCCTTCTCTTAGCAATCTCATTTTATCTCTTAACATTGCTGAGCAGGTTGCATTAAGACCCCTCTGGTCCGGTCATTTAACCACCTCTGAAGGTGTCTTTCCAGATGCTCCAGGGTTGAGGGAGAGGGCACTTTAATTAGAGTGGCTCTCGGGAGCTGTTCTAATTAAAGCACCCACAGTGTCTCATGTACTTCAGCATCCTACGCTTCAAATCAGCAGTAAGGGTGGAGTAAGTTAGTACCCCCCACCGCCATCTTGAAGCTCGGGGATGCTGAACACAGGTGACACCGAGGCTGCTGGAGCATGTTCATCTGCACAAATTAGCATTGAATACAGCTAATTAATCGAGTCTTTCCCAATACATGCTAATTAGTATGCACTGCAGCAGGCAGCAGGCATGTGTAAAGGTGCCCTAAAGCCTAGTACATAGTCACAGTCACAATAGCATGAACGGTGGGTGACCAGGGCAGCAACTCCAGGCATCACTTCTTGGGGAGGGCACAGAGGCACTGCTGTCAATGCTGCAGCCAGGGAGCGGAGGGGAGGGGCCAGCCTAGCTCTTTGGAGCAGAGAGCCCCACGCAGGGCTTTAAAGCACCGAGGACACTGGGGGACTGTGGTTTAACTTAAACAGGGAAGGGGTCTAGGACAGATGTTGCATAAACTGGCTTGACCCAAATCAGTTAAACCTGGTTCAGTGTAGTATCAGACTTATCTCAAACCATTTTCAAACTGGATTATGTGCACTATTCTGTTACAGGTTTAAACCAGTTTCTGATCACTTAAACCGGTTTATGTGTAATGTCTGTCCCTAGCCCCTGAAAATGCCTCACACAGATAAATAGGGGTAAGACTGAGGTTCTTTGACTGTTGTTTTACCCACTGGCTCTGGGAGCTGGTAATGTTGTATGGAGTCTTTTGTTTATTTGTTCCTAGCTTGAAGTTTGCTTCAGTATACCAATGACCAAACCCCGTCACTCACTGAGACCAGTTTTGTAGCTCATGTAAGATGAGATGAGGGTTTCAGTTTAATTCTTTATTATATAATACTCCAGAATATGTGCAACTCACTCTCAATTGACAGGTTTGGGGAAAATCCTGGAAAAATTAAGCAGTCTATGTGTGTAGACTTGCAGAAGGCAGGGCTTTTTTGCAGGCAGGTCTTGTCTTACAAACCTCGTCTTCCTCTATGACCAGGTAACTCACCACCTGGATAAGAGAGAGGAAGTTGATATTATATACCTTGACTTCCAAAAGGCCTTTGATCTGGTATCCCATGATGTTCTCATGGAAAAATTGGAGGACTGTGGGCTTAACTGCATGACAGTTAGGTGGGTAGGAAGCTGGCTGCAGGGTACGACCCAGAGAGCACTAATGAATGGATCTGTGTCATCCTGCTGAGAAGTGGCCAATGGGGTCCCTCAGGGGTCGGTGTTTGGTCCAGTTCTTTTCAACATCTTCATCAATGATTTGGATGTGGGGGTGAAGAGCTCACTAGCTAAGTTTGTGGATAATATGAAGTTATGGGGAAGTGTGATCGCACTTGAAGATAGGCTACAGATAGGCAGGCAGACCTAGACAGCTTAGCAAGTTGGGCGAGTCAGAACCAGATGAAATCCAGCATTGACAAATGCAAAGTGTGCCACCTGGGGATGAACAATCCCCTGAACACCTACAGGCTTGGCAGTGCCAAACTGACCAGCACCATGAATGAAAGGGATCTAGGGGTAATAATAGACCACAGTATGAATATGAGCCAGCAGCACGATGCTGTAGCCAGCAGGGCAAACAATACTCTGGTGTGCATCTATCGATGGATCTCGAGCAAAACCAAGGAAGTGATTCTTCCCGTCTACTCAGCATCGGTGAGACCACAGCTGGAGTACTGCAACCAGTTCTGGGCACCACACTTTAACAAGGACATGGAAAAGCTTGAGAGAGTCCAGAGAACCACTCGTATGATCAGAGATTTACACGGCGAGCCATATGAGAAAAAGTGAGGCATCTGGGCCTCTTCAGCCTAAAAAAGAGAAGGCTGAGAGGGGACTTGGTAGCAGCTTACCACTACATCAGGGAAATACATCAAGGGCTCAGTGAACAACTGTTCACTGGGGCATCCTTGGGGAATACCAGGAGTAATGGCCACAAACTCCTAGAAGACAGTTTCAGGCTCAACATTAGTAAAAACTTCTTCACAGTTAGGGTGTTCAGACTGTGGAATAAGCTCCCTCCAGAGGTGGTGCAATCATCTACCCTGGACATCTTCAAGAGGAGACTGGATGGTCACCTTGCTGGGGTCACCTGACCCCCAGTTGTCTTTCCTGACTAGTGCAGGGGGTGGTCCTGATGATCTTCTGAGTTCCCTTCCAGCCTTACAGTTTGAGTCAGTGTATGATCCATGATTTGGGGCATCCTAGAAGCTAGAATACTTAGGATTTGTCTACGCAGTGTTGAATCCCATCACCTGTGTGCTCAGACATGCCATTTCCACCTGTACCTGCTCACAATGCTTCAAACCTGGAAGTATCCTGGTGGCACTGGTCTGGTCTTGTTTCCAGCAACCAGCTTACTGAAGACTTGACTGTGGACACATAAAGTGGATCCAGGAGCAACCTCATAAATTAAATCAATGAACTTCTCAGTTTGAAGAGTGTCCGTGGCAGTGCAGGTGGGTAGAGCATGCTCAAGTGTGCCAGTGCTCAGATTTCCGACTGACACGGTATAGTCAGACTCTAAACTGCCTAAGGAAGTTGAAGCCCCTTACCGTGAAAGGGAGGGTGGTGAGTGGATAAGACACTTGCTTAGGATTCCAGAAACCTGGGCTGGATTCCTAGCTTGGCCACAACCTCCCTCTATAATCTTAGCCAAGACATTTTCTATTTCCTTTGAATTTGTGAAGTGTTCAGATGCTGTGAGGAGATGAACTCCACATGCTTCTGTGCTTATGTTGCAGTACTTCTCAGAACTCCTTCTTCAGGACTATCAGTCTGGCCCATTAAATGAAGTCTCACATTCAGCTGACCTGATGATTCACTTAAAAGCTTTTCAATTGTCTTAGATATTTAACTAATACAGCTGTTTTCTTCAACTGCTTGTCCACATGGCTGGGGAAGTTTATGAAAGCCTGGAATCTTTTAGATTGTGGTGACCTTTGCGGTTGTACATATACCCTAAGAAGCCAGCTTCTCTAGCCTTAATGGAAGGGTTCAAGTGTACATAGGGCACATGCATATCTCCAATGGACACTGATGGCCATTTCCCACGGACAAATGGAAAAAAAGTGGATTTTCCCTTTTAACCAAGAAAAATGCAGATTTTTCACGTTAATGGAGAAACACACAGATTTTCCTCTTTTGCAAAGAGCTCTCTGCAGGCTGGCAGAGTTCCATCCTGCACGGGGCTGGGGAGAGCAGGAGGAGGACACTCAGGCATGGGGCATGTGTGTACTCATACATGCACATGGCCACCAGGCAGCCTGGAGAGCAGCACCTACAGATATGTCTGGAATGGGAGGCAGGGGGCTTGGGGCCCTCATAGGGAGGGAGGGAGTTGGGCAGGGCTGAGACAGCTGCCTCATTGGTGTGGGGCCTGGGGCCAGACTGTGCAGTCACAGGGCCCTGGTGGGGAGTGGGGTGGAGTCGTGGGCAGCTTGTTCAGGGGGCAGGATTGAGCTGGCTCCCCACTGCTGCATACACTTGTGGAGGGGGAGGGCTGGGGGGCATGTGTTTCCCCCAGATCTTTGTGTGGGGCAGATGCGGGCTGCCCGCTATGGGCTTGGCCTCCCTGCCCTGTTGCTCTTCTCCCAGGTCCTCTGGAGCCCAGCAGGCAGGACTCAGCATGACAGTAGAGAGCAGGTCCAGGAGGGGAGGCTTCTTGCAGCTGGGAGTCCCACACTACTGTGGCAAAGTATGCCCTGCCCACTCGGAAGCAGCACGAGTGGCAGTGTGGAGGTGTGCCCCTTGCTGCCAGGTGGGCAGGAGGCACCTTGCCACGGGGGTGCAGAGCTCCCAGTGATAGCAAAGGGCTTCCCTGCCTGGCCCTGTTCTGCCCTGCCAAGCTGGGTACACCCACTGGGCTCTGGATGCCCAAAGGGGGATGGCAGCAGGGCAGGGAGCTCAAGCCTAGTTTCACAGTTTCATAGACAGTAGGGTCGGAAGGGACCTGAGCAGATCACCAAGTCTGACCCCCTGCCATGGCAGGAAAGGGTGCTGGGGTCAAACGACCCTGGCGAGGAGTTCACTCAGCCTCCTCTTAAAGACCCCCAGGGTAGGAGCCAGCACCACCTCTCCTGGAAGTTGGTTCCAGATCCTAGCCGCCCTGACAGTGAAGTAGCGCCTCCTGATATCTAGCCTAAATTTACCTTCTGTCAGCTTGTGACAGTTATTTCTTGTCACTCCTGGTAGTGCTCGGGGGATCAGGGACTGCACCAGGCAGCCTACCCCTGCTACCCCTACTCCCAAGAGCTCCGCTTCAGCTGTGCCAACCATGGGAGAAGGGGAGTCAGGCTCTGCACTCCACTCCACCACAGCAGCTGTCACCTCCTATGGGCAACAGCTGCGGCTTGGGTGCTGCTGTGGGGGGCAGGTGGCTGTGAACCTGTCTCTGACGGCTGGGAGCCCTTCCAGCGGGGGCGGAGGGGCCTGGACCTGCATCCTGGTGGCAGAAGGGGGCAGGGGGAATTCTGATTTTTCATGACGAAAAACTCAAAATCAAATACCAAAATGTATAGGTACTTAGAACTAATTTTATTATAGTGATTGAGGCACTAGTAGGCTTCTAAATTGCTTTAAAATTGTAAATACATCAGTAAAATACTATGTTGAATTGATACCTCTCGCTCTATCTATCTATCTATGGGGGGGGGTGTATAGTGGTGTTTCATTTAACTATGGATTTGGGGTTCTTTAAGCAGACAATTTGCGATTTTTTTTTTAAATCAGAGAATTTGTCACTTTTAAACAGAGAAAACCAGGATCCTTGCTGATGACTCAAAGAGTTCAGCCTTGTATCCACAGAAAGAACATAACCACATTGGATTTGTGCGGATAAAACCAACTTAAAGAACTCCAGGTAGTATAAGCGATCTCTCCCTCAAAGCTGTCTCTCATTATCCCCACAATATACCATATTACCTGATGTTGATGTAAAGAAGATTTAATTAGACTATGAAGTGCAAATCTACCCTGCCTTCTTCCATAAAGGACACCAAAAATACTGAAATAACAGTAGAGCATTTCTGAATGCAACAATTGTATTTTCAAGTCCCAGTTAAATCAGTGTAAATATATGCAAACAGTTAAAGACATCTGACATTGAAAATCTGGCCTGTTAAATTTATGCCTATTAACATAGTTTTCCAACACTGCTGTGTTCAGACTTTGTTTCAGATGACACAGTAATGGGTTCTAGCCCTAGGATCCTGATCTGGAAAACCAAAAGTGATCACTGACTTTGATGTGAGCCAGCAGTCGGCAATCCTTTAAGGCTGCAGTCCGGATTGACTCATTTCGGGATAGTACTGTTTTTCCCGGATGCCAGCACAGAGAAAACACCAGCTGCTGCTGCTGCTTTTTCCTGCACCCACTGCTGTTGCTGCTGTTCTCCATGCTGGCATGGAGAAGGTGCCCATTACCTTCAGTTTTCCCCGTGCCAGCATGGAAAAAGCAACTGCTGATGAAGCCCTCCCTCCCCCTTCACCCCCTTGCCTAATCACAATGAAGCTCCATATCCACAGGCTGGGTCAAAAGGCTCCATTGGGCAGATCCAGCCTGGGGGCCTTAGTTTGCTGACATCTAATGTAAGCCATTTGAAGCATCACAAATGATCCTTTTCTCTGGTAGGAGGTCTCCCATTGATAAAAAGCCAGTATGGGGCTCCCATCAAGCAGGGAGCCGGTTTGGGTAGAATTCCCTTGTGACAGGCTGTCGCTTTGTGCTTTTACAGATTGATGCATGCGAGTTGAAAGACTGCTCTAATCGACACTCTGCTGGCCTAACTGATCCTCTGAAGCAGCAAATTGCAAATTGATTCATTGTAGTTCTTCCTGCGATCTGGCCTTCTTCAGTTTGTGTTTAGAGCTATAAAAAATTCAGACAAATGACATGACATTTGTGAGGACAGTCTACTCATAGGATGAATGCAGCACATGAAACAAGCACCTAGAAAAACCCACATGCAGTGGCTGGGTCAGTTGAGGTTCTTGAGAGGTATGTCTTACAAACACCTGCTTGAGGGGGGGGAAGGAGCTGACCCAACCCACAGCAGCTCACCAAAACTCCCGAAGTGGCCCTCCAGCCCAAATAATTGCCCACCCCTGTGCCAGAGGTAGAATGTTTACATCTGTTTTGTTTCAGTCTCCCCCACTTTGCAGCATACAATATGCATCATTAAGGAAAAATATTATTCCTTCCTAAAAACAGGCATCTGGGACAGAACATTTTTTCATGTCCCATTTAGCAAATGAAAATTCACATCAAGGTTGCTGCTTGAAGACAAGCTTTGAAGGTTTTTTTAAGAATGCCGGCTTAGCCGATGCAATGCTGTCACATTCTAGCAAGGCAAACCAGGTGAATCCAAAGCTCTTCCCGTTCTAGTCCCAGCTTCATGTCTATCACAACGTGCTGCCTTGTGTAAGGCATTTGGTTTCTTTGCTTAAATTTTTCTATCCTTACAAAGAGTAGGAATTAACACATGCTAAACTCAAAAAGGTGTTGGGATGGTAATTGGGTGGTAACTTAAGCAGTGCTTTGCAGATGTCATTCTTCATAGATAATATGGCTGGTGGGGACCACCACGATCATCTAGTCCAGGGGTAAGCAATGTTTTTTGGCTGGAGTGGCAAAAAACCCCTAAAATATCTACTTTGGAAGGTGCCGGAGTGCCGGCATGACAGAAAACAAGGGCAGGGGGTACATAGCAGGATGCACTGCATATTAGTACAGTTAATAATCATAAATGTTGCCCATTTTTTACAGTAAATACTAGATTTACTAAAAAATGTAAACCTAGTGACAATAAATAAAACTTCTGATACTCCCTTTGATCTTGCAGGGGTGTAGGTTGTTGAACCTTGTCTGCCCTTTGATCTTGTGCATTTGTGTTGTGCGGGTCACCCCAAAATAGCCCCCCGGCTCTGCTTGTGTCCCTTGCCCGGCACCGAAAACCCCCACCCCCCAGCCCATCTCATGCCTCTTGCCCCTGCCCCAAAGTCCCTGCCCCCTAGCCCTGCTTATGCCCCTTGCTCACCACCCAAAACCCTGCACTCCGGAGGACCTGGGGGAGGGCCGCAGGCCTGGGAGCACAGCATGCGCAACCCAGAGCAGCAGCGCACGGAGGGGCTGCACAGGGAAGCTACCTGCTGCTGCAAGCTCCATGCTGCCAGGGTCATACTTCCCTTGTGTTTGTGGAAGCAGTGTGGGCAGGACACAGGGTTGTGCCCCTTGCTGCTGCCCCCACCTGCAGGGAAAGAGTGGCCAGGGCAGAGGGGAGATCTGAGCAGCAGGCAGCTTTCTATGCCCCGTACTATGCCTGCTGCACCATGTTCCAGATGCTGCTCTGCAGAAGTGGTGGGGTGTGCAGCACAGCAGGGAGCATTACCAGCATCTGCTGCCTCCCGGAGCCTGGGGCTGGGGCTGGGGCTGGAGGCAGGTGAGGTGGGGTCAGGGCCAGGGCCTGGGCGGGGAGGCAGCAGTTGTTTGCAGCTTCCCGGGTGCAGCTGGCCCAGGCTCTGGGCAGCCTGGGCTCTGTGGCTATCAGCAGCTACCAAGACCCTGGGCCGGCTGCAGCCGGGAGGCTGCAAACAGCTGCTGCCTCCCTGTACTGGCTGTCTCCTGGCTCCGGGATCTGGGAAGTCAGCAGGTGCCGGCACTGCGCCCACTGGGGCCGAGGCCAGGGCAGGGAGGCAGCAGCTATTTGCAGCCCTCCAGCTGCAGCCAGCCCAGGCGCTGGGATAGTTGCTGCCAGCCATGTTGCCCAGGCAACTTGCAGACAAGCTTGCAGCCTCGCAGCTGCCTGCTGGGAGGAGCCGAGTCTCCTGACTGGCAGCAGCTACCCAGAGCTGGGGCCAGCTGCTGCCTCCCCACCCCGGCCCCGACCCCAACACATGCCAAAGAAAACAGCCTTGTGTGCCATGCTCGGCTGACATGCTGGGGCTTGGCGACCCCAATCTAGTCTGATTACTACATAATACATTGGTAGATCATAGGATTTGTCTGAATTAATTTCTGCTAATGTATATTTTAAAAAAGTATCCCACCTTATTTTAAAAATGTCCAGTGGTACAGAAACCCACAGAAACCTTCATGAGATGTTAAAACATTCTACCTTGTCTAATCTGAATGTGTCTAGATTTGACTTCTAGCTACTGGATCTTGTTGTATTTTTGTCTGCTGGACTAAAACTGGAAGGCCCACCCAACCTCAGGTGGCCCATCCAGCAAGAGTGGTTAAGGCCTGGCAGTTTCTATAACTTAAGCCATCTCAGTTTTACAAAAGCAGGCCTCATTGATTGTCTGTTGTCAGACTGTGGGGCTTGTGATCATTAAACTGTCCATAAGCAGTTCCCAATTATCATTTCCTTTTCGTCCCAATTTTTTCTCCAAAATAATTTACCTCATAATTTCTTTAAACTTAGTGTAATTGGACTTGTAAAAGTGCTAAGTGTCTATAATTATGGGTTTAGCCTTTATTCTTTTTTGCATGCAATCAATGTAATCAAGTCAGGATTGCTTGTACCTAAGTGATCACTGAGTTCCACAATCAATTCCTTGTTATCTGGCAAGATGAGGCCTAACATTGTTATTAATCATATACATCATACAAAGAAGGACCGGAAGGGACCTATGAGATCATCAGGTCTGGTCCCCTGCTATGGGCAGGAGGTAAACGAGCTCACCGAGGTGCTTGTCCAGCCTCCTCTTACACCACCAGGGATGGTGACTGCATCACCACTGCTGGAAATGTGTTCCAGATTCTAGTTACCCGTATGGAAAATAACTTTCTCCTTATGTGTAGCCTAAACTTTTCCTTGACTAGCTTGTGCCTGTTGGACCTCATCCTCCCTTATAGTGGATGTAATACTTTCATGTAAGCTTTCCTATGATTCCACTCAGATTTGTTTTTCCTCTATTGTTTACTGAGCAATTTTATTTAGAAATGGAGCAGCCAAATATAAACATGTGGATGCAATGTGCATTTGTCACAAGAAGTTGCATTTGACCTTGCATTTTAGGGCAAAAAAATCTGCACAGCAGGTCTAACTGTATGCAGCTGAGTATGTTTCTGTTACAAGATGTATTGTAGGCAGGTATCAGGAGGCAGGCTTGCAGGAAGCTTTTCATAGGACTAGGGAGCTGGCTGGACTGCCACAGCTCTGTGGCATGCAGCCATGCAGGAAAGCAGGGAGAAAGCCCTCTCCTGAACACCTTGCATGTACTTGCTTGATGCTCCTTACGGTGAGTGAGGAATGTGAGGAGTTCCTACCTATGTCTCATCCCCGACTCATTCACCAGCTGAAGTAGCTGGTAGGGTGTATTTGGAGAAAGAGTAAGATGCAAGGTAGGCACAGCAAAGGAATTTTGAATCACCGAGTCACCATGGTTTCTTGGATGGTTCCCAGGGGGTATAGGTATATGCTACCTCTTACTTTGATCAGGAAGTAAACTGACAATCTAGTCCTGAGTCTGCTTGTGATGAGTGCTACATGAATAATTGTGTGGGTTTGGGAGACTGAAATCAAAGCCAGCACATTTTTTACACGAGTTGAACAAAATGTTATGTTTGACCTAAGGTGCTTGACCTTGTCTCTGTGCATCTCCTTTCACAGCATCTGATGAAGTGAGCTTGTTATCCTTAGTTATTCTATAAGGTGCAAATTTACCCTGCCTTCTGCTTGATGTCAGACTAACATGGCTAACTACGTCTGTCAGCATTCATAAAGAGTGATAGTGGGTGCTCCCCAGCATGTCAATAATATAGATTAAATCCCTTCCATTTTGTGAGGGGATTTGAATCTTCATCTTCTGTATCTGAGGAAAGTGCTCAAACCAGCATGCTATCGCATATTCTAGGTGGTGTGTGTTCTGTCCTGTGACTGTTTCACTTTGCAAGAGTTAGGGCGCAAACTGGTTACACTTGTTACACAATTGGCCCCTTGAAAGTGCTCTACAACTGTGCCCTTACAGAAGTGCATGGCTGTACAGTGCTTTAAAAGTGCCTGATTGCTAAGAGCACCTTCATTAGCTTATGCCAGCTTGTGCCAGGAGCAGGGCTGTGCTGATACAGTGTTCCCTGAGCTGAAACACAGAAGTGACACTGATCCCATATCCTGGTAGGTGCGGCATTCACTAAGAGGTGGGGCCCCTATGCCAATGACTATTTAATACAAACTGGAGTGGCATGAACAGGACAGAGTGAGAAAGATCTATCTCATAGATGCTGAGTGGGATACTCTACAGACAGGAAGGAACTGTACTTCTAATCATTGCTCTGAACTGGACAGATAATGGATTTAAATATTTCTTGTTCCCTTGGCAACTTGATTAAATATTGGGCTATTTGGGGAAAAACTGGATGGCAAACACATCATTTACTATTATGTTGCTGACCTAGCTTGAAATTTTTATGCATCCAAAGTTATTATTCAATTCAAGGACAGTTGTCCATGCACTGTGTGATCTGTTGTATAGGTATACCTGCCAGTATGCCTTGTACCAGTACATCTATCTACTCATAAGATATGGTTCTGTATGCCTGATGATTGAATTTTCTTGTATATTTTTTAACCCTTTACCTCCTCCAACACTTGTTGCTAAGCCTCCAGGATTTTAACTTTGGCTTAATAATTTGTTTCATAAGAGGCTTTAAGACATATGGGCCATGTCCAGATAAGCATCTGTGGTGCCACATACCGCACATTTAGGTATTCTTCATGCTGCAAGGGAACAGCATGATGGGAGGGGGGGGTGTTGATGCCTGGATACCTAGGGGTCAAAAAAAACAACTGGAAAAAAAAGCAGAGTTGCACACACAGGGGCAAGGCATGCCACTCAAAACCAGAGCCTGGCATATAGCACAGGCATTCCCTGGGGACAACTAGTGGCAGCACAAGGTGTACCCTGCTAGTTGTCCCTGGGGAGCCAAGCGTCCATGCTCATGTGGATGCAGCCACGGATGTTAGAAAATATCTATGTCTAAAGGCCAGCCAAAGAATGAGGATAATACTGTCTGTTGCAGAGTAAAGGAGGTATGATACAGAGTGGATAAAGGGCCTCTTTTTAAACATTACAAGGTTGTTCCCTTCTGTTTTGCTTAAAGCTCCATTCATTTAAACTGAATGGTGTCTCTAATTCTGCACACTCTAATTTTCCCTCTTCCAGGAAGTCATTGATCAGTATCATTGCTTGAGTCACCACATCAGATCTCAAGCACTGCTACTGTTTATTCCTTCCCAAAAGTACTAGCTTTGGTTTATTTACCTACCATTAGTAATCCCTGAGGTTTGGCAGTATTTTCCCAAACCGTATGTTGAAAGTAATTTTCAGTCTGCTTGTGTAAGAAGTCCACAAGCTGTGTAGAAAGCACAGCTGCTAAAGCCGTTTATGCTACGCTGCGAGCTGAATATGGATTGTCTAAACATTATCACATAGAAGAGTCCATTGTAGTAACAGTTGCAAGTTGATATTTCAAATAACTTATTCTCAGTCTCAGCTTCAGGGTAGATTCTTCCCTTCTGTTAAAACTCAAATGCACTATACTTGTACTTAACCTAAAGACGAAATTTAGAAAGTTTATTTGAAATCTCTTCAACAATTTGTACATTATCTGGGATGGAGAAAACAAACAGCAAAAATATAAATAAATCCAAAGATTGACTCTACGGCTTCATACATAACTGGACCTTGACAGGGAGGACTTGCTGTAGAAGCATGGCAAAAATATTATGAAGTTTTAGGCAAGCAATAATAGGTTTGTACTTGTATAAGAAACAGTTGGAGCATAAGACTACAAATGAAACCAACATTTAGTAGAAAAGTTTGTGTGGTGATAAAGTGGGTCCTCTAAAGCAGTGGTTCTCAACCTTTTTTGTACCAGGACCCATTTGTAAACTTGCATGGCCAGTCCCGACCCAATGCCCCTCACTTCCGACCCACTACTCTCTGGCCCCAGCCCCCCAATGTGTGGAGCATGGGGTGGGTGTGTGGGACAAGGGGGGCTCCAAACATCCCCAAACACCACCTCTCAGGATGGAACCCTGCCAGCCTGCAAGGGAAAAGTCACCTTTTCCCACATTTTTCCCCTTTAAAGGAGAATCAATTTTTAAAGTTTGTTGATCCCTTTTTAGAGTTTGTTCATGACCCTTTCATATATTCTTGTGACCCACTTTTTGGGCTGTGACTCACGGGTTGAGAAACGCTGCTCCAGAGGGCCAGATGCTTTGAATAGGCAAAAAGACCAAGCTCTTTGAGGTTCCTCAGTCACAAAACATTCTGGAAACACTTCAGGCACCTCCAATGTAGGCATTACAACACCAAAACGATAGGTGCCTGGCCTCAGAAGGCTGATTCATGGGGAAAGTTAAGGATACTGTCTCAGACAGCTAGAGGCAACTTGAGGAGCACTGATTAATTGGCCGTCAGGTGGGCTGGCAGATGGAGAGGCAGAACAAGGTTGTGGCAGGGAACGGGGGGGTGATTAACCCCTTGATCCGAACAGGCCGGGGATGAAAGGGTTATGGAGTCTTGTTTCCCCTTTTCTTCTAGTTTTCCCATTCAAGAAGAATCCGAAGGCAATATAACAAGTAAACACTTTACTTACAAACTGCAGTACAGAGACTCGCGTCGATGCACACAGTGTAGGCACGCTCTGTAAAGTTACGCCATGAAGCACATAAATGTTTTTTTGCACTTCCATGCCGGCAGTTCCCCTTACAATAGTTCTGAAACTAAAACCATAGGGAACTCGAGAGCTCTTCACATATCCAACTGATGCAATTATCCGAGATGGGGGTGTCTGGGGCGAAAGGGAGCCATGGACGCAGGACCTCCAGTGAGGGTGATCAAGCCTCTCTGATGTTGTGTGGGTCCCACTTTCTTTTCATGGGCTTTGCTTTTATACTGCCCTAATAGCCAGTGGGATTGGGTCTTTTTTGTGTGCTGAACGAGCTGCATGAGCTGGGGATTTTGCTGCATGCATTGATTGCGCGGCTATCAGGCTGCACCCACTGCCCCCCTTCCCCCCACGCCATGAGCACAGCTTGCCGCCATTTGGTCATCTTTTATTTACCACAAGCGTATTGGTTGAAGGATAACTTTTACTTACGCTACTGGGGTGGCGATGCAGGCGATAAGGCTGCTTACATAGTTACAGGTAACAGCAACAAAACAAGTCAACGAGTTCATGGACAAAACGAGAGCACGGGAAGGGGTACGTCAGGGCCTGTTGGTGATGGGGAGATGTTGGTGGGTGATCAGTCCACCAGGTTTACTCTACCACGTGTTCAAAGCTCTCCGAGGTTACTCTGCAGCGTGCTCAGAGGTCTCCTCAGATCTCTCATCAGAGTTCTCTGACTTGGGCGGAAGCTGCCAGACTTTTATATGTTTAGAGTAGCCAATGACAGACTGCCAGGTGAGAATAACTAATAAGGTGGAACGTTACCAAATTTGGAGATGATGGCAGTTGCTTAGGGTGGGTCTATTGTGGCAGGGTCACTTAACTGACTTGGTTATGACAGATACATTCAATGAGGAGGCACCTCTCAATAGCAATTCAGAAAGCTGCCTGGAGGTGGTCAGTAGGAAACATTAGGTACAGGAACTCCTGTCCAATTCTGTAGCTCAGGGCTGCTTCTGCATTCACTTGGGATCCAAACCCATAAGTTCTCTTCAAAGAGTAGATGCTCAGCAAAGGAGGTCGACGCAATGGTGAGGTATACTCCCCTAGTGTATTCTTCAACACTAATGGTTAATGCTGTCTTCTGGAATATGTCAGTTTGAGGAGACCTATAACAGGTCTCCCACTTCCTGGGCAAGGTCTCATTTATAATTTGCCAAAGGTGAAGCTGAGTTAGTAGCTGGTTACTTTTATATATACTTTTGTCTGGAACTGGCATGTTAAGAAAGTGATATGCTAAAACTATATGACATAAGAGGCAATGATACTCTGATACACCAATAGGAAATAGAAAATTAGTGGTTTCATGGTGAGAAGCAGGCTGGCTTGTAGTGACTGTATTAATAACTAGCAACGTTAACTATTATAAACTTAATTTGAACTTGTTTCCTTCACTTGCTTCTGCCCAGAATTCTGGTAAAATCTCACACCTACTCAGCTGACAGATGTGGAATTTAGCACCACCGTCCATGCAAAGTTTATGAAATCAGAGTGCATGTCTGGCTACTTCTGTTCCAGACTGGCTTAGTATGCATCTGTATACAGAATGTACAGGTGTGTGTGTGTGTCTTTTGGTTCATGCCTCGTCTGTTATTTCTTAGTAAGCCAAAATTCCAAAGATGTCCGACTGGACGTGTTCTTGCATAATTTCAAAGTGCCAAAATCACAGAATAACAAAGTGGAAGTGAGCTTGACAAGTTGATCTGAAAAAAGAGAGAGAAAGAGCATTTAGGATTTTCTTGATTCCTTGAAACTTGGGGGGAAAAAACAGTTTAAAGATCTCAAAATAATGATAACTGCAATAGGAAAAATATTTTAATGAAATTTCACAAGAAAGCATTTGCAACTTTGCTAGCCCTCACTTGTACTTTAATGAAATATTTTGCCCTAAATGTGCCAAATCTGTTCCAATAAATAAAGCTCCTACTGAAATCACAAGCAACAAGAAATATAGAACTGGATATTATGGATGCAAAGAGCTAAAGAGTATAAATTAACATGTAGACAAAATAGAAAAGGTAAAGTAAAAATTAGAAGTAAAAGTAGAAGTAAAAATTAGAAAACACAGTTTTGGAACAGTTCTGCATTTGTTCAAATATCTGTAGAATTGATGGGCAAGGGTGTGGATAGATGAAACATAAAACAAGTTTTAAAAAGTGGTGATAACACTGGAGTGAAGTTGTAGTTGTGGTGATCCAGGAAATATATGAGAAGCAAGGACATTTTTGAGGGATGGAACAGTATGTTTTAATCATTAAAAAACATATGTAATGGTCCATGTTACTGAGTTGGTCCTTTAAATTTAAGTGGACCAACTCAGTAGCTGGAAGTACATCTCTTTGTGAAAGGGATTGGATTTCTTACACTTTTCACTTCCTTCTCCTTCCCTGTCATCATAGTGGACAGATGGCTCAAATCCTAAACCACAGTAACTTTGTCCAATTCAGTAGAAGTCAACTCTGAAAGAATCAGGGGTAAAGCTTAACTGGTATGAGCTCCTGTGGCAGCTCAAGGGTATTGGTTGTAGCTGTGTTGGTATAAGACATAGGCAGACAAGGTTCTTTGGGTAAATTCAGTAACTTTTATTAGCCCAACTAAAATAGCTGAGAAAATTCTTGTTTGCAGACTTCTGAGTGCAAACACCCTTCTTCAGGCTAAGGAAGCATCTGCAGTTGTTTTGAGTTCTTTCTGGATGGGATAGAGTACAAGCCAAGGGCCAGTATGTAAGAATGTCAGTCAGTGAAAAGGCAAATTGAGGCAGTCAATGGGTGAGAAACAGGTGGGGAGGGGGGAGTCTGGGAAAGGGAAAGATGATAAGGTGATAAGATGTAGCTGGTGAATGGTAGAGAGGTTACCTGGGGTATCAGACATTAGATTATCATGTGCTGTAAATCCAATGGCTATATTTAGTCCATAATTTTTTTGTCTCCAATAGGTTGATGAATGAAGCTCATAGGCTCATCCGCAAAAGGTGTTTTGTAAATTCCCTTTGAGGATTAGAACTGAGAGGTTGGAGAGAGAGTGGTTTTCTGATGAGAAATGTTCCCCCACAGGTAATTGGATAGTCTAGTCTTTGATAAATTTTTGGTGTGCATTCATTCTGGTATGCAGTTGTTGTCTGGTTTCTCCTACATATTTTCCATCAAGGCATTTGGTGCACCGGATGAAATACGTTAACAGTTCTGGAGGTGCAGAAGATCCAGGAATGATGATGATGTTATGGGGCAGAGTTATTGCAGGGTTGGTGGAGATATGTTGGCAGGTTTTACATTTCTTGTCATGGCATGGTCTGGATCCATTCAGTGTGCTTTGGGTCATAAGAAATTTGCTTCTAGTGATGAAGTTGGCAAGATTTGGTGCTTGTTTAAGGGCTAGGATGGGTGGCTCTGGGAAGATCTCTTTAAGACCTGGGTCTTCAAGTATGGGTCGAAATTGTTTGAGTATGTTCTGTATAGGTTCAGGGAGGGATGATATGTCATAACCAGTGATGTGCGAGTCATGGGGATTTTATTTCTATACTGCAGCAATTCTTCATATGGTATCTAGGTGGCTCTTTCAAAAGTGAAACCTGCCTTGCTGGGGGAGTGTCTTTGCTGAGTGAAAGCCCTTTTGAGATTTGTGAGGTGATCACAGGTGTTCTCAGTGCAAACTCAGTGGTATTGCAGAGCTTGGCTGTATAGTACAGATTCCTTGGTGTGTTTAGGGTGATTGTGCA
Organism: Caiman crocodilus; assembly: GCA_030014935.1. Lineage (NCBI taxonomy): Eukaryota > Metazoa > Chordata > Crocodylia > Alligatoridae > Caiman > Caiman crocodilus. The sequence goes on from JAGPOW010000261.1 coordinate 20,637,797, forward strand.
GCTGTGTAGTTGGTCCATGGGTTTCTTGTATATGGTGGTTTGTATTTTACCATTTTTAGATAGTGATCATAGTATCTCAAAAGGAAATGTTGGTGTTGGAGTATTCAAGCGATAGTCTGATGGAGGGGCAATGATTATTGAATTTATAATGGCAATCAATCAGAGATTACAGGTTCTTAGTCCAAATGATGAAGATGTCATCGATATATCTTAAATATAGTAAGGATTCAGTGGTGCAGCCCTTGAGGGATTCTTCTTCCAGGTGGCTCATAAAAAGGTTGGAATATTGTGATACCATTTTGGTGTGCCTATGCTCTGGAGGAAGTGTTGATTATTGAAAGTGAAGTTGTTGTATGTGAGGTTGAAGGATATAAATTCAGTAATATCTTTGGGTTGGTACTCCGAGTTGTTAATCTTGGTCTTGTAGATATGTAAGGCAGGCTTGGATGCCATCCTGGTGTGGGATGTTGATATATAAGCTGATAACATCCATGGTGGCTAAGAGGGTGCTGCTGGTAAGGTGGTCTATATTTTTACATTTTTGTAGAAAGTCTGTTGTGTTTTGGACAAAACTCGCTCTTTGGATGACAAGAGGTTTTAGGATTGTTTCAATGAACCCTGATATTTCCTCGGTTAGGGTTCCATGGTTGGATATGATAGGTCTGCCAGGGTTACCTTGTTTGTGGATTTTAGGGAGCATGTAAAAAATCCCTGGGTTAGGTAGTGTGGGGATCAAGTTCTTGTAGTTCAGATGGAAATGATTTAATGGTAGTTTAGAGTTTTAAGGTGAAAAAGGGAGTAGGATCTTCTAGTTTTTTTGTAGTAGTGTAGTGTTGCCTGTTAGCTTTTTTATGTAATTTTCACAGTTAAGGATAACTATAGCTCCTCCTTTATCTGCTGGTTTTATTACTATTTGGTGGCATGTGCTGTTGATTATTTCATTGTTCGTTCCTTGCCTGAAGCAGTCAATATAGCAGTCAAGGTTAGAGTGTCATCCACTGTGAGGTGTCCAATCTGATGGTTTTTTGGTTTCTTGGGGGTTCTTCTTTTCCTCGATGTTGTCAAAGAATGAAGTGTTGTTGGAGGTGGATTCATTTTGTTTCTGGAAACAGTCTTTTATGTGGAGACATCAGAAGAATTCTTCTATTTCTCCACATTATAGTATTTTATTAGGGTATTTTTCTAGACAGAAATTTAGGCCTTTAGAGAGGACAAATTTTTCCATTTCAGAAACTGTGTGCATGGAGAGATTGATAATAATTTGAGGGTTGGTTGCTTCTTTCAGTTTTATCCAGTTTGAGGTTGAAATGTTGCAAGGTGTTGGTGTTGTTTTTCTGATGGTTGTTTTGTAGTTGGGAAAGTTGTTCCTAGAGTAATTGGTTCCATTTCTTCTTTTTATATTGGATGGATGTGGTAGAAAATCCTCATTAGTCTCTTTGTATACATTGTAAACATTTGAGAAGCTGTCTGGATTTTTCTCTTTTAAGTCATTACAGCATGTGTGGCAGCTCAAAGCATGCATGCTGTTCCACTTGTCACTTAGCAGTGGGATACAGGCAACAACACAAAAGAGTTTGGATGAGTTTAGAAAACAGGTAGCTACTACACATCTAAGATTTTTCCTACAGTGTGGGTTTTCTCTGGTTACAACTGTTATTGCTTAGCGCCCCAGTGCAGATGGGCAAACCTGGTGTTAACCCAAGTTTACTCAAGTTTCAAAGAAGGGTGAGTTGCACCGTTGCACTTGTGGTTTCTAGCAGGTTTTGTTGCCTAGACAAGAGCAGTGTTTCTCAACCTTTTTTAGAGTCAAGACACTTCTGTGACTCAAGGCCAGAAAATGCCAGTTCTTAATTTTCACTTGGTTTTTGACTACAGAAAAATAACAAATCAATTTTTGTGTTGCAAAAAACTCAGAAAGATAACTATAGGCTAGAATGTTTTTAACATGATGGATTCCTATTTGAAATCTTTGAATTTATCTTATGTAACATGCCTGCACACCTAACAGTACTAGCATTGCACGGCACCTTGCAGCACGCCTGCTATGGCACCCTGGTTGAGAATAAGTGGACTAGAGGCTTGCATTTGCACAGTGAGTTTGGTGTCTGGTCCACCATTGAAATCACCAGGAAGTGCAAGTCTGTCTTGCATTTCTAACAATTGTTGACCAAAGGTTCTGGGTAGACATTAACATTCTTGTGCCATTCTTTTCCTTTCCAATGCTTTTCCATTGGAAAGTACCATTTTGTCAAAATTGAAACTTTCTGCAGCAGCTTGACTACTTTGACTTAGGAAAAAATGCAAAGCATGTTGATTAGGTTTCAATGTTTTGTTTGATCTCATTGAAAGGGAACTTTTCAATTTTTCATTTCAAAATAACTTCATTTAAAATGTGTTTTATATTATAACTTTATTATTGTGACATCATAATCATAATGAAACAAAGACTTTTTTTGAAAAAGATATTTTGTTTGGAAGGAAAGCAAATTTCAAAATGTTAAAATTTTCCAGGAATTGAGTTCTTTGTCTGTAAATGACGGTGGATGTAACATAGTTTGTATCAATTCTGTTTAACTTTCAACATCTAATTGTGCTGCTGGAAGTAGTTATCACAAAACCCCACTTACACAGAAAAATTACAAAATATCCCTAGCTTTTATGGTTTTATCCTCCTCCATATTATTGCTACTTGTATTATACAAAGTTACCCTGAAACATGGTATTATTACTTAGCCATTCATTGTTTGGGGTTCTTTAAATACCTTTTGCCAAAACCTCTGCTCAAAACCTCAAAATAGTAGTTATTCAAACAAAATGTTGTTCGAAGCAGCAATTGAAGAGAAGCCAATGTGAAAGCCTTTGAATGGGAAAACTAATAGCTCAGGCATAGGAGTGAGAACCCTTCACCTTCAGGTCGGTGGTTCATGCTGTTCCAGAAGGGGCTTAATCCTATGAAGAACCAAATAACTTCTTTTTCAGCAGTTCCTAAACTGTGGGTCATGACCCCAAATGGGGTTGCAACATCAGTGGACAGAGTCATAGGCATGGGAGGTTGGGGGTTGGGAATGAGGGGCCATACGGAAGAAATGGGGTCATGCTGAGGAAATGGGGCCATAAATGGGGTCATGCTGAGGACAAGTTTGGGAAGTATTTCTCTACTTCCAATGAGTTACTTGCATGTTGTTCAGGGCCCAAACTTTTGGACCAGGAGGCAAGTTCTGGTCTTGCCTCTGCTGACGGGCACTTTTATTCCTGTACACTTTCCAGCACTTAAAGGGGGTATCTGCACTGTCTCTGTGATAGTCCTGAGACTGCTGGCAAGGAAGAAGCACACCACACTGCACACACGCACTCCTTCTCACTGTACACTCCAAAGAACATGGTGTGGCCACATTTTGGATCACACCCTGGGATGCTCTGAGGTCCTCAGCTTTGGTTGTGCTCCTGAGAATGGTGCACGGGCCCACATTATAGACTCCAGGTTTTGTTTCATTGTTCTGTTCATGGTCAAGCATGCACCATTGAAGCCTAGTTCAGAAAGACCTGGAAGGAGTGAACTTTTGACTCCTGATCCATTGGCGATGCATAAGAGGTACATGCAGGTGCACGTGCATCCCCTGAGTATGGCAGTGCACCCCCTGTGAAAACGTGCCGCCACCTGCAGGCTGTTGCTGCTCACCACCCCACCAACAGTATTGTGGTCGCTTGAGGGAGCTCCCTGCTTGCTGCCACCATGTTTCTGCTGCTGACAGCACCACCACTGTGTCTGGGAGCTCACCATGTCCCCCCTCCCCCCACCACCGGGGCATGCAGCATTCATGTTCTGACCTACTTTCTGTGAGTGAGCACGCCTGGTTGATATTTGAGTTTTGGCAGGAGAAATAGCATGGTTGACAGGTGTGCGAGGCAACAAGGCACAGTGAAAAGTGAGCAATGAGTGCTGTTGAGTGAAAGATGATAGCAGTTTGGATGAGTGGCAGGCACTGTCACCAGGAAGACTAGAATATTCACTCCATGATTGGAGAAGGATGAGGGGGCAAGTTACCAAGGCTCCATGGATATAAAATAGCACTGAAGAAGTCTCTGTGAAAGTGCTAGAGTGCTTATGTGGTTTGCTGGGATATCGTGTGCCTCTGTGAGCCTTTGTCTCTGCTTCTGTGTCTGTATGTATTTGAGTGTCGAGTGGTGTTGAATTGTGAAGTATAGTTGCTGCTGTGAGTTGTGCAGTTGGTCTCTGTGGGTGCAGACAGAAGTGACAGTTTGAGCCTGATCTGGCCACAGAAAGCAGTCTATAGCCATGACCAAACACAAGTGCACAGCTGGAGACAGCTTCAAAAATGGCTGATCGGGCAAAATCTGAACCCTCATTGCATGAGGGGTCAGATGAAGATGTTTCAAAACAGCGTCTCCTCTAACTTTGTGTCTGTGCTGCCTCCCACCCTCAAGTTGTTTTCAGAATGGGAGCGGGGAAAAGGAGAGGAGGGCATGACCATGGCAAGGAAGATTGGTGTCTGGGGAAAAGTCTGCAGCATCAGCCCACCCTCGCCATGCACACAGATCTGGAAGCACCCCCTCTTCCATGCTTCTCCAGTAGCGCACGCAGCAGCAGGAACTGCTATCCCCCTGTCCTCACACCCCCCCAGTGAGTCACTTGCAGCTCCACCCCATGCCCTGCCCCAGCTAAGCAGTGTCCATTGGCACCACTTTGCTTTGGCACCCAGGGCAGTCACCCTGCTTGCTCCCACCCCCTGCCTCCCACTCCCTTGTTGCTAGGACACTGGTGGAGAGAGTTTGGTCTGGGGTTTTTTCTGCCCCTGCTGGAAGGTGGGGTGGGTGCATTGAAGCCCCCAGAGGTGGGGGTTCCAATTCATATGACCTGCCCTACAGCAGCAGCTGAGGAACCCCTAGCACATGTTCCTTCTCTTCCCAATCTGAAACAGGCTCCTAGCCAGCTAGATTCCCCTCACCCCTGGAACCGACAGTGAACATTTGTTTGGTCCGGGGGATCGTTGTAATGCAGAACATTTCCTGCAAAGCATACTCAGTTACTGTGGGGAGCTGCACTTCCGTCTGCACCCTGCGTGAGTGGCTAGATGACTCCAGAGCCAGACCTGTATTGAATCTCTTTGGTGAGGAAGTACCCAGCACAGCAGAGTCTCCCAGCAACTGAGGGTACAAGTCTCATTGTACCCTGGCTTGTGGCACCAGTGAGACAAGACTTTGAAGTATATAGTATAACATATAACCCTATTTTTTCCCTGTTCCTTCATTCCCTGTTCTGTTCCTTTGTTGTTGTTGCTATTATCCTACTGTTAATGTTTGTTTAATAAAACCAATTGAACCAAGCTGGCCACCTGATAGCTTGTTAATTTATCCTCCCACTAGCTTTCCAGCATCCTATTAATATAATTAACATATTAATCAAGGGTTTTTGTGCAACATCATGACTTTTTTTTAGCCTATGGAGTGGGATTGAGTGTGGTAGTAGTTATTTTTGGGGATAACCTTGTTCAGCCATACTCTAATAGGGCTGCATATAAACACAAAGAAGAAGAATTAGAATGAATGTACGGTTAAGGCAATGGACTAGACTTCCAGAGGCTTAGGTTCAATTCCCAGCTATTTCAGACTTATTGCATGGCAATGGAGAAATCACTTAAGACTAAATACAGTAAAGGACTTAGGTGCTGCAGTGCTTAACTTATAGATATCTGGCTCTGAGAGTAGAATCTAAAATCCAGAGTTGGGTGGCTGGGTTCATTATACAGTGAGTGGGGTTATTTAACAAGGAGCCCTCTACTGTTAAACAATAGGTAGTGCTAAGCATAGGGCTATGTTTGAAATCCTGTCCCTAGGGCTGCAAAGGAGGTTTGTCTACTTGAGACCCAGAATCTGGCAGCTGTGCCAGAGGAGAAGGCAGACCTCTAACAAATTCTTCACCTCCATTTTCTTGTGTAGGGACTGGGACTCCCCCACCATGATTCAAGACGGACTCAAGGGAAACGCCTCCAGGCCTAAGGTTGAGGAGGACCAGGTTAGAGTGATTCTGGAGAGGCTTGACATGTTCAAATAAGCAGGTCCAGATGCTTTCCACCCCAGGGTGTTGGGGGAGCTAGCAGGGGTTATTGCAGGGCCCTTGGCACGGCTTTACAAGCACGTGTGGTGCTCAGGCCAGGTGCCAGATGATTGGAAGAGAGCCAGTGTGGTCCCCATCCTTGAAAAATGGAGGAGGGAGGACCCGGGCAACTATAGGCTTGTCAGTCTTACCTCAATCCTGGAGAAACTCTTTAAGAAGATCATCAAGGAGCACATCTATGATGGGCCGGCATTGGGGATGATGCTCAAGGGCAACCAGCACGGTTTCATTAGGGGCAGGTCATGTCAGACCA
>JAGPOW010000261.1:20664400-20692937 GCA_030014935.1 Caiman crocodilus
GGGGGGGGACACGGGGGGCATGTGCCCCCTGGATTTGTGCATGGGGTGGAGGCAGGCTGCTGCTGTATGCTGGGCTCTGTGCCCCTCTGCTGCTGCCTTGGGAACCATACAAAGCCATGTTCCTGCCACTACTGGGTGGCCAGGGGATGCAGCACAGCCTGGCAGTGACAGGCACATGGTGTTACATGGCTCTCAGGGCAGTGGCAGTGGGATGCAGAGTCCAGCCTGCAGCAGCAGTCTACCTCTGCTCTTCGCATAAATCCAGGGGGAATATGCCCTCTATGCCCTGCCCCGCTCTGGGTCTGTGCAGCACTGGAAATCCCTGCACCCCTGGATAAGCCTCCTGGGCCCTGACCATCCCATGACCCATACCAGGGCCCCATTCACCCCAGCCCTGCCTCTGCCCCACTCCCTCCCTCACTGTTAGGGCCTCAATCTGCCCGCCTCCTGCCCCTTTCCTCTCCACACACTTACCTGCTGGGCAGAGAGTGTGTGTATATACTCAGACTCCCCAAATAATATTATTTACCTCTGCCTATGGTGGCAAACAATGTGTGCACAAGCTAGCTTCAGTGTTCAGCTGACATGCTTGATTAGGAATCATTGACTCCATAGAAAGTAAGGATGCTGGAAATTAGATCCTGGAAAGATCATCCAGTCCAAACCACCCTACTCAGGGCAGGAATATTGCTGAGACCAAATGATCCCAGGAAACTGTCTGTCCACTCTCCTATTGAAGACTTCCAAGGCTGGGGACTGCACAACCACCTTGAGAAGTCTATTCCAGATTCTGGTCATGCCTAGTATAAAGCAGTTTTTTCTTACATCCAAACTGAAACCATCCTCTAACAGTTTATGGACAGTCCTCCTTGTTCTCCCCTGGGTGGACATGCCATATAGTTAACATATTTTCTCCCAGTTACAGATATTCACCTCTTATGTGGCTATATTTGGCCACTAATCCCCCCTCCTCCCCCCCTTCCACCTATCTTCTGGAGACAGAACAATCCCTAATTCCCAATCTTTTCTCAAGGTCTGTCAGCACTCACTCACACACATACGTCTTGACTGTCTCACCAGGTATGGAGACTGTGAGCAGGGACTGGTGCCTGACACACAGGCGACTTGTGGCTAGCCCTCTGTTGCACCATGGCCAGAAAGGGACCCTGTAGGTGGTGCTCCTTGGCATACCCATCAGTACATGGCTCATTTTTTACCTACACTGTCCACAGATTTTAGGCACCCCTTTTTGCAAAAAAGTATGCCCCAAAAAAACAAAGTTGCCAGGATGGTGTCAGCATGTCTGTTGTACAAACCTTCTGCACCAAACTGAGGGTGTGTGTGTGTGTTTGGGGGCAGGGGGTTGGATTTTACTGATCTGCTGAAGAAGAGGCATATAAATTGAGGGCACCAGGCCCGGGTACAGGTACTCCTTATTTATCCACAATGTCTGAGGCAGAGGAGGAAAGAGAGTGGGACCAGGGAGAGAAGAGAACAAACTGGGGCACTTGGTCCTATATAGAAACTAAGAGTCTGGTGTGGGAGCTGGGTGACCCTGCAGTGTTAAGCCAGTTTGGCATTGGCAACAGCCTGAGTACAAACTTGCACATCTACCTGGGTGTCTCCAGGAGACTTGCCTAGTGGGGGCACAAGACAGCAGTCCAAGTCCAAGAATATAAGAGCTGCTTTCCTATGTGAAGTAGCAAGAGCTCATTGGAACAGTACCCTCCTGTGTAATGTGCCACATCATCAGTACCTCTAACACCAATGGACTCAAACACCAAGCAAAGAGATGATTAGAGGTATCCAGGTCATCCTCCACTCCTGAAAGCTCACTGACCATGGGTTTGACTGCGAGTCCTGCTGCCTCAAGTGAGACAGATAGTGACAGTTCACTAGTGCTGGCCCTTGATGAGTCCATCAAAATCGAGAGACCAGGGAGATCATCCTCCACAACTGGTATGTTAAGCCACAGGGAACCTTTAAGTCATCTTACATCTGAACTGACATCTGAGATTAGGCTGGGCTGTGACATGGGAGGGGGTGGAGGATTGTAGTTAACTGACATGTGAACTGACACCTGAGGTTAGGCTGGGCTGTAAGTTGGGGGGGCACTGAGAGATTGGAGTTAAGTGACATAAGAGACATGGGGAGGAGGGTTAATTCAACTGACAACTAACTGACAGGTGGGGAGGGATTGGATTGTCACACAGGAAGGTGAAGGACAATGCAAAGCACAAAGGCTCTGCTTGTGACTTGTACGCAGCCGTTCAAGGGCCTGCAGTCCAACTTGGCCTTCCAACCACCTTCTTGGTGGTTTTTCCAAAACGCTTCTTATCCACTTGTCTGATTTGCATAGCACAGAATAATTCCCTGTATTCCTTGATTTTCAGCTATGCTTATTACACTGCCATCGCTGCCACTGCCAAAAAAACAGACCATGTAAGAATGCCCAGACAGATAGAATCGTCAGTGTCATCAGTACCTGTGCAGTGTGGGTGCAGGAGATTGCAAGACAGGCATGTTGTGTCTGTGGCCAAGTAGTGCCTGGGCAATGCAGCAGCAAGCATTCATGAGAAAGGGAGAGAGAAGGGCAGTCCAGCTTGGAAACAAAGAAAACCACTATTGCTTATGTGCACTGATAGTTGCTAATTATTGATTTCACCTTTTCTTGCTGGTAAAAAAGCTCTTGTAATGAAACTCATTGCATATTGCCTGAGGTTTTAAAGTTGAAGAACACTGCTTCCTGAATACAACAGTACCTTGTAAATGCTATGATGGTTGCTTGGTTATTTATGTAAGTTGTGTTTAATAAATCAGTAAAAGTTAATTATATAAAAAAACTTTTTGTGTCTTATTTTCTTTCAGTGTGGACAGCCATTAAGAGATCATCAGGCCAGGCTCCCAGGCTTTGTTCCTGGCTTTGTTGACACTGCTGCCAAATCAACAGTTGTTTTCAACATTAGGGTGGGCTACTTAATTTATAAAACTGGAAAACCCAGTAAATCCCCAAGCAGCAACAGCCTGGCCTGGTGGAGGGGGAGATGGAGAAGGTGGGAGGTTGGGAATTGGGAGTGAGGGGCACTGGCAGGGCCAGGCATGCCCAGGTCATGAATTAGGGGCAGCAGGTTGGCTCAAAGGCCTGTGGCTTGGAATAAGGGACAACAGAATGGGCTGGACCATGGTGCCTCTTTGTTTTTTTTTTTACTGGAAATACAGTAATCTTAATGACCGTGATGCTGTCATTAAGGGCTGGCTGCCTGCTGTTGTTGTGGGTCTGGCTGTAGGGTGACACTGTGCAATTGTGACTGGGTGACAGCACAAGGAAAAAAATGAACTTTATTATGAAGCATGGTGGCTACATGCTGCACTCAGTGCTATGAGCAGGCAGGCACCAGTTGCTCTAATGGCATCTGGAAGCCGTCCAGGGTGTAGCAGATTAAGCGGTGCCGGTGCTGTTCTCATTAAGGGCTGACCTTGTATAATTGCAAATGGTGAAGCAGCCAGCACAAGAATAAAAAAGCAGTGGCTATGGGTTGCATTCAGTGTTGTGAGAAGGCAAGCAGAATTTGCCCTGGATAACTGAATAAAAGCAGTCTATGGTGGCCCCCTAGGCACCCAAGCGGTTCTTCATTTCTGGATTGAACCAGGGGTAGATTATGTGGTAATGGTGCTGTTCTCATTAAGGGCTGAATGCTGCCATGGGTCTGAACGTAGGATGACCTTGTGTTTGGAGGCTATGGGCTAAAATCCTGTAATCAGGAGACAGCCATTCACTCTGAAAGCAAATGAAAGCAAGAGTGAGAAAAAAAAGATTTTTTTTTTGCAAATATCCATTGGTCTAATAAAAGATATCACCTGCACCATGAGTTCTGATTCCTTTTGCCTGTAGACCAATACTGGTACCAGCCTGTATCCCTCATCCCTTTAGGCACCCAAGCAATTCTTCATTCCTGGATGGAACCAGTGGCATATTATGGGATGACTGTGCCGTTGTCACCCTGGCCAGGGCATGGCCAGGAGAGGGGTGGGGCATGGGTCTCATACAGGAGAATAAAGATTGATTCACGTTGTGTTGGGTGGATCACAACATCTGGCGTACAACACCTGGCATCCAAAGAAACACATGACACCCAGTTACTGAAAAAGTGCAGGTCTCCTTTCCCCCTCCTAGCTGCAATTTGAAGAGATATCTGGTGGACAAAGGGGTGAACTACATAAAAGTTGCAGCAGCATCCAGTGGATAAAGGGGCTCATTACACATCTGTGAGTGCATTTTTGTTTTCATATGACGAATCCATGGATGTATAGGTTTAATTCTTGGTGATACAAACTAAAATACATCAGGATGTGTTTTACTTTAAATCACCAAAAATACTTTAAATTGCCAGAAAAACCCACACGTGAAAACTGTGACACCATTAAATTGCAAAAAAAGGGCAAATTTTGTCATATGTACAAGTGCCCTAGAAGTCCACAGATCAGCTGCCCCCTTCATAAGGGACAGAGATGGTGGGGGGAGGTATTGTTATTGTTTTAAATTTGAATACTGTGTTTTGTTGCAAGAAAGGAGAGGACGAATGGAATTGGGAGACAGCCATAGTTCTGCTGTGAGAGAGGGCAGTACAGGCTTGTGATTGTGAAGGACAATGCAGGGAGGAATACACTGGGTGCAGGATAGGTTTCGTGGGTGCCATGGCCCCCTGTAAGAGATACAAATGTAGGTGTGAGACAGTCAGCAAGAGGGAAGGATCCCCTGGATATGAGGCAGGAGATTTGGAGTAGGTAGGGATAACAAGCAATATTGGGGGAGGTGAGGGTGGAGAATATTCTTCTTTGGTATAAGTGGCTTATGATTCTGAATTGTGGATTAGGAAGTAAGGTTGGGTTGAGCAAAGAGGATGCTCCCAAGGCCTGGGGTGTAGGAGGGTGTGGGGCATTTGAATTTGGTGGTTTTTATAGGGAAGCTTGTTTTTATTACACTTTCCTACTTGAATGTTTTAATCTCCTTCTAATTGTTTTTATCTTTTGTTATAAGCCTCCCTGGCCGTGTGTAGATGAAATGAGAAGTGTGTGTGCATGACACTTTAAAGTGGGCTAAATGCTTTTGCACTGCTTTTATGGTGTCTGTGTTTGCACGCCTCAGCGGCATATTGCGCATTAATTCCAGCTGCTGTAGGAAATTCGGCAGCATAATGCACTTCAAATGACCCAGGGGGCAGCAAACTAAAACTCCTTGAAGGAGTACAGCCATAGAGCGAAGAACCAGGCTACGTGCAGCTCCATGGCTCTGCAAGAAGCCCTGCAGGCAGCCTGACAGCAGCCTGGGAAAGCAGGCTCTGCCCAAGAAAAGAGCAAGCAAAAGTGAGCCTGATGTCCCCCCAGAGCCTGCCTGCCTGAGCTACGCAGGGGCCCTGTGCTTCCCTTCATGGCTGCGGTGCCCCCTGGGGTCACCTGAGGTGGGTGCCTGCATGTGGGTGCTGCCTAGGGCAGGGCCACCATTGCTACAGAGGGAAGCACCACCCTCCCTCCCCAGCAGCTCAGGGACCTCTCTGCCCATAGGTAGTTTGCATTCCCCTCCCCTCTGGACAGGCAGGTAATTCAGTGGGGTGTGTGCATGACAGAGGGGTTTAATCAGCCCTAAATTGAAGCAGTGTGTTTTAAAATCCACTGCTTCAATTTAGGGCTCACATTTTGTCTACACATGCCCCCTGAGCCTTTTTGAGAAGGGTGGTGCACAAATCTAATAAATAAATAAAATTTGTCAGGAATGTCTTTTGTTTTCCCTAATAAAGTGCCCAAACATGACCAAACTGTAAACCTTTGAAAAGAAACGCAGTATGCACATGCACAGTAGTGACCTGGTAGACCTTAATAGGTAAGCTGGCTGAAGAGTCTGTCCTGATGAACACACTAAAGTGTCTCATGGATCCTAGCACTGACAAGATTGCATGCACTGTCCCCACTTACTGACAGTGTGCTTTAATTTTGGCATTTTCAAATGTTTTGACTTGCAACAATGTTAATCGTTAGCAGAGCTTTTAGGCTTTAATGTAGATGATATTTAGGGTCTGAGTTCCCTGAGTTCCACTACATTTAGGGTCTGACTTAGGACCTGACCTCCTTTATACTAGGAAGGCTCTACTGACTTTACTGAGTATACAGACTGTCAGACTCAATCCCTTAGGAATGCCCGTACCAATTCGCAAAGGACACCCTTCCTTTACCCCATCTACCTTATACATGATCTGAAGCCTTTTAATTTTGGTTACAGTTATCTATCTCTTCCCACTTTCCTCTGTTTATGAAGTAGTATTACACATTCCTGACTTGATAGACAATCACAACACATTGTTGGGTTGATACACAATCTTCAGTCTGGGGAAACAGCTCAAGCTACTGCTTTATAGTAAGATTAGCTTTTGCCAAATGACATTAACACATCTGCAGCAAAGGTCTGATAATTTCTGCCAAGATTTGTTTTCTGTCAAGCTGAGTTTATTCTAGCCCAGTAGACACCATCTGTAAACTGAATTGATCACGAGGGGTATAAATGTGCATTGTCTTCATTGAACGGGCTGCAACGTAACGCCTGTTGTCATGCCTACCTTTCCAGTGGTAACAAAGTACAATGGTCACACAGTTGCTCCAGCTCCTAGTTGCCATGTGACATAGTTCTGATGCCTGGTGGCTTTTCTGGGTCCCTTTTTTTTGTGGCCAATTGTCCAAGCTGCTGCTGTAACAACCTGTGGGGGGTACCTGTATAATGTGGAAAACATATGTCAGACTTTTGTACTTAGGTCTTTTCTCATACATCTAGCAAGCTACAATATTTGTCATTTGCAGTAATTTAACTTGCTCACCTCTGAATGGAGCTTTCTGAAAAGTCATTCATCATTTCCATATATCCTCATCAAACAAGAAATCTAGAGAATCTAAACTACATGGATGCTTGGCACGGCTATAGTGCCTCCCACACGATCCCAGTAAGTAGGGGATTTACAAACAGCAGTGACCTAGGCTTTGCAGCTTTGCAACATTGTAGTGAATTTAGGTACTGTTGGTATCTCCCCGTTTTATAGTGGTGGGAACTGAGCCCAACAAAGACTGATTAAACCAATGCTACAGAGCTTGTCTGTGGCAGCATTGGGAACAGAATCCAGACTTTGTGACTCCCAGTCCTGAGTTTTAACTACCAGTGTGTTCTGACATGAAACTAACTGGATCTCAGTAGAGACATCAGATAACCGCAGCTTAATTTGGTCTCTGTATGTTCTATACCCGTGGAGACAGTAGGCCTCTGGCCACCCAAAGGCATGTTATTGAGAGCTTTACAGTTAATTCCCCTTTATGAGGTCCATCTTGTTATGTTTGGATGCGTCACTGGCTTTTTATTTGTTTTGTCTGTTTTTGGCATGCAGGGCTTGTGTATTTTATCAAGCCCTTCCCTTGTATCTTGTGCGCATTTAAGATTATTCCCTCTATGAAGATTTCTTTAGAAGTGTTTTGTTAAAGGTGGCTTACAATACAGACTTGCCATTCAATTTAGATCCTGGCTGGAATTATGCCTTACAGAGGGGAGATATCCACTTCTGATGTCTTAATTACAGCTTCCCAAGTACTACCCTCACTGTTTTTAGTTGCTATTAATTCACACAATGATTTGTATCTTTATTGTATTGATGTTTTATTTAAAAAACAGCTGCTTTATTGGGGTAGCTTATTTTTGTCACTCAAGGAATCAAAAAACAGAGTTGCAGACCAAGATGCAGTGTGAGCTTGGAGATAAAGACTTGGGAAATGTTGGTTCTGTTCTTAGCTCTGCCACTAAACTGCTGCATGACCTAAGGGAAAAGTGACCTTTGACATGTCACTTCACCTCCCTGTGCCTGTTTCCCTTCCTATTCTTTGTCTGCTGGTCTGTTTAGACTCTGATTGTGTGTGTGTGCGTGCGTGCATATGCGTGCGCTGTGGGAGGCAGATATCTGACATCCTTACCCGCTGATTTCTATGGCAAAGTTATTTGAAGACTCATGCTTGGGAGAGGTTCAGGAAGATCGGAAGGAAGCCAATGTGGTGCCTATCTTTAAGAAAGGAAGAAAGAAGGACCCATCATTTTGACCTCAATCCATGGTAAAATCCTGGAGGAAAATATCAGACTCCATTACAGACAGGCTAGTAGAAGGCAATATTCTGAAGAATAGACAACATGGCTTTGTTGATTTCACATTTTGGGGTCTTTGTAAATTGTGTTGTAAGTATGTTGTAGTCACTTATTAGATTTAACTGATTTGGGGGGGACAGAATTGGGGTTCCTGAATAGAATAACATAGAAAAAATAATTTCCTAGTTGTTAGGAGCTGGATGGGACCTTATAGAACATCGGGTCCAGCCCCCCTGCACTTGGGCAGGAAAGACTGCTAGGATCAGATAACTCCAGGAAAATGGGCATCAAGACACTTTTTGAAGATAGCCAGGGTGGATGACTGTATCACCTCTGGGGGAAGCCTGTTCTGTGACAGATGAAAACTATGTCTGTGTGATAAAAGTGCTTGCTGAAGGCTCTATGAAGATTAGACCAAGTGTTTTGCTGTATTTGTTTAGCTATTAAGCTGTATGTTGTTGCTAAGAGCCTAATTAAAGTTTAAGATGTAGTAAGGCCTGGTATAAAGTAAGGCCTAGTAAATTTAGCAAAGCCTTGAAGTAGTAAGGCTCTGTGGTGTAGTTAAAATTAACCTTATCAAAGGAATGCAAGGCTTGTACTGCTATTGGTCAGTCTAAGGAGAGGTTGAAGTAAAAAGAATCAGAGTGGCTGTACATTATCAGAACCATTCAGAAGCTATAAATTGGCTGGAGTATCCAGAAATCATTCTGAAGAATAATACAGCTCTGTGAAAAGGATTGGTTAGCTGTTGGCCTGGATCATGGATCTTGAGGAACCCAAGGACTGAATTCCAGGGTTCTTCACGGTACCCTTCGGGCAGCGCTGATCGGGGACATCTTGACTTTGCTGAACTTTGTGGAAAGAGAAACTTGTACATGAGGCATCAGAGGGGACTGCCGATAAGCTGCCAATGTGAATTGTTCTGGTCTGTCATTGTCTGTCTTGTTACTACACGTAGTTGTGTTTTTATTAAGTCAATAAACCTTTCTTATCTTTCTACCCCTGACCATACTCTCAATCCTGAACCCTCCACAGGCGGCTGGGACACTGTTCCAAGCCCTCAGCACTCAACTTGTAAAGAAGTTTTTCCTTATGTCTAGCCTGAAATGATCCTTGCACCCATTACTTCTTGTCTTCCCCTGGAGGCCTTGGTGAACAGATGCTCCCCAAGACCCCAAGGGATGTATACCTTTGAGATACTTATGAACTGCTCCCAAGTCCCCTCTGAGTCTTCCTTCTCCAGGCTGAACAGTCCCAAGTCTTTCAGCCTTTCCTCATATGACCTGGTCCCTAGGCCTCTAAGCATACACGTGGGCCTCCTTTGGACTCTCTCAAGCTTCTCCACATCCTTCCTGAAGTGCGGCACCTAGAACTGAATGCAGTACTCCAGCTGCGTTCTTACCAAGGCCGAGTACAGAGGGAGGATGACATCCTTAGCCTTTCTCGAGATGCCTCGCCAAATGCATGCCAATATTTGGTTACCTCTGCCAGCTATGGCATTCCATTAGTGGCTCATGTTTATTTAGTTGTTTATCATGATGCTCATATCTTGTTCAGATGTAGTGCTAGCAAGTGTAGCACTGCCAACCCTGTAAGTATGTTGTGGATTATTTCTCCCCAGATGCAGCACTTTACATTTCTCTATATTAAACAACATCAGGTTGATGTCTGCCCACCTTGCAAGCCTGCCCAGGTCAGCCTGTGGCCTGTCTCCAAGTGTGACCACACTCCCATATAGTTTGATGTTATCAGCAAACTTTGCTAGCTTGCTTTTAAAACCAAATCCAAATTGTTGATTAACATGTTGAAAAGCACTGGTCTGAGCACTGAACCCTGAGGGACACGACTGGGCATCCTCCTCCATGATGACCCAGTTCCATCAATCAATACTCTCTGGGTCCTACCATGGAGCTAGTTACCTAGCCACTGGACTGTGAAGTAGTAGAGGTCACATTTTCCCAATTTTTTCATGAGGACTTCATGGGAGACCAGGTCAAAGGCCGTTTTCAAATCAAGGTATATGACATCCACTTCATTTCCCCTATGCAGGTGGCGAGTTTCCTGAATGTAGAGGGAAATGAGGTTGGTCTGGTTTGACCTGCCTACAACATAGCCATGTTGGCTATTCTTCAGAATACTGCCTTCTGCTAGCCTGTCTGTAATGGAGTCTTGGATATTTTTCTCCAGGATTTTACCATGGATTAAGGTCAAACTGATGGGTCCTCCTTTCTCCCTTTCTTAAAGATAGGCACCACACTGGCTTCCTTCCAATCTTCTTGGACCTCTCCTGAGCATGAGTCTTCAAATAACTTTGCCATAGGTCATGCAATGATGTCAGTCATTTCTTTTAGCACCCTCTAGTGTAGTTCATCTGGCCCTGTTGCATTGTAAATATTTAGCACTTGTAGGTGCTCCCCCACAAGATCTATGCTAACTATGAGAGGGTGATCACCCCGACCATGATCATCTTGTATCCTGTCAAGCAAGGTAACACCCTTGGGCTGGTGGAATGACGACATGAGGTATTCACTCAGGAGTCTGGTTTTGTCCTGCCTGTCAGTTATCAGACGTTCCATTTCATTCATCAGGGGCCCTATGCTTTCCTTGTTTTATCTCTGACTTCCTAAATATTTAAAGAAGAACTTCTTGCTTTCCTTGATTACAGTTGCCAATCAGTATTTGTTTTGTGCTTTTTCTGTCCTGAATTGCTCCCTACAGATGCAGGCTGTTGCCAAGTACTCCTCTTTGGTAGTAATTCCTAATTTCCATCTTTTGTAGGCTTCTCCTTTTAATTTCAGGAGGTCCATGACTTGGTTGAGCCAAGGGGGTCTTTTGCTGCCTTTCTTATGAACGGGAATGGACTTCTTTTGAGCTTTTAGGATTGTTTCCTTAAGAAGCAACCACTCACCTTGTACTCCCTTCCCCAATGGACCATGGTCCCCCAGGGCCTTGCCAACCAATCCCCTAAGCTTGTGGATGTCAGATTTCCTAAAATAAAAGATTTCTACCCTACTGGCCAATTTCTCTGGCTTACAACAGATGGAGAAAATGATCATCTCACAGTCACTGTTGCCCAGTTTCCCTTTGATCCTCAGGTTGCTCACTAGATCATCCCTTTTGGCCAGCACCAAGTCTAGGAGCGCCTTGCTCCTGGTTGACCTATAGACTCCTGGCATTAGACAGAGCTCCTTAACGCAAGAGAGGAAACTCTGTGAGCAATCAGATCTAGCTGAGCGCACATTCCACAAGATGTCTGGGTAGTTCAAGTGACTCATGATGACCATGCTCCAAGAGCTTGCAGCCTCTGCCCTGCCAGTTCTCCAGAGAATTTCTGGTTGAGCTGTTCCTCTTGGTTTGGAGGTCTGTAATAACTCCTACGGTCAAATCCCCTTCCCCATGCTCTTTCCACATCTTGACTCAGAGGGTCTCAAGTTGCCCTTTGTTTCCAATCCTCACTTCTAGGGAGGTGTAATATTCCTTCACACAGAGAGCAATTCCACCCCACTTTTCCCAACACAACCCCTCCTATACAGATTGTATCCCCCTATGCCTGTAGTCCGGTCATAGGTAGAGTCCCACCAGGTCTCTGTGATCGCTATGAGATTGTATTGGTTGTTGGTTAATAGGAGGGCCAGTTCAGACAGAAGGAAGAAAACTGACATTTGTCATATATTTGTGTAGTGGGAACTATTTTTGCTATACATAGGGTGAGGGAAAATCTGTGAGAGGGTTATAAACACACATGCTAAAAAGCAAATAGGCCATGAACAAAAGGATACACATTTGCACACATGCACACACACGCGTGCACACATACGTGTGCTCACACACACCCCCCCCCTCTCATAGATTGTTTTTCTTGTTCTACCTATAGCAACATTCCAGATTGGAATGTAAGGCTTGTACTGTCAGATTGTGTGTGTATATGTATATGTGCGTGTGCGTGTGCATGCGTGTGTGTGTGTGTGTGTGTGTATGTAAGAGAGAGAGGGAGAGAGAACACATATATAGGACAGGTCATTTATATTAGGGGGAAGTCCTTTTCTATATAGTCTTCTTTGCTTTTCAAAAACAGCAAAGAAAGTTTGCAAATTCTCTCCAGATAATTTTTCAGTTGGCTCCACCTTGTGGTAAATTATGAAATTACCTTTAAATTCAAAATGTATTAAGGGACTCAGATTAAATGATAGAATATTACAATTCAATGGTGTTTTTGGTATGAGGACTTCAGAGGGCTCAACACACATTAATTAATTCATTTTATGCCCTGCTGTAAGGCAGGGAAATATTATAAGCTCCATTTTACAGGTGCGGAACAGAAACCCAAAGCAAACTGGTATCAAAGCTGGCATGAGAAACTGTATTCTCTGACTTCCATTTGTGGGCTTAGTCTGAGGATGCAGTGATAGTCTGTGTTGGAGTTTTCTTATAAGAAGGATCGTGTTGGTTAGGGTTCAATTCCCACACTTGTTTTATGACCTAGGCCTCTCTCATATGTCAAGCATATGATTCATGGAGCTGTATCATCTAGCCTACCAAGCTCCTAGAGGGCCTAGGAATTTCAGGACCAGGATGATTAGAGACAGGACCCAACACTGAAATCCAGGGTAGAACGCCTAGTCATAGAAGCATATTGGGGTAGGGAGTCTGTTAACTCTTGCAGCTCCCTCATGCCACTTGTACCACCACTGCTGGGATTCTAAAGAATTAACAAATTATTTTGAATCAGACAGCTCCTGTTTAAACCATGTGTTAATGTCTGGGTGTGCCTTAAGATTTTGTGGTGTTCTACTCTGAAACAGCAACTTTAATTCTCAAGCCAACTGAATAGAAATGTTTCGTCAAATAAGTTGTATAGTGTTCAATATAAGTAAAAATTGACCAGCCTTCTCTAAAACATCAAGATTTCTTCTGTACCAGCCAAAGGCAGCTGCATTAAGTTCTCTTCTTTGGCAATCCCCCACAGTTGAAGTTTATTGTCATCCATGATTGTCTTATCTGTGTGTCCAAAGGTGGCTCTGCTCAAGCTCTGACATGTGTTTCCGTGTGGGGTGTGCAGTACTGGATTCTTGATTTGGTTTGTGACATGCTGTTTCCATTGCTCCCACTTTTCCATCTCCTATTGTTGTCGTGAGATCCCAAAGCAATGAGGTCCCTGCAGCAGATTTGGGCGGTCCTGGGTGATAGTCTTGTATGAGTTGACATTGATGTTGCATTTTTTTTAATTTGACCTCAAGGACATACCTGAAGCTATTCCTCTGCCCTTCTCTTTAGTGTAAGCCTTGACAGAGCTAGAGAATAAAACTTGCTTTAGAAGCCTGGAGTTGGACATCCAGATGACACAGCCAGCTCAACAAACTTGACATCAGATGATTATAGCCTCAATACTTATGGTGTTTGGTTATAGTAGGATGCTAACGTTGGTGCATCTGTCTTCCCACTGGATTTGGAGTATCTTCTGCCAGCAGTGTTGATGGTACTTCTCCAACAGCTTTAGATGTCTCCTCTCCTCTATGTTGTCTGTGTCTCAGCTCCATACAGAAAGGTGGGGACCATGACTACTTAATAAACTATGAGTTTGGTTTCAGATCTGATGTTGTGATCTTTGCACACCCATTTCTTCAGGTGTCCAAAGCCAGCACTTGCACATTTGAGGTGATGTTGGATTTATTCATTGACGTCATGAATGAGAGACGGTTTGCTATGAGAGATGGTTTGCAAAGGTATGAGAAATACTCAGTGTTCTCCAAAGTCTCACCGTGGATCTGGATTACCAAAGCTGTGGACTGTTCATTAGGAGTTTGTTGGTAAGGACTTTAGTCTTCTGAATGTTAAGCAACAGGCCCATTTTCTTGTATGCTTCAGTAAAGACATCAATGATTGCCTGAAGGTCTGCTTCTGAGTGAGCATATACTACAGCATCGTAAGCATATTGGAGCTCAATGATTGAGGTTGAGGTGGTCTTGGTTTTGGCTCAGAGTCAGCTGAAGTTAAACAGCTTAACATCCATTTGGTAGTTTAGCTCCACTCTGGCTGGAAGCTTACTGGTGGTCAGATGTAGCATTGCAGCAAGGAATATTGAGAAGAGTGTCAAAGCAATGATGCAGCCTTACTTAATTCCCATTTTAACCTCAAAGGGATCTGTGATATATTCATTACCAAAAACCACTGCTTGTATACTGTCATGGAGCAGGCAGAGAATGGTGACAAATTTCACTGAACGTCCATATTTCGGAAGGATCCTTCACAACACTTGTTGGCTAACAAGAGTCAAAAGCTTTCATGAGGTCAAAGAAGACCACGTAGAGAGGCTTATGTTGTTCCCGGCATTTCTCCAGCAGCTGGCAAGCTCTGAAGATCGTGTCAGTTGTCCCTTTTGGTGCCTTAAACCCACACTGGGATTCCAGGATGAGCTCTTCAGCAAGTGGAAGTAGATGGTTTGGGAGGGTTCTTACAAGGATCTTTCCTGTAGTGGACAGCAAAGTGATCCCTCTGTAGTTTTCACAGCCATACTTGTCTCCCTTCTTGAAGACTGTCACAATCATGGTGTTGTCTAGGATTTCCTTATCATTCCAGCTCCTTAAGATGAGGGCATGAAGCTGTGATGTGAGCCCCTCTCCCTCCTAGTTCAAGATTTCCACAGGGATTCCATCTCTCCAGCTGCCGTCTCATTGTTTATCCACTTCATATCATGGTTCATCCTTCAGAACTCTGTCTTCAATTAGGGAGATTCAGTTTCTTTTGCTTCATGTTGATTTTGCCAAGCACAAAAGGAGTTGTGCTTGTGATCAATCAAGTCTTGGATCTCCCAGTTGTTCTTATTAAACCTGTCTTGATGTGTCCTGGTACAGAATCCAAGTCTCTTCACAGGCACTGATGACAGTGAACTTGAGGGCATCCCACAGGCTGCTGACATTCTCCTTTTGTTATTGATTGAAATTCACCAGTTTTTACTGAGGCACTTGTGAAGGAGATCTTGCTTTCCTGGGTCTTTGAGTCCTTCAGCATTGATCTTCCACCAACATTGCTTTGCTGCATCCATTGTTTCAGAGCCAGTCTGAGTGACATAACCAAGCAGATAAGTTGGTGATCAGTCCAGCAATCATCAGCTCCTAGCATAGCTCAGGTGATGTGGACTTCTTTGTGATTCCGGGCATGGACAATAACACAGTTAGTCAGGTGCCAGTGTTTAGATTGTGGGTGTTTCCACAATGCTTTGTGCCTGTTTTTCTGGCAGAACAAGGTGTTGGTGATAGTGAGTTCATGTCCTGCACTTTTGGTCAAGAGGAGGATGCCATTGGAGTTGACCATTCCTACTCCTTCTTTGCTGATGGTTTTGTCCCAGAGCTTCAAGTCCCTTCTGACTGGCATTGATATCACTGAGAAGAGTAAGTCTGTCTTCTTCTGGAAGATCAGAAAGGACTTGATCAAGGTTGGCATAGAATTCCTCCCTGGTTTCATTGGTGGCATCAAGAGTTGGAGCATACATGCTGGTGGCAGTGACATATTGGCTCCCCACCAGTTTAAGATGGAGAGTTATGATCCTGGATTTGTCTGATTTAAAATAATCCCTAATTTTTGGTTTAAAAAAATGTAACCCAAAATCCTTTTCTGTGATTAAAATGAAACACCACTAATTTTATTTATATATATAAATCTATATTAGATATATATATGTAGAGAGAGAGAGAGAGAGAGAGGTTTCAATTTAATAATGGAAAAATGTGGATTTTGGGTTACTTTTTTTAAATCAAAAATTGGGGATTTTTTTAAATCAGACAAATCCAGGATCATGACTCTCCATCTTAAACTGGTGGGGAGCCAATATGCCAATATGCCAATTATGTTATGCTTTACCCCAAAGTTTGGTATCATCAGCGAACTTGGCCAATCCACTTTTGACTCCAATGTCCATATTGCTAATGAAAAGGTTGAACAAAACAGGTCCAAGGACAGAGCCTTGAGGGATTCCATTGGTAACAGGGCACCATGATGATTGACTTCCATCAACCACCACCCTCTGGGTCTGACCACGGAGCCAATTCTCCAGCCAGTGGATCATGCTGGGCCCAAGGCTGAAGTTGGCCAGTTTCGCCAAAAGGTGATCATGGGATACCAGATTGAAGGCTTTTTTAAAGTCGAGATATATGACATCAATCTCTTCCCTCTTGTCCAGATGACAGGTCACCTGGTGGTAAAAGGAAATAAGATTGGTTAGTCATGACCTATCCACAACAAACCCGTGCTGGCTGTCCCTCAGGGTGTTGCCATTGGCTAGTCCATTAAGAATGGCCTCCTTGATGATTTTTTCTAAGACCTTCATCAAGATAGAGGTCAGGTAGATGGGCCTGTAGTTTGCTGGATCCACTTTCCTCCCTTTCTTGAAGATAGGCACCACACTGGCCATCTTCCAATCATCAGGCTCTTCATCAGAGTGCCAGGAGCTCTCAAAGATCTGTGCCAGGGACTGAGCTATGATGCTAGCCAGATCCTTGGGTACTCTGGGGTGAAAATTGTCAGGGCTGGCTGACTTGAAGATGTCCGGCCTCTCAACCTGTTCCTTCACAAGGTCGGCACTGATGGAGGGCAAGGAACCACCCTCACTTAGGTCCCATAATGGACAGGGGTGTCCCATGGGACTTGCGAAAGATTTATGCAAAGTACCCATTTAGCAAGTTGGCTTTTTCCTGGGTGTCAGTTGTCAGTTCCCCCTTTTGGTTTAGCAGGGGTCAAATGTTGTCCTTGCTCTTCCTCCAGCTCCCCACATATCTAAAAAACGACTTTTTATTGTCCTTGATATTTGTGGCTAGTTGGAATTCCATGGAAGCCTTGGCTTTCCTGGTTTGCTCCTGCAGGTCCCGACCAGTGCAGAGTATTCCTCCTTGGAGGTGGATCCTGTCCTCCATCATTTGTAGGTCTGTCTTTTTAGACGCAGGAGGACCACCAGTTCCCTGGAGAGCCGAGGGGGCTGCCTTTCCTCTCAGATGGAATAGCCTTAGCTTGTGCATCTAGGATCACTCCCTTGAGGAGAGACCACTCTTCCTGGACTCCCCTCCCTTTGGGGTTGTGGTCCCTTAGGGCCTCACCAGCAAGTATCCTGAGCTTGTCAATGTCAGCCCTCCTGAAGTCAAGGACCTCTGTACTACTGACTGACATGACAGCTTTTTGGGGATGGTGATGGTGATCAGCTGATGGTTGCTGTCACCCAGCTTCCCTTCAATCATTAGGTCACTGATTAGGTCATCCCCGGTTGCCAGTACAAGATCAAGCAGCACTTTGCCTCTTGTTGGACTGTAGACACACGTGAGGAAGCTTTGTGACCATTCAGATTTGGCTGAGTGCTCTTCCCATGAGATGTCCAGGTAGTTGAAGTCCCCCATGACAACCGTGGATGGGAAGCATGCAGCCTCAGCCAATTCCCTGGTGAACTCCTGGTCAATCTCTTGATTATGGGAAGGAGGTCTGTAGTAGATTCCCACCATTGTATCTCCTGTGCCGTGTTCCCCATGGATATTAACCCAGAGGGTCTCTAGTCATCCACCCTGGCTTCCGATGTCAGCTTGTAGGGATCCATAGTTCTCCCTGACATAGAGAACTACGCTTCCACCCCTTTTAACCACTTGATCCCTCCTGTACAGGGTATAGCCATCTATACCCATGGTCCACTCATGGGTGGAGTCCCACCAGGTCTCCGTTATCCCTATGACATCGTAATTATTTGTGTTGAGCAGGAGGACAAGTTCCTCCTGTTTATTCCCCAAGCTCCTGTCATTGGTGTACAGGCATGCAATTGTCCCCTTGGGGGCCCTTGCCTTGCCCACAGCTTGCTCTAGGGCTGTGGCAGGGGTAGACTTCCTTAAGTGCCTTGGTATATCGGCTTTGCAAGGGTTGCACAGTGGGTCAGCAGTGGCAGTAGTCCCCCCTGGGGAAGAAAAGGAGGAGAGAGGCATTCCCAGACACTGGGGCAATTCTCCCTCTCTCTCTCCTCCACCTGAGCTTCCCTTTGCAACTTGTTCTCCCTTGGAGGAGACATCACTCCTCAGCAGCTCCTAGAAGCTTCTCTCCCCCAAATCAGCCTAGCTCCCCTTATATCCCTTTCATGACATCACCCTGGTCTTGTCCACTCAGGGAGTGTCACACTGTAATCTCTCTCCCACCCAATCGGCCTGAAGAATCCTCTGCTTCCCCTGGTCAATGAGGCTATAGGGTTTTGTATGTTTTCCCCAGACACAGGCCCTCCTGGCCATGTGCAGAGTACATGGCCAAAACACAGGGGCCATCTTGCCCAAATAAAAAAAAAGAACACGCACAAAACATAGTATACACCCTGTGTGTGTGGCAGGTATGTTTACATCCATGTTATATTGATTTGAGTTCTCAGGCCACAATTGCAGGGTGCTGCTCTGGGTGTTCACTATTAGGGTTGTCCATGAGGACTCTGATGTTCCAGGCCCCATTGGTGATGGTGTTTTTGCTGGTATTTTTGACCACAGTAAAGGTGATCCCACAAGTCAAAACAAATAGGGCAAATCCCTTGGAAGTAGGCATTAGTATATGTAATGCAACCTCCTGCAATGCAGGATGTAATTATTACAAAGCATTTTTATGTTTTTTTAAAATTCAGATCTGCACAATAATTCATGTGTTTTTATTAGCTGTACTTGTTTAAATTTTTGTATAATGCAGAAATTAGGTGATATGCCTTTAAATAGATAGTGAGCCCTCTAGTGGTATCCACTGCATTAGATATTTTAGCCAAAAGAAAAAAAGACAAAGCAGTTATGTGCATATTCTGGGTCTTATGGAAATGTTTTCAATTTACATGATTTTTCAATGAAAATTGGATTTTCTGTACAAAGCAAATTTTAATGCAGAAACTTTTAATTTTCCTGATTTTTTTTTCAAATTTATATTAGGAAAACTGAAATTAAATATTATATTATTAATACTATTTAATTGATGTTTTGGATTAAATCAGATTAAAACACATGGGATTTTTGCACTTAACTAAAACATCCTTTTCCCAGTAAACTACATCTGTCTTGGATGCCATGATTCTGAGTGGGAGTTGGTATTTGGGTGCCTCACATTCCCATTTTCCCCTATGGGACAATTTCACTGACTAGATTTCAGCTGCCATGGTGCACAGGGGTTTCCTTTTGGCCAAATTGCAGCAGAGGCATCATCTAAATACAGCCAGGTTGGACTCAGGACATTACCTACAAAGTTAGCAAGGCCCCCACAGCTCATTAGAGAGATGTAGTTGAACGGTAGTATTATGTTTTGATTTGTTTCAACAAACTGAAATGAATAATTTCCATTCAGGAGTCATTGGAAAATGAGTTGAAAACCCTAAAACTCATTCAACTCATTGAAGGGTCTAAAACCTTCAATGAGTTGAAGAGCTCTTCAGTGAGGTCTTTGTATCTGTATTCCTAGACAAAGACAAAGACAAATCTCCCAGTTGGATTATAGACAGACACAGGAGGGACACCAGTCCACCAACTGTTAGCGCAGACTTAGTGAAGGGGCACTTGGAGGGCCTGGATCATCAAATCAGCAGGGCCAGATGAACTTCATCCAAGGGTGCTGAAGGAATTGGCCAGTATAATAGCAGAGCAGCTGGCATGGTTGTTCAAGCTCTCACAGTGCTCCAGTTACATCAAGAGGACTGGAAAAAGGTCAATGTGGTCCTTATTTTCAAGAGGAGGAGGAGGAAGGAACTGAGAAACTGTAGGCCAGGTAGTCTCACTTCTATCCTTGGGAGAACTCTGGCCATTAAGGATTCATTTGTGGGAGCCCAGCAGGGGAAATAATGCTGAAAGGAAATCAGCATGGGTTCATTGCAGGTAGATCCTGCCTGACTAACCTTGTTTCTTTTTATGACCAGGTCACAAAATGCTTAGACACAGGAGTCAAGGAGTCGAATGATCTACCTAGACTTTAAAGTCCTTTGATTGCAACCAGAGTGTGGTGGTGGATGGGTCGATGTCAACCTAGAAAGATGTGGGTAGTGGAGTCCCGCAAGGCTCGGTCCTTGGACTGGTGCTATTCAATGTCTTCATCAATGACTTGGAGGAGGGTGTGGAGAGCACTCTGTCCAAGTTCTCACATGATACCAAATTATGGGGCAAAGTGAACACACCAAAGGGTAGGGAATGGATGCTCTATTTACTAGGGCATCCCCTGGAGTAACTAGGAACAATGGCCACAAATTGACGGACAGCAGATTTAGGTTGGACATTAGAAAGAACTTCTTCACAGTAAGGGTTGTCAGAATCTGGAGTGGGCGTCCAAGGAAGGTGGTGTTCTCCCCTACCTTGGGAGACTTCAAGAGGAGACTGGAGAAGCACCTGGCTGGGGTCATTTGACCCTGTCCTGGGACCCAGTAAAATGGCCCAGAAGGGTCCGATAAACAAGATTGGATTGTCAGGCAGGTGAGTGGTGGAGACGGCGAGACAGCATATTGGTTACAAGAATATTTTACTTACGCTTCTGAAGACACTGGCGTAGGTGAGAAGTACTTGCTTGGTTACAGATAACGTAGAAGGTAACGTAACAGATAATGTAACCGGTAACAGGACGGGTAACGGAGCAAACGGGTCGATGAGTTCGTTAATGCAGCAAGCCAGCAAGGGAACGGGATACGTCTTGAAGGTCAATGATGGGGAGATGTTGGAGGGTGATCAGGCCGCCAACCGTCTCTGAGGTACTCTTAGAGATCTCCGACACATGTGCACGGATCTCTCCTCAGAGCTCTCCTCAGAGTCCTCTGGTTTGGGCGGAAACCACTTTAACCTTTTACATGGCTAGCGGGCCAATAGCTAACCGCTAAGAAACGCTGACAGCGGAATTTCCCACGAGGTCAGATCCAAGAGGAACCGTCAGCTAAGGTGCCTGACAGTTTATACAGGGCGCGCCCATATTAGGTGGTAACGTCAGTTACACGGGGGCGGGCGGGTTGGTTGCTCGCTCAATCTAGTGTGACAGGAGCACTTAACTATTTCAAGGACTCATTTATGACAGACCCCAGCGCTCTTTCCTGCCCGGGGCAGCAGGGTGGACTCGATGCTCTCCCGAGGTCCCTTCCGACCCTACTAGCTATGAATCTATGAACACAGTTGTACCCATATGATTTGTTCATAGTGTTACTGTTGTGTAAAGAGTAAAAGACCATTTAAATTTCAAACATCTTTGAGCAAAGACCTTTCTGTTTTATTAATCTATAAAGCACCTGTTACCTCTGTGGTGCTATATACAAAGAATATATTGCTTTGCTCCCTCTTGTAACTGGAATCAGCTGAAGAAAAGGACAGCTCTAGAAACACCTGAGGTTAGAAGATGGCTGGCTTCTGTGGGCATGGCACTAGTTCATGAGGGAGGATCCCGGTGTCCAGTCCCCGGTTCTGCTGCAAGTTTCCTGTGTGATGAGGGACAAGTAACTTAGTCACTCTATGCTTTAGTGCCTCAACTATAAAATAAAACCTTTTTGTCTGCATTTCCCCACTTACTTTCTAAGTTTGAAAGCATAAGGTTTGGGTGCATAACATATTTAGATCAACCTAACTCTTCCTTAGACCAGTGTGAAAAAAAAGAAGAAATGAGCACATGACATATAGCTGCCCATGTGTGCAAAATCCAGAAGAAAATCAGGGCTAAAACTACACCAACATAAATACTATGACTACACCAACATAA
This sequence comes from Caiman crocodilus, assembly GCA_030014935.1. Lineage (NCBI taxonomy): Eukaryota > Metazoa > Chordata > Crocodylia > Alligatoridae > Caiman > Caiman crocodilus. The sequence goes on from JAGPOW010000261.1 coordinate 20,686,263, forward strand.
ATACTATGTGTCTGCTTCTGTCCAGGGGTAGCTATTTATTTAATGCAAATAGCCTGCTACATTCTCCCCTGCACCTAGGGGGAAGGCTCTGTAATAGGACTATAACAGGATCATCTGTCCTATTTGACCCTGTTGAGGAAGCCCAGCCATGGGGCATTTGGATAATGAAAGTGTGTGCCACTGAGAGCTTAAAATATTCGAGGAGACAGCAGATAGGCAGCAAACAAAGAGGGGACAGTTTGTAAGGAGGAAGGAAGTAGGCCATGAGCTGAGCTGCTCGCTGCATGGAGGGGCCAGGGTTCTGCGCTGGGGCTAGAGCAATGGGGGTTCCTCTCCTGGTGTTTCAGATGGGACAGAAGGGTTTTGTTTTACATATTTTGTTTGGTTAAAAGATTGTTTTATTGGGGTAGACTGGCTGAGAAGCTGCTTAAGGAGCAGCCTGTGGAAGCAGGGTACTGGTATCATTTGCATAGACATACAAACCTGATGCCAGTTACATTATTATTAATGTGAAACATGTATAGGCCTTTAACAACTGTCTCTTGCTAAAGGTATCAAGAGCTTCTACACCAATGGAATTGATTTTTTTTTTTTGCTCTTCCAGATGTTGGCTATTGTCATCTCTTGTTATTAGGAGCAGATTAGCTAATTAAGTAAATCTTAATTTAAATATGCCCACTAGATGTCTCCCTTCTCCACAGTTTGCTGTAGGAACTGGCCCTTCCACTCAGCCTTATGGAAGTACTTGAGTATCTGAGCCTATGGAAAAACTTGCTATAGCAGTTTGGGTACAGCAGTGTCTAAGGCTGTGTGTAGATGAAATGAGGGGCACGTGTGCATAACACTTTAAAGCTGGTTAAATGCTTTTGCACCACTTTAAAGGTGTTGGTGTTTGTACACGTCACTGGTGTATTGTGCAGCAATTCCAGCTGCTGTAGCAAATTCAGTGGTATAACGTGTCTTAATGATTTTGGGCACAGCAAACTAAAACTCCTCCAAGGAGTTCTAGTTTGCTGCCCTACAGTTGTGGAGCAAAGCACCAGGCTCTGGGCAGGTGTATATAAATGGGCAGATTCCTTTTCTCCCAATACAGCTGCATTTTGTTTCCAAATCAGGTGAGACTGCTTCATTTACCGCTTTGAGCTGCCTTATATCATAGTCTTTGGCAGAGTAAATATATCTGAGATGTTCCTGTATGCCCCTCTCCCCCCATAATTTTTTGCTATTTATTAAGCACATGTTCAGAGGCTGGCAATTCTGTTCAATAGCAATTTTTTAGGTTTAAATTTTGTTTTCTTTCTGCATTGGAATAAGAACAAAACCTATTGCATTTGGTCTTAAATAAAAACAAAAAAGTACAAGCAGTGTCAAATATGTATGTATCCTTCCTGGTAGCTAGGACACTGACTTGGGACTTTCAGCTCCTTGCTTTGTGTGCTAGGATACCGTCTCAACTCAAATTATTTCCAGTGAAGCCAGCCAGGGTCTCAAATCAGGATCTCTTGCATGGCAGGCCAGCAGTCTAAAGAAGGTAAGCTTCTCCTGCAGCTACCCACAACAAAAAGTTTTGCTGAGTGTTTCTTTGCTTAAACATCACTGCAAAACGCTTGGTTTTGGTGAGCTGAAACTGTTTATTTGGTTTTTGCTCTGGTTTGGGTTCAGTAGTAATTGGTGTGTTTATATGCAAGCCACCAACACATCATCATCATCATAATATGGTAGTTTCCTGACTGGTTTGATCCAGTTCAAATCAGATTTCATTATTTATTAAAATGTACATTAAAATGTGTTGACATTTATAATTCACACTATTGCTTTTTTATCATTTATTTATTTATATTATTTTAACTTGATGTAAGCTTGCCTAGTGGTTTGAGTTGTGAAATTAAACCTATTTTTATGAATAATTTAAGTGATCCAACATATCCTCTCATATTTGCTCTGTCTTATCGGGCCTTTATGGTGACAGGATAAATCTGAGGCCTGACGTTCTTTCAGCTTTCACGTGTGTTGCTAGAACTGCCTTTTTTTGTTACTTGATAGATCTCAGGCATGACATTCTTACAACATAATCAGTAGTTTTATACGTTTTCTTTTTTACTGAGGGAAATTTTTCCTTGACATTATCAACTTTTACTTCTAGAAAAGAGCATCTAAGATCAAAGCATCTGAGAGAAGGATATCTAACCGTCTTTTTTTCCTTGCTTTTTTAACAGAAGCCAAATAAGGATTTGGCAAAATAAGAGACATTTGGTGGGCATCTTAACCAGAAGCCATAAAAGTATTGTGAACAGTTCGTATCAAAGTATCTTTGTTGTCATATTAGCAACAGCTACCATATCTTCAGTAGTAGCCTGTTTAACTGTAAGATGCTTCTGGGTGCTGTATGTTAACACAATATACCAATACATTTTTTAATCACTACTAATCTTGTTTGGTGTCTCAATTTTGAATGTTTGAGATCAGTAAAGAATTTTTCCTCAAGGTCAGATTGGCAAAGGCTCCAGGAATGTTTGCCTTCCTCTTTAGCGTATGGTATGATCCTCTTCCTTGGGTCTTCTGAGCATACATTAACCAAATAACTTCTGCCACTGCAGTGACAGCTTATGGATGGTCTGTTTCCTGCTTTTTACAGGTGTCATGACGAAAGAATACTTTGCTTTCTTTTTATAAGCTGTTTTGTGCTGTGGTATGTAGGCAGGCCTGGAATAAATGATTTTGAGGACTCTCTAAAAATTGAACTAAACTTGATGGCCTGGAAGCTCCCTTCTAGACCTATGTTCCTATATCAAGCTTTCGTGTCAGAGATTGTATGCTCCTTACAGTCTTCCAATGCAAGCTATAACATATGGGCAGAACATCAAACTCCATTCAGTGTTATACCCAAGGCCTCAGCAGATATCTATCTAGTTTCTTCAGCCAAAATACTACTCTCTGAGGTGGGTAAGTACTTGGGTGGTACTTAATTATTCTCTTTTTCTATTGGCTTAAATCTTAGAGCTTGGCTACAAAGGTAAGAAGGTGCAAGTCACATTTACAGGATAGCTACTCAGCAACAGGTGTATTGTATAAACTTCCCATCAGGATACTTTTCACTGTAGAATAACAGTTTTGAAAAGGGTGGGGAAGCTAATGTAGGATAGCTATTACACCCTAAATTCATACCCTAGCTAGTTCACAACATTCTTCATGTAGACCTGCCCTCATGTGCTCCAGATTTATTTATCCTAACACCATAAAGGCCCAGTACACTCAGGATGAGGGGGTGAATGGAGTACTGTAGGCCTGCTGCCCTGTTGCATGACTCCAGCTTCAAACCATGAGAGTAACTCACTGAATCAGGCCCACAGATATTAAACTGTGCTTCTTAGGGAAATTAAAGTGAGTTGCTAAGAGCCAAATATTGTCCTACTTTAAGTATTTGATTAATTCAATTGTTTGGGAACATAGTGGCTATAAAATCAGACGAATTTAGCTAAAGACATCATTTACACTGATTTAACTCAATGAGTTTTTGTCTGTATGTAACCCCCCTGCCAGGCACCAATCAGCAGCAAAAAGAGCTGGGTCCAGATTTTGGGATACCCCATAAATTATACCAGTGGTTTGAGCCCCTAACTAGAAATCTGGGAACACATAATTTGCTGGGGCCTCCTGTATAAAAAAACAAACACCACACAAACCCCGCCCCTTCCTCGCAAGCAATGTAAACACAAAACCCAAACTATTACGAAGAATAAAGACAAAACAAAATAAAACACTAAATATGATTTTTAGAGGTGCACTGATACATCAGGTTGGCACTGATATAGTACATTTTCTTTATATCAGAAATTGGCTTTTTTTGCTGATATTGTGGCCGATAAATGTCCTGTGCATGCATAGGGCCAGGAGCACCAGGGGCAGGGAAAGGGTGCGGGGGAGAAGATCTAGGCCCCTGCAATGAGGGAGTGGAGAGATTGGGGCTGGACTGGGGCAGGTGCTGCCCAGCCGGGGCAGTGGGGAGTGGGGTGGGGCATGTGACCGATCCGTGGCTCATCTGAGAGGTGTGGGGAGTGGGGCACAGCTCCCACCACTGTGCACACTCTGGGAGGACATGGGAGGGTCATGCACCCCAGTCTGCAGCAGCAGGTGCCCTGCCCCCACCCAGATTCAGAGGCACATGCCCCTCATGCCTCAGCACCAGCAGTAGCCACCCCTTCATCCTGCCCCAGTTGGGCAGCCCCTGTTCCAGCCCCACTCCCTCCCCCACCTTTTCTCTTCCCCCTTCTCTTCTGCCCCAATAGACTTACCAGCTGGACCCTGCTTTTCAAGCTGCTGGGCTGTGTAATTGGAAATTGGATCAGTATTGGCTAATATGCCCCCTTAAAAATTGGCTATTGGCAATGGTGCAAAAAAATTTGTATTGGTGCAACCCTAATAATTTTAAAACACTATTTACTAGAAAGCAAAATCTATAGGTGGCATCCTCTTGGGGAGGTGTCATTCATGCCCAGACAGTCTGGGACTTGGGGCTCCCCTGTGGGTAGCTCTGTGGGACTGCACCCCTATACCTGCCCTTCAGTAATGGGCTGAAGAGGGAGCCCACACTAGACAGTCGTGAGCTACTCTTTGGGTTGACTGTGCCGTGGGGAACTGCTCAAGCACATGGGTCCTTCTGTGTTGCAAGGGACTCCATTGCTCCAGGAGAAATAGAGCGTGAACCTCCACTTCCACATGATGGCTTTGAGGGTTTAACTGTAGCTTTTGTCAGTAATCCACACCCCAGAATTCCTCGTCCCAATCCCAACTCTGCTGAGCAGAAAACTGCAAAAGGCCTGACCTTTTCTTCACGTTCTATCTCAGCTTGGGCCTGAACAACAACTAGAGCCCAACCACACCACTTATTTGGGGTATAAACTACAAAAGGGGAGCATCCAGACAAGCACACATGTGCCTCTTGCAGCGTCTCAAAGCTCTTTGAAAGAGCAGATTGGGACTGCACAGCCAGTAGAGGCACTGAGTCAGTGTGCTATGGCTGCAAAGTTGGCCTTTGTGCAGCACTACTGCCACATGTGTCCCCTGCCCAGCCATTTGGGCAGCAATCACCCAGACGATGTTCCCCGCGTGGTGGCCTCTTTGAATTGTCAAAGCATGTCCTCCTGGCCCAATTGGCTGGGTTCAAGGTGCCAGCTCTGAGCAGGCTCCTCTGCCTGGGTCCTGCCACTTGCCTCCCTAGCAGGAATTTGAAAACTGAAAAATCCCTGATAAAAAAAATCCCAAGGTCATTCTCTAAAATACTCCAAAATCCATGTTCCTCCACAATTAAAACAAAGGACCACTATATCTATCTATCTATCTAGAGAGATCAGTTGGGCAATGTTTTATCGATATAGCTACAGTGTTAAAGCAATTTGGAAGCCTACCTGTGTCTCTGTCATCATAGTAAAATGAATTCTAAGTACCTATATGTTTTGCTGTCTGCCTTTGGTTTTCTTACCATAGAGCAGTTAGAGCTCCCTGTGACCCCTTCACTAACCAGGATGTGGGGACAACTGCCCATGCAGCCACAGCTCCTGCCAGCAGGTCTCATCCTACCTGGCAGCTGGGCACACAGCATGTGTGCTGAGGGGGATGTGGGGTTTGCAGGAGTTGGGTGGGATGTGGGTAGATTGTGGAGGGACTGTGTATGGGGGCTGCTCAGGAGAGGTGGGTCCCCTGCCCCCCTGTGAGGCACAGCCCCCTTGCACAGCTCATGGACTGCCCCCCCAACAGGGGCCACATGCTCCCCCCACTTGCTCCTCCATCCCCATCCCTATCCTCTGCTGCCTCCTGCAGCTTCCGCCCCATCCCCCCAAAAGGCTGCCCCACTGGGCCCCAGCCTCCTGGCACTTTAAGAAGAAAAAGAAAAGCCAGTAGCAGAGGCTCTGCGACCTCATGGCAGCGCCCCCCCCTGCACAGCACGGGACAGCAGGGCCCAGCCCCAGCTGCCTGGCACCTGCACTGCTCCATCAGGCAGGTGTGGCTGGGGTCAGCAGGGCATCATGGAGCTCTGTGTGCTGCTGGGCAGCTGGGGCCGCTGCTGATGTCACCCAAGCCCCATGCTGGTCAAAGCCAGGCAGCAGCCCCCACTGCCAGACTGCTGCAGTGGGTAAAGGGTGCAGGGATGCTCAGGGCTGCTTCATAAAATGCCATAAGGGGTCCAGCTGGCATAAGGGGTTGTGTCCACAAGTACCAATTGACTGGGCCTCAGACATTCCTGAGAGTGAGTAGCCTTGAGCTGCTTGACAGGGCAGCTTATTGTACTGATGGGGCCAGTGCTTGTCCAGGCGCATGTGCCAAGGCAAAAAGCCCTGGTTCAAATTTGTACCGCTTCTATTGGAGCTGTTGCAAGCGCACAAGCTTGCATGTGCAGACGTGCCCTAGAAGGCTCCAGCCTATCTCACTGGGCCTGAATTTGCAGGAAAAGCTGGGCAGGCCTATACTGCACTGAGGCCTGGATCAACAACAAGTGGTGCCAGGTCTCACCCTGGCCCAAATCTGTCAGCCCATGACTGGGGTTCAGCCATAAAGCTAGGCTGAAGTGCAATAGCTGTGAAACAGCAAAAAGGGCCAAGGTTTATGGCTTCCGCTTGCAACACACACACACATGTGTGTGCACACATGCACACACAACACAATACACACACACACACA
>JAGPOW010000261.1:20717262-20734971 GCA_030014935.1 Caiman crocodilus
TGAATAACCTCCTCTTTGACAGCCTGGATAGTGTTACAGACAGCCATTCCTACTCTAGTTCCTGGATCAATTATTTAATTGTCCCAAACTCTTTATGCTGTTTTAGTGTATTAGAACTAAAAAAAAAAAAAAAAAAAAATCAGGAAATACTGAAATTTTGAGCTCATTAGTTATAGCTGAGCCTTTTTCCCTGGCAAAAGGAAGAAATTTGTTATCCTTTAGACAGCCAATCATATCCGCATAGCATACCATCTCACCCTGTGCACTTGCATTTGCCAAAGCAAACATACTGAATTGAGCATTACCCACTCAGAGGAGTCACTGAGTCTAAGCACTTTTATCAGCCATCCAGCAAAGAAATACAAGTTAGAGATGGAAGAAACTATTGGTCATCTAATCTGATGTTTCTGTTTTCTGCTGGTTTTGTTTCTAAGAGAAAAGTACTGAAAGGAGTGGTCCCCATATATACTTCATCACAAAGCTGCCTAGTTTTTCACTGATATTACTCACCCCATTAAAATGAAAGTAAAAAAATTTTAAAAAAAACCCCGTTGTGTTTGAATATGCCTTCTGGGTCACTATTTACCCAAATGCTAATCATTTAATGTGTTTGACATTCCTTAAGAACCATTTCCTTAATTTTTGTTGTGCTCTTCTGAAGTCCATCCAGGCCTCCCCAGTAGGATTCATGGAAAATATGAAATTCATAGGAGCAGGGGAAGGCTCTTCAGGTCAATATGCCTTGCCTTCTTTCCAGAGTCAAACCCAGGACTTAATTTATAGACACTGTTTTGTCTGCCTTTTTTGGAAGCTAATTCCTTTCCTCTTCATCGGCCCCTCTGACATTCTTCCTGGGCATAGATCCTTGTCTCTTACCCCTTCACAGAAGCAGAAGCCCATGGGACATGGGCTTACTCCCCCCAGACACCCTAATTCCTTAAGCATTTCATGGTTAGCATTTCAGTAGTCAAATCACGCTGGAGCATTGTTTGGGTTTAGATCAGAGTCCTCCAGGGGTTCTCTTCTTGCATTTTAGGGAGTCCTTCTCCTTTTGTATAGCCTTAACTTTTGCTTTTTGTCTTCTTTCTAACTTTCTGAAAAGGCTGGAAAGAGAGTCTTACTTTTATAAAGGTACAGTCCTCTCTAACAAATGTACACATGTTCAGCCTTGTCAATGTTCAAAATCATCTACCAGAAGATTCATTTCTTGGGCTGGCCACCTCTATTTCCAAGTGGGCTTTCATCTGAAGAGAAGACTCTTAGTTTGGTGACCTGGCCTCTATAGCTGTGTGTCGCTACTGTTGGCATCTCATCTCATAATGGAAGTAAAAAGTCTGCAGAGAAGGCGGGCTGGATTTACAATCAAAATGGAGCTTTCAGATTGATGAAGATATGTAGTGTTAATAATCCAAATTAATTGTACTTAGGCAGACCCTTCAAATTGTGACAGTGAGTCCAGTGAGTCTTACTCTTTCTCTGTAAATTCTTTGCAAAAAGTTAATGTGTTTTTAAAAATTGTTGGCTGAATAAATTCAGTAAATTATTCTTGCACTGTAGCTCATACATGAAAAGCTATTTGAAAGACTCAGACTTCAGGCTACTGGTTAGCTCTGGTTAGATCACATGATGTTTTCTGTTTTTCTGACTAGATGAGGATGTCAGGGCTCTGGTTATTCTTCACTATTAACTTACCACTGACTGGTTCTGTAAATGTCCCTGCCAGCCCATATTGTAGGACTGGGGCAGGAGGCCTAGGAAACTTTGGGTGAAATTTTGAATTTCTTTCTAAACTGCTCTCAAAATACAAGGCATTTGGGAGGAGTTCAGGGATTGTTGAGAGAGCAGCATTCATGGGAAGGGGGAATCCTGTGCTAGGGAAAGGATAAATGTTGGATGAAGATATACATTACACTTAGACCATACTAAGCTGGTAGAACAGACTAATCAGTGTTAAAGTTGAAATGTGCTGTGAGCAGTTGCACATTAGGGGTTAATATCATTTTATGCCTACACAGCTCTGACTTGCCATTACAGGGCTGGGGAGTAGGGTTGTGGTCAGGAACCAGGACACCTGGGCTGTATTGCTGCTCTAGGTGAGAGTGGGGTGGGAGCCACATATCCTGGGATGCTGAAGGACTGCAGCTTGTTCATTTTATCTCTGTGCAGCACACTGAAGTTACCCTAACATAAGCTAAGTAGCTCAGCTTGGAGTTAACCCTTACCTGAAGTGGCATAACTTTGAGATGCTTGCTCAGAAGACACTTAGCCCAAGTTCATGAGCTTTAACATGCGGACACTTGAGTTTTTAAAGTGCCCTTAGTATTGTCTAAGTGTAATGTGTAACTTTACCCTTTTATATGCTACTCCTCTCACTTCCTTCCCTTCTTGATGACATAGATTTGTAGATTCATAAATTCATAGATGCTAGGGTCAGAAAGGACCTCAATACATCATCGAGTCTGACCCCCTGTCTAGATGACCCCAGCCAGATGCCTATCTAACCTCCTCTTGAAGACCCCCAGGATAGGGGAGAGCACCACCTCTCTTGGGAGCCCGTTCCAGACCTTGGCCACTCGAACTGTGAAGAAGTTCTTCCTAATGTCCAGTCTTACTCTGCTCTCTGCTAGCTTGTGGCCATTATTTCTTGTAACCCCCGGGGACACCTTGGTGAGTAAAGCCTCACAAATTCCCTTCTGCACACCCGTGATAAACTTATAGGCAGCCACAAAGTTGACTCTCAACCCTCTTTTGTGGAGGCTGAAGAGGTCCAGGTGCCCCAGTCTCTCCTCATGGGGCTTGGCCTGCAAGCCCTTAACCATACGAGTGGCCCTTCTCTGGACCCTCTCCAGGTTATCCACATCCCTCCTGAAGTGCGGTGCCCAGAATTGCACACTGTACTCCAACTGTGGTCTGACCAGCGCCCAATAGAGGGGAAGTATCACCTCCTTGGTTCCGTTTGTCATGCATCTGTACCACGACTCTCTGGGTACGACCATCTAGCCAATTTGCCACCTACAGAACTGTGTAGTCATCCAAATTACAGACTCTTAACTTGTTCACTAGTATGGGGTGGGTAGACTTCAAAGGCCTTCCTGAAGTCTAAGTAAACGACATCAACCCCTACTCCTGCGTCCAGGTGTTTTGTAACCTGGTCATAAAAAGAGACTAGATTAGTCAGGCATGATCTACCTGCTACAAACCCATGTTGGTTTCCCCTCAGCATAATTTTTCCTGCTGGGCTCTCACAAATGTGAGCCTTGATAATTTTTTCAAAGACTTTGCCAAGAATGGAGGTGAGACTGACTGGCCTATAGTTGCCCGGGTCCTCCTTCCTCCCCTTCTTTAAAATGAGGACCAAATTGGCCCTTTTCCAGTCCTCCAGGACCTGGCCCATGTGCCATGAGTGTTCAAATACTCCCTCCAGTGGCTGTGCAGTGACATCAGCCAGTGCCTTCAGTACCTTTGGATGGAGCTCATCCGGGCCTGCTGACTTAAACGCATCCAGTTCCTCCAAGTGCCTCTGCACCAGCTCAGGGTCTATGCTTAGTAGTCTGGTGTCCTGCTGCTGCCTCTCAACAATCCCAGTGAGAGACTTGTCTTGCCCCTCACTTAGGAACACTGAGGCAAAGAACTCATGGAGGAGTTCAGCCTTGTCCCCCCTGTCCATCACCAATTGCTTTTGCTCATTTAGTAAGGGTCCTATTGCACCCTGGGCCTTCCTTCTACTCCCTATATTTCTAAAAAACAATTTTTGTTATCCTTAACTTGGGATGCCATCCTGAGCTCCATGGTAGCTTTGGCCTGTCTAACTGCCTCAAGCACGAGCAGAGGAGGTATACTCCTCTTTGGTGATCTCTCCCCGTTTCCACTTTTTATTTGCCCCCCACTTTTTTGCCTGCAGGCTGCTCTGGATTTCTCTGGTCAGCCAAGGAAGCCTCTTGGCCCCTTTCCCCCTTTTTCCCTGCATCGGGATCGTCTCCCTTTATGCCCGAAGGATCATTTCCTTAAGGCACAGCCACCCTTCCTGGGCTCCCATCTCTTCAAAACTCCTACTCTGCAGTGCATCCTTGACTAAACACCTGGGTCCTACAGAACCTGTATGCTGTTGGCAGCCTTCTCCGCAAGCAAAGCTCTCCTTCCTCTCATATGTAGGAGGGGTGCAAAGGTGCTTGTGCCTCTTCCTCCCAGAAACCATTATTCCTCTTCAAACATAACCCCCACAAAGACATCTTTGGGGTACTACAGTTCCTTGTTACCCATAACATGGATCAATGACTTCAGATCTCATATGGTCCTTGTAAGGTTATGTAATATTCTGACATCTGATTTCAGAAGGCCATGAGTAATCTTGTAATGGGTTCAGTTTTTACTTTACTTGGTCAAATATCTGCTTTTCAGTAGGTTTTGAGTTAATTTTATTTCTTTTAATTGCTTTTTTAAAAACTGTTTCCACAGAAAATAATAAATGCCTCAATCACTTGATCAATAAAGGAAAGGTAAAGACTTGATATATCTATTTTTATTCTCAAAAAAGAAAAAAAAGAGTCTTCATCTGCTTCACTGAAAGCTGTCTATTATAAGCAGAGTTATATCAGAATACAATCATGAACTTGCTGCTGTAAAGACTATGGTGCAGGAGTTTTGCTTAGTTTATATGTTCAGCCTCTGGAGTGGCTTGAAGAATACTAGCAGGGCAGCATTTCCAACTTCTAGGCGCACTGCTTCTGTCAAAGCCACTGGTATTGAATATGATAACTTGCTGGTTTTGAGCACAGTGAGACAGCATATTACTGGGCTGCTTCTCTAGGTCATGAGGTCCTCCTGGAGCAGGTATCAATTGTTACCATTTAATACCTGTTTGATGGTCTACGCATTAGGAGAAGTAGAACAAAAAAGTCTTCAGGAACATGGTGGCAAATAAATGCACCAACTTGCTCTGACAGTATTTTATACCTTCTTTTATTTCCTTATTTCTGAACATTTTACATTGGTTAATCCAAAGAAAATTTATAGAAAGGAAAATCACGCTGAATTAGTTCTGGCACGTATGTTCATGGGTGTTCCCATCAGAATCTTCTTTGAAAAACACTTTATTACTTGTAGAATAGATGTGCAAAATGATGAGCATTCATAGATGATCTGCAAACATGGATTATGTCAGGAAACAGAAACACCTGTGTCTCAGGTGACCAGTGAGTATAATGCTTAGTTTAGTACGAGATTGTGGGTAACGAAAGACCAACGTCTGTTTGAATAAGTTATTGGAACAGTTGTGAATAAGCTTGTGGATAGTTTGCAAAAAAAAAAAAAAAAAGATAATTTCTAGCAGTCTGAAAGAAAGGTAAAGAAGTGATGGATTCTCCATCCTTGGAAGGTTTTAAGGGCTGTTTAGACAAACACTTGTCTAGGATGGTTGAGTAAGGGATGACCCTATCTTAAGCAAAGAGACTGAACTAGATGAACTTCTGAGGTACTGAAAGCTGGATAAACAGATAAATGATCAAGTTATTTATTAGTAAAGAGAAACTCCCCCCATTCAAGCTATTTCTACCAGCACAAAACTTGACTTTGGATTTAAAACAAAATAAGAAATAAAAAAGGGAAAAGTAGCAAAAATAGAAAGCGAGAGTGTGTGGACCTGGACAAGTTGTGTTTGATCTATTCCCTTCTTTTGATTTGCTTTCCTTCTGAACTTACGCAACAGTTCAGACAGCTGTTAACAAGACTGGCAAATGCAGTTAGCATGTCATGCCCACTGACATCTACTCATTCTGCAATGCCAATGCCAGGCAATTACTGTAGAGTTGTCTTACTTCATAAAAGTTTCCAGAAATATAGCCTTTCAGCTTAAGTATAGAGCAGACAGCAGGCTAGGTATGTGGCTCCAGAGGTATGTTGTAAAGTCTCTAGGCCTCACGCCTATTCACTTTGCCAAGACTAAAGGAAAATTGTTATAAAATGGAGCTTGGGAAACAAACCAGGGGAAGGGAAAAGATGTGATAAAGAAACATGGAGAAAAATAGAGACTTGCTGTTCTAAAACAAAGCAAAACAAAGGAAAGCAAAGCAACTTTTCTGCTAGTTACTAACACAATTTAAAGCATTTTGCTACCTCTGTTTACCATTTCCCTGTACCCAAACAGGTAGTATTCATAGTCCAATTGCAAACCAAAGTCAGGACAAACCTTATTTTATAACTCAGAAGTCATTTTCCTCCTTGTTTGATGGAAATTATTATTTTATACAAATAAAGTGCCACAGGTATTGTGCATATGGAACAAAAAGAAGACCTTGTCTGAGAGAGCTTCAACTTCAACAGTAATGAACCTGGTTAGAGTAACTTGAAGGCATTATGCAGAACATTTGGTTACATTAGTATACACTTTCCTTTTAAAACTCTCAGTTAAGTAGCATCCTAAGCAGTGTTCCCTCTAAGCTGCACAGACGCAGGCATGCTCATGCCATGCTCAGGCCGCACTGCCAAGCGCAGCCATTCACGCCGCCCAGCTTAGAGGGAACACTGATAAGTAAGAGATACTTTATACAGTTACAGGTTCTACATGGCTTTAATTGTGGTTGCCTAACATGGTACCAGGGCACAGATTGCACTAGTTTGCAATGACAAGCCAGTCATGATCTTCATCTAGACTGAACACAATTGTGTGGAAAAGTATTTTGTAAGGTAAACAAGCTGCTAGTTGAGCACTGAAGAAGCGAGTCTGCGCAGTTCAAAAACTAATACCAGAAATGGCATTTGGTCTGATAGTCTCAGGCCAGAGGCCAAGGACCAAGACAGTGGATGGAAATTAAGCAAATTAAGGCTAGGGGCAGAAATTACATGTAAACCAGCATAAGTGATCAGAAACCCATTCAAATCTGTAACACAACAGAAGTTCAGTGCACATAAACCACTTTCAAAATGGCCCAAACTGGTTTAAAATAAACCTGGATGAATGTAGTATCAGACTTAACTGATTTAGGTTAAATGGTTTACTGAAATTCTGTTCTAGATCTCCTCCATAGGCAAGTTAACTCACAGTCCCCCGGCATCCCAGGATACTTCGCATTTCCCCTGCAAACTGCCCCTTGCAGGGTAAGTAGGCTAGTCTTAGTCCAAGCTGTCTGCTCCAGCTGAGCAGGGAGGTGCTGTAGCACTCCTCCTCCTCGGTTTCTGGGCTGGGCCATTGCAGCCATGTGGCTGCATTTCTGGAATCAAAAGTGAATGGCTGTTCACTTGCTTATCAGTTCAATCTGTGCAGTTTAGACTAACCTGCAAAGACTGAATCAATTCAGCCTCAATCTGTACTTAGCCTGAGAGCTAGTCTGTCTGGGGCAGGATGCAGGGACAGAGTACAATAGAGGACTGTGTACTGCTCACCCCTATTATGTTATTTATCCAGCATCTTTCAAAAAGGTTTAATCTTGTTACTTTGCAATAAAAGCTGTGTTCCCTTTTCTTGAGCTTGTACAAAGAAAAACACCTCATTATTGATCAGTAATGAGTTTACCTTGCTGAGGGAGTTAAAAAAAATTGTTCCATTGTGGTTTTGAACAGTGTCTTTAATTTACTTCACGCTTTAGCTCAAGTTTTAGCCACAATACAGTCTCACCAGAAAGAAGATTTCTTAAGTGCTCATCTGTGTATTTGCATAGTGAATCAGCACAAAGATATTTCTTCACCCAGATGTTTCTGTAATTGTGAAATATGTGGAAAATTCACACTGTTCATTAGGCCTCAAATGTCCACATGTACAGTGCATGGCTTAATGTGAAGAGCCTCTGGTTGAGGTATCAAAACTTTTATAACACCAGCTGGCTTCCTATAGGAATTTTTCCTCCTTCACTGTCTGCTTCTGAATGTAGATAATCCTAAGTGACTGCCTTGGTACTTGGTACTTAGAAAGTATGCTTGATGTGTGGGATCAAGAAGATGCAAAGAAGGAAATAGAGCAAGAAAAAACAAAGATGTGTCTAAATTTAAACAGATTATGGTGTTGGGAGGCATGGTAACATTCTTCACTACTACCAGAAAGTGGGTTTGCATGACATGACCAGTATAAAATATTGGACAGAGTAAAATTTATCATGTATTTTGAGTGTAATGTAGTTATTTCAAGATGCTCGCTTACATCCATTTGTATATTAGGTTGTGTTTTATTTCTAATGCTATCAAAAGACATGAGCCTCTTTCTCCTTCCATGTTAAATTCATTCTTGCACAGAGGAGTTTGAATACCACTCAGGAAAGATCTTCTGAGGAATATATGTGGTGCTAAGCCTAACCAGGCCTCCAGTGGAGATGCTGAAGTAGACTAAAGAGATGGATAAATGAACACAACCTGCTGTAATTCACTTTGGCTTCACTAGTGAAAATTGCACCATGATCAAGAATGGACAGATGAACAGACCTCCTATGGAAACTCACTGTAGACTGCTATTTCTGTACATCACTGCCAGCTAGCAGGGGAGCAGGTAATGCCCAGTCTTCCTGTAGTTAACAGTTTCCCCGCAGATAGATGAAATTTAAACTGGTGTAGTTTTTTATCCCTGAGACAGCCAATTATACTAGCACATCATACCATGACACTGTTAGAGTTTACTGTTTATTCTTCCAAAAGTAATTTTCCTTCAGACTGAGTGAAGGTGTGCTGGGTTAGAGGTTTTGCATCACCTGTCTTCTACTTTTTTTTATTTATTGGTATAAACATTGCATCTCTCTATGGCAAACAGCAGCCAAATATGTTTAGCATAAACAAATAAAGATACCAGTAAGGGGTCAACTGCTTTCAAATCTAGCTTAGCTACCTGTTTTGCAAACAAGGCTATGATGGATGAAGCTTGAGGGAACAATATGATGCTGGTGTAGGCTCCTGATTCAGTTTCCAAGATATATACTCAGTTCTGCAGGAGGTGAGAGGGGAACAGGGGTCTGGTGTTGGCATGGTTTTGTACATAAGTAAATAGTATTCTCTAAGTAAATTCTGAGAGTTTCCATTCACTTTGAACATCTCAGGATAGGGTCACAATGGGATAAGTGCAGTGTCTGGACTGTCTTGCTGCAGTTCTCATTATTCAGCCAAATTTTTGCAAGTTTTCTGCAGGGGTCACATATGTAAGCTGCCACGGAAACTACAATGTCCCTGCAAAGACTAGCATCTTTGTGTGGGCTCAGTATTTCATTTTTGACAACCATAAACCTATCCTAGCTGTTTGGATTTTGGTTTAAGGCCAGTGACTGAATTAGCACTGGTGACATATTTGTCATGATCTGACCGTTATGTCCTCTTGTGTAAGAACAGAGTTCACCTTTGCTTCCAGCTGTGCAGAGGGATACATTTTTTTCATCTCAAGGAGACTTGATCCATGTCAAATGTTTAGTCAGTGTGTCCTAATCTAAGAAACCGTCTACTAATGTCAGGTGCATTTGGAATCTTCCCTTTTAAGAGTAAGTGTATTGAGAAGCTAGTAGCCGAGAAAACTGGCCTGAAATATGCAGACTAGTTGATCCCTGATATTTTAGGCCTATACAGAATGTACGAACTATGCAAATGATCCCCTAATAATGGAGAGACTTGACAATGTGGCAAATACATAGTGACACTCTGAGGGCCTTGTTATATGGTAATTTTAAGTGGATTCTAGAGTTTTTAATCCCTGGACTGCCTGCATGTTAACACCCTTTAAGTGACTTAAAGCACTTATTCGGCTTAAAGTTACACCACTCCAGGGCAGAATTATCTCTAATCTGCATAACCTTGCTCCTGTTCCATTGAGGTGTCCCCATTCCCCACAGCTGTTTTGCCCAAGTTGAAGCCTTCCAGTATCCCAGGATGGTCCAGGGCAGCAGCTCTCCAGGCACATTGGGCAGAGTAAGCACTACAGCCCTAGAGCGCCTAGTGGCCACTATACCTCCCACTGCTACCCAGATCAGCTCACCGCTCCCTCTGGGCAGAGCCAGGGCTTCCTGCTTGCTCCCCCTATGGCCCAGCAACCTGCCCCTCCCCCAGCCATAGGTGCCCCAGCTCCTGCACACATCAGGTCCTAATGTCACCTGGGGATGCTGAGGATGCTTCAACCATCTTTTATCAGCCAAATTGAAAGGGGCTCAGATTGTTGTTAAACACAGAAAAACACTAGGAACATTATGGGGTACCACCTCTGCCTGGGGCTGTGTGCAGCTCCTAGTCCCACCCCTGCTCACCAAACCTCTGGTGGCAAGTCACAGCTGTGCAAGTGAAGGACTGCCAGAGATGGTTTTTTATCTTAAGGTGTGACTGCTCCAGTAAGCTAAACAACACTATACAAATTAACATTTGTGAGCCATACAGAGTAATATGTAGCAAGGTCCTGAGACACATTTGCAATCCTTGGCGCTGCAGACTTGTTGACCTGAATGTGAATGGGCAGAGTTTCAAGGGAGTAGATCTATTATTTATTTTCAGAGAAAATTCAGAAGATGTTGCATAATTGTTCATCTGACGCAAGAGATCTCTTGGTGCTCTTCTGCCAGACTATTTCTTTAGTTGGTCTTTAAGGTAGTGGTGAAAGAGTTAGCAAGGATTGGTTGACATTTGGCTCTTTTATTTATTTACAGAAAATTGTGATATTCTTAATAAATTGTAGTTTTAAAAGCTGCAATGATTACTGTCCTTTTAATGATGATTCTTATTTTCCTGGAAAGTTAGAGTCAGATTTTCAGCTAATGCAACCTGATTAAGTTTTGACTTCTGATGAAGCAATGTCAATCTACAGTAGTTACTCAATGCATCCTCCTGCTTATGTGCTATCCAGTTGCCAGAGGAAATGCTTTTCCCTTAAATAACAACATTCATTTCCACTATTTCCATATTCATTACCTCCAAATAGTAATGATCCTGATTCAGGATACAGGTTTTCTATAAACGATCTCCCCACAAAAGAGGACTTTTACTGATAATTCTTTGATCTTTTTTGTTCATTCTGATTCTCAACCTTTAACTTGATTTGAAGGATTTTTTTTTTTTCAGAATCTCCTAATCACTAAAATGGAAAAAAAATGGATGAACTATTCCTAGACAAAAAGTTCCTAGACAGTTCTGTGACTATTTGGGTTCATTGAAACTCTATTTTCTAAGAGGCACTGGAAAACAGGGTATGAAATATCTGCTATAGTGTTCAATGGGTTTGATCCTGCCACCACTGAGACCAATGCAAGTTCTGTCACTGACTTCCATTGGAGTAGTGCTAGTTGCAAAAAGCACTTCCATACCCCAACTATCCTGTGAGTCAGACAACTTGCTTTTCTATGGTGCAAAAAAAGAAAAGAGATACAGAGTAGAGGAGGAAATAATATAAAGGAAGAGGAAAGGGGAAAAGGGCACGTAAAAGAAAATGGAAGGAAGGATAGGGGGACAAAGGAGAGTAGAGAGACTAACCTTGTTCATCAGGGGCTCTGTTAAAATGCAAAGATTGCAATGTAGTCAGAAAAGCCTCTCCTCATATTAGTTGGAAACATCTCTCTCTCAACTGGCCGACTCATTAATGTACAAGCCAGACCACTAGACTGTGGGGGGAAAAAGAGAAATGGAAATGCAGAATATTGGGATGCAGCTGCTCACCTTTTCCATATAAAAGTGAGTAATTCTGAAATATTTTTAAAACCTTTTCCAAGCTAATTTTTAAAGTAGCAGCAAGAGAATTTTAACAAAAAAAATACCATAAGAATTTACAAATAATAGTGAGTGTGGACTGTGAGGCTCTGTCAGTTTAAGTCAGCATGTCCTAAGCCATACCTACTAAAACCAATTTGGAGGATATGCTTGTTTGTAAAAGCTTATTCAGGTAATTAGATTAATGTCAGTTCTTTCACTGTCATTTTTGTCCTTCATAATTCATTCACTTCCTTATTTGATGTATTTTATTATGTTTATAACCTCTCATGACTTTACTTCTTTCAGCCACAATTACACTAAAACGTTATCCCCTTTCTGTTAAAAATTTTGCTGTGCAACGATTTTGCCTTCATCTTCATGAACAGGACTGATACAAAGGACATCAAAGTCTCACTAACAGGCTCCCACCAACATCAGTGAGCATTGTATCAAGCCTTACCTTTTAAGACACTGTGAGATAGCAAGTTCCAGCACCTGTACTTAAAGACCAAGGATGCATCTCTGGTTTTCTAATGGACCTGTAGGTGACTTGAGACAGATCACCAAACCTCTTCATATCCAGGTTTCTTCATGTGTTGTAATGAGGACCTACAAATGAGAAGAGGTTTGTAATTGTTAAGTAATGTTAATATTCTTAAGAGGGATGAAGTCTGAAACCAATGTGGGAAAAATAACCATAATGCTATAAGATAACTAAGAAAGATTTTTGGACAGCAAATTAGCCCAAAAGTTCATTGTCCTTTGGTAGTTGTGGATATGCAACAACATTGTCTTAGAAAGCAGGAGATACAGTTCTCCATCTCCGTTGTGCTGGTGAATCATGAACTTGAGCAAGGCGAGTCAAACAATGTAGAAAATACTTTCATATTGTGATTGGGCCTACTGAAAACTGGATCTCAAAAGAGTTTGGGGGTCAGACAAACTTTTCTTTTCTTTCTCTGTATTTCAACTATATGACATCCATTGTCAGTGAATCTAGTACACTTTGTATTACACTGCCTTGTGTGTCCATTTTTAATGCAAAGACTGTGTTAAAAACATGTTTACTTCTGTTTTTAGATGACAGATACCAGTGTTAAAACTCAGTTGTGACCTGGGCATTCATATGTTATGATGAAAAACATATTAAATCCTAGATTTTATAGCACACCAGGGAGAAAAGTTATTTTTCAAGTGACAGTGTTGGGCAAATGATTGCGGCTGGGCACAAACAAAAGCACACAAATTGTTGTTTTCACTTATCTTTTCAAATAGCCAAGACCTTGGCAAATAGATAATTTGCAGTTTGGCCTAGAAGGAATTCATAGAATCATAGAAAATTAGGGTTGGAAGGTCATCTAGTCCAACCCCTGAGGAGGTCATCTAGTCCAACCCCTGCTCAAAGCAGGACCAGCCCCAAAACTAGATCATCCCAGCCAAAGCTCTGTCTAGCCAGGTTTTAACATCCTCCAAGGGTGGAGCTTCAGCCATCTCTCTGGGTAACCTGTTCCAGTGTTTTACTACCCTCCTATTGAGAAAATTCATCCTAATAGCTAACATAAACTTCCCTTGCTGCAACTTGAGACCGTTGCTTCTTGTTCTGTCATCTGCCACCACTGAGAGCAGTCCAACTCCATCCTCTTTTGATCCACCTTCATGTAGTTGAAGGTTGCTATGAATGTCCAAGTCTTCCAGCATTCTTAGTTAATTCTATGGTAAAGTACATATATCTTCCTTCATCTTTTGCAAAGCTGTTTAAGGTTTCTTTCATCTCTTTGCATTTAAGAGAGTACCTGTTTCTCAGCTATAGAATTAGCTGTTACTCCTTTTCATTGTTTTGATGGCTGCTGAGTGCTGATAGTCTTCAAATTTAGCAGAGCATTTGAGTTTGTGTTTAATTTAAATGCATGCTTAGGTCCATTGCTATTCAAAGAAGCATTTCAGCACATGCTCAAGTGTCAGGGCCTTGTTGCACAATAATTTTGGGTGGCTTCTGGAGCTCTTAATCCTTGAATTGGCAGCACATTAATACCTTTTAAAGTGGTTTAAAGCACTCATTCAACTTAAAGTTATGCCTCTCCAGGGCAGGATTAGTTTGCCTCATTTTTCTCTTGCTCCATTAAAATGTGGCCACTCTCAACAACAGTTCTGCCCAAGTTGAAGTCCTATAGCACCCCAGGATGCAGTGGCTCCTTCTGAGCCAGGGCAGGGGTGCAGCAGGGCCCAGCATAGCACCTCTGCCTTGCTGCCCCTCCGGGGCAGAGCAAGTGCCACCGCCCTAGAGTGCCTGGCAGCTGCAGTGTTTCCTGGGCTGGCTCACTGCTCCGAATGCACAGGCTGGACTTGGGGCACAGTGCCTGCAGGGGCAGCAGGTTTGACCCACAACTGAAACTGTGCCTAGCCCTCCACTGCACTGCACTCCCCTGCCTAATACCTGTACCTCTAGGACCCAGAAACATGCCCTGGTAGGGCTGGGTGGCTGGACCAGGGAAAATCTCAGTGGTTGCAGTGTGGAAGTTTGCAATGCTAACCCTATGCTGACCCCATGCTCCACCAGGCTGGGTAGGGTCCAGCCATCAGCTGTCCCTCCCTTGCTCACCTGGCAGCAGCCATGGTTGGTAGGCAGAAGACTGTGACCCTTGGGGGTAGGGGGGAGGTACAGAGATGGGATTTCCTGCTTCTGCTGGGCTTGGGTGTGAAGGGCGCAGCCTCCCTGCCTGCTTTGTGTAGCCCCAGCCCAGACAGGCAGTGCCAAGCCCTGCACGCTGTGGCTGGATGTACCTGGCTGCAATGGGGCTTCAGGTGCCATCAACTGCAGCCATTGTTGGGTGAGCCTGGTGCGTGCAGCCAGACCTTGCACAGCTTGGTGGAGCACGGGGTCAGCAGGAACTGGCCTCAGGCAGCTGCACTGCAGTTGCTTAGCTCTACTTTGTTTTAGCCACCTGACTCCACTGGGGCATGTGTCCAGGTCCTGGGGGCCAGATCCTTTTTTAATTTTATTTTCCAGAGTGTGCCCCCCTGAGCAATTGCTGGCCAGGTTGCTGGCTGGTGGGAACTGCCTGAGCTCCAAAGGGTATAATCCTCAGATGGCACCCAGCTATTCTGGAGGGGAGGTGAACTCTGAAGAAGAAAAGGATCAGGCCTCTCAGAGCTCAAGCAGTGAGTCAGTCCTGCCCTTAGCTCAGGGGTGGGCAAAATGCAGCCCTTGGGCTGAATGTGGCCTGCCAGGCCTTTCTATCTGGCCTGCAGGGCCCCTAAAAATTTTAGAAAATTAATATTTATCTGTGCCTGGCTGCCTGTCATGCAGCCCGTGATGGCTTCCCAAAACTCAGTAAGCGGCCCTCTGCCCAAAATAATTGCCTGCCGCTGCCCTAGCTCCTAGTCATGCTTCTTCTCACCAAGCCTCTAGTGGCAAGTTACAGCTGTGCAAATGAAAGACAGCCAGAGAGGGTTTTTCACATTTAAGGTGCGACTGCTCCACTAAGCTAACTAACATTTGTGCAGCTTACAGCAAAAGTGTAACAAGGTCTTCAGTGACTTAACAGTACAAGACACTTAAATGCATTGCAGAATTGGGGTCCTGATCCTCACCTTTTTAATCTGATGGGACCCTTTCTGCATTACTAATAATTTTAGTGTTTTCTTCAGCAGGTTAACAAACACACCTTTTATAGGCTTCTGGGAGTGCCTATTTCCCATGGGACAAATAAGCGGCAGCACGTATTTGCACGCATGCTCCAGCAGGTGGCAAAATGACCTATGTGGGGTAGGGGAGTCTAGGGCCAGCACCTCTACTGGCCCCAGCAGCGTTACCTAGGGTCTTGGGGGCTTCCTGGTGCAACAGTAGTGCTGACCCAGCCACACAGAGACTGGCCAGCAGCCAGAGCATGGCTGTGGCCTTCCAGGCTTTGGTCTCTGGTAGTGCATGCTGCTGCTGCATGTGCTCCACTGCTTTTTTTTTGTGGTGTTTTTTTTTACACTGGAAGATCCCAGTATCAAAAAAATAGCTATGCTGCAACGTGTTGTATGAGCACATGTGTGCCACATTTGGTTTGCGGCACCTCAGATGGGTTTGAGGTGCCGGAAACCACACACGATCATTCCTTGGGATGTGCCCTGGGTGTCTAAATCTTCTGATTGTTGTTCACATCAAGGAACTATATTGTAATGACATTATCAGAAGGTGGCAAGGAAAACAAAGCCAGTAACACTTTGAAAAGCAAATGCCAAAAACTCATTTCTGTTCTAAAGATGTCTTTGGTGCAGTCCAGGTATCCATTACGATGCTTTTCCAATATGGTGTCACAGGCAAGGAAAAAACAGGTAAAGTGACTCTCAGCAGGACAGTAAAGTTCTATTGAGTTTTTTTCAGAATAGTTGCTTACTGTAAGAATGCATATTAATGCCAAAAGTCTCCAAAGTATCTTTTCAACAGACTTGCAATCTTTAATGATGGCTCAGATTGCCAAATGTATTTAAAAACCCCTCCACATGTCAGGCAGTTCAGATTTAAAACCCTTTCTCAGGGCAAAAGCACTAGATAACCATATTTTTAGGGAGCCCTTCAGAAAAAGACAGTCAAAAACAGGGAGGGAGTTGATATCTGATATCTTTTTTGTAAGGAACCCTTTTAATGTGTTCATGACAAGCTGATTTTTAGACTGTTTTGGCACCTGCCCATGCAATTCACTGGTTTCCAATTTACACGGGAAGCGGAAGAAAAAGGATTTTCTGAAGTTTGAAACCGCCAATATTAACACAAGTCCTGCACTTTGGAAGAACTATCTCAGCTTACGTTTTTGGTGGATCTCTATACGTATGCAGCACTGAGGACCTCGCACCAGATTCAGCAGGGAGATGAGTTGTTAGGTATCATGTGATTGCTGGTCTTTTTAATTCTAACCTTCTCATAACTCTGTCCTTTTCCCTCTCATTGGGCTTCTTCCTCTTTCCTTTACGTTTTTCTTCCTTTCCTCCTTTTCCATGAGCTCTTTTTCTCCTTCACTGCAACCCAGAGTGTCTAATCTCAAATCCCCCCTAAAAGTATATATATGTAATGCCAATAAAACAAGTACATAAGCAATAAATACAACCTGTGTGCCAGGCCTCACCTTAATCATTTTGCTGGTAAAGTGTATTACCCCCCCACGACCTTCACCTGTTTTTTATCTTAAGCTTATTGGGGCAAGAGGTGTGTAACCCTGTGTTTGTACAGTATCAGTCCAATAGGATTCTGATCCTGATTGCAGTCATTGGGTGCTATCACATGACAAATTAACAATAAAATGAGGTTGAATTGGATGATTCGCAAGCCACTGAAGGTCAATGATTAAATGACTGGGTGGTTCAGCATTGGGACAACTTGCCTACAGAGGTTGTAGAATCTGTTATTGAAAGATTTTATGTGCAGGTTGGGCAGACATTTGTGTGGGATGGTTTAGACACAGATGATCCTTCTTTAAACCGAGGGGTTGACTAGGTGAGATCCTAGACTAAGTACAGGTATCTCAGTCAATCTCAGTCAAAAAGTGTGAGGCTAAACCTATTCAATCATTACAGGTTAATCTAAACTGGGTAAATTGAACTGATACGCAGGGATCCAGGTTTTCTCTTTGCCGTGGAAATATGTGGTAAAATCTGGATTTTCCCATTTTAAGGGGTGGGGCTGCGGGTGGGGAATGAGGGATGCAGGCAGGGCCGGGGTGCTGTGGGTGAGGAGTGAGGGGCACGAACAGGGCCTAGGGGGCAGTGGGTATGTAGTAAGGGGCACTGGCAAAGGCAGGGGCCTGTAGGTGGGGTGTGAGGGGCACTGGCAGGGCCACAGAGCTGTGGGTGGGGAGTTGGGGGCATCAGCAGGGCTGGGGAGGCTGTGGTTTGGAAGTTGGGACCAATGGCATGGGCAGGACACCAGCATACCAGGCTGCTCAGAGCCACAAAGGAGTGTGTGTGTGTGTGTGTGTGTGTGTGTGTGTGTGTGTGTGTGTGTGTGTGGTGGGGGACAGCCATAGCTGGCCCCACATCCTGGTAAGTGAAGGGGGCAGGGAGAGCTCTGATTTTTCCATGATAAAAACCCAAAATCAA
>JAGPOW010000261.1:20756867-20768454 GCA_030014935.1 Caiman crocodilus
TCGCCAGGCGAAGCTCCACTCCCGAGTCCAAGTCCCTGTGCAGCTGCTGTCTGCAGTGTGTGGCTGGAACAACGCAGAACCAGCTCTGCGGCTCCTCCCATGCTTGTGTCAATGGCAGTGGTGGAGGATAGGTTCCTCCTTCTAGCTCCTCCTGGCCGGCAGGGAACAACTGGTATGGGTGTCAGGGACCAGGTGTAGAAAGGCGAAACCTGCCTGCTGCCACTGCTGATCCCCGCCGAGCCTGGACCCCACTCAGCTGCAGCCCACAGCTAAAGCAGAGCAGCAGTGACTGGGGTTCCCCTTGTGCCCCAGTCCACCAGGAACAACAGCAGCAGAATGGGAGTGCGACCGCACCACTCGTGCCTTTCACTCTTGTTCTTCAAGGCTGACTTGAAAAGGAGAGATTAACTCTGGAAAGATGAGTATAGAGAGAAAACTATTAACCATCATAATGGGACTGTAGGCTCTGGCTAAGGGATAGCTTGTAACTACCCACCCCAGGAGGAGCCCAGAGAAAGAGCTGTGTTCACTGGATCTTCCTAGTAACAGTTACTTTTTCTGAAATGCTGATGCAATTGCTGTAGCCTAGGACTGGGAGGGAAAGAAGTTTGTGAAGGTGGTTGAATCTATCACCCCCAGCTGTCCAACCAACAGATAAGAAAATGGGAAGAGACAAAATACTTGGCATATATCCCCACCTCTCCCTCCCTGCTCGCTGCTGAGATGTGGAGAAGCTCTGCAAAGGAGTGGCTGTGGATTAGATGGTGTCCTTATGTGGTTTCAAAAAGGAGAGCCATACTCCAGCTGTACAGGAAGATATGAAACCTGTGCCCCAGTGGCATGGAGGAGGGGATTCTTGGATACCCCTGGGAGACCCTGAATATAATTTTACCACCAAATAGAAAAGTGACTCCCTTTATTGGAGTCCTTCTTGCGGGATACTGCTAAATAATCTCTGCCAGAGATAATTTATCCCTGGCTATCACAAAAATACTTCTGAAGAGCATGTTTCTTCTTTTCTTATTGTTGGACTGGACCCCAAAAAAATGGGAAGAATTTTTTTAAAATTCCCAAAAGTGGATGCCAAAGACACTACCCACCCGCTCTCTTCATAATGCTCTCCTTCATGCCTTCCTCAGGATGTATAAACTAAACATGGTGCTATACCACCCATATCCTTAGTAATATTTTTCAGGAACAAAGTATAAATATTTCCAAGTGAGGTGCCCTTTGTACACACGTGTGCTTGCCGTGTAATACTGGTGCCATTCTTGGTAAAAGGAATGAGAATGTTTGGATTACACAGAAAACTGAATTGATTCCCTAATTTCCCAGCACTCCTGTCTGCAAGGCTGTTGACACCCAGGACAGCTGAAGGTGGATGTTTTTGGTGGGAACTCCCTTGTTTCAATATTGGCAACGTACCAACCCAATCTTACTTTCAAATTCTCTTTTGCCCCAGAAATAATTCTACCTGCTGATCAATCCCATTTCCTGTTACCCACACCCTAGGCTTTGTGCCCAGAGAAGCAGAGAGATTCATAAATTAAATATACTTAAACATGGAGGCTACTCCTGATGGGTTATCCTGGTAACCCTGGGCAGTAATCAAAGCTGGCCTCCATTTGTCAGAAAGGGTGCAGTATGAATATCCCTTGAATCTTCCTGAAATGGGAGATCCCTTGTAAATTGTGAGTGATTTTGTTTTTTCTTATTCTGTACTCACATGTCTGCCTCAGACCTGTCTGTAGCTTGTACGTGTGCATATAACACCTACCCACAAACCTGGAAAAAGTACTATACGGTTGGATATACAGTGAATGAAACAACAATTAACAAACGGTAGATGAAAGACTATTAATTAACCTTCCTTTGTGTCCCTTGAATAAAATAAGAATGGAAGAGTTTTTGTGAACCACTACCAAACTAACAGCAATCGATCGTTTGAAACAAACTAATAGTAAAGGACTATACTGTTAGAGGTTTCAGAAAATAAGTGCAGAACATTTCACAACTTCATTTTTAGGGCACAGTTCTGCAAACCCGTTATACAGATAACTCACAATGTCCTTCTTTCCATATTTTAGTAGGATATGTTGAATGTGCTATCAGAAACTCTTTGTGTTTTATACAGGATAGAAAGTGTCTACTTTGAAAAGAGAAAAGACCTCAGAAAAAATAGATATGTCCTTTTCTTTGTTCAGGGATAAATTCTTTCTTCAGATTTTTCAGATTGGGTTCCTTAGCTCTAGATAACACACCTTATTTTTTCCTCTATTTTACCTACATCCCATGGGTGGCAATTGTAGTGGTAAGGGCTAACTCCCTTACTAAAGAGTGATGTCATCCACGGGAAGTGGTCAGTCACCCATTTCGAGTCAGTGGTTAGTTGTTACAATGAAGGCTTAATGAGAACACAGAGTCTCCCTGCTTCTTCCAAAAACCCAGAGTAACATATGGTGTAAGGAACAGCAAATTCTGCTACTAACAGGAAATCAAACAGGTGATTCCCGACTGATGGATCCGACTTCAGCAGCAGCTGAATCCAGCACAGAGCAGGGCCAGGCACCTCTCCCTGCAGCAGAGCCCAACACAGCACTAAGGCTGGCTACAGAGACCATGCAGGCACTCAAAGCTGCACCACGAGAACAGTTTGATTTCCATTCCCCTGGAACATAGCCTCAATGGATCAGGCATTTTAATTGCTTCAGGGAAGTGTCAGGCCTAGAAAAACAGCGGGAAGCTTACCAAGCGAATACTCTTATCTACTCTATGGGATATATCGGGCGGACAAAATTCTGCTGTCACTGCCTCTTACGGATACTGAGAAAAAACAATATGCTGCAGTGATAGAAGCATTAACTGATCATTTTCTGGGCAAAAGAAATGCAATTTATGAACAAACTAGATTCAACATCCATAACAGGAGCCTTCAGAACCTGTGGACAGATTTATCACATCTTTGTATACAATGGCCGGATCCTGCCAATATGGGGAGCTTAAGGAGGAGCTAATTAGGGACCACTTAGTTGTGTGGCTTCGTGATACAGGAAATCAAAGATTAACAGATTAACAAACCTGTGCTGATTTCCTTGTATCGTGATACAGAGCTCTCACAAAGATTTGAGTTGGACCCTGATTTAATGCTCCAGAAGGCCATCACACCGGCTTGTCAATTAGAACTAGTTAAGCAGCATCAATGAGAAATCCAGAAGACAGGAGGGCTATCCACACTGACCTGGACAGGCTCAGCAAATGGGCAGACGAGAACCTGATGGTGTTTAACACTGAAAAATGCAAGGTTCTCCACCTTGGTAGGAAAAACTTGCAGTATCCTTCTAGGCTCAGCAGTGCTACACTGCCTAGCACTATTGGAGAAAGAGACTTGGGGGTCATCATTGACCACAAGATGAACATAAGCCTGCAATGTGATGCTTTGGCTAGTAAAGCAACCAAAATGCTGACTTGCATCCATAGATGCTTCTCAAGCAAATCTTGGGACATCATTCTCCCCTTTTACTTGGCCTTGGTGAGGCCACAGCTGGACTACTGCATCCAGTTTTGGGCTCCACAATTAAAAAGGATGTGGAGAAGCTTGGGAGTCTAGAGAAGAGCCACACACATGATCAGATGTCAGGAAAACAGACCTTACGATTACAGGCTGAGAGCCTTGGGGCTCTTTAGCCTGGAGAAACACAGGCTCGGGGTGATCTGATGGCCACCCATAAGTTTATCAGGGGTGACCACCAGTATCTGGGGGAAGGTTTATTCACCAGAGCACCCCAAGGGATGACGAGGTCAAACAATTACAAACTACTGCAAGACCAATTGAGACTAGACATAAGGAAGAATTTCTTTACTGTCCAAGCCCCCAAGGTCTGGAACAGCCTGCCATTGGAGGCTCAACTGGTGGTTAAAGCACCTACACTGAACACCTTCAAGAGTAAATTGGATACTTATTTTGCTAGGATCCTATGACCCCAGTTGACTTCCTGCCCTTTGGGCAGGGGGCTGGACTGAATGATCTTACAAGGTCTCTTCCAGCCCTAATGTCTATGAAATCTATGAAATTTCAGGTCAGGGGTTAGTTGTTACAATAAAGGCTTAATGAGAACACCGAGTCTCCCTTCTTCCAAAACCCAGGATGACTCAGTAATGAATAAAGAGAGGTGGTTTGCTGTGTTAGTCTAAATTCAGGCAGAAGGCTGGGAAGGGTTGCACCTGAGAGAATAACTGGTTTGGAGATGTATACATTTTCATGGGTGACAGCATTTGAAGAAGTTTGCTGTCTCCTACAAGAACTCAGGCCTCTCTGAACCGGTTAGTCTCTAAGGTGCCACCATTCCTTGCTTTATGGATGGAAATAGAGCTCTATGGTTGCAAGAATCTATACTTTCAGGTCTCATCAACATGACATCAAAAAGCCTTTTTCTAATAAGCTACAAGGGTCCAATCCTGCCAGGCCTCTGATTATACAACCTACTTTGATTTAACCTTTTTGGAACTTTAGGAAACAATGCTACCTTTATCCAGGTCAAAATGGGTAAAAATAGCATATGTTGCAATTTTTGAGAAAATCAATTTTTTTTAAATAACATAATCTGTGGAATTGTTGCTGTTCCTAAATGAATAAGGTTGTTGTACCCATTATCATAAAATCATGCAAAATGCTGAAAGTGACCTCCAGAGGTCATCTAGTCCAACCTCCTGCCTAAGTCAGGATCCTTCTTATCTAAATCATCTAATTCTAGTCCTCATTTAGCTTATTACAAAACTACATGATCAACCCTGTTACACAACTACAAGACATAGGACCCTAACCTGCCACAGGTTAAACAGGGGAATGAGGGCAATCAGTATCCTGTAGCTGCAAGGGTTGTTAAAATATACTTGAGAGATCCAAGTGCCTTTCCTCAGATCTATACAGCTGGTCCAAAAAAGAGATCACAAAAAATCCTTACTTTTCATACAGATAAATAAGCTAAGACTTAATTAATGTAAAATATATCTTAGCAGAAAATACAAGTATTTGTTGAAGGAAAGAGAATGGTGCCTTTCTGCTTTTAATAAAAAATGTGTTTTCTTATAAAAAGTAATAGTGAACTCCCTTCGTGTCTTGAGATTTTGGACTTTGATGAAAACTTCAGTATTGGAACAGGTACAAATACAAGGTATGGGTTCTTAATCATTGCTTTTATTCTTAGCCATGGTGGTATTAACATGTTCCATTTAGTATGTAGAACTTGCAGGATACCATTCATAACTCAACAATTAAGAAAGCATTCTGTGTGTTATTTATATGAAATAGATACACTATGTACGTAAATCCAAATCTACAAAAAGTCAGTGGAAAAATTACCATTGTCTTCAGTGTCGTTTGGATTAGTCCCAATGTAAAGAAAGAAATGAACAAATATCTCATGTGCCACAACTACACTGAAGTTAAGAGTTCACTAACAGAGAGTTTGGCAATTTTTATTTCTTGATGTGATCCATGTTTAGGGCACCTGAAAATGTTATGGTAAGGACAAATTAGCAAATATTTAAATATAAAAAGAACACATCTGGTTGGGCAAATACAGTGTTCAGCCAAATAGCTTTGATACCAGCACATATGCAGATCCCCCAAAAAGATGAATCAACAAGTTGGTGGGGGAGGAAAAGAAGGGAACCTAAAACAAACAAAAAAATTGTTTAAAGATAAGATAGCTGAAATACAGGGGGATTGTAATGGGCCTTAAAGACAACATGTACTGTGTTGTCTACTAGAAAAAAACTCTATCCACGAGCTCCATGCATGGGTCTCTGGTTTAAGACCTGCTCCCTCAAATATATTATTTGAACTTCTATAATATCTTGATCTGTGGAAGATTTTGTATCATGCTCTTTAGTTTTACGTATATGAACCCAAATAGTCCTAGCACAGGATGACATGAATCAGGAGTGGCACATTAATGTACTGGTTTCAGCCAACTGGTGTAATTTATACAGTGTGTATGCTGGGAGGATAGGGTTGAGATAGAAAAGCAATGACTGGAGGGTGTACGAAAAAAGATAGAAGGAGCCTAAACTGACTTGCATTGGTCTTTTGATTACATAATTATTTCATTTCTGAATTCAGCCCAAGCTGCGTAATAAGCATTTATGGGTCCAGCTTTGTTTTAACTCCATTGACTTATGGGGTTACATGTGGTGAAGGTCAGCAAAGAAAGTGCTAAGCCTTGCACTGTTAATTAGGTATTAGTTAGGCATCCTTGAATATTCATCCATAGCAATTCATACTCAGGAAATTTACAGTAGTGCTCACCGACCCCTAAGCTGAAGATCTCTTCTGGGTGAACACTACAGGTATGCCCATGCCTGCAATCAGTCCCAGCTCCACACACCTGTCACTCCCTCATGTACTTTGTCACTTCCTTTTCCTTTGTTCCCAATCCCCTGGGGTATCTGAGAGCTGCAGTTCAAATGACAGTAGTCACACACTCCATCAGCCATCATTTTTCTTATGTCCCTTTTCTATAAATGTTGATTATTAATGATGGAAATATTTTTTGTTGGTCTTTGAGTATGAGGTGAAATCAATGTTTATTGATCATGTAGTTTAACGAACTTTGTAGGGGTTTTGAAAGAATCACTGTTATGGTACCCAAGGGCTCTCTGGTTGCCCAGTTCCCATTTAGGTATCCAGAGTTGGGAAGCTACTCAGATGTGTTATATGGCTGCCAACACAGAGTTTTAGATCCAAAGTCAGGCACAGATCTCATTAAAACAAATCCATATGTTAAACTTTTTCATTCAGGATCAGCAGTAGGAGCAATTAGTCCTGTTTATGTAGTAAAAGTACCTGTGGACAATGCTAGAGATGACCCTAAGCCAGGGCTGGACAATTTGTGCTGGAGGCCCACTTAAAAAGTTATGGTGAGCTGTTGAGGGCAGGGCCTCAATAGCCAGCCTTGGCTTCCCATCACAGCTGTTTGCACTGCTTGGCATGATGAGAGGTAGCGGGGGAGGAAAAGCTGGGGAGATGCCAAGTGATCCTATTCAGCCCTGGACTCATTCACCACCGGGGGTGTTGAATGGATCAGGCAGGGAAACCAGCCCAGGACCCATGCGGGCAGGACATGTTCAACTGGGTGGATGGGATGGGGTCACAGGCTCTGCCCCAGGCCCTGGCCCTGCTCTGTCACTGCCCCATGATCCTGGACCCCAGCACTGGTCCCAGCCCTAGCTCCACCTGGATGTCATTTCCTACCTACCTGGTGTCCCTGGCTGTGGTATGGGGCAGACAGGCCAGGGTGCCCAGGCAGCAGGGCTGGGTCCAGCCTCGACAGTGGCAGCAACAACCAGAAGTGTGAGGGCAGAGTGAACCGCCACTACTGGGGCTGTTGGGAAGCCAAGTCCAGCCACCATCCTGCCCCTACCCCACTGCTGTGCTACCCAGCCCATACGCTACAGCTCCTGATGTGTCAGAGAGCTGCACATGAGGATGGGGCAGGCTGTGCTCTGCAGCAGGTGGCACCTCCATGCTTGGGAGCGGCGGAAATGGCTACACACACACCAGGACCCAGGCTGCTCCCTGTGCTTGGGCTGGGCAGGGTCAAGGGACCTGTCATGGGCTGAACAGAATCGCTTGGCTGGCTGGATCTGGCCCATGGGCTATCTTTTGCCCATCCCTGCTCTGGGGGATAGGCCACATGGTAGGCTGAAGCTAGACTGAGTAGATTATTAACAAGGGTTTTTTGATGGGAATATACAAGGGCTAGAATTGTGTGCATGCTAAGTATGCCGGCTGCAGAAAGCCAGGGGGAAACAGTGAGAGAGAAATTAAGAGGAAGAAACAGAGCTCCTGGCACAGCTTGCTAGAGAGGCAGACTTGAGGATCTCTGAGCAAGGGAACTGCTTGCTGCTCGTTGTTTCTGTGCTTTTCAGGAAAATAGAATTTTGTACACTTTGGGGGGGTTTTTTTGGAACACGTACCATGTATCTGACTTGTTTCACTCCCCCACTGCCCCTTCCTACCCTCCAAGGGAAACAGGCTTGCAAGGCCCCAAATACCGGCTAACAGCCTGGGCCAAGGGGACTAGAGAGAATTACTTTATTTTGGAAAGTGGGCCAGCCTGAGGGAAAGAAATCTTACTGGTAAAATAAATACCTGCAGCCCTCTCCCCCACCTTGAAACATAGAACTGGAAGGAGCCTCCTGGGCCATTTTGTCCAGTTGCTCTGAAAGTCACCCAGATCCTCTGACTCAGTTACAAGGCATAATGTTGAAAACACCACCACCAACACAGAAGATGCCAACAGGGAAAGCAGGGGAGATTGGGTACTGCCAATGTACTGCCGTTGTGGTGACAGGGAAGTTCTTATTTAATACATACCCAGAGTTTCCTAGGAAAAGGATTGAAACCTCTGCCCCAGGTCAATATATTCACTCACCTCATTCTCTTGTGTAATATCAATCTCTAGGGTGTTTGGATTACTGAATAACCCATGCTGGAGGATCTCTGGCCTTGTGCCACATGACGCAAAAAGTTATTTTACATCAACTGCATTGTCTGTCACTTAGGGAAAGGGCTGGAAACCATTATGTACCCAGGGCTGGAACAACCCAGCCCCAGTCCGGCACACATCAGCAATGTGGTTCAGAGGGAGGGCAGGAGAGGAGAGTTGCCTGCACCCTCACCAGGGCCAAGCAGCTGGGATCTGTGCCCTTAATGCCACTGCTTCTCTCAGCTCCCAGTTCCTCAGCTGGGGGACAAACCCAGCTTCCAGCTGCAGGGGACCTGAGCAAGTCATATATTTGATCCCTTTTGGCAAGGTGCAGAATCCAGGAGCTGCATAGCTGCTATTCAGCTGATGCTGAAATGAGTTCCCCAAAAGGAATATGCAGTTTGTATGTAGCAATATGGCTAACTCAGAGATGCAGAACATCATAAGACTAGGATTTGCCCTATAAAATAGCATTGTGCTTTCAGATGAAAATGTCCATCTAGCCAAAATTCATCGTGCCTCACTTGACGTTATAGCATCGTGGGCCCCATTGCATTGTTTTTTTCTGCTAAGAGCTGAGAGTAAGCCTGCTGGGGATGGAGTACCTTCCTTTGTGCTCTGTACATTCTGGTATAGGTAACAGAAACCAAAAAAA
Organism: Caiman crocodilus; assembly: GCA_030014935.1. Classification (NCBI taxonomy): domain Eukaryota; kingdom Metazoa; phylum Chordata; order Crocodylia; family Alligatoridae; genus Caiman; species Caiman crocodilus. Next base: position 20,766,012 of record JAGPOW010000261.1, read on the forward strand.
TGCACCAAACTCAACAGCTGGGTGTCAGATGTCCTGTTCTGGCAGCTTCCTGAAACATTCAGTTTAACATTAACATTCTGTTCAGAACCAATTCCATTCAAGTGGCTTTATTCAGATGTGCTAGTTATGACCAATATAAATCTTGCGTCTTATCAGTTGTAGTTACCATACCTCATAGAAAGGTGCTATGCAATTCAGTATGATTTCATCAAACTACATACGTGAGCAGACTAATGTTGGAATCAGAACTCTATTTCATTTTGACTTGGATGCAGACCTGTTAGTGTTAACCCCAATGCCAGAACTTGGTGGCAGCGTCCAGGGGACTTGTAGAAAAATAACTTGACAATGGCCTGCAGTTTACATCTGTGTATGGATTAGTGGTTGAAATTTTTGAGTATGATTAGAGCCAATTCATGCGCAGCATTTTAACTGAAGCAGTCCTTCAAAGAAGGCTTTCTGTAGAGTTCAAATGGTGCTTATCTTAACTCTGTGCTTCTGAGGATTTCCCAGTTCCTGATTTATAATAGGACATGCAGTGTCCTTGAGCGTCAGAGTCGAACCATGCTGTGCTTTTATTAAGCATCCCTGGGACATTCCAGAGCCATGTGATATAACATGTATTTTAAATAAAATTAGCTTAAAACAAAGTATTTTGAGATGATACATAATATTTTGTAAGGAAGGAACTATGTTCTCATGGTTAGAGCAGGTGATGGGGAATCTGGATTCTTGGGGTGTTTTTATTTCTGCACTGACTCAATGTGTAATCATAAATCAATTAAACTTTATGTCTCAAGTTATGTGTCATCAAAATGACAATACCTTTTGAAACCCACAACAACAGGCTTTCAGACTAACTACATCATTGGTGTTAGCTGGGATGGTCTAGGAAAAGGCTAAGCATGCTGTCATAATCATGCTAAAATATGCTGTGAGGAGGAGGTGTGTCCAGATTAATGAGGTAATTTTTAAGGTCTGATTAAGTAGAGGAAAGAATAGCAAAGGGATCGCTCTAATAAACTGGACAACAGGGAGGGACTTCTGATATTAGGCTTTGTCTCTGCTGATAACAGGTCTTAAAATGGTACCTGACTATTCTCAGCAGGTAGCAACTACAGGCATTTGCAGGGAGACAATGGCAGGCGGATTTGGGTATTCTGGTCTTTTGGTGCTGCCAGGGAATAGAGAGCCACCACAACATGTGTGGCTCTCCCTGGCCAGCCTGCCAGCCATAGCAATATAGTAGCCAGTGCATTACTCCATTGAACTGGTAATTTTATTCATCCATTGCTCTTCTCCAAGGTTGATTCATCTCTAAAACCGGGTCCTTTAAATCTGCCTAGCTGGCTGCTGACTTATATTGCTGTCCAGCACCCCACTCCTTGTAAGAGCTGTCCTTTCCCCCTTAATAGGTTTAGAACCTAGTTCAGATTGATCTACTTTCTCTGGTTATTTATCTCCAGGTCTCCCCCTTCCTTTCTGCCCCATTTCCCAGTACCAATTCCAGTTGCTTTGGGGCAGTGGAAGATTGTAGGCCTGGTCCTAATTGACACTGTAAATGCCTAAACAAGTCCAGAAGGACCTAAGTCACAGAGAAGGATCCTAATCCACCTCACTCAATAGCTGCAAAACCTTTTAAGTGCCTAGTTTGGTTAGATGCCTCCTTCTTAGCCTAGATGTGCAGACTTAAGAACTGCACCATCAAACCCTTGCTATACTTAAGATACATCAATGACATCTTCATCATTTGGACTGAAAACCTACAGTCTCTGATTGACTTCCATCAGAAATTCAACAATCACCATCCCTCCATCCGACTTTCTCTAGAATACTCCAGCACCAACATCTCTTTTTTAGATACAATAATTAGTATCCAGAAGGGTAAAATACAGACCACAGTATACAAGAGACCCTCAGACCAACATACATACCTGCACAGAACCAGCAATCACCCTAAACACCTAAACACCCTAAACAACCTAAAAAGCTGTGATATACAGCCAAGCCCTCAGATACCACCGCATTTGCACTGAAGAGAACACCCAGGATTGCTACCTTGTCAATCTTAAAAAGGCTTTCACCCAGCAAGGACACTTGTCCAGAGAGATATATCACATGTTTGAAAGAGCCACCCAGATACCACGTGAAGAACTGCTGCAGTACAGAAGAAACCCCCCCACAAATTGCACACCGCTGGTTATGATGTATCACCCCTCCCTTGAACCTGTACAGAAAATCCTCAAACAATTACAACCCATACTAGAAAGAGACCCTATTCTTAAAAAGATCTTCCCCGAGCCACCCATCCTAGCCTTCAAACAAGCACTGAACCTCGCCAACCTCATCACCAGAAGCAAACCTCCTCAAGCCCAGAACACACCAAAAGGATCCAGACCGTGCCATGACAAGAAATGCAAAACCTGCCAGCACATCTCCACCA
>JAGPOW010000261.1:20771322-20823842 GCA_030014935.1 Caiman crocodilus
CCTCCCCTGGCTCGTTAGCACACCGGGGTCCGGTAATTGCCCAAACGAGCGGCGGAGGCGCGGCTGCAGCTGGTGCGGTTTATCGTCCCCCTGCTCACATAGCTCAGGTGCGTTGTTTGCACCTCCTTTCAACTCCGGGGACCCTCTCATGTCCCTAGTGACGGTCCGACGCCGTCACAACACACCTTAAAGAGCACCTCAGGCCAATAAGCTCATTGAATCTGCAGATGGCATGTCACCTACAGCATGGATTTTCTATTAGCAGAGCACGCTGGGATACAATCTTGCTGCACAAGAACTGTGGCTAAAGAGCTTTATCCCCACAACCAGCTTCCACACCTCAGGATGGCAGCTGCCCCGTAGGCCCTGGACCATCTCAGAGCAGGCGTTGGATAGTTTAAGCAAGCATGCACTTTTGGGGCCTCTCCAGCGACACTGGCTGCAGCTGTGGTGCTCAAGCTCAGATGGCCGACCACATCATCTATGAATGCCCTCCCAGCTCTCCTTCAGGCTCCCAAGGTCTTAGTGTCAATGACCCTTCTATCTGTTGCTAGCTTTCTGACCCTCATGCTTCCAACATGAGCGTGGCAACACTTGCTTCATCATCATCAAAGAACCTCTTGTTCATTATAAAAGTTGTCGACTCGATTCTTATTATATATAAGATGACGGGTTAATCCTGTGCTGAAAGCAATGGAATGTGCCTGTGGAATGGAGCAGAATTTGGCTGACGGAGCAGTCTGATAATTGCTTTAAAGTGGAAGAAGTTAAAAAACTAGCATGCGTGCTCTTGACTTTCAAACAGTTAAGACCATTAGTCTTATTCTTCACGATCTCACATCTTATGTAGCCATTTATATCTGTGCGAAATGGCTATAACTACTATTACTGTGATAGTATTGACCCTAAATAGAGATAAATAAGTCTTGGAGAGGCAGGTCGTAGTATTGAGTTCAAAACTGGGCACACTTGAATAAAAAAGTCACTGAAAAACAGTAAAAATGGAAACCCAGGATGCCATTTTTAGTTCCTTTTCTGAATATACCCACACTGATTCTGTCATATTCTGCAGATTCCTTGCACAGAAATCTCCTGTTAAAGACAAGGCACAGGGAGCTTGCAGCAAGTATTGGGACATTAATTACCTGCCTAAAGTGAAGTTGAACCATTAGTTGAATGCAGGGCTCCTGAACCAAGTCCCACTCTGTTAACTACTAAATGTTTATATCATTCCTATTGCATATTCTTTTAAGAATATGCATGAAACATAGAGCCAAAAACAGCAATCTGAAGAACTGCAAAGGCTTCCTAGCTGGAGTTCGTCTCCAACCTCTTCAATTAACACTTGCCTCCTTTTAATATGCATCTGATTTTAAAATGTATTTGGATTCATTAAATATGGTACTTGAAGCTGTTTCTTTCTGTCAGGCAACTTCTGAGACGCTTTGACTTTAGCAAACCTGTGAGTGTCCGCAGCCTCCCTATGGCCTCAGAATCAATTTCTTCTGACCGTTGTCAGGCCCTCTCAGAGGTCAAGAGAGGCCCGGGCCACTTCCATTTTTTGAGGCTCAAAAGACAATGCAATAATTTGTAATAAATGTTCCTTTTTTATTTAACAAGTGCGTATCTAGCTTTTTTCTTCTTCTGTCAATCCTGTCAGTGTATCTCTGTGTCTGTATGTATAACCTCATTTGGAGATAACATCAAAAGTATAAATTTGAGGTCCTCCATGAATGAGAGGCCCAGGCCAAATGGTCCTCCTGGCCCCGCTGTGATAGGCCCTGACCGTTGCACTTACTAGTCATCCCAGATCAGTCTACCAACAGCCCTGATATCTCCACAGTCCCAGCTGATCATTTCTTTCTTGAAACCCTGCAGACATCAATGATGTCAGCTTATGTTGGCTGATGTAAAAGAAGAAGAATAACCAACAAAACAAATGCTTCCTTATTTTTAGTACTTAAAGCCAGCTCCTGATCTGTTACAAACGTGCATAGTTCCCTGAAGCCAACAAAGCTGCAATGATTTTCAAATGCTAAAGACAGGGAATATTATAATGCCCCCCATCAACCTTTTTTTTGGTTTTTCCTTCACTGCTGTATTGCGCAGAACACTTTGCCCTTCTCCCGGCTGCCAGCTTATTTCAGGAACTGCACCCAGAACAGGCCAAGCAAGTCACAAGGTGGAAGTGATACTTGTAGAAGCTTCTAACTGAGTGGGCTGAGGCATATTTTGGACCAAATGTAGATTATGTATGTTTGACTTTTAACCCTGGAGAAACAACCTTAGGTGAAGAAGATGAAATTCTTTGCTTTCTGTGAAAAGTTGAGCTAAATGGCTTACTCGGGAATCCATATGATTTCTGTGTCACAACCAAGCACAGAACACAGTCATTTTGGGTGGCGTACCTTAACAATAAGGCCATCCATTTTCTTGTTACAATTTTCTGTGTTATTCTGGGATCTAGCCCATAATTTCCAAATGTCTAAGAAGGTGAAACATGCAAGGGACAGTGTAATAGTAACCAACACTTCTGCCATTCAGACAGTGAGAGGCAAATCATTCTCTCACTTACATCACTGGAACACTATTGAGAATGTAAATGAAGACAAACTTTGCCCTTAACAAGGTAAACACATTACTGTAAAAAGCATGACTTAGAAAAACGTAGGTTAGAATATAAAACCCACCTAGATTTTTCCAAGTAGAGCAAGTATTGCTATGGTTTCTAGAACACTGCTTAATTCAGAGATCAAAAAGTGCTATAGACAGTGTAGGAAGTATAGCCTCCTGTTAGCTAATGCAACATGTTCCATTAACAAAACCTGTTTCAGCTACTTATACTGTGCTGGACTGTAATAATTCAGACCAAAAATTCCCATGCTTTTTGTTTGTCTTTGACTGATTTCTTATGAAAGTTTAATAAAAAATGGTTTAGCCAGTCCTGAGAAGATTAAGGAAAATGCATTGGTTTTCCCATGTTAAAAATACTTTTCCCATGCTCTAAGGTTAGTTTCACATGGGGGACTTATGCATTTAAATACCTGCTTTCTCCTCCTAAGTTCAGAATTTAGGTGCTTCTGAGATTTACTGAAATCTTGCCTAACTTTATAGGTTCCTGAACTGTGCTGCTGTCTGCATTTCTCTTGGTAAAGCCACTTAGATACCTATGTTTCTGCTGCTGGGCATACACAAACCATGTAAATCCTGATCTCATCTATTAGCTGGGTGTTGAGAGGTGTTGCCTAAACTGGGTCAGTGGCAGGTTTGGTGTTGCTCAGCATGTCTTGCCTACCCATGTCTGCAAAATTTTGTCCATGTGTCTGCTCCCCAGTGCTTGGTCTCAGCCCCATCAGGGACCAAGAGCACATGCTAGGGACAAGTCTGGAGCAGCCTCATGGGTGAACTTTCAGCTTGGGAGCACTCAGGTGGGTGGAGTGTGCTTAGTCCATCTGCTGACATGGTATAAACAGATGGTATATCACACCTAAGTCCTGGGAAACTGATTAAATTGTGTCCCTGCACCTCCCTCATACAGAATCTAATTCCATGGATGTGCCCAGGCCTCATCTCATTCCTCAGATATGATAGTGAGGGATGTCATGATCCCTAACTTTGTCCCAGTACCCAGGTGGTGAGATCGCTCACTGAAGACAATCCCTGTTTTTTCTGGAAGGGATTCACTTGCATATCTCCCAGGTGGATGCTTTAACCACCAATCTACATGGTATTGCTGGGTGGGTTGCACTCAAACCCTTCTGCTGAGCTGCTCAATGTTGTATAAAATACTTAAATATTTAGTAGTATGGAAAAGGTTAGTGTACTAGACACTGAGCTAGAGAATCAGTCTCTCTTTGCCCAGTGAATAATTATTCCATGCCTGATAGAATAACTTCAACACTTGAGAATGGGAACACCACACCCCCCAAAATCCAGTGGCCTTGTGGTTAGAGCAGGATGTGGGAAAAATAAGGCCCATGGGCCAGATCTGGCCTTTGGAGGCAGGTCCCTCAGGCCTGCCTGACCCAGGCCCATCTAGCCATGGCACGTCCTGCTGCCCCCTGGACACACAGCAGGGCTGGGGTGGCTCCGCAGCTGTAATGCCTTTCTAGGCAAACCACACAGCAGTGGCTCCTTCCAGCTTCTGCCACTGCTAACCCCAGCCCTGCAGTACCAGCAGGGATCCATATACGCAGCCCTGCCCAGGACAGCCCTGCGCTTACCCTGACGTCGCCTGCTTAGGTTCATCAGTGGCGGCAGCAGCAGCATTGCCGGGAAGAAACTGTTCCTCTACACAGGGGAAAAGTGGCTTCTCCCCCTAGCTACTGCTGGGCCGTTCCTGTTGCAGCCACCTGGAGCCCATGCTGGGCTGCCCTGTGTCTGCTCTACACCGCCACTGCTGCCCTGCTGAGCAGCCTGGAAGTGGTGGTGGTGATGGCAGAGATGCAGGGCAGCCTGGCATAGGCTCTGGGCAGCTACAGCAGGAAGGGCCTGGCAGTGGTGAGGAGGGGGGACCACTTTTCCCCCATGCTAAGCAAGTTTCTGCCCAGCAGCCACTACTGCTGCCACTCCTGAGCCAGAGCAAGAGTTTCCAGAGCAGGCATAGGGTGGGCTTGGTTGAGTCTGTATGGCATGTGCTGTGGCCAGCAACAGTGGCAGCCAGAAGGAGCAGCCACCACCTGGGCTGCCTAGAAATACACTCCAGCTGCAGATCTGCCTCAGCCCCGTTGAATGCCCAGGGGTGGCAGGACACACCAGAGGTGGGCAGTATGGAGCAAGCTTGGAGTGGGCTGGGGTTGTGTGCACAGGTTTCAGCTGACCCACTCCAGGGGGGGTGAGTCTGGAGTGGATGTGGGGTGGGACTGGGGATGTGTGTTGTTAGCAGTGGTGGGGAGGTGCCACAGGGTGCCCAGGCTCCAGGCTGTTGTGGGGTGGGGGCAGGAACTGACCAGCTGGGGGGGGGGAGGCAAGTGCAGGGGGCTCCCATGCACATCCCACCATACCTGCAAACCCTCTCCTGCAAACCCCACAACCACTTCCTCCCCTCCACACAATCACACACCCCAGAAACACCGCACCCATCCACAACATCTCCTGCGCCCCCCACAAACTCCTCCCACACACACACCCATGTGCCTCTGAGGGGAGCCCTGCTCACTGCCTCATGCACACACCCCACCACACACGTACCCACACCTCTGAATCCACATGCCCAGCCACCCTCCTCCTCCACATACCCTACATCCCCCAACAAACCCCATACCCAGGGACAGACACACATCCCCAAAAAACCCCATACTCACTCACCCACATCCACACATACCCTCACAGCTTTCCCCACACTCCACATACACATGCATCCAGACACACACCCACATACTCCCACAAACCCCGTACCCACCCATAACCCCCCACACTCCTCCACACCACCTCAATATACAAAAGTAAGACTTCATTTTGAGCTGTTATGCAATTACCTGTATATACACTACACAAACACACACAAATCAGGACAATAATATTTTTAAAAATTAAATTGAAACATGTTATTGTCAATGTTTGATTTTCAGTATATAATTTGTTTTTTTCTGGTTCCAAGATGGCAAACCCTTTTCCCAAAAGGAGTACTACTGGAGGCAAGACGAAGGACTTCTGGTGGCAAAGGTGAAGGGTCAGGGGATGGCACTTCTGGTCCCAAGATGATGACTAGGGGGCTGGGCTACATTTGCAGCTCTCAGCAGCTTACCAAAACTCATTGAGCCAGGTGAAATAGTTGACCACCTCTGGGCTAGAGTGTAATATATATGGGAAATATGGATTCAGATGGTGGTAAAGTGAAATAAGTAGTCCAAGGATGAGACTGGGGCTGAAGATAGTAAGGGTGTGTAGAGAACTGTGTAGTAAAATGCATATGTGTATGAAGAAGTAAGGGTAAGATGGGATGAGGAGCTGGTTATAGTAAATATTCAGAAAGACTAAGATCAGAGGAGCAACTGGGGATAAACTAGCACAAGGAGTCAGTGAGGGGACAGGAACAAGGCAAGATGAACACTGAAAATGGATGAGAATCAGCCAGGGGGAGACTTGGACTACAGTGTAGGGTCGAAAGGAGAAACTGGGGCTACTTGGACAATGAGACTGAGACTGAGACCAAGAGCTGGAGGTGAAACCGGGGTGATGAATGTGGGGTAGGAGAGATCCTAATTTATGTCTGCCTCAGTCATTTATTTCAAATGGCAGAGAGCCACGTGGGGTAGTTGAAGGTTCCAACGGCACTAGCCATGCACGTGAGTATTGATATGATTCCAGGTGACAGAATTTCTCTTGGTCTTGTCTTTTTATTAAAAATGAAACCAGCTATGCTAAAGGGATAGTTAGATTACAGAGTTAAATACTCAGCAGTTAAGAACTGCCACAATAAAGATTGCCAGTGCATGGCGATTTAGTCTGAAATTACTTTGATCACTTTGCCCTGCCTTATTCAGTGCTCAGAAATGATTTAAGTGGGGACAGCTGACTTCTCCTCATGTTGCATTTTTGGAAAGAGACTAGTAAATAAGGCAGGGAGAAAGAAGAATGAGAGTCTGGTGTTGAAGGGAAATGAATGCTACCTTGGAGAACTGAATTCTCTCTTGATCATACCTGCTGAGGTCCTATGTGATACTAGGCAAGATACTTCATCTATAGTTTTTGTACAAGGCCATTAATTATTAGTTCCTGATTTTCCAGCTGCCAACTTGAGACTAAAGGGTGTAATCTGCAAAAATGCTAAGCATTCACAACTTCAACTGAAGTCAACGTGAGTTGCACATAAACACAATGAGCTCTATATAATACTAACCACTTTGAAAAGTCAGGCTTTATATAAATGCAAACGGCTAAAAATAATGAGCCTCTAAATTTCTCAGATTGGGCATCCAAAATGAATGGACAGTTATGACCTTAATTTCTCTGGGTCTCAGCTCCCTATCTATAAAATAAGTATAATACCACCTGGTCAAATAGAAGGGTGTGAAGATAAATAATAAATAATAAAGAATGCTATAGATAAGCCATTGGGTAATTTATAATTCCCTTCTTGGACAGAATTGTGTGCATGAAATAAGGCACAGGCTTCCCATTAAACAGGAAGATGAAACAGACTGTCGAATAGTTCTGGGGGGAACCCACTCTGTCGAAATGAATGGGGCAGAGATCCAGTGGGGAGAAAATAATAGGCAGTCTTCTCATGAAAACCAAGCTAATACATATGCATAAGTAGCTTAATTAAGACTGAAGAGGCAGTCTTAATTTTGGCATTTCCTAACTTTTGAGTATGTGCCCTTATAGGTGTTCTTTTAATGTAGTTTTTGGATAGAATATCTATACCCGATCAAACAGAGAGAGGTATATTGATTTTTGCTTAATGCACTGCATACCACTTTAATAACAGCTACAATACCTTTATTAGTGACATACTAAGTTTTCTCAGTCCAGGTTTCCCATGTTATAAGAACTGTTGGTCATCTTGCAGCTCAACTCTTAAATTAGTCAGAGTTAAACAACTGCAGATCCACAATGGCTTTCATATCTAGCAGCTGTTTTCTATTTCTTTAGACTTGTGGGTAAGTATTTTTTGCCTCTCACTCTCCCTATTTTTTTAATGGGTGAGGGGAGAGCAGAGTTTTATGCCTTACATAAAGTTTGTGGTTTTATCTCTGTGTAGCTGTCAGATAACTCATTGAGAGTAGCTGGCTTGTCTGGAAGTGTTGACTTCATGGTAAGCATTAGCTTGTATGCTCAAGGCAGTTCAATATATTGTTTAGACTTTACTTTGTAGCAGACTGAAACTTTGCTGTGATATGTAACTATGCTCCAATTGAGGTCAAGCAACCGGGACTAACCTGAACAGAAATTTTATGATAACTAAGAACTCATGGACAAGTTTGTTGTAAACTATCTTCTTTTGTTAGGAGTCTTTCAAAGTTATGGCAGAAGCTTCAATAATGTAGGAAACTGACAATAGAAAGGTAGTAGTCAGCGTTAGTTGTTCTGAAGCATTTGCTATTTTTTGTAATTCACTAGCTTGGGACTATATCAATCTAAAAATGAATTGAAGGCTTAAAATAAGACTTGTGTAAGCATGTCTAATATCCAAATGTAAGTAATCTGTATGCATTTTAGTTCTGTCAAGATGGAAGTGATACTTGCAGAAGCTTCTGACTGGGCAAAGGCATGTTTTGGACCAAATGTGGATGATGTATGTTTGACTTTTAACTCTGGAGAAATAGCCAGGTGTCTTGGGTTAGCACTTAGAAAACGAAGGTGGAATTCTTAGCCTTCTGTGAAGCGTTTGAGCTTACCTAGTGCCCCACAGAAATTGTGCCAGAGCCAAATATAAAGTTCAGTCATTTTGGGTGGCATCTAATTACCTTAACCACAAGGCCATCTGTTTTCTTGATACAGTGTCCTGTGTTCTTGCTTTTTTTCAGTTTTTATTCTAACGAGTCATCTCACACAGTCTGCTTGTCTGCTACAGTCCTGATTCACTGTCAAGAGTAATGCTCATTCTGTGCAATGGATGAACTGAGGGTCCTGTGGAATAAAGTGTATATTACCATGTAATTTAAGACTGTATCATGCATTTATTATGCCCTTTTCTAACTTTTAAATTTTGTTTTTGCAGACATAAAAACATTCTCCTAATCCAGCTGTCATGTGGGAGCGATCTCTAAGGTGAGGCTGGGCTATTCCCACACCCTTGTGATGGATTAGTTGCTTTCCTCTTGAGGCTGATTTGGCTAAGGATCAGGTAACTTCAAAGACAGATTTGCAGTCAAGAGTTTTAGAAAAGATCCTGAAAGACATGCATAGAGGCAAGTTGGTTCCTATGTCATTTTGTGGTGCATGAGAACTTGCTGGCACATGGCTTCTAGGGGAAGGAGTAGGAAGAAAGGCTCATAGAAACTGGTAGGCTCTAAGGAGGAAGCTCCTGGATCAGGAGGGGACAGTCATATGGACCCACTCTTGAACAAACGATCTACATACTAGAAATACAAGTAGCAAGCAGGGCTGTGCGAAACTTCGGCAGCCATTTAATTTTGGAGATGTTTCGGCTTATTTTGGTGTCTGAAGCACCAAAGCTGAAATGAAATGGAAGGCTCTGAACCATCTCTGAAACGACACCATCTGAAAGGTTTCAGAAAATTTTGGAGTTTCAGAGCCAGGCTTGCAAGAGGGAGGGGGAAGAGCGGGGGAAGGACTGCTCTGATATTGACATCTGTAGCTGGCTGGTGTCTGCGATCTGTCCCTGAGGTCCCTTCCAATCCCAGTGCTCTGGGGCAGGGACAGCAGTCTATTGTCATCCCGTGCACAGACCCATGGGCCTGCACACACCAGGAGGAGTCTGGCACAGCTCTGCAGCCCTCCCCGGGGGCGAGGCAGAGATCCCTGGATCTGTGTGGGGGATGACATCAAGATGCTGTTGCCAGCTGGGGCTCAGCACAGCCCATGCTGAGTGCTGCAAAGAACCCAGTGTTGATGCTGGCCCCAGCCAGCAGCAGCAGCCTGCTGTCATCCCACATGCAGATCCAGCAGCCCGTGCCACCCAGGAGGAGTCTGGCACAACCCCGCAGCCCTCCCAGGGGGTGCAGGCCCCCGGATCTGCATGCAGGATGGCAGCAGGCTCCCACTGGTAGCAAGTGATATGAGATTTGCTTTGGACAGTTTGAGGTGTAGTTCCCCACAAATCCCTGCACCTATGCCCTTGAAACTTGGCAAGCTTCATGCCCTTAGAAAGGGCTACCATCCTTGCAATCTGAACCAGGCAAAAAATGACCAAGTCACTAAATGCTTATGCATTTTAGTGATTCCTCATTATAGCTTATGGCTGAATCTCCAACTAAATGTGGAAACTCCGAAACAGGTTTGGCCAAATCAAAATGGACCAGTAATCTGAAACACCGAAATGAATCACTGTCTCTCTAAAATGACTGAATCCAAAACTGAATCAAAACATAGTCATTTTTCACAGCCCTAAAAAGTCACTATTTAGAAGACAGTAGGTTAGGGAATATACTCGTTAGCCTTATGCGCCAGGTGGCATTAGAGTGATGTTGTAGCCACAATGGTTCAGAAATCATGCAAGAGGCAAGGATTGTTTGTGGGGGGTGGATCTTTTTTTAAACCAACTGTATAGTTGGGATAAAGTTAGACAAGGTTTTGAATGCAAAACATTCCTCTTCAGATCTGAGGAGGAAAGGGATTTTGAAGAACAGTGGGCAGAGCTGTGAAATTGAAGGAAGGAGAAATTCTTAGGGGTAGCAAACAAACAATTGGCAGAAGAAACTAAGCTTGATTTACTGGGAAATTAAGACCTATCAGAAGGGAGAAAGGTTATTATTGCCTATAGTGTGAAGGAAGAATTTGAGGAATCGGGTAAATTAAAGTGTATAATAAGATGAATCAGTATTCAGTCCTTAATTTCTAGCATCCAGTCAGGTTGTGAATTTTTGTTCCCAAGCTTACCTTTTAAAGGAGTCTTGGTAGGCTTTCCTTGAGCATGAGGACAGTGAGGTCAGAAATCTCCTGGCTGTTCTGTGAAAATGTGTTTCTACTGACGTACATGATTTTCTGTCCTTTTGTGGCGGTGAGATGCCCCCACAGACTCCCGAAGGGGAGGGGTCAGTCCCTACGGGCCCCAAGCTATATGAGCAGTGCACCCAACAGGGGAAACTCACCTTCAGGGGCTAAGCCAGAGTCGGAGCAGGAGCCGTGGCCGTGGCCACACAAGCCAGCTTTATGTCGGCTGTTTAATCAGCTGTTTCCCAGGCAGGGAAAAACCAAGCCAATCGCAGCAGCCAGAATGGCCGCTGCAGGAAGATTTGAAAGCCCCACTGGAACCAGGGGGGAAGAGAGAGTGAGGGAGCACACTGGCGTGGAGCTCACCAGGCACGCTGGGGCTCCTGCGGCAGGCAGGAGCAATACAGCTGGCTCAGTGCCAGCATTCAGAGCAGGGGGACAGTTGAGTCCCCTGTAGCAGGCTGGGAGGAAGGAGGCAATCCCACACCCCTCTCCTCTCCAGCAGTCTCCTTTTTTCAACAAAAAGAGCAAACCAGAAGCGCCCCACCCAGATACACCGAAGAGCATGCCAGCCTACTTGAGCCCAGGTTGCCAGTCTCTGCAGTGGAAATGCAAGGCAGCCAGACTGGTTCCAACAGGACCCATGCTACCTCAGATTCCCTTAGACCAAAAGGGGTCAACCAAGCACAATCAAACCACACAGGTGGCACCCATCCGGTTGGCAAGTGGACAGGGTGTAGGGGAGGCAGAGCCCCGTGGAACATTGCACCCGAACTGTGAGTAGTACCATCGCTGGGGTCCCCCAGGAAGAAGATCTCCACTGAGCCCTCCCTTTATCCAATAACACCAAGTTGTGGCAGCCAAGTTGAGGGGAGGGGCCCCCTGCCAGACAGATAGTATGTCACTCAGGGTAGCCCCTCTTGTGATCCCTCCTTGGATCACACCTTTGTATTTTTTTTTCTGTAGAAATTCATTCTAGTACATAGTTTCTGTTTAGTTTCACCCACAAAGTTACCATGAAGGCATTTGGTACACTGAATGAGCTATATCACATTTTGGGAAAAGAATATGTAGGATCCATAGATTCTGGTAGGTTCTTGGGGGTTGGAGCTTAATTTTTAGTAGCAGCAACGTGTTGACAGGTTAAGCATCTGTTGTTAAGGCAAGGCTGTATCCCATTTGAAGGCTGTTGAGTAATGAGAAGTTTGCTTCTAATGAGTTAGGGAGCAAGGTCTGATGGGCAAGGTTAGGGGGTTGTTTGAAAGCCAGGAGTAGAAAGGTTGGGAATATTTCTCTCAAGGTCTGATTCATAGATACAAAGATGTTTGAGTTGGAAGGGACCTCAGTAGATCATCAAGTCCGACCCCCTGCCCTGGGCAGGAAAGAGCACTGTAGTCAAATGACCCCAGCCAGGTGCATGTCTAGCCTCCTCTTAAAGACCCCCAAGGCAGGGGAGAACACCACTTCCCTTGGAAGTCCATTCCAGATTCTGGCAACCCTTACCGTAAAGAAGTTCTTCCTGATGTCCAACCTAAATCTGCTCTCTGTCAGTCTGTGGCCATTGTTCCTAGTTACTCCAAGGGGTGCCCTAGTAAACAGAGCATCTCCTATCCCTTGCTGCTTTCCCCTTCCCCTCCCCCCTGATGAATTTGTAGGCAGCCACAAAATCACCTCTCAGCCTTCTCTTATGGAGACTGAAGAGATCCAGTTCTCTCAATCTCTCCTTGCAGGGCTTTGCCATACAAGTGGCCCTCCTCTGAACCCTTTTGAGGTTGTCCACATCCTCTTGAAGTACAGTGCCCAAATCTGGATGCAGTACTCCAATTGCAGCCTGACCAGTGCCACATAGAAGGGAAGTATCACCTCCCAGGATCTGTTTGTTATGTACCTGTTAATGCATGATAAAGTGTGGTTACCTTTACTGATCACTTTGCCATATTGATGACTCATGTTCATTTTGGAGTCAACTATGACTCTGAGATCCTTTTCCACTGCTGTACTCCTGAGAAGGTCACCCCCAGCCTGTAAGTGTGTTGGTGATTCCTTCTCCCTAGATGCAGCACTTTGTACTTAGCTGTGTTGAACTGCATCCTATTCGGTTCTGCCCACTTTCCAACCTGTCCAGATCCCCCTGGATTTATTCCCTACCCTCTGGTGTGTTAACTTTACCCCAGAATTTGGTATCATCCGCTGATTTTGACTGAGTACTCTCCATGCCTTCATCCAAGTCACTGATGAAGCCATTGAACAGCACAGGTCCAAGGACCAATTCTTGTGGGACTCCACCTCCCACATCTTTCCAGGTTGATACCAACCCATCCACCACCATTCTGGTCTTGGAGTATAGGCTGCAGTGGTTTGATTTGATATATTTTATATATAAAATTGTTTGTGTGTGTGCATGCATGTATATATGTATATAATTGTATTTGTATAATTGTAATATGTATTTCCTAACTGGTTCCAACATGAGGTGGTAGGTGACCACCACTTCATTGGGGTATGCAGTTGCCGGGGGTGGAGAGAGGGGGCAGAGAGAGCAGGGATGTATTGTAGCAAATACTAGCATAGTTCCTTCAAGGATGCTGTCTATTTTCTACTGGAGTGTCCTTGTTGTATAAAGGGAGGTTTTAGGTTTGTAGGGTGGACATCACAAGTGTCCTCCTCTGAGCATATGCAGTGGTATCTGAGGGCCTAAATGTAGCTTACAGCTTTTTTGGTGTACTTGGGTAAACTTGTGCCATGCTCCAGTTTCAGTCTAGGAACTTTCTGACTGAGTAATTTTCTTCACAGTGGCCTTGTACTTCACTAACTCCAAGTTTTGTAATGGGAGATAAAATTGTTTGGGGAAAATCAGAATTAAAGCCGAAGAAAACAATTGAGGGAGTGAATGGATAAAAAAGGGAACATTCCCAGCTGGTTTGGACAGCCTGCAGCCATTTACTGTCTCCAAAACCATGCATAGGAATGTGACCTGATTTTACCTATTTCTTTTCACTGCCGCACGCAGGCCTGATAGCCAAGGCTAGTCAGACCTATCAAATCAGGAAAAGCTGTGCTCTGTTTATGCTGGGAAACAGGTTATGCACTATCCACAATTATTACAAAATTGGTGTCATTGATTTAAAAAGTCATTGGAGAGGGGGTTAACTCTAAGGAATTCATTTCCTTATCCTGCTACTGTAACAACAAACATGCATGTAGGTCAGTCTACAGCAAACAGTAAGCTACTTCAAGATCTTAACTGTTTGGAAAAAAAGCTACAAGCTGTGTGAATGTTGCTTGACTTTGAATTTGTTCAGCTGAAACCTTAACTGCTGGGTGGGTCAGAACTCATAGCTCCAGGCCTACTTCTTCACTCCCATGCACTGGATTTAACGTGATTCTACTGACTGCGGTGGAAATATGCAGGCTTTGCAGGAGTGTGCAACAGGAGAATCCAGTCCAGAAAGGCTGGATGAGTGCTAGATGAGTGCAGGATATGTACACTGCACCAGGCAGAGGCAGGGACAGGGACAAAGACTGTGCCATGGCAGGTTTGTATAGTAGGATCCTAACCACAATGCAAAAAAGAAATAATATCAGATGGCATACTGATGCTACCCTTATTAAGCATATTTAACTCTACAGTGGCTGATTTGTTAAAATGAGTTAACAAAATGTTGGCAGCTTTGCCAAATTAGTTAGAAATTAGGTGTCTTTAAAGATACCGGAGACAGTAAAGTGCTATGTAGGGTTAGATTGCCATCTGCTGGTATTAACTGACAGATTCACCTTCACAGTTGCATAAAAGTGGTGATGACTACATTTTTTTGTTTGTAAGTGGAAAATAAGGACAGCGGGTAAATCTTGGTTGGTTTTTTTTAACTTACCCTAATGTTCTTCTAGTTTGTGAATTCATGTGGGTTTTTTTTTTCTCATTGAAAAGTATCGGCCTAGTAACAAAAACAACTAGTCATGGCTAGGTATTGCTGTAATGTTTAATCTGATACAGATCTAGGTGCCCATAATTTGGGATTTAATAGTCTGGAGACATCATTCTTTTGCAATACAAATCATTACTAACTCTTACTATATGATACTAATCCCTTTTCCATTGTTACATTATTTGGTTTGGGTCTCTGTTTACTTGAATACATCTTTCTCTACTGCAATTACAGTGATTGATCAGTGAGTATTAATGGGGAATAGTTAACTTCCCTCTTTGATCTAAGAGAATGAATGAACTGATATTTGCTCATTATACCTTGCCTTAGTATTTTCAGGGTATCTACATTTATTTTTAGATTATTTGAGGCTTGCGTTGGTTAATGTTTCTTTTGAGATGTTTGTGGGTCTTCTACAAAGTAAATCAGGGCTGTCCAACTGATGGCCCTGGGGCTCTGCATGCAGCTTTGAAAATGGCAATTTGTGACCCCCCCAAGGAATATAATGCCCCCACCTCCCCATTGCTTAGCAGTTTGGATCTCCACATTCATCTTCTCTCCTCTGGCTTCCACTTTCTGTCCCTCCCCTCCCTGAAGGATATAAGGTATTGTAGGGCAGCCCAATTCAGGCTTTCTCTGCAGTGCAGGGTGGTGGAGGAGCCTGCATCTGTGCAGCTGAGGGTGAGGATAGGTTGTCTGTACAGCATGCAGCCCAGGGCCCTATGGCTTGCACTAGTGTGGCCCATGGGGAGTACAGTCCCCTGTGGTATGTGGCCTATGGCCACTTACAAGCTGGACAGCCCTGAAGTAGACACTTCCTGGGAACTGCATGATGGTAGAAAATTGTATAAAACTGCACATACAGTTTCCTCCTTTCCCCTACCCCAGACAGAATTGGCTTGTCCAGATCCCTCTTTCTATTCAATAGACGCTGCTATTGTTACCATCATTCCTACTCTGTTCAAGTGGACAAAAAAGATAATGGGAGCCAAATTATTCCAGGTATGTGCTTTGAAATTGCTAACGCACTGCTAAGCTGGGGAGGAATTCAGTCTTGTGTAAGGATCCTGGGGTGTGTACTTGAATCCCTCCTTGTGGCACAGGAGGTCTTGGGCTTTGCAATATTGCTAGTTCTGGACATCTAGAACTCATGACTTTAATGGAAACTCTAAAAATAAGTGCTGAATTCTTGATGCTTTAAAACTCGTGTCCACAGCTGTGCAGGCTGTGCAACCTTTTAAAGAGAAAAGCAGAAATCCTGAGGGCAGAGTAACTTGACCCAAGTGCTGGAGGGAACAGCACATACTCTAAGACTCATGCTAATGTTATCACCATCCACAGTACTTACTTCAGCCTGCTCGGGTGGTGGAAGTGTCTTGTAGATCCTTGTCTTCCATTAATGAAATTCTCACTGAAGGTAACTTGAAGTTGCAGTCAGGAAATTAAGAGCAAAGTGTGGTCTCTAAATCCAGAAGCAAAATACATCTCCTAGCACAATGGGGGCTAGCCCTTTTTGGCAGATGTGCCACTAAGCAGCTCCATCCCCTCCCCAAGTGTCACTTTTATCCCCTTCCATACCAAATCTGCTGTTCTGCCTTCTCCTTCCTCCCCAATTGGTTTGTCTACTTTCTGCTTCCTGACCTTTCTGCTATTTTGCTTCCTGTCCCCTCCCTTATCTGCTGTGTGCCACACAGAGGCTGCTCATGCCACTTGTGGCACTCATACTGCAGTTCACCACTCTGTCCTAGCACATAAATGGGCCCTTCTCTTTTTATAAGAACCTCACCTTAGCCTTGTCTAAACACAAGGCTCTTTATCTAACAAAGTCTTATTTTTCCCTCTGGGTCAAGCCCTGAGGCCCTGATCTTACTTTCCAAATCAGTAGAAGGTTCCCAGTTAGCACCATTTCCCACTGTGCCATATCTCTGCAAGTCACTTTGGGAGCAATTTAAGCATGCCTGTGCCTTCTTCTGGGTGTGTCGCTTACACTGCTACTGTGCAGGAATATAACATCTCATGGACATACTGGCTTCTGTGAGACCTGCGATGCTAACCATGCTAGACTTCATAAAGTAATTGCAGGGAGTGAGCAGGCAATGGGTATAGCCTTTAAAAAGATACAAAAGTAGTGAAGGGTATTTTGGAGAGGGAGGGGGAGTTCACCTCATTATCTTTCCTCAGAAAGCTTATTGAACCTACAACAATATCCATAGCAAAGAAATGTAAACGTTAACACTGGATATAATCTTCTCATCATGTAACTAGATAGCTACTAAGCTAAAGCACCATTACAAAGCAAATAGGCATTAGATCAAACATAAGACCTAAGTCCCGATTCTGCAGTTAGATGAGTGCAGAAGGATTTTTTTGTCTGCATAGAGTCCCACTGACATGGATTTGCCTGCTTGTATTTCATTGCAGGATGGGCGCTGTAGCTGGAGAGCATTAGGTCACCACTGGATGAGAGTTCCCCACCCAGTTCCTTTAAGTCTGGTGTTGGCAGCTCTCTTGCAACAAGGAAGGAGTTAAGTGTGCCTAGCCCTAATCTGGTCTGACGGTTGAGTTCCTTGAAAAGGGAGTTTGACAAGGTAGCTGTCTGCAGCTGGATCAGGTTTCTGAACTGAAAGGTGCTGTGCCCTGGCAGACACTCTTGAGTGAGTCACACAACCGCTACAGACAGAAAGGCGGTAACTTCAGCTCTAAACAACCTCTGTAAGAAAGAAGGAAATAGGTGAAACTTGTCACTTATGGAGATTGGGTCAGAACCAATTATACCAGACAGCTTTTTGCAGGGGAGCTAAAGACTCCCATCTCTATCGGATCCAATCTCCTTATTTAGAAAAGGGCAGAATTGGAACCCTAGGGCTGGACACCCTGGAGAATGGGGAAGCGTTCGTGTGGATCTTGATCTTGAATTTCTTTTTGCCTCTTCATTCTTCACAAACAGCCATTTTATTCAGTGGCAAATCCAGTACAACTGTAAGAAAAGCAGATCTGCTGGTGGTTAAGGAAGGAGAGGGGAATGAGACAAAGAGGCAGCATGATCTGACAGTAGAGCTCCAAGGGTGGAAACAGATCTTGCCTGACATTTCATTTGTGCTGCTATATAATTGTTTTTATAGCAGCACAAATGGTGAACTAATAGATATTCCTACCATTTGTTCCTACTAATAGATATTCCTACAGAAAAATCAACGGAGAGACCAAAGGTGGTAATAGACTCTGCTGCTGCTTTGCAAGGGTGGTCTACTAGCTCTGTGGTAGGAGAGTAGAGCAGCCTGAGCTTGTCTGCAGTGGTGCACTCTCTAGCTTCCTCAGGCAGGTGCTCTGGGAGGTTCAGGGTCCCACAAGCCCCTGGAGTACCTACCTGGCTTTCCCTGCTTCCCTGCATGCTGGGAATCTTGGGACATCTCTCCATAAGCAGGGAAGTCCCCTTGCCTAGACCCATCTCTGGTGATCCCAAGAGTGACTCTGGGTGACATGCTCCCCACATTGGGAAGCAGGGGAATCTCTTGCAGGGGACGTACCCTGCACATTTCTGCAGGCACAGAGGGGGAAAGTCCCACAGGAGGCCCCCCACCCTGGCTTGCAGATATGCATCTTGTGTCAGCGCACAGATATATATGCCAGGGGAATTCTCTGCAAGAAATTTCCCTTGTACATATGGGAGTCCTCCCCACCCCACCAGTGCTTTCACTGGAGAAACATGGTGGGGTGGGTATGTCTGAAAGCAGGCAGTTTCCCTCATTTATAGATACGCCCCAAGTCAGGGTGCAGCACATAGGCATCTGTGTCCCCCCTTAGCGAGACTGGATATCAGGATTCATTTCCCTGACCGATTGCTGACTTATTGGCAAGTTGCGTGGTGCTTTCATGACAGTTCTTCATCTGTATAATGTGACTAGCACTTCCCCCTCACGTGGGTGGTGACCTGCTCAGACACTGAAAATGGAAGGCCCATATTAGGCCCAAAGATCAGTGAAGAAGAAAAGGAGTCTTTGGAGGAGAAAGACTTGTGTTGAGTCCTTAACTTGTTACAATCTAGTCTGAGTTATTGTATCGATCTAAAGTCACTGTTTCCACTCCCTGAAGGTTCCCCTCTATTTACTAGCTTGTTCAAAGCAAGAAAAGTTGCTAATCAATTTGTAGATACTTCTTGAGTTAATTACCATTTTTTTCTAAAGGTTTACAAGGGATAAGCAATGAAGCCTGCCACTTATTTGGATTACACTGCCATAACTAGATAGGAGCAGCAAGAAGAGAATAATACTGTGAAGTGAATGCTAGGAGATAAAGTTATCTGCTGGCTTCTTTTTGTAGGCAGAAAATGTTTGCCAAACAAGCTCTATTGATAATGGCTTTTGGAGCACTCTTAAAATGAAGTACACAGTGGGTGTATCTACACCTGTTGCTATGGCGCTGTTGTTACTGTGCCATATTTTAGTACTTTTGCAAGTACTAAAAAACGGTGCAGTAACAGCCTATAGTGCCCTGTGCAGTTATTTTAGGCACTATATCGCCATGGTGACGTGCTATAACAGGGGAGTGCATCACTATGGCGACAGCGTCCATGGACATTGATTTTGCCCATGGACCCTATGTCACCGTAGTATGTTGCTATGGTGATGTAGCATCATGTGTAGAGGCACCCAGTATGCCGAATCACAGCAGCCATTCTGTCTCTTTAAAATAACGGAGCTTCTTTATTCTTCATTTTATTAGGTCTGAGATGACCCATTGCATACACTACAGAATAAAAAACAAACCTTAACTCCTAGCTAGCATTCATTTGAAGTCACTTTGAAATTCTATTTATGCAAGGCCAGGTACAGACATATTTTCACTTGTATAAGTGATTGGAAACTTGCTAATACCCAAAACAGAACAGACTCTTTAAAAAATGATGGAACCTGGTCTAAGATTTGCCCCCTGCTAACTCTCAAAGGGCAAACACGTGCTCTGTTTGCTACCTATCTAAACTACACCACTTACAGAAAACTCTGCAACTTATATTGATTTCACCTTGGGCTTTTTGACGTCTATACCTAGCCTAAGAGAACAGAGACCATCTTCCCAGCTTGCTTCTCAGCTGTTGAGCAGTCTTAGCATTTTGAAAGGTCCTGATTCATCTCTCACACCAGTTTGGCCAGTCAATGTCGAAAGGGATAGATAGCATAAAGATGAGATTCAGAACTGGACTTCATGGTGTATAGAAAAACCAGGGAGCCCAGTGGGGTTAAAACTGATCGGAAAAGCCTATTTAAGCATATGCTTTTCAAGTGCATTTGTAAAAGCCAGCTGAGAGGAGGCCAAGCTCAGTAATATGTTATGGGTTTTTTTAAGGCTTAAAAACTTAAAAGGCATGGTGTGAAAATGTTGTAATTGGAGGAAGTGAATGGGTGTGCAAGTTCTTTATGTGCCTGCTGAAGCAGAAGGAAAGGTGCTGACAATAGGATTTCTTGGCAATGACATTTATTTCACTTTCCTTTAAATGTCACTGTGCAGTCATCAATAAAGGACATAGCCTTGTAGGAGTGGCTCTCATTCTCCTGTCACGGCTTCTTTGAGTTCATTGGAGTTACGTCTAATTTATGTAGGCGTGAGACAAGTCAAGAGAAAAGCTGAATGAACTCTTCTTTGGGGGAAACCGATAATGACCCCAAAGAGGAGGATAGTTGCTAAAGGAGCTGTAATACTGTGTTCTTTGCCTGGTTCCAATTTTCAGAATTGAGCAAAGTTGGATTCAGGGGACAAAGATCTTGAATGTCTCCATTACTGTTCTTCCCACAAAGCAAAACAGCAAAAGATTTTTAAAAATATCTTGTTACTTCTATATAAGCTTGTTAGGAACACACTGCCAGAAGCAGGACCTGGCATCTCACACCTCCAGTGCATTGATGAGGACCATAGTGAGGGCCTCCATAGTCCTGGATCACTCACTCCTGCAGGGCTGTGAAAAATCCTCTTGTGTACGACAGGAGACATACTGGAAATAGAGAATGAGGGAGAAGGGATCCCTATTATCTAGATCTAATCATGGGAGTCTTGGGAAGGAGTGGGGGTCCTTGACTTCCATTGATCTTAATGGTTTAAATAATCTAACAAGTAAATGTCTAATATGTATACCCATCTGTAGTGAGTTCAGGGATCTACTCACTCAAACACCCAATCTTTTAGGTTTGCTTATCCTCTTTTCCTAATGTCATTACTCCCCTGAAGCAAACTCCATCCTGGCAAGAGTCATCTTAAGCAACTCAGTCCCTAAACCAAATATTTACATCACGTGGGATCTTCTCCCAAACCCAAAGAGAGTCCTCAGGCACCGTTCTGCCATGAGTTGCCCACTCTCTCCCTCATCTCTCTGGTCCCTTCAGCCGCAAGAAGAGTTCACTTACAGTCTCTCTGCTATGCTCATGGTCTTCTAGGAAAGAGGCACTCCTGGCATGATCCTCAGGTTCCTCTGTAAACTGACCCATCAGCTTTTTCTCTCACTACTCTCATTTGCAGCTCAGTCTCTCCCTGGCTGACCCTAGCATTGTTCCCTGGGAGCCTTTAACTTCCTAAGGGCCAGCTAATTATTCCCTACAGGTGGCCCAGTACTCATAGTAAGTCTGCAGTCATCACCTACCTGCTGCAGCTAAGACAGTTAAGTGCCTAAGAAGGGTAAGTCAAAAAATCTACATGCTGAATGGCCAGCCATAGAGCTAGCTAATAGGAAACATAAAGCACTGTTGTGTTTTTAACTTCAGTGCCTGACGCTGGCCTAGAGGTAGACACCTCCATCTGGACTCTAGAGCCAGAAGTCCCCTCTTGTAGGCTTCTACAAGTATGATTTGGGCAGAAAAAAGTGAGTTGTATTTAGAATCCCCTCAACCTGAGGAGGGCGTAGCACCCAGGACTGCTACCTTTGGACAACTGATCTAAACACTGCAGTACAATGGCAACAGGTTTGCCACCTGCTGGTGCCTGGTATTGAGTGACAGCAGTCACATCTGCTGCATTTTGTGCTGTATCTGGCACTGTCAGAGCATATTAGGTATTCCTTAAGTCAACATGCTGGATAGAGCCCCTCTGAGGACTTTGGCACTGCTCTTTCTAGTTGCTGGATCCCACCGGAGCTTATGTGGGAGATAAGTGCCAATCTGCTCAAATCAAGGAGGTCCTAGTCATGAAAAGAAGGGAGAACTGCAGGTACCTAGGGAGCTTTCAGGTCAAAAAGAGATGCCTCCAGTTTAAGTACCTACAGGATTAAGTGAGTATACTAAGCTGAGTATTTTGTTTCAGACTTGGGCACCTAATTTCTTTGGAGCCAGAACTGTGAAGCACCTACCACATACAAGCACTATAGAAATCCTTTAAGAAAAGACTTGCCACTTTAAAATGTGCATTTGATATCTATATATGCATCTTTTACATTTATTTACTAAATGAAACAGTACGCTGACCTTTTGATTGCTTCATTTGATGAAGTTTTAGGCTTCTAGAATGTATTTTTCCCCTTTAGCAACAATGTACAAACTGTTCCTTTCTGTACCTTTGAGAGAAAAGCTACTTTTAGAATGAATAGTTACCAGAAGCAACTCAATATTGGTATCCAAGGTATCCTAGCTGTTTTCTATATCTGGAACAGAACTGGATTGTGCGGTATCCCAGATACCACTGCATTGTAACTTTCTCTTTAATGGTAAGCCTTGTCTTCTTTAGCATGACTTGTGTTCCCAAATATTGCACTGTCAACTGATGTACAATGTGGCTAAAACTAATATCCCAATGTTTCCTCCAATGCCTTTTCCATTTTCTGGAGAGGCTTACCCCATGCTCTTCATGATGGTCATAGCCAGCATAATTTTTTTTGGATCTAGGGTCTGTTTTCTTCATTATTTGTATTGACAAATTCTTGTGACCTATAAGAAACATAATGGGGGACTGTGCGCTATACCTTCCTCTCACTCTAAGTTTAAATAGGGACTTGCCATACCACAAAGCTGTTGAATACTCATTTTGGAACCTTCTCTATGCTTTCATGCTTCATATACTAGGGAGTGAATAGAAAAATATAGTCATTTTTTGCATTAATGTGATTGTATTTCTATTTTAGTGTTTAGGTACTTATACCTTCCTCAGAGTCCACCTAAATATCTTTCAAGATGGAGTGGAAGAGAAGAACTGTGCTCTATTCTTGGGTAGAAAAAAATCACAGTCATTTCATGGCATCGGCCTAACATCCCTTCCAACTCTGATCTTTGCCTGCCTTTGAGTTTTAGGATGCTATATTAGATTAGCTCTCTCATTGTACTAAGTGTACTCATTGTAGAGAGAAATTGTAGAGCTCTCTACAAGCCAGCCATTTCTCTGGCATTTGAGCCCCCTCCCATAATGTATTAAGGGACCCAACTAGCGTTTGTAAAGTGGGTCTCTCCCTTTATGGCCATATATGAAGTCTACTGTCCTCTCCGCTTTTGCACTCTATATTCTACCACTTACTGTGTGGTTACAAATAATTTTTCACAAGTACCTTCTAAAGCAATCTCAGCATTCATTTAGTAAGTTGAGCACTGTTTTAGTTGAAGGTCTAGAATATTTCCTCTCTCTTGTCTTAGGTCTGACTTTTCAGTAGGAAAAACAAGTTTAATAACCAGATTACCAAAAATACACTGTATGAAATCACTTTAATGCTGCTCAGTGAAAGTCAATGTTATACTCTGGGGAGTCAACCCCTTTCATCCATACATTCTAATATAAGTTTTATTTTACAATACAAAGTATAGAAGTTTGTTTTTACCATATGGTACTAGACAAAACTTTTAGTTGCATCCAAATTTATATTACAAACTTAGGAAATTTAGGCAGAGTAGAAAGATCTAAGACGACAAAAATTCCACAGACTAAAATGTACCAAATCGATTTATTACAAGAATTCAGGAAGGGCTTGAATGGCTTGGGGTCTTAAAGGCTGACATTCATGTATAGTTAACTGGTATGAATTTGGCTCAGGTTAATTGTGACTGAAAACTTACTGTTTATGATATTAGTTACTATTCTGGGAACAATGAAGTATCTTCAGTTTTCACTTTTGGCACTTTTCACAAGCACTAAAGCTCCTAAAGATTTGTTCAGAAATACCTCATTATCTGCCAAATGGGCCTGGTGTTGGGGTGGGGAGTAAAATGATGTAAAAAACCTTTGCCAAGTTAATTTTAATGCATCTATAAATATTTCATTTCACTATATAACTGGGCTATCACAACCTGATTAAAACATCATTCCTAGTAGATCCTTAAGTTAGGACCTGTCTCTCTAAAGACTCCCTTGCAACAGCAGTCAGCAACCTTTAACAAACTGCAGGCTGGACCAACCTGGCTTTAGTTCTCAACCCGCCCTGTACCACTCAAGCTGCAGCACAACTCTCCACCAGTAAGAAGCTGTGCCCACACCATGACCAGGAGGAAGTGGGAGGCTATAGAAAGTGATGGTGGCTGACATGCAGCTTCTAGCTACCCACCCCTAGCGCAACTCCTTGCTACCAGGCACAGACCAAGATCCATGGGCCAGATCCAGCCCGCAGGCCAAATGTTGCTGATTCCTGCTTTACAACACTGGAATTTAGGATGCAACAAATAAAGCGTTGTAAGAATTGAGGTCAGACAATAATCAACATGTGTTAATACTCCATTCAAATCATTTGATTCACATAATTAACAAATGCAGCACTATAAAGTTAAAACTGTACCCCCAACAAGGTACAGTGCAAATACCTCTATTTAAACAAGAACATTCCACATATACAAATATATACAGCACAAGTGCACTGTTTGCTTTGCAGTATAAATAGGTTTGATGAAACTAAGTCTGTGACGATATTACTGACCAACAGTATCAAACAGTATGCATTTACTAAGGAGTACAATAATACTAAAAGATCAGATTATCGCTATCTGATATGGCTGTGCAGGGTATTATAAGATTGTCCTGGATGGATATTTAAATCTTTTAAGCCAAATATTAGTGAAAAATGTTAATGTCACAAAAGTCAATTTAGATTCTGATCCTTCCAGTTATTTAGTAATCAACCACAGGCTCTACAAGTTGTACCTTTTAGCTGCCTGTACATTGGTTTGGTTTGTTTCCTTCCTCTTAACTGACTAGCACCAAAACTCAATTGTCTGCTAATGATACAGCTATCTCTAATCTATGTAATACTATACAGTGGTTGTGCCTACAGTTCATTAA
Organism: Caiman crocodilus; assembly: GCA_030014935.1. Classification (NCBI taxonomy): domain Eukaryota; kingdom Metazoa; phylum Chordata; order Crocodylia; family Alligatoridae; genus Caiman; species Caiman crocodilus. The sequence goes on from JAGPOW010000261.1 coordinate 20,796,039, forward strand.
TTTGCTTTAGGTAATGCGCATTAAATTTAGTACCTCCACTGTGAGGTACCAGAGAAAGGCACATTAGCCTATTTTAATGCGCATTAGCTAAAGAGCACAGGTTTTCTGTGATACTTTAATGTGCATTACAATAGGCTAATCTGCATTAAAGCACATGTGTAGATGCACCCGGAGAGAAAAATAATGCTTCTAATTTAATACACAATAAAAAAAATAAAAAGGGAATAAATGATAACTCATTCTCAATTAAAGTAATTCTCCTGGAATTGGGTTATTTGCATTTTGGTGTTGTAAAATAATGTTATGCCAAAAAGTCTTTTAGGAATTCCATTATAGTTTGACAGACATGTAGAATTTAATTTGATCTTCCGCACAATTACACGAACCAAACAGGAACACTGTGCCATTAACCTCCTTGAGTGCTATAGTTTCCATCTCCTTAAAGCAAGGGCTGTGCTGCAACCATAACAAATAGTCGTCGCAAAGGCAAAAATCTACAGAAGAAGAAAAAATGAGTTGCTCATGAGAAAACTATTACTGCAGTGTTCTTTTGTTCCATACTCTGAACACTTATTTCTACAGAGAGACTTTGGGATTTCTAAAATTAGCCATAAAGTAAGGGAGGGTGATTTATGAACTCCTGCCCATTGAAAACCCCTACACTCTTGTTGTTCTGAAACTTGTTGGCTTCAAATGACATTTTGCAGCCCTCTGTAATATGGAATAAGTCTCTCCCTCTGGTCCTGGCAAAACCCTGCTTTAAATACATGTTTACACCATTCATAAGTTTCCCCTTTTCAAAGGTGAATATAGTAATTGAGTTGTTATTTTTATTAGTATATTAAGTTTTAGGTTTAATTCCAAATGAATGAGTCTGCAGAAGCAAACAAACAAAGGGGAGGCTTATCTTTAAAACTACTGTATTAGCAATTTTGCTATCCTCTTAAGGAAATGGGGGGAAATTTTCATGGTTATGAGGGCACAAGGTTCTGCTATTGGAATAAGTTGCAGAGGAATGTCATAAAACTTCTGCACTTGGGCTCTTTAAATTTAGGCCAGATATCTTTCTGAAAGAGGTGCTTTAACAAAGCTACCTTCCCTGCCTGGTTGAGATTCATGGTCTATACACCAGGAGTTGTCTTGAAAGTAGGCATTCAGCAGCCTGAGTTCACGGTTTTCTTGGTTAATGGTAGCAAAAATTATCACTTATTCCATCTTACCATCTTCCATCAATATAATTGAGATTTTTTTTAAGATTAATTTGGAAGTTAGACCTTCTCAGTTGTACCTTGTTGCTGGACCCAAGAAAGAAAGCTATAAGAAAAAACCTTCACTTCCTACATCCCAGCCTGTCTGTGAGGATCCTCAAGACTGGAGCATATTTCCCATAGCCCAATGTGGAGCTTAACGAGACTCCCCACCATGCTGCTACGGACCAGCAAGACTGGGAGACAGAAAATGAGGGAAAGCAAAACTTTCTGTGCATTCAAGTGATACATCTGCACATTATAGCAGGGATTTTGGTTTTGCACTGGATTTGAATGAGGCTGAGATAAAACTCAGAGAGCATCTTCTTGATATAAAGTGTGGTTACTTGAGCTACCGTCTCTATCTCTGTATCATACTGGAAAAGCTAGAATCAGATACAACTGGGAGGCTTTCTGGATTTTGAAATTCACAACTACCTAGTTCCAATGGAGTCTGGTAATTCAAACTGAAAGCTTATCTTCTATCTCAAGCTTTCAGAGAGGATGGACTGAATGCTGGAACAGTTTGCTCTGTTCAAAATAGGAGGATATTTCTTACCACCCAAATAAGATGAGTAGCTTTTTTCTCTGTATTTTAATGTTGTGGGCAGGCACTTAAAAGTTTTTACTGACTTTAAATAAATGTACATAACCCCATGCTCTGAACATGCTTCCAGAAGGTGCAAAAATTAGACCACTTTCTCAGTGGGCTAAACCTATTGAAACAGGCTTATAGAAAAGGCAATATTGATTTGAGGAAAAGGGAGGGCGGGGGGGAGGATACTTGAGCCTTCAACCTTGATCCTAGTAACTAGTATCCTTTTCATAATGTCTCTGGACCTAAAATCCTAAACACCGCCACCGTGCCTCCCACCCCCATTCCCCTTCCTCCCTTCCCGTCCCTGCTGGCTTTTCTCAGGGCTCAGCAGCTCTGTGTTCCCCACATCCAGCCCAGACCCCAATTCTCATCCAATTGAGGGGAAACAGGCTGGTGCTCTGCTGCACCGTCTCCTGTCTGAATGCTTTTGGAGCACTCTGATTGTTTCAGTCAGCCAAACAGAGGGCAAATAAAGCGTTACGGACAGACAGACAAACTGAAGCTTTTATAATATTAGAATACTCACAGAGGCAGCTATGCTTATGTTATATTCATGTTCATCTAAAAGCTTTTCCTGGGTAGAGTTGAATCTACGTGGGAAATTATGCAGAGATGTTGTTGCTGCTTGTAATAAAAAGGCTCCGAAGTAAAAGACAAAAGTAGCTCCATGGAAAAGGAAATCCTGAAAAGAAAGTAATGAAATTAGTCTGCTGTAACTGACCTAATTTATTCAACTTTGGGGGGGAAAAAGTGAAACACTCAGAAAAAATTAAATAAAATTATTCTGAGATTAACTATGACTAACTCAAGGATGGTAGGTAATATATTGATTTTCCTAGTGTTAAAAAATTGCATCGCAGCATATCATTCATTCATGTATTAAATTCCTGAAAAGGAATTTGGGCAGAACTTGGGTCCCTATGTGCAAAATTGCAATCCTGAAAACCCCTGCTCAGCTCCTACTTCAATGTCATCAGCACCAAAGGTTCTGACAAAATTTTGCCAGATACTTAAAATTCTCTTTCTGTGTATAGCCAAAAATGTCTCCATTTTGACATGGCTGAGTGGCTTGGTGCTTAGCTCATGCCTATGTGCAGTCTAGACACAGGTGTTCTTCTCCTTTGTCTCCCTGATGAATCAGACTTTTTCAGAGTATCTCTACCAATCAAATGGGTTCTGCACCAAATGCAGTGGTGGCTGCCCCCTTTTTCTGCAGTGTGAGTGAAGGTGCTGCCATCCTCTCCTACTTCCTTCTGTTCAAGGTTGTTGGGACATTCATCCAGGATATAGGAGACTCTTGTACAATTCCTTCCTCTGCTTGAGGAGATTCATACCCTCATCTACTAGTTTTTGGGTTGCTCATCAGACTACAAGTCTAAAGGACATTTATGCATATCAATAGGAGACTTATGTAAAATACATGAGCATCCTTCTCACAGGGAGATAAATCCAGGACTTCTTCCCAGGTAAATGACCTAAACACTAGGTTACAGTGTTATGCTCTCTCTTGTGTTCTCTCAATGGCCCAATGAATCTTTATTTTTCTACACTGCTGAACAAGTTCAAAAGGAGGGAGAGTATGCCCCACCCAGAAAACCCTACAGCCGAGTAGTTGAAGCACACTTTTAAGAGGTAGAAGATATGGATTTCAATCTCTTGCAGAGGGGAGAATTAAATGCTAATCTCCTGTATCTTGGGTGACTGCTCAAGCTGTCTTTTACTGCACCTCTCACACATGCACACTTAAAAGAAAGAGCATAGCTATCCTCTTCTGAATGAGGGCTCCAAGCTCTGAAATTTGAGTAGCCATACGTGCTTAAAGCCTGGAGAAGGAGGATACTTTAGATATACCCCTGATATCCTCTGCTAATGGCTAGCCCTTAGCAACTCACAGCTGTTCAAGGAAGAGACTGATTCTTCCCATGATTTGAATAAGGGGCTTAGGCATATAATTAAGGATTCCAGATGCAAACATGCAAGTCTGCCTCAAAGTGGCCAAGTCTTTCCTTAGATTTATGTTGACAGCCTGGAATTCCAGGTACAGCGTTTAAAAAAAATAAAAAAAGTTTCAGTAAAGTTTATGTAATATATTTATCCCTTTGGTAATTTGTAGCCTACTAAATTCATACTAGCATGAATATCTTCCAGGGGATCTGCGTAAACACCTTATAATGTCATTAGAAACAAAACAGTTTTCATTGCTACATTTGCTATGTTTCATGATTTAATATGCAACTTTATATATATGTACGCTGTTTGTATGGAGGTGGTAACCAAGTGAAATAGTACCTCTAGGGGACTAATGAATTCATTATTTCTTTCCAACTTGATAGCAAGGGACCATAACTTTCTCTGAGCATGAACACATGAAGTAAATCACCATAGTTTGATACTGATTGTACTACCTCTGTAAAATCAAGTTAATCTCCTACATTGTCCTAGTTTGGGAAATGTTTTCTACATAGACTTTTTTTCCCCCCAGAGCTGAGTTTTATTTCCTTTAACTGTTTAATTAAACGAGTCTGCTTTGCATTGTAGACTGTTTATCAGCCACTGATTCCATATCTGACTGAGGCTAAATCTGAGTAAAATCACATAACAGTCAGCTTCAACAAGCTACAACAAAGGCAGATGCTACAGTTTCCTTTTCCACTTGGGCCAGGAAATAGCATTTTAACAATGTGATCGTTTGAGACTCTGTCACGGAAGCTGCTCTTTCCATATTCTTAGTTTATGAGTCACTGAATTTGATTGCGAGTCCATAAGCCCCAGTTCTGGCAAGATCGCTGTAGTCAGAATGAACCAGGGAGTTACTATCACTTGAAGTATTGCCTGGGAGCAGTCAGGCTTTATGTAAATGCAAAAATATGTTATCCTAGATCTGGCCGCAGGGTCATGTAAGATGCTGTACAGATTTGCAGCCAGTTAAGGAGTTCTATTCTTGCACTGAGCTGCCCACCTAGCATACAACTGTCTTGCTCAATTGTATTGGCTATTAATACTTTAGCTCATGTAAGAGCACATACAGCTCAGTGAGGAATACCATGCTGGCTGTGTATACAGGAGAGGCATGTTCAGGAAACACTCTTTCTTGTTTCCTCCACTGAGCTGCCAAACACTTTAATTTCCTGGCAACAGTTACAGTGGAGTTAGGTATCAAAAGCAGCATTTGTATGGCCATGACTTCTGTGATCAAAAAACGACAAATCTTTACGTGCTTGAAATAATGTGGATTGGTACCTGCTTTTCCACTGCTTTTATAATCCTTTAAACTTCATGGAGAGGGTGTGCATGTGCATGTGTGTGCAGTTTGTATATAAAGGATAGTTCACATCTTTACACCAGTGAAAACTTGCATGTATAAAGCAGTATAAACTTGGCACACTGCTTGGCACAGTTCAGAGCTATACACCTCCACAATATCCGCATTTTTCTGACTCAGGATAAGCAGTATCACTATGAATGCTTTCAGAGGAGATGCCAAAGGAATAAAGTACTGCTCAATGAAAGGTTGGCAGAGCATGGCCCCTCAAATTCTACAGATTTGCATCTGGTATAGTGGAATTTCCAAGGTTTTAAATAAGCTCAAACCATTTTTTTTATTGAAGTAAAACTTGGCTTTTTCAGTTCTTACAGCTATTAATACTATATAACAATACATCTCTACTTCTGTTTTTCTGGAGTTACTTGTCAAACTGCCAGAGTTAATCATTCTGAATTATGTTGCATATATTATTTTCTGAAGCAGTAAAGCTGCTTGTTACAAGCTGTGTAGAAATAAAAAGAAATACAGTTTTCTGTTTTTCTTCTAACATAAAAGCAAATTCACCATTTCTATAGTTACATGTCTTTACTTATCTGTAGAAATTGCCATTTGCAATAAAATTTAGCAACGTGTGCGTCACAGTATCTTGTTTCGAAAATTCATATCCAGTGTGCTAAAGAAAACAAGGTGATCTTAAGATGGTATGCCAAACTGTAGCGTAATTTATTTTTTGGTGATTAATAAAGTAAGCTGGATTATAGCCAGCATATTTGAGGTAAAATGTTCAGTCCCCTTTATATGTGCAGTTATAAGTCATTTTTAACAAAATCACAGACAAAAATCATAGGCCTGCTATAATGCCCTCTTATACCAGAGGGGTCACAATTCCCAACTATTAAACAATGAGGGCCTGGACAGTGACTTGCCAATAAACAATGGAGAAAAAGTTAGGGTAGTAACTGGCTTGACTAAAGCAAATAATTCTCTCTCAATGGGAGTAAGCAGATGACACTTGTTTAAACTAAAGTAAATCTGGTTCTCCTGGTGTACGGTGTCATCTGTCCAAGACCTGTTGTTACAAGATGAACATCTGTATAGCATTTTGGATATGTAAAGAAAGCACTATGCCCCCAACCAGCAAGGCTAGAAAGTATGTGCATAATTTTAAACTGAATAATTCTACTGAAACCAGCTATACCTCTCATTTACTTAAATTATGCAAAGTCTTAAGAGCTTTGTTGAATCCTAATCTACGTGTGAACACCACCAAACAACCCTCAGTTTACAATTTCCTCAATACCTGACCGGCAATCCTTAGATTGTGATTCACATTTTGGGAATGAAACATTAAAGCAGATGCAATTAGCAGACTCTTACATAATCTGTGCTTTAGCTCTACTGAGGAGTTGAAGATATAATCTTCTGTATGTGTACTTGTAGTGAACCATCGCTGCTATAAAGACAAAATTTATTTGAAGAGAATCCAAATTTATTGCTGCTAATGGATATAACCCTTCAAAGACCCAGCTTAAGATGTTCTATGAACTTTGGATTTAACATACTTGCCAATCAAGGGACTCTCCACCTAATGACTTAGATATTATGGGATACACAAGAATGGATTTAAAAAATATATCTAAGCATACAAATCTTCTTAAGCATAACATGCTTGCCAATAGAAAAATGGGCTACGGAGAAGGAAGATTATTAAATAAAGATGTTGAACAGTCAGACACATCAGCACTTCAATGACACAATAATTTTTTAGAAACTTTTGTTCTTTATGCATCTTCTCTTCCTCTTGTTGCTCACTTAAAACTTTGCAATATTATAAAACACAATGATGTAATATAGTGTATGTTTCACCTGTAGGCAATTGGAAACTTCCTATTTGGTTTGTTATATACAGCTTGTTAGAACCTATTACTTTTTAAAGCTACAAACAACACAGGCGTACATACATTAAAAACTATGGAAGACATACTTATCAGTTTGCCCATATTTAAAGATATGCACATAATCTAAATTGGAGCAAGTTATAGCTTTCCTTTTTTCATATGAAGGTACAGACTGAAGGCTGGTTAGACATACAAAACTTTATTGTAATCTCGCTTTCTAACTGGAGGTTGAGCATTGCTTGTGAAGATACATAACCAATGTAGGCTTTGGCATTTACAAAAGATCAGACTTCAGTTTTATTGAAGAACTGAGCCACATCACACAGATGGAGCCACTCTGGCCATTGGAGGCCTAGGAGTCCGGCATGGCAGTAGACAGTCCTAAACATCTACTTCAAGATAAACTGGAGTCTCTTATAAGGTCAGAGAACTAGAAGGATGTTCCTGGGTCACTGATTCCTACCCCTTGCTACTACAAATAGCCACATCATAGAATGCTGTTAATAAACATAGCAAGTGCTACCTTTGTATTACATGAAACTTTTGCCTTACTAGTCCTAGAGGAAGGCTGTTCTGAAAGTTCATAGTTCTTTTTATTTCCAACCTAAACCCAGTTCATATGCAATTATCCTTATGGTAATGTTCACCTTCAGCTTCATCTCCTTCCCTACTCGCTTATGGAACATAATCATAGCACCTCTTAGCCTTTGCTCTTCTAGATTTAAACAAGCATGTTTTTCCATCTCTTGTAAGATAGCTGCTCCATTCTGCTAATCAGCTTGCAACTTTTCCAGTTTGACTCACTCCACTGACTCTGGCAGGCCTCAAATTAGGAAGATTGACTGTCTCTTTTGTAACAGTTTCCATATTCTTAAGGGGAAAAAAAAAAAAGAGTAAAAAAATCTTACCATCTGGTTCCAGTCAACAGCAATTCTGTGTGTGTAGCTGAAGAGGAACACACATAGAAAGAGGATGGACAGGAAACAAGCAGTCACAGACACAAACATCACCCATCCCTGCAGCAGCGGCAGAGGAACCCTGGTGGCAGCTACCAAAATCCACACTACCGCTCCAAATAGCTGTGGGGGAAGAACACAACAAAGGTTGAACTAAATGGTTTCCAGCCTTTCTTGACTGAGACCTAACGGCTCAGCTCAAATGGAAAAAAATCCTTGTGGAGGTAACTTCAGGAATTTGGGCAATTTAGAAAATTTTACTTTTTCAAGCTGAATAACTCAAAATGACCTAGACATTGAGGAGGTAGTCTTAGTAGATGCATCTACACATATACTTCAATCTGCAATAGCCTATTTTACTGTATTAAAAAGTGTCACGTAAAAAACCACGTGATTACACTAATGCACAGCAAAATAGGCTACTGTGCATCAAGCATCACTTAAATACTGCGCATTAAGGCAACCTAATATGCATTTGTTTCGTACCTCACACTGGAGGTACTAAATTTGATGCACATCAGGAACAGCACACATGTAGATGCATACACTGAAAGTGAACGGGACCTAAGGGTTTAAATGACTCTTGAAAATAGAAGCTTCTAAGTCACTGAGGTATTTTTTGCCCAAAGTCTTATTTTGAAGGGAATAAAGGGACTATTAAAAACACTGTTAGGAAAGCATTTATGCTGGAGGAAGGAATCAAAAGGTCTGTTGACACCAGCGTGTGTGCCAAGGGCACAAGAAGGATTGAATCTAAATTTTATACCATGCAGCCACAGGCAGCTATAGTAATGAAATAAAAATAGATCCTGGTTTTGTTTTGTTTTGATTTTTGACTGAGTTTATTCTTATTTTCCTTTAGGCACACGACATTTGGACAAAAGGATAAAAGGCAATAAATGAAAAGTAAAATATTTTAAGGTTAGAAAAGCGATGGTGGACTGGATCTGGAAGGCTAAGTAAAAGGTAGAGAAAGGTCAAGTTCTTTGCACTTAAGCTTATGTAACAAAGAGCAGAATTTAGCCCTCCCAAATGTCACTGTAGCATACTGATTGATCACAATGAATACATCTTCAGCTATAACAAGACACCCATTAAAATCAACATTGCCATTGGAAAGTGTTCCTATGTCTTTAGATCAACACAGCTACAACCTATATCCTTTTTAAGATGGAAAGCTTTATTTAACTTAATAGTTAAGACCTTATTTAAAACAATGGGCAGTAATGACAGTGATCAAATTTAGGCTGAGTGGCCTTTTCCAGTGTATACCTCCCAAGGCATGAAGCTGGAAGCAATTTTCCTTTTTTTTTTTTTTTTTTTGCCAGATAGCAAGAACTTCAATGGAAATCCTGCTTAATTTCTTTCTGAATCTGGGCCTGGCTCAATTTCCAGTAAGAACAGGTAAATCCTTTGTGGTATTAAAACACAAAATATTTGAATCCAATGCATCTCATGTAAAGATGCACTGGCAGCCTGAATTCACAATTTCACAGGTTAGTCTGTCAGCCTTCAAGCTATTTTCAACAGTTTCTTTTCATGATGCATCTGCTGTGAGAAAACCTACTTTCTTCTATAGTAACGCAGCACTGGAGTCTCAAATCCTTTCTGCAGAAAACAGGTATTTCACGGGTAATAGCCACACAGTCTTTCCATTGCATCCCACTGCTGAGATTGGCATCATGGTTACTAATTTTAGTATCTACTTTGACAATGATTTCCCTGATAATGCACCTGTCCAGTGGAACTAAAGCAAGGCACAGCACTCACATTACACTGGTTGGCAAAACCATCAAGGCGTTAACTAACTCAGGGTCAATTCTGACTTGCCTGAGTATGGAGGACTGCACACATACAGAAATCGGGCGTGTACGGGACTCCTCTGGTGGTTAGACCGGTACTCAAATCTGCAGCTGTAAATAAGACTCTAGTCTTGTAACCTACATTTCCCCAGGCTCTCATGCTCAATTAGTAATCACAGCTGCGAACCTGAAAACCCTTCTGCTCCAGCTTAATTCTTAGGACCTGACCTGTCCCAGAGAGCTCAGTGAGGGCACTTGGGTAAAGTTGGGCATGCAGATCGAAGGCTGAGGAAATGTATGCACATGTGTGTATTTGTATGTAGAAGCATGTATGTGTGTGTGTGTATACTTTGTATGCAGAAGTGTGTGCATGTGTACCACATACATAGAAAGGCATGCATACTGCCCTTCATATTGCCCTGCATACTACATACTTTGGATGTAGAAGGGTGCATGCTCTTCATGTGTAGGTGCCTGCATTTTGTATGTAGAAATGTGTATGTGTGTCTGCACGCGCGCGCCATATAGGTAGTACTGTGTGTTCTTTGTACAGAAGGGTGCATGCAGTTTGTGTGTAGAAGTGTGTGCATGTGTACCATATAGATAGAATAGTGTGTTCTATGTACAGAAGGGTACATGTACTCTGTATGTAGTTGCCTGTACTTTGTATGTAGAAGGGGTGTGTGTGTGTGTGTGTGTGTGCCGTGCGCGGGGGCCGCTCGCGGCGGGACGCGGCACACTCGCCCCCGCCCCCACTCACGATTTCGAGGCAGATGAAGGCCCCCGAGTAGGTGCGCAGGATGTCGAGGCCACAGGGCAGCGTGACCCGCGGCGCCGGGAAGTAGGCGGCGGGGTTGGGGGGCGGCGGCATGGAGCCCCCGCGGGCCGACATCCCGCTGCGGCCCGGACGTGGCTGCGCCCAGGTAGGACGGGGCGGGCCGGGGCGGCGCCGGGGGAGGCGCCGGCAGGTGCTGGGGGGAGGCGCTCCCGCCCCCGTCCCCGTCCCCGCCCGGCCCACAGCCCGCCCGGCCCACGCGTCGCGGCGGTGTCGCGGCTCCAGCCCGCGAGGACGGCGATCCCGCACGGTGCGCGGGCAGCCCGCCGCCTGCTTCACCCCCCGCCGCCTCAGCCTCAGCCTCCCTTGCTGCAGCTGGAGCCCTCGCTCCTCGCTCTGCCCTCCGCACCATCCTCCTGCAAGCCCCCTCCAGGGACTTGGAGGCTGCTGTTCAAGCCCTCTGAGTTATTATGAAATCTGTGAAAGCTATGCAGTTAAATCGCCGTGCCTCAGACCTATACGGAGGGGGGCCCTCGCAGTGTCAACACGTGCCCCTGTGGGCAAGGTCAAACCCTGTCCCCCATTGTGTTTACTGTGCTGCCTGGTGGCCTTTGAGCTCTTCACGCGGGGTATATATAGCATCCCCTGAAGACGGCTGGCACAATAAGGTTGCCTTCAGTTTATGCCGTAGATGCTGTCCCTGGTGGGGGTCACAAATCAGGGTGACTGCCACAGGCCCTGTGCTTTGGGGGACCCTGCAGAGACGGCTCCACTGCCTTCCCCCCATTGCTAAATCTTCCGCTTTGCATCCAGGAACGGAGTCCGGCACAGGCTGTTTTGCCCTGGGCCACGCACCCTGCTTGGATCATCTCTGGTTCCTGGGGAACAGCACGTACATTGAATTTGCACACACTGAACCCGGTTTACAGTGGAACAGCTAGGGATGCCTTCCTGCGGCGGTGAGGGACGGAGTGAGCCTGGGGCTTGGGAAAGGGTGGGGAGAAGAGTGTTTGCTGAGAGTCCTTGAGTCTACCAAGGGGTTCCTGGGGTCTAATGGTGGTGAGAATCACAGGTCTAATGGTATTGCCAAGCTGAGCATTCGGAAGTCACAAGTCCGTTCGCCTGCAAAACGCCACGTCGGTGTATAGATCGTGAAACTTTAAACATTGGAGGAGATGGCCTTTACCTCCTGGTTACAGAGGCTTTTCTTTAAGATCGTTTTCTTTTTGACCATTCTCTGTGATCTACTTTTTAATAAAGGAGCACAAACAAAAAACATGAAGGTTACAGTATGTTCATGGTGGCAGGAGTTGAAGTTTTAAGAAAAGTACCAAATATCACAAGGTTTGTGATAAAATCATGAAAGTTGCCATCACTATGTGAGGTCAGGGAAGAGCGCTTTCCTCTGATTTGTTTACTAGTACTGTATTCCTAAGGTTTTTGGGTGCGGCACATGATTTTTCAGAAGTAATGAATGATGCAGCCTGGACCAGTACCTCTCCATAGGATCATGTATTGACAATGGGCACAAATACTGGGCACGCATGGGCTTCAGCCAATTGGGTCTGGACTGAATCCAGTCCCTGTTTCCAACTCTTGTGTACACAATATGTCCCCAGGGTCAAATCTCTCTTCTGAGCCTTGCACTAGGATTTGGGACTCTACAGTCCAGCAGCATATATCCCACAGTGTCAGTCTCAGACCAGCTGAGTCCTGTAGTGGCTTATAGATGTACTTTTGGGCGTGTCCAGACCCTGGGTCTACAAGTAGATCCCGGAGCCTCTTTTGGTAGATCCTGGGTTGTGGGGGAAGCTGGGCATGTGCACTTGTGCACACCTATTACCCCCAGCCCCAGCAAGCCAATCTGTGGGGGAGGGAAGGGGCAGGGGCCAGAGTGAGGACCCCGTGGTGAGTGGCTGACTGTGGCTGGCCAGGAGCAGAGGAAGGTTAATGGGGCCCCAGTCCGGCTAGGTGGTGGGAGGATTAGAGCCCAGGGGGGCTCCTCTAGTGACACTTGGGGCTCCCTCCCCATCTCTGCAGGGGCAGAGGCGGCTGAGGCTGCTGCCGCTGTGCCTCAGGTCCTGCTGCAGCTGGCCACGTGTGGGCGCAGCTCAGCTCAGCAGCAGGGACTCACGTGGGGCGGCCTTGGCCCAGCCAGATCGGGGAAGATCTGGTTGTCCAAGGGTGTGTGGGGGCGCACCCACCGCTGGGTACAGCTTGGTGGAGGCCCTGGCAGCCCGTGCCCCTCCCACCTGTGCTCAGGGTCCAGCAGGCAACCCTCAGCAGCAGCCGCCTTGTCCCCAGTGCAGGTCGGGGGGCATGGGCCCTCGAGTTCTTTGCCAGGCTGCACCCAGCGGCAGGAATGCCCTCCCCCAGCGACCACCGGACCATGGAGACTTTCAGACCCAGCCAAGCCAGAGCCCAACACCACCTTTCTCTGGCTGCCGGGCAGGTACACCTCAGTGCAATTGCAGCACAGAAGGGGGATCAGGCCCCATCCCAGCTGGATCTGGGGCACTCTACAGTCCAGGGAAGCAGGGGGCAGGGGGCAGAGGGAAGTGGGGCAGGGCAGGGCAGGAGAGGGGGGCAAGGCAGCCAGGGGGACACGGTAGATCCTGGGGTGATCTTTAGTTCCAAAAAGTGATCTTCACCATAAAAAGGTTGGAGACCACTTCTCTAATACCACGTTTTCTCCGAATCTGTGGTTTGTCAGTTTTTCAGGCTGTATCAAATCCATTTTGCACTCTCCTTTCCTGCATATTTTTCTTCTCTGTGATGCATGTTAGCCCTCCCCCACCTGCTACAGGGCAACAACTTCTGTTAGACCCTGTCGCTAAACATGAGTTGTACTGGGACTTTTCCCTTTCACCCAGTGATGCTCGCCCTGCCCGCTTCTGTGCAGAAGGCCCATTGTTTGTAGTGCCAAAAGTTGAGGGACAATCAAAACCAGCTGCCTTAGACTGGCTTGTTAGTGGCTGTCCTTCACCAATGTCAAATGTCAGGAATATTTCATTAGAAAGGAACTGTCCACAGGGTTCTAAAATAAATTGCCTTGAACAAGTTTTGACATGTTCAACACTAATGCAAAAAGGAGATTCAAATTAAAAACAATTCACAATTTGATGCAGACCTGTTTCACACTATCACAGAGCTCCTGATAAATTTGGGTCATTAGTGGCAGTTGTGAAACTTTGGGTTTGGCTTACTGCCTAATTTCAAGTTTTATTTTGCTCTAAGTTTGACTAAAGTATTAAGTACCAGCTGGTCCAATGGAATGTCATACCAGTAGATATTGTCAATACTTGCAGCTTAAGAGAAAATGGCAGAGGCAGAGCTATTTCTTAGAAAATTGTCTGTTTGGTCACCAATAAGTAGCATGTTCTATATTGGTAGGTTGGTATGATTTTTGCCACGCAAAATTTGTGTGTTGGCACAGCCAAGAGCAGGTGTCTGACTGGGGGTAGGGCAACTGTCAAGGGGCAGGGCTACCCATGTGGCCCTCGACAGCTCACCAAAACTTCGTAAGCGGCCCTCTACCCAAAATAATTGCCCACCTCTGTTTTATATGGTCTTTTGTGACAGTTTATATGCTTGCAGATTCTAATGGATTTTTGTTCTATTTTAAAAGTCTGAATCCTTTAAGCATTTTAAATGTTAGGATGCTAATCAGTTAGATTCAGTGACTTAAGCAGGTGTTTATGTTGGAGAGTTTGCTTCATATGCGTAAATATTTGAAATATTTGCATTTCGGCCTGCTGTAGTCTTTCCAAGCTGTGAGAGAGCCTAAGAGAATTGTGGAAGTGTTGTAGGAAACTAGATAATGCTGAACTGTAAGCTTTGTAGGTTTAGAAAGGATACTGATCCATTGATCCAAACCACATAAACAGAAACGGCTTATGCAAAACATAAGATAAACTATAATCCTTTATGACATGTGGCATTGCCCATAGAAAGTTTAAGGCATAACATATTACATATCACATCTTTTAGGCACCTCTGTTATGGTCTACCCTAATAGAGAAGACAGCTTGTCACAAACCTCTCGGTTCCCTGAAGTGTTTACCACAAAATATTTCCATGTTAACTGTGAAACATGGCAATGCCTACTGGGCTGGACAAAAGCAGCGCACTTTTTATATCTCCCTTGTGAATGCAATGATCATGAGATATGACAGCTAATATTATGTGTGCCATAAATCTGCATTATATTTCCTTTTTACCTGGACATGCTATAAGGTTTCCTGATTTGCAGCTAAAGATATTTGCAGGTAGTAATAACAATGATATATCAGATTTCATGTTCAAAGAACTTTTATAAACATTATTGAACTCTCCCAAGACCACTGAGGACTATGTATAGCTATTCTGATTTCTTTGTTTCATCTTGCAGTGTCAGGATGAAACAAAGGCCACCAAGGCCTGGGCTTCCAGAAATGAGGCATATTATATGTATTTCTCTCTCTCTTTTTTTAAAGTAGGCACCCACATGGTTGTCGCTAGGAGTCATATGCTGGCAATATTTGCTCACAGTCAGATTTGTGCACACCGCTTGATTAAAATAAATAGAGCAGAGTTCAATGTGGGTTTTTTTCGGAAGTATAAGGACACTCTTCTCCAGTTACTTTCTCTTTCTGTAGAAAAATAACAAGAAAGCTCTTTGGGTCCTTTTTAGCCTTGCAGAACTTTTTTTTGTTGTTGCTTTCCTTAATCTAGTAATTATTAATATAGCAAAAATGTAAAACCAGCTGCCAGTTTCAGCAAATCTAGACTGCCTTGTTTAAACTTGGATTCATATCATATATGTCTTGTACTTCCAACTATGAGTCTGATAATAACTGGAGTAGCTGTAGTGAAGTTAGTGAAATCAAATTAGCATAAAACAGGGACAAAGTAAGATTAGAAATAAGCCTTTTAGTTTCTTCCACATAGACTTTTCTTTCAGTAATCTACTGGTAACAGTACACCAATGTCACATTTAAACTAGCAGGTATCATAAATCAGCATTCAAATACCAGGATATTGAGATTTTTCTGACAGCCAGTTTGATAGCTTTATTTTAATAAATATATGGCTTGATTACATTCTGGCACCGTGGCACTTTTTAAGTTTAACAGAAATAATCAATTGGAATCAGTGTCCCAGATCCAGCTGAACTACACCTGGAACAGGCCCTGGGGAGAGAGGGTGAAGGGACAAGGAGCTACAAGCCACCTTTGTGTTATTTCTGGGGCAGACTGTTGCCAGTTCAGTCTTCAGGACAACGTCAAGTAGCTGATCACTACTCTAAATAGTCATTTCTGGTTGGCTTACAGGAGTGTAGTGATGGCTTGGTGTGGCCCCTTCCCCTAGATGTGCCCCCTATGCTAGGGGCTCCACGAGCGATAATGGTGAAAAGGCCTCTATACAGGGGTGGGTAATTATTTTGGGTGGAGGGCCACTTAATGACTTTTGGGGACCTGAGTTTTGGGGACGGCCGCATCCATCTCTGTCTGTCTCACTCTCTTCTCTCTCTCTCACTCCTCACTCTCTTCTCTTTTCTCTCTTCTCTCTTTCTCTGTGTCCTATCTCTCTCTCCTGTCTTCTCTCTCTTGCTGTCTGTCTCTCTTCTCTTCTTTCTCAGTCTGTCTCTCCTCTTCTCTCTGTCTCTCTCCCCCTCCTGCCCTTCTCCTCCCCTCCCTCTAGAACCCAGCCGAAGCTATTGTTCACCAGGAGTCCTGATGTTCAGCTGTGGACCCAGGTAGGAGCTGCTGCCATCGCAGGACGGTGGCATCCTCAGCTTTGGTTGGATTCTGGAGGGAGGAGGGTGGGGAGGGGAAGAAAGACAGAAGGGAAGGGAAAAGAAGAGAAGAGAAATGCTGCCTGCTTAGAGCTGCAGCAGCTCCTACCTGGGTCCACAGCTGATGCCTGCGGCAGGTTTGGAGTGAGAGGTCCAGGTGAGAGCTTCTACCACACCAGAAGGGTGGCAAGTCAGCTGTGGATGCCGACTGCAGGTTCTGTGTCCAGGCTCCTGAACCTGCCTGTGGGGTCCACAGTTCACACTGCCATCTGCCAGCCTGCCAGCCCAGGTCCATAACTGAGGCCTCATGCCGCTGGGCCGAACCAGTCCCCTATGCCTGTCAAGCATCATACGGTGGCTGGAGCCGCAGGCCTCCTGCGGGCCACCCACAGACCAAATCAAAATTATTGGTGTGCCAGATCTGGCCCGTGGGCTGTATTTTGCCCACCCCTGCTCTATACTCTATACATGCTTGACTGAAAAATGAGCTCTATGATCTTGGGCTCATTCTTCAGTCAAGCATGTTCTTGCTGTCAAATTAGAGCAGATCTGTGGGACTTTTATGCTGCCAGAATGGTGCCAAAATGCCAGAGCGGGGCCAACGAGCCTGCGCCCTGTGTGAATTTATGTTGATATGACTAGAGCATGATTTAGTTTCTGACCTATTCTGATATTCATTTATAGGGACATGGAAATTAACGATTTAATTTTTGAGTTTTGGTGGTATTATTATGTTCTGTGGGTACAGACTGCAGTCAAAAGACCTTATTCTCGACTAATTTATTTTAGTGTAAATCAGGAGTTAACTCCTGAGGTTAGGATGGTGAGGATTGTGAGAAGGAATTTGGGTCATGGAAGTTAATTAGCATGTGACTCAGGGAAGGAAAGAGAGAGGGAGGCTGACTGGAGGCAGGAAGAGAAAGTTGCAGGGGGTCAGTGGGCTGCATTCTCCATGACCTAGGAGATGATGGCTTGCTTCCTCAAGGTTGGAAGATACAAACGGGGGGGGGGGGGTCCCAGGTAACAACAGCAGCATAGGACAGGAGGTGTAGATGCTGGATAATGGAGCTGAGTAAGCTTGCCTATGAACGTTGGGGAACAATGGGAAATCTAGCACCTGGATGCACAGCCAGCCTTGAGAATGACTCAGAACAGGGTGCTGATAGATAGGAAAGCGGTGAGAGGAGAAGGGTGACTGGTGACAGGATTGGTGGGGATGGTATAGGCTTGGGGGGTAACTTCTTGAATAGCCTAACCACTTTCTGTACTGGTCTCAGTTGCAGCAGCACCGCCCATTGCCTCCTTCATTGTCCCCTTGTCTGCAACACCATGTTGTGCAGAAGTGGTTTTCCATTTTAAGCAGAAGCCTAACAATGTTAGGTGGCTTGCAGTCCAGTTCCTGCTGAATGGCATGGTGCCACACCACAGGCACGCACCTTCATTATTTTGTCAGCAGTCACATGTTGACAGACTAATTTTCACTTATCATTTATTTACTCTGTTTTTTGTCACTGGTCAGAATACTGTATCTAGTGCTTGGATGAACTGCCTGTGTTAATATGGAGTTGTTCTCCATTTTTCTTTTAGCAGCTGTTTATTTGTCTTTCCTAGAGTATTGGTTTTATTGAGCAAATACCTAGCTAAAGGCCCAAAAGAAAGCAAGGAATAGTCAGGAAGAAAAATGAGACCGAGCAAGTTTATGATGAAAGCACTCCAGAAGGCAGGGTGGGAAGGTGAAGGTTACGAATGCCAGGCACTCTTCGAGGTCTTAAGGAGCAAGTGTGCAGACTTTAACACATGGTGCATTTATTATGTCATAAAAACAAGCGTATGTAATTACTCAGGCCTTGCCTGATGCCTGTCTCTATGGAAGATACTAACCAATAATTACAGCTACAACCCTAATTCAACTAAAACATTGTTTTCTCTGGGTGTGCCTGCTAAGTTTCAGTTTATTAAAAAAGTACAGCTATTGACTGCAGTCAACACACATGGAGTCAGCACAAATGATAGTCAGCATTATCATCACTGGTGTCAGGGATATAGGACAGGAAGACACCTCTTGGGTCATGGAGCTCAGTCCCTGGTATTGCAGGCAACCCTGTCCTCTGATCCCTTTTCTAAACTCATCACACTTGTGGGATTAGTCTCCAAAGCTTCTGTTTGAAGAAAAATAAAGGGGTTGGGAGGGATGGAATCTATAATGGTTTTCACAATTAAAGTGAAATGTAAAGTCTGGATTTTTAAAAAACTGGGCCAAATTCTGCAGTGATTTATATCCTGGCTAAATGATTACAGCATAGATACCAGGGATATAACATTGGCCAGAACTCTTGCTGTGTGGGGCTCCAGATAGACATGTCTCTGTGCTCTGTAACTTGGAAACTTTAAGAAATGAGCCTACATGTTGAATGTGTGTCTTCTGATTGACAAAATTGTTGTACTCAGGTCTTTGCAGGTGGAACATCTTGTACAGTATAACACCTTTCCTTTACTTCTTGTTCAGATTTTCTCAAACATCTGATTTGTGAGAACTAATACCTTGATTTTTTCAAAGGTACTGAGAACTCATAAATGGGAATTCAGATGCTCAGAAATTTTGAAAACCATTATCTTATATTGATGACAAGCTGCAGATACATCAAAAATAAGCTTTCACTGCTATCCAAATGCAGAAATGGTATCTGAAGTCTATATAATATGCAAAAAAAGTGCCTTTATCTTACTACTAATTATTAGTAAAAAAAATAGCAAAACTATCCATGTATTGTGGTAGACCTGCTTTTACTCCAGTGTGTGAAGAATTCAACTCTAGGGAAAATGCATGAGAAATTCAGTTAAAGATCTAACAGTTGAATATTTACAAACTGAGCCTTACTATGCAAATGTTTCCCCAAGCTTTCAGAAGCATGCTGTGATGTTATTGAGCATAAACTCAACCTTGGTGCCTGACACAATGTTTTCTCTCTCTTTGCTGGCTTCCTTGGCCATTGGCCATAGAGTAGTTGGCAAGTGGGGACGTTTGACCAAGCATGCTTTGGTACAAAAGAAAACAAACAGGTTTGGGTTTTTTGTTGTTGTTGTTCCTTTGCAAACCCTGAACCAGTTAATCTGCATTCTTGCTAGTCAGTCTTCTTAGGGGGAAGTAAATATTACATACAGAACAAAAAGAGTTGCCAGATTAAGTTGTGGCTATATGAGAGGTCTCCAACTTTTTCCAGTGTGTGGATCACTCTTTGACAAAGAACACCTCTCTCTTGTTCACAACTCCATTGATCATGCTCCCTCCCACAGCAAGGAAACAATAGCACTTGGCTTGTATGGGATTTTTTTGAGTACTGAGTATAGTTTAACAGCCGTACAGGTGTCATTTCTGTCCCCCTTGCCCTCGCTCCTGCTCTCTGGCATATGCTCCTTTGCTTGCTGCATGTCCTCTTGTCTCCCAGCCTCTGCTTCCCCATCTTACACTGCTAATGATGTTTTAAAATTTCTAAGAAATGGAGTCAAAGGCTGGGTAACCCTAAAATAGTTTTGAGGATGGGAAAAATGGATTTCCATTTGCTACCAGGAAATGTTTGCCAGCAGTCTACAAAACAAGTTTAACTGATCAACATGTTCAACTCCCAATGTCTGATGCTGAGGAAAATTCCTAGGCCTTACTGGAAGTCCTTCAGGAGACGGGGGCTCACAGCAGCCACCAGAATTTATATGCAGATATTTAAAGCAAGATTTTCATACTAGTTATTCCATTTCTGGCCCATCAGTTACAGGGGCCATTTACATTTGTAATTATGAGACATCACCCATTAAGGTACTTAAATATTAGGGCTGTGCGAAACACCATCATTTCATTTCAATGTCCATTTTGCCATTTCAAAGGGACACTGTTTAATTTTGTCATTCTATTATGTTTCAAAGCACTGTCCTGTTTTGTTTCGTTGAAACTGTTTCGCTGATTTGACTTGTTTCAACATTTTGCCTCTAAACTATAATGGGGAATCATGAAAATGCCTCAAATGTTATTTCTTCCTTGATTTGGATGCAAATTGCAGGCATGGTAGGCCCTTCTGAGGGCATGAGTCCTGCCAAGGTTCGAGGAAACAGGTGCAGAGGTTGCTTGAAAACTGCACCTCAAATTCTTGAAAGCAAAATTTTCTGGCAGCGGCAGCATGCAGATCCAGGGGCTTGCACCCACTCAGCGCAGGGGAAGACAGAGGCAGCAGCAGCAGCCTCCTGTCATCCAGGCACAGATCCTGGGGCCCGCACCCCTAGGAGGAGTCCAGCACAGCCCTCTGGGGGTGCGAGCCCCTGGATCTGCATGCCGGACAACAGGAGGCTGCCACTGCTGCCTGGGACTGGCGCTGGGCACAGCACACATCCAGCACGGCTCCTTGGAGCTCAGCCTGGCAGTGCAGGGCAGAGTGCAACCCCAGCTCTGCCTGCCTCCAGCTGCCGGGCTATACTCTGAGTGGCTTCACAGCCCTATGGAGCTCAGCCTCATGGCAGAGGTGGAGCATAGCGCCAGATCTGCCTACCTCCTGCCACTGGACTGAGTTCCATGAGGCTGCGGAGCCACTCAGAGCTCAGCCCAGTGGTGGGAGGTAGGGAGAGTCAGGCCTGTGCTCCCCACTAGGCGGAGCTGCATGGGGCTGCAAAGCCACTTGGAGCACAGCCCTGGCTCTCCCCTGCCTCCCACCACCAGGCTGTTTCAAAAGTTGAAACATTTCAAAACTTTCAAAACATTTCAAGTGCTCTCATTTTGTTTTGAAGCTGTTTTGATGCTCTTTGTTTCATTTCGATTTCACTGTTTTGAGCTTGAAATGCATCGAAACAGCTTTGAAAAGAAACACTTGGTGAAATTTCATACAGCCCTATTAAATATTACCTGTGTCATTTGGTAACAGAGTTTATAGAAGGCAGATGAAGTGCTGCAAAGTTGGCATAAATTACATAATATCAGAAAAAAATGTACATTATTGACATGTTTTACTTACAGAATATTGACCTGCATTGACAGTACTTAGAGGAGAGAATTGTTAATACTAGGAGCGCACCAATAAAGATTTTTTTGGCAATTACTGTTGGCCAATACCAGCCATAGCAGCCAATACCAGTCTGATTGCTGATATGCAACCTGGCAGCTTGGAGAGCAGCATCCAACCGATAAGTCTGTTGCGGGGAAGGGCAGTGGGAGAGGTTAGGGGTGATGCAGATTCCCATGGTGAGAGAGGGAGTTCAGCAGGGCCAGAGGCATGGGCAGGCCCTGCCCTGCTTGGGTTGGGTTGGGCATGAGATGGAGCCACGAGTGGCTTGTCAGGCGGTGGTAGGACATCGCCGTGTGAGCCCTGGAGGAGGCATGAGGGGCATGTGCCCCCTGGATCTGTGTACAGAGTGAGGGCAGACTGCCTGCTGAGCACTTGGGATTGGGGGCTGCGTTGGCCTCTTTCTGGCAAGGTGGATGGGCCCGGACTGCGCTCAGGGAGGTAGTGGTGGTGCTGGGAGGAGAGGCTATGGTGTGGGTTACAGCCACCCAAAATTTTCTGTAGCTACCCTGTAGCTCCCTTCTCTGAGTGCTCCTACTGCCCTCACATCTCTGCCCTCCCCAAGCACAAGTCTAGCCTAGTCCCCCCAACAAGGGGTGGGCGCAGTAGCAGGAACTGCCACCCCTCCCAGCTCACCATGCTCTCTGGATGAACCGCATACAGCTCTGTCCTGCACCCTGCATCAGCTGGGCATCTCCTGCCCCACCCCCACTCCCTCCCTCACCATGGGGGCATCAGTCTGTCCCCCCCACAACCCTTCTCTCCTCCACACCTCTTCCCCCCAACAGACTTACTGGCTGGATGCGGGTCTTAAAGCTGCCAGGCTGCATTCCTGACCAGGTGCATGCTGTGCACATGTATGTGGCATTTATTGGTGACATTATCAGCCACATCAGCCATAGAAGCCAATTGCTGATAATGTCAATTTTTCTTCTTTCAGTGCTGATACAATATGGACTGATATATCAGTGCACCTCTGCTAACGACAACTAGTTGAGTTCATACCTTTACACCCATACCCGTCCCAATACAAAATGAATACAGCTATTTGTATAATCCATCGTGAAGTCATTTGGTTCAGCTAATTAGTGCATAACAGGAAAAGCCTAATTTGTAATTCTGAGCAATGTTTACTGCCTTATCTTGAGCAAAATTGCTCATTAGACCTTAACCAAGCCAGCTTGAAATTTTATATAAAATGGGGACCTCACTGAACATTGTACGGTGCATCTGAGCTGGTTTGAGCTATCATGGTCAGCAGTATGAACTAATAGAACTCACTAAAGCAATAAAAAGCTCCCTCCGTTGTCCCAAACTAAAGTAATCTTCACCACTGTGCCCATTCTCTACTAGCTTGAAAGGGAAAGAATGAACTACTAAGTCCTTTAGTTTGACTTCTTATACATCAGACTGATAACTTTCACCCAGTTATGCCTGTTTTGAACACAGTAACTTATGTTTGGCTAAAACAGTGGTACTCAATCTCTAGTCCACAGTCAGGATGTGTCATCCAGCCCACAGGACTCCCCATGGTCTGGAAACATGGCAGCAGAGAACATTTAGCAGCATTAATTTCTATAACTTTGAGAGCCAGAGCAAATAATGCTGCCATCACTCCCCTGCCACCAGATTTCTGGACCCCTGGGGAAATGACGTGGCTCTATTCACTGGATCATGCCAGTGTGCAGGGTTGGCCACAGCTGGGTCCAGTGCATGGAGTCAGCCAGCCCGTGAGGTTTAGCCACAGTTGGATCTGGCATGTGGGGTCACTCTAGCACACAGGATCACACACACAGACTGGTCCTGCTCCACTCATCTGGCCTGCAGAGCTGGAAAGTTAAGTACCCCTGGACTAAAACATATCTTCCAGATTGTGCTTATGTTAGTCCAACAGCCAAACATTCGTTCTTGTAGTCCTAAAGATCCAATAAGGAGCATAGCAAGGTATCTGGCTCAAATAGAGGAGGCCATTTTAAATGATTAACTGATTTATTTTTTCTAGATCTACTAATATTTTATTGTTACTGCTATCTCTTAGTTTTTGCCTAAGATCCATAGGACATGACTGAATTAATCACTTGACTGGAAGTTGGTGTCTGAGGAACACTGACTACAGCCAATGTTAACAAACAGAAGACCATCTCAACTACTTATAAATATAACTCAGAGCTTCAAAAGGTTTAATTTCGTTAAACTGAGAAATTCTGAGCAACTTTATATTATTGTAAGGAAGTAAAAATTAGAGAGAGAAATCATGAATGAAAGTTGGAAGTTTGTTAAAGTGACCAGAAGATAACAACTTTGGTTAAAGTCTTACTCAGGTTCAGTGGTGAAGTGGAGGAAGCAACTAGAAATGGAAAAAGAGATAAATAGATATCAATGGGTATAAAACATAAAGTACTAAATGGGGAAAAGAACAATAGGGAAGCTAAAGGTGTCAGGAAATTATCCATGGCTTGAAAAGCTAAGGACAGTAAGGAACTAGAGTATATTTGAAACAAAATGGATTCTTGTAATGATATAGACCCAGTGCTAGGTAGAGTTGATACTATAGTTAGTGATGGGGTAGAAGAGGTGGTGTCTTCCTTAAGGTAGTTCTAATTTGTATTAAGGAAGGTACACTTTTAGGACAGAAGGAAGGTGTAATAATTTCTAATATATTATTAATGGAAAACAATATTGAATAGCTGCTAGTGATTAACTTTTTTTTTAATCAAGTAGGCCCAGATCATTTTTACCTAAGATGTCCAAAAGGGTGTTGGCTGAGAAGATTTTTTACCTGTGAATGATTTTTTAATAAGTCTTGGACTGTTTCTGGGAAATTCCAGAAGGCTGAAAGCATGCATGTATCATGCCAGCATTTAAAAAGATCATACGGGAGAACCCAGTTAACTATGGGTTGATTAGCCTGACATAAGCCCCTGGCAAAATTATGGGAAAGTTGATGCATTATTAATTTATTAAAGAATTCAAGACGAAAAATATAACTAATGCCAGTCAAAAGGGTTTTATGGAAAATAGGTCTTATCAAACAGACCTGCTTTCATTCTTTGAGATTACAAATTTGGTTAATGTATAACCAAGCCATTCTTTACAAGCAGCATTGCAAAATGTAGCAAACTAGTGTTAGGCACTTGACTTAGTGCCACATACTCTGTTTATTTAAAAAGAAATGGCACTAAACACTATTAATAGAGTACAGATTAAATGGATGGAAAACTGTCTAATATATTTTAGTGGTGTTGGGAGTGATACAGTAGCCTTGATAGTTTGGAAATTATGCAAGAAGCAAGGATTTTGTGGGTGATACCTTTTACTGGACGTTTGTTTGGGATAAAGTTAGACAAACTTTTGCATAAAAAGCATTTTTCCTCAGGTGACCTACATGCCTTACATAAGGAAGAATGCTTTGCATTTGAAAGCTTGTCTAACTTTATCCCAACCATGCTGTTGGTCTAATAAAAGACAGCATCCACAAAAATCCTTGCCCCTCACTTACAAGATTTTAAGACATTATCAATGATATTGGTTACTGAGCAGGGGTGTTTCCAGTTGAGATTGAGAGTCTATAAAAATATACAAAATAGCTAAAAGTATTTCTATGATCCTAAGAATAAAATATTGTATTATCCTGTGGTTAATACTTATACAGTAATGTTATGTGATACTCTGAAGAGGTCAAATTCTAACAACAAATCAGTAAGTGTTTATAGCTTTCTATCTATAATTATATTCTCCACCTGATAAGAGAAATTAATATGGTTATTTATATAACTTAACATAAAGCCATTTAGTTCAGCCAGTTTACATCTGGCAGAATAAAGCTAGATTCTGCTGTTCAATTTACTATTGTGCAACATTTTCAACAATGATAGGCAAAATTAACAGTTGGTAAAATTAGTGGATGACACTTAGAGTAAAGGGATAGCTAAAAATGGCAGGACAATTGCACTGAATATTTTAGATTACTTAGTAAAAGGGGACAAATTAAATAAAATGTATTTTAATGGAAAGCAGTGACACTAAAGAAGATTTACTGGTCATGTGGAAAAGCAGATTTTGTGTGATACTGAAGCAGAAAGGGCTTGGGTACATTAACATGAGTAGTGAGAAGGTGTCTTGCAGACTTTAACTTTGTATATGGCATTGGCAAGATTATCGTATATGGGATAAAATCTTCATGTTCACATTTTTAAAAGGACATTGAGAGGTCCTGGAGAAAAGATACAAAAGTAATTCAAGAGTTAGTGGGGGAAATGACTAAATACAAATACAAAATACTCGGGGAGAAAAATGGGGTACTAAAGCAGGGGTGGGCAATGATTTCAGGCTGAGGGACGCTTAATGAGTTTTGGCAATCCATCGAGGACTGCATGACAGGCAGCAGAGGCAAATAAATATTCATTTTCTAGATTTTTTTAGGAGTCCTGCGGACCAGATAGAATGGTCTGGTGGGCCCCATCTGGCCCATGGGCTGCATTTTGCCCACCCCTGTATTAAAGGCTGTTTTAACTTAATGAAGAATGTCATGATGAGCCAAGGTTTGAAAGCTGAAATCACTCAAATTCACATTACTAATATAGACTTTTTAAGTGAATGTGATTAGAACTACCAAAGGAAGTGGGAGATTGGTTACAAATTATCTTCCAGAAAGGCATGCAGTCTTGATTCAAGAGAGGGATAAGCACAAGTTATTGGGGTAGCTTCTTTGAAAGGTATTGATGCATGGAGGTTAGTCTAGATGATCTAATGGTGCTTAAATGCCTGACTATGAATGTGAGCTATTTGATCCATGGAGTTTAGAATATGTGTCTGAAGCAAGTGAGTGGGAATAATAAGGAATCATTCATAGATGCTACTGCATAACATGAACAAACTTACCTCTTGGCTCTTTAAATACTTTATAAACAGCTTCAAAGTGGAGTGCTAGAGAGACTAGTACTGCAGTTAAGATATAGTATTTATTGCTCCAGTGTTTTATCTGTCAATATACAATGAATACTTGTGATGATTACACCTCTGGGTTTGAAATAGTACATAGAAACTTCCAAAGCCACAATATACAATCATTTACAAGTCTGTACACAACATATTCTCATCTGCAGAGCATGACTTTTCTCCACAAAATGCTTCATGAACCATTTTTGTCAGAAATTTTTTTTGTTGTTGGAAATTCATTTTTCTTCAAAGAAGGCTTAGCTATTGAAAACTTTTAGTTAGCTCTGATGTCTTAGGTTCAAAGTGAATAAGAAGTGGAGAATGAGGATGAGGAATATTATTACATGTGAGCACTAACATTAAAGGACTTGGATGCTTACTTTCAAAGGGCAGCAGGGCTCAGGTCTGGCATCTACCCATCAGCAGCAAGGCAAAGCATTGAAGTCAGCCTGCCTCAGTTTGCCTCCTGAGCAGCATTCATTGCCTGATGTAATTTACCCCGCAGTTTAATCACTTTTCAGAGAAAGTCAAAGCCTAAAGGAGAATGTAAACCTTCCTTTTTGGATCCATACTAGCCACACAATAGTCTTCATCCCTATTTCTCCTGAGCTCAGCCTCCCACCCTCTGTTTAGTTCCCTCCCCCACACCTTTTTCTCCCCCCCACCTTTTTCTTTTTTCCTCTCGCAGCAGGAGTTGCTTTGCTCTACCAGATCAGTAACAAAAAGGGAACTTATACCTACCCTCTGCTTTGGGTTCCCTGCACTGAGAACCTTAAACAATTTGCCAGTGTACCCCATACCTCCACAAACCCAGACTTGCTTCATTTGCTTTCCAGTACCTCTGCATCTACTAGCCTGGACTCTCTCTAGGATGGACCTTCAAGACTTTGCTAGCCTTAGGTGTTGGCTTGGGTTTCTCCCTTCGTGCAGGATGAAAACAGACTTTTCTTCTTGGGGTTGTGCTGTAATTTGGTCAGGTTCCAGCTTCTAGCTTCTCCCTAAAACAAGATAATCTTCCACTTGGGACAAAGCAGGGTTGAGCCTCCAGCAGGCTTTTCCAGCTTCCTTAGAGACTCTTTTGACCAGAGAAGTCAGAGTAGTCCCTGATTTGTTGAGAATCCGAGCCATGTAACTTGGTGCCTGGCTCCCTTCCCAGATTGTATATATGTCCTTACCCAGGGCATGTATCCATGCAAGGGCCACACCTTGGATTAAGGGTTGGGTGCCCCACTGTCTATGAAGGGGACTACTTAGTTGCACTGAGGAACAGGGAATGGATTTAGGCACTGATAAAAGGGGTACTCCTAAGTCAGGGGGTTAGTTCCTCCTAGGACAGAGAGCATCTTTTGTTGTAGGGGGCATTAGTCAGTTGTAGGTGCCAACTGGGAAGCATTTAAACCAGGCCCCATAAGTTAAATAACTCTCTAGGCAGCTGTTGCTACCAGCGCAGTGCAGAGGGGATTGAACAGGAAATGAAAGTGTTGGTAAGGAACTGAATTTCATCTTG
>JAGPOW010000261.1:20823942-20849201 GCA_030014935.1 Caiman crocodilus
AATGCAGAGTTAGGCAAGGTTACACTCCTGTCAGGTGATGGTAATTACTGCTCCCGCATAGACCTCTAACTGGTCAAACAGTACGGGGAAGTTTACATTGCTGACCCTCAGATCTGCACATTTTTCTGACACCTTATGCAGTAAAAATTGTTGGTTTTTTTAATTGTGTTTTAAAATGTAATAGTAAAAGTCTCTTAGCTTGACGAGGATAAAAGTTCATTGAAAACAGAGATACTTGCTCTCAATTCATTAGACGGTGACAGTATGAGGACCGCTATATTGAAGGCAAACAGCAAAACCCAGATAGTCATGGTGGTGGGTGGTCAGGAATTCTTCCCACTAATCAGATGTTTCCATCTCATGCCAAGGTAAAGACTCAGGATCACTGCAGCCATGCAGTCAGCTTTTTAGGAACTGTATTATGAACAGGTGCTTTGATGTGAAGTCACATCCATTTTTTAGCAATAACAAACCTTGTATTGCTTTGGCTAAAATCATTTTCCTTTCCTCATTGCTCCATTGTGCCATGCCATTTCTCAGATCTATTCATTGGTTTCTTTACCCTTCCTTCCCTTTCTAAACTCTAATTTTCACCATTAAGGCTCTGAATAACATCTCCACCTCTCCTCAAAGCTCCCTCCCCAGCTTTGCACTCTGTTCCATTTCTCCTCCTTAATTGCCTTTTCAAGCTCTCCTGCCTCCAGGCCTTTATTTGTGTTCCTTTCTGTTCTATTTAAGTTCTCAAACCAGCTGCTTTGTCTAGTATTTGAATGCCTTCCAATAGTGTGCTGAGCAACCTTGCTCACCTGTCACAGGCAGTTCATTCTTGCACTTATCCTCTCGCCAGGCAAATTACATGCAACGTCATCTTTTAGGTTGCTTGTATGTGTTTAATAGGCATACTGCTGTGTGCTTCTGTTGAAGGCACATTGAAGTGTACCTCCTCCTGAAGGGAAAGGTAGAGAGATTGATGGTGGGCCTCAGTTCTAGCTGGAGTTCATTCCAGTCTTGTATGAAGTCCTGGAGAAGCTGTATCTCTCATAGTTGAGTTTTGCTCTGATTGTAGAAAGCTGCCTGAGGAACAGAGTTGGAGCTTTTCACAATCTGGGTTTGGCAGTTTCCTCAGCCAGTGGCAGGGCTGTCCAATTTCTAAGCCCCCAGGGACCACATGCACTGGCGAGAGTGCCCTAGGTATGCTGTGCAGACCCTCTCCCACCACCACTGTACCACACAGACACAATCACTCCCCCTGCAATACACAGCCGTGAGGTCCCCACCCTCCCACAGCCCTTTGCAGCCAATTCCCTATGCATGTGATCCTGTCCTTACCCTCACCTTGCCATGGTGCCACACTGCCCTGCTCCCTAGGGTGAAGGCAGGAAGCAGCAGTCAGGTGAGGGTGCGGGAGCTTGGAGACTCTGGCTGCTGTTGCAGTAGGAGTGGTGAGGGGAG
Source organism: Caiman crocodilus (assembly GCA_030014935.1). Lineage (NCBI taxonomy): Eukaryota > Metazoa > Chordata > Crocodylia > Alligatoridae > Caiman > Caiman crocodilus. Next base: position 20,825,395 of record JAGPOW010000261.1, read on the forward strand.
CGGTGACATGGTGAGAGCCCTGGCGAGCACACATGAACTGCTCGTGGGCTTCATGTGACCCATGAGCTTCCAGCTAGATGGCCATGGCTTATCTTCAAGAGAAGGATCAATGTGTGAAAGCTGACTCACTGGCCATAATAAGAAAATCTGCCCTCTTCTGCCTGCTGAGCTACCTTCACATCTAACTCCACATCCAAATTCTTCCCTCCCCTTTGCTTTTTTTTCTTAATTTTTTTTATTCTTAATGACCCTAACCCTATCCTGAGGGATAGCCAGCATGGGTTTGTTGTAGGTAGATCTTGCCAGACAAATCTCATCTCCTTCTACGACCAGGGGACATATCACCTGGACAAGGGAGAGGAGGTTGATGTCATATATCTTGATTTTAAAAAAGCTTTCAATCTGGTATCCCATGATCATCTCATAGAAAAACTGTCCAACTGCAGTGTTGGTTACATCACAGTCTCATGGCTGGGGAATTGCCTCCGAGGTTGGACCCAGGGAGTGGTAGTTGACGGAAGTCAATCATTGTGGGCCGTGGCTGGTGGGGTCCCCCAAGGCTGTGTCCTTGGGCCTGTACTCTTTAACATCTTCATCAATGATGTGGACAATGGTGTCAGAAGCTGACTGGCTAAGTTCACCAATGACACCAAACTTTGGGGTAAAGCATCCTTACCAGAGGACAGGATGGTGATCCAGGCTGACCTTGACAGGCTCAGAAAATGGGCGGATGAAAACCTGATGTCTTTCAACACCAAAAAAGGCAAGATACTCCACCTTGGGAACCAAAACGCACAGCATTCTTATAGGCTCAGCAATGCTATGCTTGCTAACACCACGGCCAAAAGGGACTTGGGAGTCATGATTGACCACAAGATGAATATGAGCCACCAATGTGATGTTGCAGCTGGTACAGCAAGAAAAACTCTGGCTTGCATCCATAGATGCTTCTCTAGCAAATCCCAGGATGTCATCCTTTCACTGTACTCGACCTTGGTGAGGCCGCAGCTGGAGGACTGCATCCAGTTTTGGGCCCCACAATTCAAAAAGGATGTGGAGAAGCTTGAGAGAGTGCAGAGGAGAGCCATGTGCATGATCAGAGATCAGGAAAACAGACCTTACGATGAGAGGCTGAGAGCCATGGGACTCTTCAGCCTGGAAAAGCACAGGCTCAGGGGGGACTTGGTGGCTACCTACAAAGTAATATAACGGTGTAACATCAGAATCTGGGGGAATGCTAGGATGACAAGGTCAAACGGTCATAAACTCCTCCAAGACCTGTTCAGACTAGACATAAAGAAGAACTTCTGTACTGTCTGAGCCCCCAAGCCCTGGAACAGACTGCTGCCAGAGGTGGTGCAAGCACCTACTCTGGACTCCTTTAAGAGACATTTGGATGCTTATCTTGCTAGGATCCTTTGACCCCAGCTGACTTCCTGCCCCTGGGGCAGGGGGCTGGACTCAATGATCTGAGGTCCCTTCTAGCCCTAATGTCTATGAACTTTAATCACTCCTACCCTCTTGCTTTATTCTTGTAATTGTTTGGTTTACATCTCTTCAATCCAGGTGATAACAATTTGGGCTCAGCACCCTGTATGAATTGTGTGTTGTAAACCATGGTTGTATACCACTGGGACGCTAACTAAACAATTACTTCTAATAACAATATAAAGCTTACATGAAATTGGGAAATGGGCAAGTAGGGGGAGTTCATTGGTGAAAGTGTAAATAAGATATCATGCCTTTAAAGTGTACAGTGATGGGAAGCAGGATCTATGACTGCTAAAATCTTTCAATCATTTATTTTTCATGTATGTTAAATCACATCCAGTTATTCTCCATCTGAGGTAATAAGACCAAAGAAATAGTCCCTGTACAAAAGGACTGCTTAAGTTCATCTATTCATGAAAGCAGTGAAGTGCATAATTTCAGTGGGAGGTAAGCAGATGCTTAACTATAAGCACATGTTTAAGTGTGTTAGTCAGAGCCTGTGCATGCCCTCACACCCCCCAGTCTCCTTAGCATTCCTCTTTAGATCATTTTTCCCATTTCCTTTGGTGTTGCAGCCCTTCTATGTACAAGACCATACAAATTATGGACCGCGCCCATCTCCTGAACATTTGAGTGAAAGGTTGCCTCTGTATGTTGAAACACCAGCATGGGGAAATTGTTGTAAAACAAAAGAGGGGTGGAGTGGGATGAGTGTGGAGCCAAGCACCCAGCATGCTGTAGTTAAATAGGCAGACACTGCAAATACTTTGGTTGTTTTTGCTTCCCACACAAGCATTAATGCAGCTTGGATTAAAGCTCTTATTTGCTCCCACTTGTTCCTTCTTTTTAAAATGTTCTTCAATGCTCAAAATATGATATAAATGCAAAACCAAAAAGCTTAAATTAATAGCAATGCACAACTGCACATTTAATCACCTATAGGCGAGAATATTTAGAATAATGACTTCCAAAGCAACTGTAACTTGACCCCTCCCCCTCACTCAGCATGCACTATTTTCATTGCTGTAGGTATATCCAAGTTGGTTGGTTTAATGTGTGTGCTTTTTGACTACCACCAGCTATATCATTTGTGTTCCTGTCAAGATCATATATTAAATTAAACAGAGGCAGAAACTTGTTTAGTTTTTTGTGTTCGCAAGGCCTGTCTCAGGGCAGTAGGGTTCCCTGCTCCTGTACAGAGCTGAACCTGCTAGGGGAAGAGCCCTAGCAATGAGTTGGGAACCCTAGCTGCTGGTCACCAGGGCAGCCAGAACAAGCTAGTGGCCCACACCTGACAGTGGTCACCTGACCAGAAGGGGCAGGGCCTGACTCACATATAAACCCCAGGGCTGGGGCTAGGAAGCAGTTCCCTGCTGGCAGCCAAGGGGGTAGGAGCTCTCCCAGAGCAAGCAAAGGGGAGAGATCTGACTGCACCAGTATCTCCTGATATTGTTGTGGGATAGAGTATTCCTCAGTAGGGTTCAAATGACATTATAGCTGGGCAGCTTGATTTTATGTTACAGCCCAGGGGCTTGTGTTTTGTTTATTAATGTATAACACCGGTGGTTTGGGTGAGACTATTAGGGGATGGAGGAGGCCTCATAGGCAACCCATGTTAGTGTGGGGACCCTGGCACCAGAGAGGGCATGGCATTTGGGGTGCACAGGCTCTGGTGCCAGAGAGGATGTGGCATTTGGGGGTCCCCAGATGTTGCAGTCACAGTCAGCAGGACTGCTGAAAGCCTAAGTGCCAGTGAGGTGCTGAGTGAGACAGAGCTGTGGAGAGCCCAGGAAGGACGGGGGAGCCACATTGCAACAAGGCCAAGACCAAACAACATTGGTACCATCTGTGAGGCTTGGGGCGTGGTAAAGTGGTGGTTGGAGCCCCGCATAGCCCATAAGGCTAAGGTGCCCTGAAACACCTGTTGTGACATCTCTCTCAGAGCAGGACCCACCAGGGGTCTGGAAACCCAAGAGTCAATCAAGACTGTGTCCAAGAGGACTAAAAGGCAGCCTCCCTATCAATTGTTCAATCAAAGACATGGCAGGTGAGAATAGAAGGTGCCCATTGGGCTAACTTGGCATGGTAAGGGGGCCTTGGGGAGATCACAGCTATCCTGCAGGACCCCATCCCCTGACAAGGCCCATAAATGCATTTCATTGCTAAAGTTTGGAAATCATACAACTACTGAATGTGGCTGCAGAGACCACAAGAATTGGAAAAAAGTGGGGTTATTTATTACCTGTCTGAGCTAAATGGCTGATTTGTTAATGGGAATGTGGGCCCAACAGCATAAGCTTATATCTGATGTTTTTGATAAAATTAGTTTTTTAAACAATGTGTAAACCTGCCAGGGATGCGCAGATAGTTCCTCCCAGTGCTAGAGAGATCAGCAGTTGTACTAGTGATCTATCCACTTAGGCAATATCCTCTCAAGGAAATACCTTTGAAATCATCTGTATCTTAGAGATGAAAACAAACAGTTTAGGAATTCCATCAATACTGGAACTGTGCTAATTGTCTCAGTTCCACCACTTCTTTTTCATCTTTTGCATCTGCCAGCCTCTTTTAATATCATTATAGTACTGTCATCAATTTTGCTTATCTTTAAGAAGTTAGAAGCAAAGAGTCTACCAAGGGACTTGGGCATCTAAAGAAGCCCTTAGGTGTGCAAATCTAGCATTTTGGTGTTTGCAGGTTCTTGCCTAACTTATAGATAGGTACCTAACAGGGTTGGGCAAGCCTGCCTAAGTCCTGGTGCTGCCAGTCAGCCCTCAATTTTCACATCCATGCCCCAGTGGGGTGCTCAAACTAGGGGTCATAGGAATCCTATGAGTCCTCTGTATGGATTTAAAGTCCTATCCTATTCCACCTTGTTTGAGTCCCTGAAAAATGTTAACATGTCTGCTTTTTGCAGGGCTGTCCAACTTATAAGTGGCCAGGGGTTGCATGCTCCGGGGCTGTACCAGCAGAAACCACACTGTGGTGTGGGAAAGAGGCGGCAACAGGCCCCAGGGCTGAATGCAGTGCTGACAACCCCCCTGTTATACCACATAAACTGTGCTCAAGTCACCTCCCCACACTGGGCACTGCACTGTCTCACCTCCTGCTCACCTACTGGGGCAGGCGCAGAAAGCAGAAGCCAGAGGAGGGAGGGAAAGCCATGGACTCTCTCAGCTATTGCAGGCAGCCAACAGGAGGAATGGCAGCCAAGTAGGAGGCCAGGGGCTGCAGCTTAGCCCTTCGTGGGCCATAGTGGGACAGCCCTGACTGTGTGTAACATTTCATCATCTTAGTGTTAAGGTGGAGGATGATCCACAGTCTTTTGAATCGGTGTTTTCTCAGAGGTTCAAGCAAGGTGGAAGAGGACCACAGTTAGTTGGTAGGGTAGGGTCAGAAGAGACCTGAGCAGGTCATCAAGTCCGACCCCCTGCCATGCGCAGGACAGAATGCTGGGGTCAAACGACCCCGGCTAGGTGACTGTCTAGCCTCCTTTTGAAGATCCCCAGGGTAGGGGTGAGCACCACTTCCCTAGGAAGTTGGTTCCAGCTCCTAGCCACCCTGGCTGTGAAGTAGTGCCTCTTGATATCTAGCCTGAACCTGCTCTCAGTCAGCTTATGACTGCTATTCCTTGTTCCCCTGAGCACTTCTGGGAGTTACAGGGACTCTCCCATTGCCCGCTGGTCCCCCTTAGCAATTTTGTATGTAGTCATCAGATCCCCTCTCAGCCTTCTTTTGTTTAGGCTGAACAGGTTCAGGTCGCATAGTCTTTTCTCATGGGGCCTACCCTGCTGTCCCCTGATCATGCAAGGGGCTCTCCTCTGGACCCTCTCAATGCTGTCCACATTCCTCCTGAAGTACGGCACCCAGAACTGGACGCAGTACTCCAACTGTGGCCCGACCAGTGCCGTATAGAGGTGAAGGATCACCTCCTTGGGCCTGCTCCTGATGCATCTATGGGTGCATGACAAAGTACCGTTAGCCTTCCTGACCGTGTCCCCACATTGGCGGCCCATGCTCATCTTGGAATCAATAGCGACTCCAAGATCTTTTTCTGCCTCTGTGCTGATGAGAAGGGAGTTCTCCAGCTTGTAGGTATGCTGCTGGTTTTTCCTCCCTAGGTGCAATACCTTGCACTTATCCATTTTGAAACCCATCCTATTCTCATCCGCCCACCTCTGTCCAGATCTGTCCCTCTCTTCTAGCATGCCCACTTCTCCCCACATCTTAGTGAATTCTGCGAACTTGAACAAGGTGCTTTTCACCCCCTCATCCACGTCACCAATGAAGATATTGAACAGTGCGGGCCTGAGGACCGAGTCCTGGGGACCCCACTGCCCACATCCCTTTAGGTCAAAAATGACCTGTCCATCACCACTCTCTGGTTGCAGCCCTCCAGCCAATTTGTGAGCCATCTGACTGTGTAGGCGTTGACATCACAGTCGCCTAATTTTTTAATGAGGATGGGGTGAGAGACAGTGTTGAAGGCCTTCCTAAAGTCCAGAAAGACTACGTCCACCGTGACACCTGCATCCATGGCTTTTGCTACCTGGTCATAGAAGGCAACCAGGTTGGTCTGACAGGACCAGCCTCTAATGAACCCGTGTTGATTGCCTCTAAGCATAATCTTCCCTGTTGGTCCCTTGCAGATGTGTTCCTGGATAACTTTCTCAAAGAGCTTTCCCAGGACCGAGGTAAGACTAATGGGCCTATAGTTTCCTAGGTCCTCTTTCCTCCCTTTTTTTGAAAATGAGGAGCATATTGGCCCTTTTCTAGACCTCTGGCACCTTGCCAGAGCACCATGAGTGCTTGTAAAGCTGTGCCAGGGGTCCCACAATGACCTCTGCCAATTCCCTCAGCACTCTGGGGTGGAGATCACGGGGACTTGTTGATTTGAACATACATTTAAGCACTGAATAAATCAACCCTATCTGGCCTTAGATTCTTGCCCTTCTTGCATCTTTTAGCGGACTCCATCCACTAAGCATCCTTGAAGCTTGTTTCTCCTAGATAATAGCGAGGTATGTCTTTTTTGCGGGGGAGGAAGAGTAGGAACTAGAGAGGGGCTGCCTGGCATGAGCATTATGTCCCACAGCCTCATAGCTAAAACACTTGCCTCAGCTGTGGGAGAATCAGGCTTGAGGTCCTGCACCAAATCAGGCAGATTTGGATTTGAAAATAGGCCTCCTACTGCCCAGGTGAGTATTCGAACCATTGGGCTACTGAGTGCAATTGAGTAGGGATTCACTTTCTGGTTCTTGTTGTTTTTTGTCCCCCCACCACCATGAGAAATGTAGGAGAGGCGCCTGAATGTAGGAGAATGTTAACAGCTGAGAATCCGCTTCTCCACACATCCTAGTAGGCGGTTTAGGCAGCTGCCTGTTCAACTTGCTGCCTTCTGTGGTTCCTGTTCTTAGCTGCCTAGAGCTCCCCATGCAGTAGATCTCCTGGATCCCTGCAGTCCATGGGATTGAGAACTCCACTGGGTGGCAGTGCCAAAGTTTGGGATATAGCCTCAGAGCCTTAATCAGAATGTGACATGACTGTGGAGGCAGGCTGTTCTATGTTTCCCTTCTCAGATAAAAGAAAAGGTTGCAGCCTTTGGAGAAGAGGAGAATGATGGATTTGGCAATATTTGGAAAGGTAGAAAGCAATACCAGCAAATGATGCTTCCTTCCTCAAAGTGTGCAGAGACCCACAAAGTAACTCTTCTATTGTTTCTTTTTTCTTCCAAAGGTTTTGAGCATGTTACTGGATCGCTTTAATTTATTGCTAACCAGAGAGCAGTTGTTGTATCTTTCTGGTGTTTTCCTTGGAGTTCCCATTTTGACAGGTGTTACTGATTGCTGTGTTTGAGAGCAGCACAGCAAACTGCTATACAAAGACTGGTCTTGCAAGCACTGTCGTTTTATCCTCTAAATTGCTTTCTTCTTTGCTTTCCCCCAGCCCTCTGCATCAAGAAAATAACTTGGTGACAGCAATGGGGCATGCCTACTTTTCTGGCATAGGTACAAACAGTCCTCATTTAGCTGGGCAGTCCCAGGTGTTTAACCCAGATGGCATAAATCAGATGTCTTTGACAATAGCTGCAAGTATGCCAAGATCCTGTGGTGCTCTGTTCATTGGCTTCCTTTCCATACTAAAGAACTACTTGCCCAGGCCCAACAGGAGAGCCAGTGAGTAAGGATGCTGGAGCTGTCAGTTGCTTACTTAGTGGAGAAGGGGCTGCAAGTGTTGGGCAGGAAGCAAAGGGATAAAATCAAGCGGTCTGTGCTCCTGCTGATGGGTTAAACTGAACTTCAGGGGTACTAAAGGCCAGCATATATGACCAAGTAAAATTCCATCAAGCATGTGAGATGTTAGCCTTTGGCTTATGAACAGAGATGATTTTCTTAAGAAATGAGCATTGCTTCTTTGATTTTTCTCTGATTACCATTGATCCCAAGGGCTAGACTGTGACTGGCTGTAGGTATGTGCAAGGAAGTATGCCTTTATGCCTCTTGTCATGTCCAACTTTGGAGTGTGAAGGGCTGAATGGAGCACTTGTGTTCAGCACCCAGGCTCTCTCAGATACCCCGCACTGTCTGAGCTACAATAGTGTCACATGGTCCCTCAGCTGTGCATGCTACACAGGACCACTGGGCCTGACTCCACCACATGGCAGTAGGAGAGGCAGCCATCACAGCCTGCAGGCCACATGTTAGCTGCTCATGGCCCACACACAGCCCACAGGCCACCAGCTGGACAGCCCAGAGCTAGGTTACTTACTCACTTCCCCCAGAGCTGGTAGCAGGAGAGCAAAAGACATGAGCAGAACTATACATTCCTTGCTCAGGATAGATTCATAGATGTAGGGTCAGAAGATCATCATGTCCGACCCCCTGTCCTGGGCAGGAGAGAGAACTGGGCTCAAATGACCCCAGCCAGGTAGGTGTCAAGCCTCCTCTTAAAGACCGCCAGGGTAGGAGCCAGCAACACTTCCCTTGGAAGTTGGTTCCAGATCCTAGCTGCCCTGACTGTGAAGTGGTGCCTTTGGATGTCTAGTCTAAACCTACTCTCTAATAATTTGTGGCCGTTATTCCTTGTTACCCTGGGGGGCGCTAGGGGGAACAGAGTCTCTCCCAAACCCTGCTGGTCCCCCCCTAGTGAGTTTATAGATGGTCACCAAGTCCCCCCTCAGCCTTCTCTTGTGAAGGCTGAACAGGTTCAGGTCCTGTAGTCTCTCTTCATAGGGTCTGCCCTGCTGTCCCCGAATCATGCGGGTGGCCCTCCTCTGGACCCTCTCAATGTTGTGCACATCCTTCTTGAAGTTGGGTGCCCAGAATTGGACACAGTACTCCAGCTGTGGCCTGACCAGTGTCACATAGAGGGGGAGGATCACCTTCTTGGCCCTGCTTGAGATGCACCTGTGGATGTATAGCAAGGTATGGTTAGCCCTACTGACTTAAGCTAGTGTGAGAGAGCAGGTAGTAGCTAATTTTCTGCTGGACAACACCAGGATTTATTATTTCTGGAACAAGGTAGAGTCAGGGGAGAGACTGATTCTGAGGAGTGCCTGGGTCACCAGGCCTCTGGTAGCTCATGTTCCATCCTTTGCTTGATGTTGGACCTTGAGTGAAAATCCACCTGATATCCAGATGGCTTCCCTGCATCGGATAAACTCAGCAGGATGGAGGAAGTAAGGCACTACCAAGGATATCAAGATCTGGCCTTTTAAGCACGTGCTAAAGTGGAATACTGGAATAATAGATAGCCAGGGCTTGACAGAAAAGCATATATTTTCCTTGCTGCCCTTGCTTGTGTAAGTCATCCTGACAGGCAGTGGAACCAAATGAGGAAATGCCCAGCAGCTTCCTCCCCTGAGCCCTCACAGTGTATCAGCTGCTACCAGACTTTTAATTATGTTTCTGCAAAAAGGCATGTGAGATCATATTGTCAGTAGAGAATTTAATGTCACTGACTATTGGTGAAGCAGGTAGATGGGTGAATCTTTTGCTCCTAGAATCAGTAGCTAATTCAACAATGTAGATACCAGTTGAGTCTGAACTGTTTTGGTAACTCATTATACCAATTATTGTCCATGATTGGCATGCTGCAGCTCCATCCATGGAGTCACACTCACTTATGCCAGCTCCTAATTCAGCCCAAGATCTCTAAATCCCTACCAAAAATGTCTTGCTGTGTGGCAAGACCAGATGCCTGTTGCAGGCCCAGTTCTGATTCCACATGCCCCAGCGTAACCCCTGATTTCACTGTAGTTACTCCTGCTTTACACTCTTTGCCCTGCACAGAGATCCATCTATAGCGGGTAAATAAGGAAGGGTTATTTTACATACAGAGGTTCCCTGGCAAACGCTCTGTTTTACTTCCTCTTCTTGAAGAATTCACAGATGAAATAGATAGTGACGTGACACTCAGAGTCATTCCATTCCCCAGTGCTGAGCATCTCCACGCAGTCCTCATCCCCAGACGTGTCCCTTGGCTCCCCTTCCTTCCAGTTGCTGTAGTTTTGCAGCGGGGCGTGGTCTGCATACACAAAGTGCCCTTCCTTCTCCATATCATTCAGCCCTATGAACACTCGGAAGAGGCCGCTCTTGGAGATGTAGTCTGCTATGAGTGCATTGGTTGCCTCATCTCTTGGCATGGCCAGCATTCCCCCTCTGATCCTGCAGTGGGTCAGTGCCTCCTTGTAGCTCTTCTCTTCCTTTACAATGTAATAGAATTTCTCATCTGTTTCCCTGATTCCTGCAATTACTATAGGAGGAAAAAACAAACATTTTTTTCAATGGTCTTTCTGTAAGTCTCTCCTCCTTAAAAGGTGTGATGACAGGAAACAGCCCAATAGAGCTGGGAAAGGGATTTTCAGAGTTGAGTGTATTGCAGTAGTCAGGGTGAAATGGAGAATGATGTTGTTAATAAAAAAGACACACTACTGAATCCTCAGTTCTGACTATCCCCCTTGATAGTTTGCTTTTGGGCCTCTCTGAAGCAGAAGTTGTCAGGTCAGGTCTTAGATGGATGAAGAAAAATGCACAACTCAGCAGAGACCTTCAAACCCTGTGACTTCATATAAATTTCAGGTTGGTGCTCCAGGAAAAAGCCTGTTAGGCTGTTAACAACATTAGAGTCCTCCCTGTGTAACTGGAGACCAGAGTTCTCAAACTCAGTTAAGCATTTAAATTTGGCCTGGTTTTCAGAGCTGCTCAGTATCCACTAACTACAGAGGGGCTCTAGGTGCTCAGTAGCTCTGGCAAGCAGGCCTCTTGAGACACATCTGCAAGGTGCCAGGCAGTGCTGTGCAGTTACCTGCGCATGCTTGCTTCAGAGCTGGAAACCGTGGGGCTGCAGTTCTATAACACTGCCTCCATGGTAGTTCGCTCTGCTGAGCTGCTGTGCTGCTCCCAGTTCCAGAGCTCACACCTATAAAACTGGCTTGAATACCTTGTCACAGCACTGCCTTGTAGTGGAGAGGCTCTGCTTTGTAACTTAGCACATTAACAACTAATGTAGGACATTTCTGTCTGGTACTCCGTTGTGGTGCGGAGGCAAGTAAGTAAGATTCAGCTGTGCCCTATATATTGGACGTGACTGAGATTCTCTCCTTTCCCATGAAGAGCAGGTGCTGTTGTACCTTTCCAGTGGGTGCAGCATGCTCCTCACTGCATGTCTGGAAGGATCCAAGGGAAGCTCTAAGATCTTCACTCCTCATTACTGTGCCTGCAGCCCCTTTAAGCTGTTGGCTAGCTCAGGGGCAATAAATACCACACCTGCGCTCAGGGAAGCACCGGGATTACAATAGCACGTGGCTATTGGATTGAGGGGGTAGGAAGCTTTTTGTGTTCTCCTTTACCTTTATGCCCTGAGCAGCAGATTGGCACAAATTTGTTCCTTGTTTAGTGAAAATGGATATGATATTGAGCTCTTTCAACTGACTGCAGAGATGCAAGAGAATACATTAGGGAGAAAGCAGTGGAGAATGACCTGAAACCTTTAATTATATAATATTTGGGGGGGTTAGAAAAAAAATTACAGCAAACAACTTTGCTTTTTCAAATGATGCCCCTCATGGTTGGGTAGAGGTCTGCAAAGCCACCTCATTGTCTTACCTCAAATCACTCCTTAATCTTTACACTAATTACGAAGACTCCCTAGAGGTCATGCAGTTGCTGTGCCATGGCTAGTGCTGTTTGTGGTGACTGCTATCAACTCATTGTTTATCCTTGTGCGGCATCTAGTTTCTTTGGGTTTTTCTTTAATCCACTGCTCATCTCTAGTCTGATGTGTAAGCTCTTTGAGACACAGTGGGCATGTATATGTGTCACGCTAAGGTGACATAGCACCACACTACATCACCCTGCAGTGCGCTATAGCAGTATAGCTGTCATGTGTTTACATGCAATTGCCAGCTATGTTATCACAGTGGCGCATTCCCTGGGTATAGTGTGCCACTGCGGCAGTGTAGCAGCAAAATCTACCCATGTGCCTCATGCACAGCACAGTACCCACCTGTACTGCCCTGTGCTTTAGTACTTCCTTTTGGAAGTACTAAAACATGGCATTGTAGCAGCATCACCATACGGCAATGTGTAGAGATGCCCAGTTTGTCTTTTTGTCACATGTTTCCACTGTGTGTAGCACAGTAGAGTCTTCTTTTTGTAGGTGTCACAAAGATAGAACAGTAACAATAAAACCTGGCAGGAACCAAATAAACTATATAAAACAGATGACAGAGCTTACCATTTTTTACAAATTTCATGGATGTCTTCAGTCGAGCAACGTTAATATCCAGTTGCCCAACAACTTTGCGGTACCTCCCACAGTCACAGACCGTGCCTGAATCAAGAGAGGGACATTGGATGCATCAGCTGAGAAGGCTGGTATGTGGAGTTCAATAATTCTTGACCTGCCAATCCACTCTCAGGCCCTTTAGAAAACCTATTAATTATTTGCAGGAAGTTAGCATTTTTACCCCTGATGCTGCTTTTACTGATGACAACACTCCTGTTTATCTCAATAAGAGCTCATTTGTGCTTTGTTACAGTCCCATGTTAACTTTTCATTTGTGTTTGGCTTAGATTTTTCCCCTCTTTTAGATATCCTTAGTTTTGAAAAATATTTTTTTCCATGGGTCAGGGTTTTCTTTCTGCTCTCCATATCTACAAAGTAGGACACTTCATTGTCCACATCTTTTCCCCTCCCATCTATTCTCATATCCCACTGCAAGGCTTCCTAAATCACGGCTATTTCCAGAACCCTTGTGACAGAGTTGAAAGCAGGGAAAGTTAACCCATCTGTGGGGTCCATTATTACTATTAGCTTCCCCAAGGGAGCTGGCTATGTCTTAGCACAATCATGGGATTGAAGCCATCAAGAAGCAGAAAACTTCCATTAGGACAGGGAAAGAGATGAGCATGCTACAAAAATGGAATGATCCCCTTTGCTGGCAGACTCTCTTCTCCATCAAGGGACACAGAGGAAGTCACAGAGACCATATACTGGAAACTCTTTAGGGCAATGACCGTGTCAGTAAAAGGCCCCATGAAGCTATGGTGCAGTAGAAGTAATCAACATTATCTAAAATTAGTAACAACCTCTCAAAACTGTTGAAGGATTAGTGATGTTTGGGCTGGTAAAATGTAACATCTTTGTTGCTGTACGGTTTGCTTTACTCCCGTGTTCCTTTCCGAGAGAAGAGGGTAGAGGTTACTGTCTTACAAGAAACACAGTGGCCTAGTTTAAGAAATCTATTAAAAAAAATAAGGCTGGCTGGTGAAACATGATTTAAGGATGAAAAGTATTTAGGAACGTTGGACCAGAAAGTACCTTCTGGGTCACTGTGTCCAGCTTTCTACTACTGCAGACAGTCCCTTTCATAAACTGAACAAGCTCCATTTTATAAGTAATTGTGTTTCTTGCTCCAGCTACTCCAAAAAAAAATCTTCATAGCTCTGATGGTTAGAATCCATAATTTCTAGACTATATTTTTTCATGGCTAACTTATATTCATCTTTTCTTGTGGCAACATTTTTTTTAGCTTTTGTAGTTCTTTTCCCTTCCTAGTGCTTGTTCCTCTGACATACTTATCAAGAGCAATCCTATCCTCTGTCAGCCTTCATTTGGCTGGCTAAACAAGTCTAGCTCTTTCAGTCTCCTTTAAGATACGCTTCCCATTCTACTGATCATCCATATAATAATATTCATCCATCCACGCTCTCAAAAGCCTCGTGCAACTCAGCATTTTAAGACTCTCGTGAAACTAAGCACACTAGCAGATTCAACCATCCTCAGCAGACAGATGCAGCTTGGGTCTTCTAGTAGTAACAAACATACTGTACCTGCTTTCCCCTTTTTTCCAGATGTCCCAGTTAAACCTTTGATTCCTTTCTCACCTGAACAGAACAGAAAATGTATTTTCAGATCTCAGAAAATAACTAACTCTGGAGACCATGTTTGAAAAAAACCCCATACGTGTTTGAAAAATATTTAGTAATGTATTAGCGGTATGTTTTTGATAGAAGGTTCTTGGTGTGTTGTGCTAGCAGATGTGCCAAATCAAACAATCCCTGACTAGTTTAGGTGGGGAAAAATACAGAGAAACTTTAATAGATGACTCATTGATAGCTCTGGCTTCTTTGGGGTGGCTAGTGCCTGCTACCACTATCTCTAAATGTGAGCTATACAGGGTATGTCTACACATGTGCTTTAAGGCACAGTAGACTCTTTACTGCACCTTATAATGTCACATAAAAACTGTAACATTATGCTAATGTGCAGTAAAATAATCTACTGCACCTTGGGTAGCACTAAAAAAATCAAGCAACTTCACTACTTGACATTAGTGCAGCCTAATTGGTTAGTACCTAACATTGAAAGTACTAAATTTAATGTGAATAAGATGTATTAATGCATGTGTAGTTGCTCCCACACTGATCTTTATACAGCCTAAACATGAGATGCTGGATAACTTTAGTCATATTAGTAGACTTTAATTCTGTCACTGCCTTGCAGTGTTGAGCCCGTACTTGACTATGTATTTGACTACACCGTGTTGTTTTAAGACACAGGACAGAACTTAGTACTGAGTTTACACAGATGCATCAAATGATGCATGCATCTGGCAAGTAATAGCTCTAGCTGAGATTAAATTTACTTCACATCAGATAAAATCCATGGAAACGTGCTATTTTCTTTATCTTTTTTCTTTTGATTTTTTTTCCTCTTATTTTGAAAATGATCCAAAAATTAAGTACCTATGTAGTGGATAGAGTACTGTAAATACTTGAGGGAATAGCTTTCTTTCAAATTTGCCAATACTTATTTAGATCTGAGAACTGCCTGAGAATTTTCTTCTCTCCCCTGTTAATTAAAACTTTGTTTCATCTCTGAAATAAAGTCACTTTTCCTTGTGGTCTGTATGCCACTATGATTTTGACATCTTTTTTATCCTTCGTATAATTTTTCTGTTTTCCCCCAAGATGTAAATAAGGCACTTACTGGTTATTTCATTTCACATGGAGACTAACATTTTGGAAAATTTCTTTTAAGCATTTTAATATTCTTGTACAGTAACATAAAAACTGAAGAGATGATGGATGGTCCTGAATCAGACACCAAGAAATATTAATGTATCTAAAAGCTAAAACTATATGGTAGCAAAACCACTCTTGGTTATGCCAAGACAAATTCAGAGTAATCCCACTGATTTTTTTTATGAGGAGAAGCACTAATAGGCATTGCTCATGGTTTCAAAAGTGACCAGTGAGTTTGGGTGCTACAATTTTGGGGAACCTAATTTGATATATCATTAAGGAGGGGGGCACTGTTCAAAGATGGATGCTCATCAAAGCCAGCCCTTTTAAAAGTATCACAAACTAATCCCTTAAAAAGTTGAGATTCCCTCCAAGTCAACAGTCACTCTCCTAAAGATAGTTGGCTATTGCTTTTCTGTTTCTTAATGGAATAGGGAACTGTATTAAAAATTTGTCTGCTTTGGCAGATATGGTGTAAATAAATATTGAGATACTTTGCCAGCAGAGCCAGCTTGCCATTTTGCAGAATGACCTTTTCCATTTATAACCTAGGTTGCCAAAAACTCCTTCTCAGTATCATAATTCAGTATGCTCTACAAGAGTTATATAGTAAGTCAAAACTCCTTCCTAAGGAGTTGAAAGACATTTGTTTCATAATTTCATAGTTAGTAGAGTTGGAAGGGACCTGAGCAGATCATCAAGTCCGACCTCCTGCCACAGGCAGGAAAGAGTGCTGGGGTCAGATGACACTGGCAAGGTGTCTCTCTAGCTTCCTCTTAAAGACCCCCAGGGTAGGAGTGAGGACCACTTCCCTTGGAAGTTGGTTCCAGATCCTAGCTGCCCTGACTGTGTCTTGATATCCAGCCTGAATCTGCTCTCTGTCAGCTTATGGCCATTGTTCCTTGTTACTTCTGGTAGTGCTCGGGGGAATGGGGAATCTCCCATTGCCTGCTGGTCTCCTTGGCCAGTTTATAGTTGGCCACCAGATCCCCTCTCAGTCTTCTCTTATGGAGGTTGAACAGGTTCAGGTCTCGTAGCCTTCCCTCGTAGGGCCTGTCCTGTTTCTGGATATCTGGAAGCCTTAAATAATATATACAGTGCTAGGTGGGAAAGAAATCTATTCAGACCATAAGTTATAAATGCAAAAATCAGAATTCTTAACACAGATCACACTCAGAGGCCTGAAGTCAGATTTTACTTCTCTTTAGGACTCTAAAAATCTAGATAGGTGCCTATCTAGTGGGGTGCCAACTCCCATTTGTTTCAAGGGCTGTTCTTGAAAAGGCTACTTCACCTCTCCCATTCCCAGCCATAGAAGCATAGGCTTTCTTTACTTTAGTCTAACCAGTCATTCACCATACGGTAGGGAAATCCCCAGTTGACTCTTTGGGGTTCTTTTTTTTTTTAGTTGCAAAGTCCATTTTTCTTTCACATTATTTAAATAAATCTTTCAAGGAGTTTTTCATCTTATACCAAATACAAACAGTGCTAATACATAGGATCTGCACAGTAACCCAGTACTGAGTACACATTAATTGTACTTTACTTATGTTACAAGTCAGGGTCAAAATTAAACCTCAAAGTGTATCAGTTAGTCATACGCTGTATCAAATTTCCATTGTACTGTAATACTTCTAAATGCTGTTCTTTTTCCCTTCTGGTTAAGTGGGCTGTAAACCAAAGAACATTCATTTTAAAAGTGTGTGAATGGTTTATGTTTTTATACAGTAATTTGCAATTTTGTGTTTACAATTCCTTCACTTTTGTGGCCAAATGAATACTCTCTCTCTACTAAGCTGTTTCAGAAGGCCTTTTTTGAGGCTATTAAGCCATTTACTCCTCAGAATGACTGGGCATGTGCTGTTGTAGTCTTATCTTGATATGCAAGGAATCAAATGGCTCTCAATCTAATGACTTGGTCTCAGAACATTACTTTCAAAATCACTGCCGCATCTAGGGTGCAGAGCAATGTGACAATTTTCGCCCAATCTGGCCACAGAAAGCAGCCTATAGTCATGACCAAAGGCAAGTGCGCAGTTGCAGACAGCTTCAGAATTGGCCAATCAGGTGAAAATCTAACACTCATTGCATGAGGGGTCAGATGAAGATGTTTCAAAACAGCATGTTCTGTAACTTCTGTCTGTGCTGACTGCCAGCCTGACACTGGTTTCAGAAAGGGATGGGGGAAGGGGTCTTGCTGGGGACTCCTTAGAAAAAGCTCTCTCTGGTCCCTTTCACCCTCCTATTCTGAAACAGGGACAGGCTGGGAAGGAAGAGGGGTCATTGCTAAGGAAAACCAACTGCACGCTCTCAGCCAGCAGCTAGATTTCCCTTCCTCTGGAACCAGAAGTGAACTTCTGTTTGGTCCAGGGGATCGTTGTAATTCAGAATGCTTCCTGAAAAGTGTTCTGAGTTACAGCGGTGAGCTGAACTTTTGTCTGCACCCCTAATCTTTTTCAAGAAGCTTATCTATGACCTGCACATCAAGGTAGTTGTGAAGGCTGAAGTGGCATTAGTCTTACTTATTAGTCTTAAGGCCTGTTAGTCTTACTTCGATCCTGGGAAGCTCTTTAAGAAGATTATCCAGAAGCACATCTGGGAAGGACCAGCAGGAGGGACAATGCTCAGGGGCAACCAGCATGGGTTCATTAGGGGCAGGTCCTGTCAGACCAACCTGATTGCCTTATACAATCAGGGCACAAAATCACTGGATGCAGGTGTCACAGTGGATGTAGTCTCTGGACTTTACTGAGGCTTTTGACACTGTTTCTCACCCCATTCTCATTAAAAAGCTAGGTGACTGTGTCACTGATGCCTACACAGTCAGATGGGTCACAAATTGGCTGAGGGGCTGCACCCAGAGAGTGGTGGTGGAGAGGTCATAGTCGACCTGGAGGAATGTGGGCAGGGCTCGGTCCTCAGGCCTGCACTGTTTAATCTCTTTATTAGTGACTTGGACAAGGGGGTGAAAAGCACCCTGTTCAAATTCACTGATGACACCAAGATTTGGACAAGGTGGGCACGCTAAAAGGGAGGGACAGGATATAGCTGGACCTGGACAGGTTACAGGGATGGGTGAATGAGACTAGGATGGGATTAAATACTGACAAGTACAGGGTACTGTACTTGGGCAGGAAGAACCAGCAGCATACTTATAGGCTGGGGAACTCCCTTCTCGAAAGCACAGAGGCAGAAAGAGATCTTGGAGTCATTAACGATTCCAAAATGAACATGGGCCGCCAATGTGAGGACGTGGTCAGTAAGGCCAACCGCACTTTGTCATGCATTCACAGATGCATCACGAGCAGGGCCGAGGAGGTGATCCTCCCCTTCTATGTGACATTGGTCAGGCCACAGGTGGAATACTGCATCCAGTTCTGGGTGCTGCACTTCAGAACATGTAGCCAGCATCGAGAGGGTCCAGAGTAGGGCCACTTTGCATGATCTGGGGACAGCAGGGCAGACCCAAAGGGGAGAGGCAATGGGACCTGAATCTGTTCAACGTTCACAAGAGAAGAGCTGAGAGGGGACCTTGTGGCTGTCTACAAACTTACCGGGGGGACCAGTAGGGAATGGGAGAGATCCTGTTCCCCCAAGCACCTCCTGGAGTAACAAGGTATAATGGCCATCAGTTGTTTCAGAGTAGGTTCAGGCTGGATATCAAGAGGCACTACTTCACAGTCAGGGAGGCTAGGATCTGGAACCAACTTCCAAGGGAAGTGGTGCTGGCTTCTACCCTGGGGGGTCTTTAAGAGGAGGCTTGACAGTTACCTAGCCGTGGTCATATAAGCGCGTTGTTCTCTCCTGCCCAGGGCAGGGGGTCGGGCTTGATCTACTTAGGTCCCTTCTGACCCTAGATCTATGAATCTATGCATCAAAAATAAGTGGTAAAATAGTAACTCTTGTTCATTTGCTTTGAAAGCATAAGGGCAAAAATGGGGGATGCACTACTGGAGTTGATATTAGCTGCTTGCAGGCATTAAAAAAATCCTAAAATGGTGCACTACTTTAAATTCAGCACACTCCCATGCTGAGCCCAGCGCATGCCCAGAAGAGACAGCATGTTAGTTGGATACAGCTCACCCAACATCTGTATAGATCAGGTGCTTTGCAAGGCATTTTTTGGTAATTTTATCTAATAGATGATTGAATCAGTTTTAGCTAAAAGTGCCAAAAAGCCACGCTGAAGCACCTGATCTCTACAGATGCCGTGGAGCCAGGTTAAAGTAATGTGCTGCTTCTTTTGCTAAGCAGTTTTTTGTTTTTGTTTTTTTTAAGGTCTTCAAGCAGCCAATGTTTACCTATTATCTTTAATGAGCCTCAGGTTTCCCCTATGTGTTTTTAGTCATGTAATCTAAAACAGAGCAGTTTGCTTAGCTCAGCTAGGAAAGTGTCCGAGCCAAACAAGTCCAGTGTATTACAAATAGGTACTAGAGCATCCATGTCAGACTATATCATAATAGCCAATTACACTAGTTGTTTTTGGAGAACATAAATCACAGGCATTATTTAAATGTGAATAATTTCACCCAATAGCTATAACGCTTAAAATCACACACATGCCCTTGATACACACCGGCTTTGACACAAGAATGGGTAGAACTTACCCTTTCCACCAATCGGACCGATTTTTCCAATCGTTCCTTGATCACCAACATCTCCCACTTCTCCTTTGTTTCCTAAGAAGAATGAAATGAAAAGAATATGGATGGTTTTATTTGTATTTGGGACACAGTTTAACTTCTTGATTGACCTGTTCTTTTGTTAAGATACGCAAGTTCGGTTGTAACTGGTAGTAAGTGTGAATGGGTGCATCTACACGAGGCGTTTACTGTTCAGTTGACTAACTGCAGAGTAAATACCTCAGTGTTTACATGTGCACCCCTACTAGGGTGCACAAAACTAATATAAGTATTACCCTGCTGTGGAGTACTTTTGTACGCAGCAGCGCACGTGTAGATGCTGATTGGTTGGCTGGGACACAAGGGTACTTCAGTGCTGGGGCTGCCTGCCAGCTAGCCTTGCACTGAAGCACTCTTGTGCCCCAGCCATCCCCTCTGCAGCACACTGAGCCTCAGCAGAGCAGCCCCAGGCTGACAGGCTGACCTCCTGGGGCCCCCTTCCAGCTAGAGCTGCTGCAGTCCAGCTCAGTGTGCTGCGGTCTGGGCACACATGCAGATGTGTGCCTGGCAGCTTCCTGGGGGCAATAAGCTCCAGAGTTTAGTGATGTCCCCTAATAGCACATGTAGACGTGCCCAATGTGTGTGTTATAGGTTCTCCTTTCAGCCCCAGCCATTGAGTATGTGGGTCTTTTACAGTCCCCTAGTCCCTCCCTCTGTCGCCTTGCATAACTTTTTCCTTTTTGGCTAACTGTGTAGCAGCTTGTATGTTTAGCTTTGAAAGTCTCTGTGTCAGTTTCCAGTGTGTTGGCCCTCTGTCCTTTTCAGTCTCAGCATTACAAGTGATTTAACGTGATCCTAACTTTTTAACTTTGTAATTTTAATATTCAAACAAGGTTCCCACTGAGTATTACAGTGGATTATCTAGCTATTTTCCTTTTGCTAAATTTCTTTCTGCAGATATTTAAATATCTGCAGGAGGTAACAGCAATGTCTTCCTGAATAGAGGCAAGTCACATAATCCTTGAATGCCTTCTTGTACTCATCTGTAAAAAAGACATGGCCTTCCACTGAATGTCATAATTGATTGGCCTAAAGAGGTAACTCTGTAAACTGTAGGTTCCACTTTAGGGTATACTTGACTTTGGGATATGATAGAGATTTAGGCTTGCAGACATGACCCAAATAGCTAACAGTGGTCCACATCTTAGGTGAGAAGATTACTTAGATGAGCAATAAACATTTATTTGACTTGTCACATGACTCTTTCCAGCCAATCCCATGCATGCACATAATATATCACATAACACTAGTATCCATACCTAGCTTTTGAGGATAGTGTTAGGTTTAAATTAATAATGCCTAGAAATATTGCATTGATGTTGTACTAAGATATGTATACTAATATTGCCAATACTAGTAATTGGTGTATTGTTCTAGACCTCAATATAAATATAGCAAAAATGTTAAAATAATCATACATACCCTTTGGTCCTTTTGGTCCTACTTTTCCATGTTTTCCCATTTCTCCTCGATCTCCTTTCTCTCCTTCATCCCCTTCAAAAAGTTCAAATAAAGGATCATTTCACTCAGAATAATACATGTAAATCTGTTTCTGAGGAAGAAAAGCTCAGGGTGCAGACAGACATAATATTTGGAACTTTGCAGAAAGCTTTAAAAATGTAGTAAAATTTAAGAAAAACCCTACTGTACTGATGTACACTTCCATGGAGGGAGCAGGTATTACTTTGTACCTTTTTGTTCTACTTTATGTCCATGCAGGTGGCTGGTCCTCCATAGTGTCCCACGGTGCAGCTCTCTTCCCCCACCACATTCTCCCAGTAACTTGTCCACTTTCACCTCTTTCCTCCCACCTGGGGTGCAAGGAGTGGTAGTGCCAGCAGTGCCAGAGCACTGGGCTCTCAGCACTTGGGGCACTCTTGGGGCCCTGCCCCTTTGGCACCATAGGGGTGCTGCCCTCTTGGTAAGTTGGGCACTGCTTCCTGTAGCCAGGAGACCACTGGAGCCAGGATTCTGGCTCTCCAGCCCACGATCTCCACGTACCTCTGCTCTGATAGCAGGGAGCTGGTGGGGAGCAGAGGCTGAGTGGCAGAAGGGCACTCACTAAGATTAGCTCCGCTTCTCCCACCACCTCAGCAAGTGAGACAGACCAGTGGTGACAGAAAGGAAATACTGTTGCCTTTCACAGCTAGGAAATTTAATTACAGGATGATTAAATAATCTGCCTAACATCGCATAGGAAGTCTACGGCAGAGGCAGACACTGAAGCCAAGTCCCAGACTTGTGCCAAATTATAACATCCTTGAGCAACAAAAGACTGAACACCTCAGCAGTCAACAAGGTTTTAGGGAGGGTAAAACTGACTTGTTCTTGGTACCAAGGTCCATAATACAAGTGGTTTGAGGTCTCATCTTGTCTTTCTAAATGAAAACATGAAATGAACTGAAAGCTCTTATCTTATTTGTTTCTGAGTTAGGCTTGATTTTGCTCAAAGAGAAATTAAATCTGTGCTTTTTTCGTTCTTCATAGGAGACAGGATTTGAAATCAGTGAATAAAACAGGTGATATGTTGAGACAAACTATGATAGATTATCAAGCCTTAGGATCCTGTATGGAAAGACAGAGCCATGACTGACTTACCCTGGTAGCCAGACCAGGTGGTACTCATTAGCTTAAAAGGAGAAAGAGAAAAGGTTGAGCATCGGTCAGGAGTTAGAGAGAAAATGTGTGTGTGTGTGTGTTTCTGAGAGGGGAGGGGGTCAGAAAATCCTGGGAATAAACAGGCAAACCAATTAGGGTGGTATTTATCCACAGTTTAAGCCAAAGATTTTCCTGAATTAAATGTTAAGCTCACTTCTTCCAAAGGGCGGGTCTGTAGAGCAGTTGGCTGGGTGCTGCGCTGGCAGGTGAGTAAGGATTATGTTCGTTCACAAACAACACTTATTGCATTCTTTAAACCATCTATCACAAAACAAACAGTGAAATGAAAGGGTCTGTAATTAGCAAATAATGGGACTCTCAGCCTTTATCTTGAAGTTCTCCTCAGTGATTCTGTAAAGGTGAGTACAGATAAGTTTCTGGGAGGTGAGCCCTTTATAAATCCAGATCAAGCTGCCTGCTTTCCATTAAAAAAGAACCCACAAAAATAGTCAGGAGAGAGTTGTCAGGGAGTCTCTGAGCAAAAAGGTTATTTTGTACCATTGCTGGACAATATTGTCGACCTTGGAGACATTGCTCCAGAATAAAACAGGTAATTGCTATCCAAAGCTGGGCACGTCTACATGAGATGCATTGTCACTGTAGTAATGCATTTTGGTAATGTAGCATCAGCGGGCATAAACCATGACGCTGCAGCTACGTCGCCATAGAGATGCGCTCCTTCACTATAGCTTGCTGCTATGGCAATGTAGCAGCTAAAAATAACTGTGCACCCCCAGCTATTACTGTGTGGTCATTTGGTACCTCCTAAGGAAGTACTAAATGATAGCACAGTAACAACGGCACTGTAGGGACCTGTATAGATGCACCCACTGTGATTACTTCCTGCATCTGCTTTCCTCCTGTCCCACTTGCTACAGTGAGAATTAAGTGCTGCAGTGGTTCCTTTTGTGTCAGAGTAGCTATTGGCCAGGTATCAGGGTGTCAGTGGTTAAGCTGGGGCCAGTGCATGGCTACAGATTAGAGGAGGGGGTTTGTATTGCTATCTCTGCTCACTTTGTGACTTGGGGATAAGTCAGTTCACTAAACTGTGCCTCAATTTTCCCACCTGGAAAATATATATAATGATACTGGCCTATCTTTGTGAGCAGGGTGAATACCAATCATCTTCCAAACCATTAACAGATAGACTGCTGGGAAGTAAAGGCTGAAGAAAATGCAGGCAGACAAGGTTCTTTGGGTGAATCTGGTATCTTTTATTAGACCAACTTAAATAGTTGGAAAACAATTATTAAGCAAGCTTTCGGGTTCAAAAACCCTTCGTCAGGCTAGGGAAGTTTCAGCAGTTGGTGTATGCTCTTCCTGGATTGAAAAGAGCACACACCAACTACTGAAACTTCCTTAGCCTGATGAAGGGTTTTTGAACCTGAAAGCTTGCTTAATAATTGTTTTCCAACTATTTAAGTTGGTCTAATAAAAGATATCAGAT
>JAGPOW010000261.1:20849301-20919014 GCA_030014935.1 Caiman crocodilus
CTATGTCCTTAGACCAACATAGCTACAACCTACACCCCTGTAACGAAGAAAATACAAACATTCAATCAACTGCACCCTTTCTTCAGTTAGGCGACTTCAAACACCCTAATAATAACATTGAAGAAGTGCTGCATGATGATAAATAGTGCTTCCTCCTTCTCCTCTTGCCTGGGACTCACATTTTTTGAAGTAGAGTATAAAGGCTTGGCTTGTGCTGTCCTCTTGTGGTTTCTTACTAAATTGCAACCAGGTAGGGAGGATTTTTAATTAAATGAGCAAGTGAATTCATCTCAATTTTATGTGCCTAGGCCATCCCCCTTAATAGCATCAGATCGATTTATTTCAGTATGTACATTCATACTACTTTGGTTCACATCAGAGGTGGACCTAGATCCTACTCCTGAATCTGAATTTTGAATGGGAACTAGCATATTTTTACTGCTCTTCTTTGTACAACACCCTACATGTGCGTATTGCTGTACTGAAAAGTAAGAGGAGGGATAAAATAGAGCTGGCTCTGCTGAAATCTGTGGAGCTGTGACTTCACTGAGAGCCGTTGCCCCAAAGAGCTTATGGCTTACAGGCCACATTCTGAACTGGTATTGTTCAGAGGTAGACAAGGTGCTGTGGGGCAGGTTCAATTTTATCCCAACTCTCAGATTGTCTTTAAAGTACAGAGGGACCAGATGTTTAACTAATGGTGTCCCCTCTCCACCCTATGTGTGGTGGGTACTTGCCTGCAGCAGAAACCTGGATTTATTTTAGATACCTTCCTAGGATTCCATCCAATTGATCTACTTGCTGCACATCACTAACTTAAAAAATCAGGCTATTGAAATGGACATGCTCAAGTTGCTCAACCTTTCCTGTTTGCAGTTCTGTAAGGCAGGGGAGTAAAAGCCATGAGCAATCAATGACATTTACGGGTCATCAGAACACCTCTGATAGCAACTGACAGGGAGCAAGGCCAGAAAGTCCTAAGAAGTTGCCTGAATGCTAATAGACATTGGACTCTTTAAGGGAATAGTGCCAGAGTAGAAGGAACCCTAAATAAAATGGTTTTTTGTATTACTGATAGGAGCTTAATTAATCTCTGATTGTTTCTGTGTCCTGGTTGCAGAATCTCTTCTTACAGCTGGCTTGCATCTTTGTGAACTGAGTGAGTTTTGGAGTGAAATAGCTCTTGATAGGTGCCTGAATGGTAGTGTTGAGCGAGAGTATCCCATGAATGTGGGAAGGGAACCCTAACAGGAATTGCATGTCTACTTTCTCGCAGAAGACGTGGTGTCCAGTTCCTTTGGCTGCTACATCACCTTTGTATTGTCCTGCTGACTCCAGCCTGCCTTCTGTTTCTCTCCCACAGTGGCCACTGCCCTCCTACATGGTGCCACAAACAGGATTTGGGGAATTTTGGCAGGAATCCTCCCAGCTGTAGTCTCCCCACAGGCCTTTCCACATGCAGCTGTCATGTTTTAATTAATCTGGCATACTGCATAGGGGCCCATGACTTACTGAGGTTGGCCAGATTGGCTTCATGGTATACCGGTCTTAAATGTAATATGCACTGGAACACCAGAACGTTGAGTCCTGCTGAGCCTGGTGGGAGACGTTGCTCTAAAGAAAGTGCTGCCATGGCCAGTTGACTGGTAGGACAGTCTTTCAGTCCATTGAAAGGATGAGGCTTCTATTGTCCAATCTAGGGCCTAACCAGGATTTGCCCAATTAAAGTGACCAGCTGTCCCGCGTTTTCTGGGAGATGCATTGGGCTTTATCCCAGAGAACTCCCAGAAATAGGACTTTTGTGTTGAATTTGGAAAAAAATGGTCCCAGTTTGACACCAAAAGCATTCTGCTCTGTCTTTTGAGAGACTGCAGTGCTGGCTACTGTCACAGGAGCACATCTGTATTGCAGCTGAGTCGGGAGGCAGCTGTCTGCATGTTGACATGTCCAGATTAATTAGTTGTATCTCTCAGCACCACATGAAAGTGGTTCTAATACTGCTTCCAGATGAAAAGCGGCATAGGTGTGTTCAAGTGACACTACATCCAGGCTAATTAATTCTGCCTCTCAGCAGGGCTAACTAATCTACCTGCAGCATTGCACTGCAGTTTATAGGCTGCCCTGCATGCATTGCCCAGCTAGACTGAACAGCTGTGGTAGATGGTGCTGAGAGACCACATGCCACAAAAGTCCCATTGCCTTGCAAAACATCAATAATAAATGGTCACTTTTTAAAACATCCTGGCTGATTTTGGGTTGTGCTACTTAAATCTAGCACCTGATTGTCACTGACCACAGCCTAATTTGTCATACCCACTTGTATAATTCAGTAGGCAATTTGACGAGGTATAGAAAAAAGATGTGATTACAAAAGTTACAAACCCTTGGTAAATACCATTGCCCTCTTCAAGAAGAAAAATATGAAATGTTGGTTGTTTCTAAACTTACTAAAAACTCAGCTGAACTTTGCATGAACTTGTTAATCTACTTCCTTTGCATACAGAAGTACTGGCTGTCAATGAATCCACTTCCTTGGTCTCCACTATTAACCTGATTCATGGAAGCTGACAATCTGACAGCTCTAGAGGAGTCTGAGTAAACTATTAGCTTATCCAAGGGATTCTACAAATTCATGTTTATGTTACGTTTTTGCAATGCTCTCAGATCACTTCAACAGTTCACAAGGACTTTGCCTAGTGACCATAACTTCTTTAAAATATCCTCAAAAATATTATGATATTACAATTTTAACTATTAAAATATTGTGATATTATGATATTGTTAATTTGGATGAGGAGCACTTGAAACACCTAGATGTAGCAGTCACCCAGCTGCCCTGCTATGGACTGAACATCAAATCTTCCAAGTGCCACTTTTTGAAGGAGGGGATTCTATAGGATGGCTTGCCTATATCGTGACACTACAATGGGGCTTTCTGGATCTAAAAAAAAACCTAGTTGTCAAGACATGGCCTGGGTTCACCACAGTGTGAGCTGTATGGAAGTGCATGAGGTTTGTTGAATATGTGACAGAAGCTTTTGATGAGCTGGTTGCTCTTCTACCTGCCATGTTATAAGAGGTTTCCAAGGCTGTCCCCAGGTTATGTGTATTTGAATGTAGGTTGCCAATCTAGAGTGCCCGTACCAAAGCCTTCCCTTCAAGTTACTTATGGATTCTAAGATGCAAGGGTTAGGAGATGTGCTCTCTGAGGTTCAGAGTAGACAGGTGAGGGTGACCATATCTACCAGCTGGAGACTGAGGGTTTGTCTTTGTTGCAGAAGTGTGTCCCGCCCACGATGCTTCTGAGCATGTTCTGCCCACCTGCTCCCACAGCTGTGCTCCAAACTTGTAAGTACACCAGTAAGGATGGGCTGCTCCAGGCCATTCCTATGTTCTGCGCAAAAGCATGCTGGAGAACATGATCTTTAGAGTGGCCAAGGAAGGATACCTTGAAGTGGCCCCTCTGGCACAGTTCCACATGTTGAGCATGTCTGTGGAAGTGGGTGAACAGGGTGTTGTTGGGTATATCCCAGTTGGGACGTTCTACCCACCACGGGGCAAACAAGCCCTGAGAGTCAGAATTATCCACTGGAGAAATCTGAAACCAGATACCAAATGTGAGAATGTTTTTCTTTCCACTTTATCAGCAGGTTGTACACAGATAGAAACCCACAATGTTTAGTCTAATTGTTTCTCCTACTCCAACAGTGGGAAATTCCACAGTGTGGGAAAACCTTGTATTTTCTCTCTTCTCATTATAAATTGTTAGACTCTCAGCATGGGGTAAAGAATTGTCAATAACTGTGGATTTTTTATGTTTGATCTTTGGTTTGCACCAGTTTTAAGCTGGCATACATCTACTGGTAGAATCACTCTTGACTTCCATGAAGATTCATAGATCAGATCCTTGACTAACGTAGACTTTGAGGGAAGCATATGTTGGCTCCACATCATCTGATAATCTGGGTCTCTGTCTGTTGGCTTTATTTATTTATTTAATAAAACACAAATTATGTAGCTTTTGGTGTTCTGATTTATACAGGTATAACTTCCTTGACTTGATTCTCATAACGTGTATGTGTATTTGATATTAGCATACATGCTATAGGCCATATATGGCAGAAAAAAAGAAACGAAATTAGGTTTTGAAATGAAAGGGTTGTTTAGATAAAAAATGTGAAGCGTTAGTAAGGAAAGTTGGTTCTGGGCTAGAACAGCCTATAGGATGTGGTAAGGCGTTGTATATTTTCAAAAGGAAATGTGGACAGCGACAGTTCTGGTTGCTGACAGAGTTTTGATATTTTCCAGTAGAATTGTGTAAGCACAGTTAAGGCTAAAAGATGGACAGCAGTACTTGGAGACCACAATAAACGCTGCTTTGACGCACCAGCTAGTGTCACAGAGTTTAGAAGCAGCATTTATCGGAAAAATAATAAGGGACCTCTTTGCATAGGCTGCTACTGAGAAACACCCAGTTCTCTTCTTCAGATTTCATTCCTCACCAGTCTTTCAAGCTGGGCCCATTAGGTCCCTTTGAAGTCCATGTTCCTGGACTTAATGGGAGTTGGATCAGGACGTTGTAGAGAAAATATAATCAAATATCAGACCTTCTGAAATGCTGAGCACCTACACATCCAAATGAAATCAACAGAATCAGCAGTGTTATACACTTCTGAAAAATCAGCTTCCTCCCCGCAGTTATAGCAAGGGGCTGAGAGTCAAAAGTTCTGGTTTTATTTCTGCTCCTAACTCTCTCTGTTTGTTCTTGATATGCTCATTTGAATTCTCCAGCTTCTGATCTTTGTACCAGGAAAATCAGAGAGATACAGAATTTGGCCTTGACTACTCTAGTTAATCAGTGGTAAATCTTTAGGTTTTTAGAGATCCTGTAATGAAAAACACAAGATAAATATAAACTTTTTACAGAACTCTCTCTCAAATTGGGGATCAAAAATCTTTAAAAATGTAGGTCAATATTCTTTGCAATTTTGGCCCTGCATACAAAACTTGAATAGTGAGGCTATAATGATACCATTCTCTATTCAATTTAACTTACTATATATATCATGTTGCTTGATGAAAATCTGTAGATTAAGACCAAGTATCACAGAATTCTACATTTAATTTCTATAGTGTCTGTCTATTTCCTCAAAATCTCTTATAAAATTATGAAAAGTTGGCAATAATATTAGCCTATGTTCAAACAATTTGAACTCTATTGCAAATCTGGACTTACTTTCCAGCTTCCTAACCTAAACTGAGCGAGCCTTGTCTGCTTTTGTTGATTTTTTTTTGAAGGTTTGACATCTATTTGTGATCTAAAATAGATTATAACAAAAATCAATGTATAGCAACAGTAAAATAGGACTGCATGAGCAGAGGGTGGAGCAGTCAGTGGAATGTATACATCATACATTACGTATGACCACTAGAGGTCAGACTTTATCATCTCTTAACAATTCCTTTTCTTAAAAAAAAATGAATACATCCCAACTTCTAGGGTTTATCATAGCAAATAGGTGCTGAAGACCGAAAGCAGTATTGTTCTCTCTAGGATATGTTCTAGTGCTTGGATCTGTCTTTTAAATACCTTGTATTCTGCCATCCCCTCTTCTGCGAATTGTGATGCCTTTCTGAATATTCATAGAATCACAGAATTAAAGATCATAGAAAATTAGGATTGAAAAAGGGACCTCAGGAGGTTACCTAGTCCAACCCCCTGCTCAAAGCAGGACCAGCCCCAACTAGATCATTCTAGCCAATGCTGTGTCTAGCTGGGTCTTAAAAGCCTCCAAGGATGGAGATTCCACCACCACTATGGGTTGCTTGTTCCAGTGCTTTACTACCCTTCTTTTAAGAAAGCTTTTCCTAATATTTAACCTAAATTTCTCTTGCTGCAGCTTGAGACCATTGGTCCTTGTTCTGTCATCTGCCACCACTGAGAACAGTCTAGCTCTTTGTAACTACCATTCAGGTAGTTGAAAGCTGCTACTAAATCCCTGCTCAGTCCTCTCTTCTCCAGACTAAATAAGCCCAGCTCTCAGCCTCTACTCATACATCATATGCCCTGGCATCCTAACCATTTATGTAGCCATTTATGTAGACTCTCTCCAATCTGTCCACATCCTTTTTATAGTGGGGGGCCCAAAACTGGACACAGGACTCCAAATGTGGCCTCACCAATGCCAATTAGAGGGAAAGAATTACTTCCCTCGATCTTCTGGCAGTGCTCCTACTATTGCAGCCCATTATGCTGTTAGCCTTCTTGGCAATAATGGCACATTGTTGGCTCATATTCAGCTTATTGTTCAGCGTAAATCCCAGGTCCTCTTCTGCAGAGCCAATGGTTAGCCACTTGGTCCTCAGCCTGTACTGTACGCATGGTATTGTTCCAGCCTAAGTTCAGGACTTTGCACTTGTCTTTATTGAACCTCATGAAACTTCTTTTGATCTAATCCTCCTATTCGCCTCTGTCTCTTTGAATCCTAACCCTATCCCCAGTATATTTACTACTCCCTGCAGCTTGGTGTCATCTGCAAACTTGCTGAGACTGCACTCCATCCCATCTTCCAGGTTGTTGAAGGTATTGAATAAAACCGGCCCCAGGACCATCCCCTAGGACAGGGGGGTTCTTTTTTAACAAGTGTACCCTTTATGCCTCAAAGTTTCAGCTTATATCCCTTTATATTAAAATTATTTGGGGGTGCTGGTAAGTCCCCACAAACAACTGGTAAGTCTTTGGGGGAAGGGAAAGGACTGTGGGGGTGGGGGCAGATCAAGGCCCCCACAGTGAGGGAGGGAGTGGAGCACAGACAGGTGGCAGAGGCAGGTGTGAATGTGGCCCCATCCGGGCTGGGTAGTGGGACAACTGGAGCCCGGGTGGCTCATCGAGTTGTGCAGAGGGGACTCCTGCTGCTGTGCGCACCCTGGTGGATGCCCAGGGGGGGCATGTGCCCCCCAATCTGTGCGTCGGGTGGAGGTGGTTGCTGCTGCGCACTGGGCTTTGTGTGCTGTTGCAGCTGCTCTGGGAACACTTGCGTCCCACCACCGGGTGGGCAGGGGGCACAGTGCAGACTAGTGGCAGCAGGCATGTGGTGTCGCACTGCTCCCAGGGCAGGTGCAGCAGTGTGCAAAGCCCAGTGTGCAGTGGCAGCTGCCTCCATCCCATGCACAGATCGGGCGGGGGGGGCACATGCCCCCTGGGGCCCCGCCGGGGTGCACACAGCGGAGGTAGCCCCTCCTATACTCCCTACAATCATTTTAAGTACCCCTATGGGTATGCATACCCCTGATTGACAACCACTGCCCTAGGACACTCAACTTCATGCTAGCTGCCAACTAGACATCAAGCCATTGATCATCCAACACAACGTGCTAATTAATTTCCACGTCTACCATCTAGTTAATTACTTTCAGGTATCTTATGCATATAAGAAGAGCACATCCAGATGTGGCAGGGGGTGTGGCTATGGGGAGTTCTCATGGTTGCTCATCTTGAGCAAAACAAATACCAATTCCTGGTGATTTTTTGTTTCTTAACTTTAAACGTGGGGGATGCTTATGTTTTTTGTAGCCAGTGCAGGAAATATGAACTTTTAGGTGACGTGATACAGCTTTGCAAGGTAGTGCAAGTAATTTAGGACCATAAATTCTGAGGTATTTAGTGCACCCACAATCATTTTATGACCTCCTCCCGGGTACATTATGGCAAAGGAGAGGCATAGCTGCACAGCTCGCAGAATTATTGCAGTCATCCAGTGTACTGCATTATCTCCCAGCAGAATAAATTATATCATGATGCTTCCTATTGGCAGATGGTAGAGGGATGAAACAGACTGGAGAGATGACTCTATCTAAGGAGGCACAGGGGTGATAAAAGTAACAGAAATCTTTGTTTGAGACACTATGATTAGGAATACAGCAGTGAAGTTTTGTCAGTGGATTTAGTGCCAGGTGGCAGATATAATTTGCTGGTGTATAAAGTGTTCTAGTCACAGGCCAAGTACTGTAAGGGCAGTACTGTAAATCATCATGGTCAGCATACGTCAGCTGTTTTACAGATAATTAAAATGATTCAGGCACCAGGCCCATATTAAGTCTTTCCCTTCCCAGTTGAACTGCAACTATGGCTGCTATGCTACTTGCAGTCAGTTGTAATTCTTCTGACACAGACTGTTGTCCACAAGAACATGGAATGAGGCCATAGACTTCCATCACATAGACTGCAGACTGTTGTCAGATGATCACTTGATTTACAGCGATCTGTATGGAACTCCATAGCTGTCTTTGGCTGTCATCCCTTTTAAACCAGTAATCTAATTCTGAGGGCATGCTAAAGATCCATTCAGTTCTTCCACTCTTCCCTGGTGTCATCATACCATTGTTCTGGCCAAAATGCAACAGGGAATGATTCATTCATAGATGTTAG
The DNA here is from genome assembly GCA_030014935.1 of Caiman crocodilus. NCBI lineage: Eukaryota > Metazoa > Chordata > Crocodylia > Alligatoridae > Caiman > Caiman crocodilus. Next base: position 20,857,730 of record JAGPOW010000261.1, read on the forward strand.
GGTCAGAATGGACTTCAATAAATCATCGAGTCCGACCCCCTGCATAGGCAGGAAAGAGTGCTGGATCTAGATGATCCCAGCTAGATGCATATCCAACCTCCTCTTGAAAATGACTATAATTATGCATACAATCTTCCATTACCAGGCTTAATTTGTCTTGGGTCATAATAGCACTGTGACATGCTCCTTTTCTGTATTCCCAGTCATTGCTAGTTCAGAAAAAATAGTTAGAACTCAGACTAATTCCTTTCATGTTCTCACTAGGCCACCTTGCTAGCTCAGTAACATTTTAAGTGCAACAGATCATTTTCATCCAAATTTTCTCTAAGCATTTAAACTTCCATTATTCAAATACTAACTAAACAAACTCCTTGCACCACCTCAGGTGATATTGCATTTCCCTGTGTAGGTGTTGCAGCAACACAAGTTAAACACTTGGACCACAATCTTGAAGAAATTAATTTGCTGATTAAAAATGGAACTTTGAGCAATGTGCATTTGAATAATCCATCATAAAAACAAATGAGTCTGTGGCAAGGTTTTGGGGTTGATAATCTCTTTTCTATTTAAAATTTAAATCAGTCACATTTTTTCCAATTCTGTAGCCTATGGATAAATTAATGAATTACTAATAAGGAAGTAAGAGTTTGGGCTGCAGTAGCCCTTGCCTGGAATAAATATTTCAGAGCTGTCACTAAAAGATATATTTCTGTGTTATGGACCAAGTTCCTGGCTGATTTGTACCTCAGGCAGTTTCTCTGACTTCAGTTGCAAGTTAATGAATGGGATGTAAGTTAATGCAGAGAATTTGGTCTTAGATATTTGCAAAACATTCAGAAGATGAAAGAACTATACACTGAAAAGCCAAACTAGTTCCCACTAAAATCAGTGGAGAGGTTATTTTTGACGTCAACAGGAGCTGCTGGAGGGGTCATGGGGAACAGTTTCCATCTGAGTTCCAACGCACTCAGATCTCTCCATAAGTGTAAATGAACCATCAGTTGTGCCTGGGTTAATGCTCACTTTTAAGTGAAGCTGAAATATTTTTGTATATTATCTGAATGAGAGTTATCTTGCAACCTAATGCAAATAGAACACAGAAAATGAACAGGAGAGGTCTAACATAGCTGGAAAAAACTGTGCAAGAGACCTATACCATATATAAATGTGTGGCAGATTGTAACAGGAACCTAAAAAAATCATACAATTGTCTCTTCTCAGCACAGCACCTTTTCCTCCCTAAAATTCCGCTTGTCAGGTCTTTGTTCCATCTGCAGTACTAGATCTTTCCTCTCTAGCTCAACAGAAATGTATATCCTGTGCATACCCTAGTCCCATTATGTCCCTATTTAAAATAAAACAAATCTGACTAGCTCTTGCCTTAGTATTAGCAAGCTTATATTCCTCACCTTTTGGTCCAGGTAAAATTGTGTGTGTCGAGCAGACTTCTGTTGTAGGTCGACTGTCAACATCGAGCCCAAAAATCTGAACTTGGAAAATGAAGAGCATTACTACAATCCCATACTTCCGCAGCTGTTGTTCCTTCATGCTGCTCATCCTTGCAGTTTCTCAGGAAATGCCTTGCGTTGTTACAGCCTTAACAAATACAGTTGATTCTAAAATAAATGCTCTGCTAACTGAGGCAGAGCAAAGACTTGGGAGTTTGTGCTGGAAAGCAGCTAAATAAAGTGGAGAAAAGCAGATCATACACTGTCCAGAGTATTTATTTAAAGGTGACAGCTGTTTATTCCAATTTATCTCTTAGCTGTGAGATATTTAGGTGCACTAGCCAGAGGAAATGTCTTCAGTATATGAGGCTATCTCGTTTAGATTTTTCCCCTTTGTGTTTACTTAACATCGTAAAGAAACACAGGATTCCACTTATTCATATGACAAAGACTTTGATTTTGTATCCAAGGGAATGCCAATTAAATACACATGGTTTGTGTCAGGTTGTTAGCTAAGCAAATGAACTTAGATTCCTTTTCACAGATAAAGGAGACAATTATATAAGAATCCTCCTTCTGGAGGTAAATAAGGCTCCCACAAAACAAAGGCATAATTTGTGGCTCTACTGTGTGGGAGGGACACCTAGAACAAGCTATTGCACCTCTGATAATCTATGCAGGCATGTTCTCTGCTAGTTCAATACAGTGGGTCTGAGAGGAAAGGATGAAAGAAGGTGTGACCACTGGGTCCCTGAACCAGTAGCCTGTGGTTAACCCACAGACTGCAGCTGGTACAGTGGTCCTCACGTTGCCATAGTGGTTGCTCTGTACCCTCTTTTTTGGTAGATAATGAGAAGGGAAGCCTTGAGGGCTGAAGCCACAGAAAAGAAGAAGACCCAAAAGCAGCCATGCACACTTCTGTATCCCTGTACCAGCTAGGAGAGGCAATCTCTGCAGGAGGTGAGGCTCCTCAGGCTTCAAGCTCATTCTGCTGAGTAGGCTGTCAGTCAAAGCTGCGTTTGATTTGTGTGGGGCAGGGTCAGAAGCGTCATTTGAGTTTGCGGGTCCGAAGCTAGAGCTTGGAGGTCAGACATGTAAACTGCTATGTAGTAAACTGATGTAGCTCAGTAGGATGAGCTTTGGCTAGAGTCTACAAGTTTTTCGTGCCCTTCTCCAGGTCTGCCCAGACCTGGAGAAGGGCACATTCTGTCTGAAAGCTGATCTAACATATTATGCAATAGGGCTGTGTGAAATTTTGCCAGCTGTTTCATTTCGACACTGTTTCAACTTAATTCAAGCTCAAAGCTGTGAACTCTAAATGAAATGAAGGGCTCCAAAATAGCCTCAAAGTGAAAGGAGGGCAATCAAAATGTTTTGAAATGTTTTGAGTTTCAAAACAGCCCAGCTGAGTCCCCCTTCCCCAGCTCGATCGTAGCACTGGGGAGGGGAACTCAACTCAGCTGGACTGATTTCCCTTCCTCATCCCGATCAAAACAGCGTCAAAGCAGCAAAACTGTTTGATGAATTGGAACAGAAGAGTGTTTCTGAATCGAAACAGAACTCGAATCAAAACACTGTTCCGTCAAAACGGATGTCGAAGCAGAATGCTGCTGTTTTGTACATCCTATTATGCAGTTATAAAGTTAGTCCAATAAAAGATATCACCAAAAAGACCCTTGTTCTTTGCCCAAGGATAGGCGCTCTGAAAATACAGTTATTACCCAGCTGTTTCCCAGCCATTTTGGTGGAAGGGCACTGGCAGTGCTCTTGTACCTAAAGCATGCTTAAGGTATTCTTGTGTCCGGTTTTGTGAATTGTAGTTGGATGAGAGTTTGAAGTGGTGATTTTGGGGATTTTGGGGATAAAAGACTGCCTCAGGATGCAGGGGGTTGGGCTTCGTAGCTCATCAGGCCCCTTCCAGTCCTTTGTTTCCCATTGATGACTTTTTCCTCTAGGTGTGGATTTGGTTATCTAGCCTCAGCAAAAGTGCATTTCCTCCACATAACGTACATACCAGCTTTTTTGATATTTTCCTCATTATTTCAGTCAATAAATTGTATGGCCTTTCAGCATTCTAACAGATGGATAAGAGAACAGCACCCATTCAGGGGTGTGGGGTCACGTCATACCTTCTCTTTAATGCCTGAAACCCTGTTGCTCTCAAGTCTCAGCATGTGTCTGGATGAAATCTTGTCCATATTATAGTAAAAAAGCAAATCTTCCATTGCTTTCAAGGGAAGTAGATTTTTACCCCTATTCTTGTCACTAGTTGCCACACTTCCAAAAGATTCTTTTCTTCTTAATTATAATACACACGGCATCTTCAAAAATAGGTCTGGTGTCTGCCCTCACAGAGCATGCAATGAGACAAATATGAGGCATGTATAAAGCAAATAATACATGGACATGAAAACAACTATACCATAACTGGGGAAGGACAGAGGGATAATGAGAGCTGGGACTAGGGCCAGACGGAGTTACACCAAGAATAAACTCAGTCCCATGTGGTTTGAATTGAGAATTGTGCCTGTGACTTCTAAATCTGCTTTATGTATCCTTTTCCTCACTTCACTTTCCATTTTGCAATCAGAAGGCCAGCATAAGAGACAGAATGGATGGTGTAGGAGTGGGAACCTGGCATAGTTAGATCAGTGGAGGGCTGGGGAGGAAGCATGTTGGGAAACATTGCCAAATGATATGATCTCTGCAGCAAGCCCAATAAATCTTCTAGCAATTGTTTGATGCTCATCAGCAATAAATAGCAGAAGGATGAGAGAGTCAGGAAAACACTGGCTTAGCTAGTTTGGTTGCTTACTAAAGGAAGGCAGGAAATACTTGTCTCATACTGCAAATCTTTTGGAGATTTCAGTCACCCTCCTGTTCTGAATTAGGATGAAACTAAGACCTTGCAAAGCTTTTCATAAAAAGCCAGGGAGTAGCGGAAAGCCCAAGACAGCCAGGAGTCTGGTGGTTAGAGTATTTACCTGGGATATGAGCAACCGAAACTTAAATCCTTGCTTCAAAGTGGAGTTTTGCACTGGAATCTTCCTGTCCCAGTCGAATCCCCTACCTACCCAGCTATTCGGTGTCTTGTGGCCTTCTGTGATTTCAGTCACAAATTCTGTCCTGGAACTGAGGGGGAAAAAACAAACTTCAACAGAAATTTTAGCAAAAGCGGTGGTTACCATGCAAAGTTTGGGTTTTGATAAATTAGTATTTTGAAAAGTTTCACTGAAAAATTCCCAACCAGTTCTTTCACTGTCTGAGATTTAATGAGGCATGTAGCCTGTTGTGCATTTTAATTCTCATCAAATCAGGCTCGGGGATAAAAAATAAACCGACTAGCCTTGCCCAAGCATAGGTCATAAAACAAGCATCTCCCAGGGCATGAGTGCTCTACAAGAAAACCCTGAAAACAAACTGAAAACAGAAAACCAGGAAAGGTTCTGGGTACTTCCAGTCAGTGTATATGCATTACACCATACTACCTGTTTAGAGTCTAAGCATGCAGTAGTTTACATGTAATCTTTACCTGAATGTCCCTGAGGGATTAACCCTCAAATGTCAATATGCTATATAAAGTACAGACAACATCCTGCATAAGTTATTGCTGATTGCCAAGAGGTAGGCAGATATTAGAGCCAACATAGCCAATTAGCAGGGTTCCACATTCTGTGGTTGGGCTCAAGGTTAATACTCTGCTTGTTACCACAGGAAGACTTAGTGAGGAAAGCTCAGGATACTTTGGCAGCAGCTGTATCCCAAACTTTGTTTCTAAAGAGTTTCTCTTTATTTGAGCTATGTTGTACTGGACAGCTGTTGGGATCTGGGGGTGTTAGAAGGCAAATACTTGTCTTTCCTAGTTTTTCTCTCTATTGCTATGGTATCTGAGATCACCACTACCCTTGACATTTCAGCCTGCTGTCTGTGTACATCAGTGGTATTGAGTCAGTTCCAGTACTGACAAAGCTGGGAACTGATTAGACAGAAGGTCTGAACTGAGACACAAGAGATGGAGCAGAAGGTATGAAAACACTGCCGTCTTTGAAGGCACTATGTGATATTTGCTTTGTGTGAATATAGCCTATGAAGTGCAATTGTTAATCCAGTCAGAAAGATTGGGTCAGTGACCAGGCACTACACGTGTCTGCAAATAGTTTCCAGGAAGATCCTCATCACAACTAATGACAATGATTTTTCCAAAACCTTACTATACCAATGCAATAATCTAGACAGAACTTGTAAGACCATCTATTGCCCTGCGGTTCTCCCAACATTATATTCAGGGGGGCAGAAGGCAGGGTGGAGATGCACCATACAGACTAACTGAGATGCAAAAGCTTTCTTGAGCTCCACTTCATTATATTCAGGATGGATACATAACATGATGGCCAAACCTCAATCCTGGCTTCTCTGGATTTTTGGCAATCCATTTGGTTTGTTGTTTGGCTGTGTTTCAGCTTTGGATAGCCTCTATTCACACTTGCATGGGTGCATTGCAGCCTTGTGTTCCTATGCCAGGATTTGCAAGAGCAAACCTACATTTTTTAGCTATTTCAGTGTGCAGAATGAAGATAAGACTTTTCCTAATTAGAATCCACTTTGGTAAGATGTACGAGATCTGAGTCAACAGGTCGTTATGATGCTTACTGAGATCTCCCAGAAAATGCATCCAGTTTATCTTCATACCTGTTCTTGATCTAGCAACTGGCCCCTGGAAACTCACTTTTCCTAAGAAATTATTCTGGCTGACAGTTGTATCATCATGAGACTCCATGAAAGGACTGAGACTAACTTGTCTCATCATTGTTTTGCAGGGGAGAAAGTAAGGAATTCAAAGTTTGGTTACAAATGTAACATAAAGTGAAATATTGTAAATGCTTTGTGAATGTGTTGGCTTAAGTGCAGCTTAATTCAGCGTCAGAATCAATTTAGCAAACAAAAGGGCAATGATTCAGTTTCAGTGGAAGATTTACAAAATAAACCCTGGCTTTTGCTGACCTGATGTAGAGCTGAACAGTGTCCTACCCTGGGAAAATATTTCCTGTTTCATTTTCATAAATATTTATGTAATTTCTTCTGGGAAACGTATCTTCTTCAGAAAACTGAGAGCTCTGATTCCTGGCACACAGTTAGCTGTTTACATTTGAAAGACTTGGGATATGTATGCTTGAAATTTTTAATTTCTCCTCTTGCCCATCCCATCTCTATTTTTTTAAATTCTTTTTTCCCCTTCAAGAAACCTAATGGTGAGCCTGAGTCACAGAAGTTTGGATCCACATCTGGAGTCTGAACATTCCAGAGGTTACAGAGGCATTTTAGGCTATAGAGATAGGGGTTCAAGTAAAATCCAGGCCAGAATCAGAGCTTCCCTCCCACCTCTCCATTAAAAGGTCTCTCTTTGGCAGCTTATCTCTAAACAAAATATACAATCAACAAAAAGGAATTTCAGGGCATGTGACAAACATTTATAGCTGGAAAGAGACTAAAATGCACTGCTTCAAGCCTAAATTAATCTGCTGTCCTTTAAGTGTCCTCTGTGACTCTTCGACTATACCAGCTTGGTTTGGTTTTGTAGGAGTGAGGAGGAGAGCTTTGCATAAATCACTCAGCAGAATCCTCCACAGAATTACGTTAAAGTTCCACTCTTTTTAACAGATTGAAAGGCTTGAAGGGCTATATTTTTGGGAAAGGAGAGACCAGGACTTTGGATCAAGCTGATTGTATACCTCCTACCTGCTTGAATCTCATTTATGTTGAAGAATGATAACGTAGCCATTTGCAAAGGAGAAAGCTCCACTAGCCAGAAGATTCTCAGCCTGAGTCTATCGTTTTCTCGTGCCCTTAGAAATCTCACTTCTGTGTTGTCTATCTTTTTTCTTATTCTTTCCAACGAAATGTACATACTTGCTAGCTAGTTCTCAGTTTTCAGAGCTTAGGTTGTGGTGTTACTCAACCTCTGCCATGTCAACCCTTCCCCAAAGAGCTGCCTTAGTACTTCTTCAGATCTTTTCATCTGCAGTTCTTAAAGTGGGATGCAGCGAGGCAGGCAGAACAGAAAGGGAGCAGCTGGCTGCTGCATGGTATTTATGAGCTCACTCTAGTTTAATATTCCTATGACATTGGGGAAGGGGGTCAGAGTAAGATAGGCAAGAATGATCTTGGGGGAGCTAGAGAAAAGAAGGGCTTCTTGTGGGAAGAGACCTATCCCCATTTCGGGGAGGTCCACAGAAAAACTAGACCAACCTCAAAGTTCTTGACCTTGGTCTAATAGCAGTCTCGTCATCCTTGTCCGCATGATTTAGGGCACAGCAAGTCTTATTGCAAAATATGTTTGGACATAGATTTGTAGCTAATCTAGTTCCATGAACCCCAGCCTTTTCTAACTGAAGGCCTCTGCTTTCTGGGGATATGGCACTGTAGAAGCTGAGGAATGCTCTACAGTATAATGCTGACTGATTTATACATGTTATGAGCATATGGCATGCAGGCATGGGTGGATTCAGGATTTTGTAAAGGCGGGTGCAGGAGCAGTGATTGGTGCTTCAAGGGTGCTCTACCCCAACTTCCAGCTTTTTCCCCACACCAGAGTGGGCAGACAGCACCATGAGAACAGCAGCCAGAGATTCTGCTTACGTCCCAAAGCAGGTAAAATTCTCCGCCACCCCCTCAGCTCCCTCTCTGTCTCCATGCTCAGCAGCACATCCACTCCCTTCCCCTCTATTCCCTTCCCATTCTCCCCCGCCACACCTGCCGCTGATGCTGTCCCTGCCTGACCTGAGGGTGGTGGGAGCTCCAGAGCTTCTCCTGCCTTACCCCAGCTCCATCCCCTCTGGATTTGCTCCTGCATAGACGATAAGGTCATAACCACTCAAGCTAATCAAGAATTTTTTGATTAAAGTGTTTTTTTCTTTAGAAAATACCAGTTCATTGGTACAAAAGCTGATTTGTATAACCATTTGCTTTTGTTGTCTGCATGGGATTCTTTTGCAGTAACTTCTTAATAGATCTATGAACAATACAGTGCTAGAAAGAGGGGTTGCAGTGATGTCCTTGTTTCTGATACTAGTTCACATCCTCTCTGGACATCACTTGGCTACTCCTATCAGAGATAAACTTCCAGGTGAAAATCATAAAACCACACAGCCATTACTCTGACACAGGAATGTGCCAGTGTGGTGGTTCAATATATTATCCTAAGGTAAGAAACCCTAAATCTCATGCTCTTTTCCTCCTTTTGTTTAAAAACAAAGACACAATTAAATTATTTGCTCGATCATTAATTTGTTCTCTGGCCTCCTAGATTTAGTTCAGGGTATAAATGAAATGATCATAAATCAGAGCAGCATTTCCCATCACCAGATTTTGCCTTTGGCTTTGTTTTAATAATTGGAGATTTACAATGCAGTGCAGTGTAATGCATATATTTAGAAGCAACATTAAATCAGGTTCAAAGAGAGCCAGTGTCAGTAAAATGTTATATAGCATCTTAAGTTCTCCAAATGTTTCCTGTTTGGGTTCCAAATGCAATGTTTTGCTAATCTGGACCACACACTTCAGTTCCAAGGCCAATAAATTACACAGTCCTAGGAATTTCCATTATAAGTGTGCACTTCTTACAGGGCAGAAGGCTCAGTGTGCCTGATACAAAGCACTGCAAACTTAGCAGGTTTTTTTCTAATCTAGGAATATCATATTTTCTGACATCACATGTCAACTTGTTTTGGGGAAGGCAAAATGAAGATAAAAGGTTTGTCTAGAGTTGTGGCTGCATAGAATAGGAACAGAACCTAATCTTCAGCTTGCTCACTCTCCCTTTCTGCTTAATTAAAAGTTGAAAACCTAGCTGTTGCTAAAGACCAGGTTCTGTGGATAGATTTATGATTTTGAAAAGAGCTGGAAACTCTGCAAAGCTCTGAAATAGAAGAAGAGACCAGAAGCAGTTAGCAGACAGCAACATTTTCAGAGATTGGTTTGATTAGTGGAAAATATAGGCAACTAAAAAGAAGAGATGATTGTTAATACCTATGCAGTGAAGAACACTGACTCGTTAAGATAATTGACTCCTTCAGCTGCCTGAATAGAAATGCTACTGTTGCTGCTAGACTATTGAAGCAGGAATTCATAGATTCACACATAAGGTTAGGGCTGGAAGGGACCTTGTGATATCAATGGGGCCAGTCCCTCTGCTGTAGGCAGGAAAGACTGATGGGGTCACATAACCACAGCAAGGTGTGCATCCCATCTCCTTTTGAAGATCTCCAGGGTAGGTGCCTATGCTTCCCATGCTGGGAGTCTATTCCAAAGTCTGGTCACATGAACCATAAAGAAGTGTTTCCTCATATCCAGTCTGAAACCTTCTAGGAGTTTATGACCATTGTTCCTGGTTTCCCCTGGTGCACTTTGGTAAATAGTTATTCACCTAGCCCCGATATATTTGTAAACTGCCAACAAATTCCCCCAAAGTCTTTGCTTTTCTAGGCTGAACAGTCCCATATCTGTCAGGTTTTCCTCGTATGACTTGCTCTTCAGGCTTCTTATCATATAAATGGTTCTTCTCTGGACTCTCTCAAGCTTTTCCACATCCTTCTTGAGGTGTGGCACCCAAAACTGGACAAGGTTCTCCAGATGTGGCCTCAACAATGCTGAGTAAAGCAGGAAAATAACTTCCTTAGTTTTGCTTGAGATGCATCAGTTGATGCATGCCAGCGTATTGTTTGCTCTGCTAACTGTAGCATCACACTGGTGGCTCATACTTATTTTATGGTCAATTATGACCCACAGATCCTTTTCAGACATGTTGCTAGCTAGCATAGCACCACTGAGCCTCTAAATTTGTTGCGGGTTTTTCCTCCCCAGATGGAGCACTTTACACTTCTCGGTGTTAAATAGCATCTGGTTCTGGTCTGCCCATCTAACTAATCTGTCTGTGTCTACCTGGATCATCAGCCTACCCTGATATGTGGCCACACTTCCCTACAGCTTATCATCAGCAAAGTTTGCCAGTGTGCTTTTCAATCCCACATCCAGATCACTGAAGATGTTGGAAAGCACTGGTCCAGGTTTTGAACCCTGGGGGACCCCACTGGCTACCTTCTGCCAGGTTGACACAGATCTGTCTATTAGTAATCTCTGGGTCTGACCCCACAACCAGTTTCCCTCCCATCTGACTGTTGAATTGTTAAGCCCATAGTCCCCTAGTTTTACTTTGAGAGCCTCATGGGACACCATGTCAAAGGTCTTCCTGAAGTCCAAGTAAATGATGTCAACCTTATCTCCCTTATTCAGGTGGTGAGTAACCTGGTTGTAGAAGGAGATAGTTTAGTCAGACATGACCTACCCATGACAAAACCAAGCTGGCTGTCATTCTGAGTTTTGCCTTCTACTAGCTTATTTGCATATAGGCTCCTTGAGACATTTTTTGAGGATTTTTCCTGGGATTGAGGTCAGGCTGATTGGCCTGTAGTTCTCTGGGTCCTTCATCCTCCCCTTCTTAAAGATGGACACAACATTGGCCCTCTTCCAGTCTTCTGGGACCTCTTAAGTGACTATACCTTTATTATAAGCAGAAAAATGAGTTTCTCTGTGAGTACATCTATATGAGATGGTTAATGTGCAGTAGCCTAATAACACTGCACATTAGCATACCAGGAAAAAAACCATGCTAATGTACTACTGTGCGGTAGTATTAAGCTACTGCTCAGTAAGCATCACTAAAAACCTGTGCATCAGTGCTAGTGCACAGTAGCACAAGTTACTGAGCATTTAGTTAGTACTTCATTAAGCAAGAACTAAATTAGATGCTCAGTAACTAATGCATATTAATGAATGTGTAGATGTGCCCTGTTTAGGACATCCATCCTAATTTGGGGGGGCTGATTTTTGGGGACCAGGTACATGTGGTATGTAGGAAATATGATCATTTTAATTTGCTAGAGAAGCTTTATCACCTGCACAGTAATCCACAGGTATCCTGGTTTTCTCTGATTTTTAAAACATCCCCAATTTTTAGTTAAAAAAGGTAACCCTGAGACCACATTTTTTCATGATTAAAGTGAAACATCACTAATATATACACACACACAGAGTGATGTTTCATTTTAATCACAGAAAAATGTGGAGATATATATAGTGATGTTTTGTTTTAATCACGGAAAAATGTAGATTTGAGGTTACCTTATTTTAACTGAAAATAGGGAATTTTTCATCATAGTGATGAAACATCACTATGATGTTTCATTTTAATCACAGAAAAATGTGGATTTGGGGTTACTTTTATTTAATAAATTATTGGGGATTTTTAAAATCAGAACAAACCAGGATCTCTGGTAATCAGTGGTGGGCATGAGCTGCATAGATGAGACCTAAATTTGGATCTGAAATTTTCTTGCTGATAGGCCATTTCGAATATTAACCACTTCCCTGCATATTGTGGTTTCTTCAGTAAAAAGCATACCTAGTGCACCATCACATACCTGGAATATTTTCCTCTTAAATGCAAATGAACTAGGAAAAGGATGATGCCAAGATCTAAGGTCTAACAGAGCCCCAAAAATGTAAGCATCACTGTAACATCTCTGATTGCCCTTCTCCTCTTCTGTTCTTGTGTAACATGTGTCCTTGTCCCTCTGATACAAAGGCTTGCCTTGCACAGTGGTGGAGGCAGTCTGTCAGCCGTTTGAAGTGAATCCAGCTCTGTGCTTTTGACATGGCCCATTAACTACCAAATATGTGCAGAGGCTCAAGACATGCAGTGGTGTCCACATTCCTGGGCTTGGAAGCTTGCCCTCATTGCCCGCAGTCAGTGCATGTGCATGATTGCTTGGCTACCCACTCTAATACTCATGTGGTAGGATGGCATGGTGCCTGCTCACAAAAGTGGTAAGCCAATTTCACTAGGGTACAGATGAACACTGAAGATGAATTTAGACTGGCATCCTGCTGAATCCTGTTCAGTTCCAGCTTCTAGAATCGGTCTCCTCTGTGATAACAATTTCTTTATATTCCATTAGTTTACCGATCTGGAAATTAATAAATTCCATTAGCACCAAAAGCAATTCACAGATATGTGTTCCTTTTTAAGGAGGACCCACTGCAGTAGAATGAGTAAGTAACCTCAAGTCTTTCCCCATGTGCAGTTGTCCGTGTGCCCTCAGTATCACACTGAGCTGACTCTTTCTGATGTCATGACCATGGATGCATTCACGGGTTTGGCCATGTCTGTCTGTTTTGTGGCACTGAGGGCAGTGAAGATAGAGTCAGGTATTGGAGACCTAAGAAGCAAGGGGCAAATGATGAGCTTTAGTGGCTGAAAGTATAAACTACCATTGTGAGTGCAAAGTACCTTCAGAGATATCTGTACAGCACCTTGCACTTAACAGCAAAAAAAACAACAAAAACCCACGAAGTGAGGAAATGAAGAATAATCCAATAAAAGAGGAAAAATGAGAAGACACTATCTATCTATTACTCTATGGAAAAGAATTAAAAACAGATTAGAAACAGCTGTTACTTTGAATTCGCTGCTGACGTGATTCTGCAGCCCTTAATGGGGGACATCTACTTGAGTAAGTCATGCAAGACAGCCAGATCAGTCCCTAAGAAATCTATTAAATGCTATTCATTACTTAGAATTTCCATTTCTGGCAATAAAAATTTGGCTTTTTGACTTTCTTGGGATTAGCTGAGCTAAAGGGAAATCTCTAACGGAATGTCATGCTTTAAAAAAAAACAAGCTGATGGATTGCTTTAAAACTCTTGTGCAGACAGTCAATGATCTAAACCATAAATACACATTAAAAACTGTAGTTTACAGTATCCATTACTATTCTATATTTGGTACACATTATGGTTTCCATCATTAAGCAGGCATTTTTATAATGCCCCATTAAGAATAAAGTACAGCCACAAAAATGATGCATATGGATAAAATATAAAATGAAATTATAGGTTTCTATACTGAAATGGAACTATGTATGATGCATATGCCAGGCATGAGTGACACATAGGGCTGAATTGTTAGTAAACATGAGTTAACTATAAATACACTTAAGACCAGACATCACACATTGTTTCAAGTGACAAACTTGAATTAACAGAAACAAAAGATCATGAATCTAGACAGAGGACCCTGCTAGAAGTTATATGGTTGCATGATTCATTCCCAAAAGAAATCAATGTTGAGATGACATTTTTTTCCTCCGGCAAGACTGACAGCTGCTTGTAATTTGGGTAAACTTTCTCTGCCCTGTAAAAACAAACCATCAAACCAAAAGGTAACCACTGAAACAGCTACCGCTTAACCAAAAAAATAGTATTTTAAATGGAGCACAATATAAAGCTGCATGAGTCAATCTACCGTAAACTTTCAGCAAATACTATGTGTCACAAAGAACAACGAGGATGTTTCCAAAGAACACAGACATCTAAAGAATATAGCAGGCCGTTTAGAAACAAACTTCAGCCCAGATAGTAATTCCCTGCTTTCAATAAAACATTACCATCTCCAACTAGTTATTTCTACTGATACGTATGGCCAAAATAGATGACTTGGAAATAAATGCTCTTGGAGCTAGATTCTTTAAAGGGATTATGTATGGTATTCATAGCCTTTAAAGCATGAACTTTAGTCATCTAGTCTTAAAGTCATAGAGTTAAAAAAATATAAAGAGCATATTCCCAAAGTAGTGTAGGACCTACAATATCACCAAGGGGTTTGTGCACAAAACCTGAAAGTCTTTCCTGATCTACTTTTTTAGTTGCTGGTTTTGGAGGGGAAGGGTGGGAAGGGAGGGGGTATGAAAAAAACATTTAACCTTTATTTATTAAATTATTTTAGGTGATAGAGAATCCCCTAGGCCCATAAGTAAATTTTTCCAATGGTTGATTATTCTCTTGGGAAAAATATGTGCCTTTTTTCTCATTGAACTTGTCTAACTTCAGCTTTGGGCATTTAGACCTTGTGCTGTGTCACTATGAATACTGATAAACTTTTGATCGATAATTTAAGAGCCAATTGCAGATACCATGTGAGATACCATGATGTAATTAAGATATTCCATTTATGAACTAGAGACCTCACCTTTCATCCTGAAAGAAGCCAAAACAGTCCTCATCATCTAGTCTGCATGAAATGCACATGGCTTGCCAATACACTCCAGCAGTACACAGCAATTTGGCATAAGAAGGAAAGATAAGAAACAAGAAGGAAAGGAGGAAACAATAAGCTGGGAACTTAATTACTAGTGCATAGGCCTGATTCTAGTCAAATGTTTTTGTGTGGATTATTTTACAGGACTGAAGTCACAGGTGGTACTTCCTGTAAGCCTTTCAGGGCAGGGATACTGCCTTTATACTTTACTGCAAACTAGCTAGTGGGAAATTTCTGCAAGTCATTTCAGTATTAATAAAAAAGGAGGGGGAGTTCAGGGAGTGCAGTTTAAGCCTCGAGTACTGGAATTTTGGTCAAACACATTATCGTGGAAAGAGAACATGTCAGGCTTCTACCATAAGAAAACCTTTCTCTCTCTCTCTTTTACAAAAATCTTTTTTTCCTTCTTATAGAGATTTTCTCAAAAAAAAAGCTTCTAAATAAATCAAAAGGTGTTATTATGGTTAATGTTTTTCCTTACCATACTGTGCCCTTTTCTGTTGGTTTCCTTCCTTTGGATAATCACCCTGAGGTGCAAAGTTTTTTGCTCGATACAGCATACGGTGCGCTTGACAGACTCCACAGCTGTTTTGCACTGGTGACCTTGCTGTTGCCACTAAGTCTTTAGTGTAGTGAGGCTGCTGAGATGGTGTCTGACTGTCCTCAGAAGCTGTGCTGGTTTCCATTTCATACATCCTTTGCTTTTTAGTAAAGAGGAGACTGAATTAAAGAGTTCAGATCCAGATATTGACATCTTTCTTATTTTTTGCCTTGCAGAGAGTGCAGGAGATTGAACTAGATGACCCTCAAGGCTGTTTTCCAACCCTGGGATTGTACGGTAGATGAGATTTTAGGTGAGATGATACACTTTGATTGACAAAGGTAAAAGTGTTAGTCTAATATATTTAGATTCCTATAATGCAGCATGCAGCCCACAGATTAGACCTGGTCAGCACAGTCATATCATTTGGCCTTCAAGGGGCACTGACAGATGTGACGGGGGAAAAAGACACACTTCACTGGAAGCAGCAGTGCATTACTTCGACCCAGCTCCGCAGTATCCGTACAGATCGGCCACTTCAGCAGGGCTTTTTTGTACTTTTAGCTAAAGCTAATTCAATCTGCTATTAGATAAAGCTCTAAAAAAACCCCACTAAAATCTCAGTCTCTACAGACTTTGGGAAAACCGCGTGCAACTAACACTCTGCTTCTTCTGGACATTCATTGGGCTCAGTGCAGAAGTGTGCTGAGTTTAAAGTAAAGCACTGGTTTTACTTATTTTCCATGTCTGGAAGCAGCCAAGACTCTTAGAGGGGCCAGTAATTCAGGGGCAAAGTGTGCAGCCCTGCTGGGGACATGTGACAATAGTAGAGGGTAGCAACAGCTGTGTTAACCCCTGGGCCACTATTGCTTGTCCCACTACTGCTGCCACATCCAGATCCAGCCCACAAGGAGTCCCATGGTACAGATCCTGCCTCTGAAGAACAGTGAGTTTAATACCCCTGCAATAAGGCATTTCACTTGGTGACACCTTGATGACACTTTGATTTCTATATAATTCTAGTTTCTTACTTGACATAACACTGTGCTAGGCAGTGACTGAGAGAGATTCTGAGAAGTATGTTAGCACTGTTTTATTACACCTGCAGTGTGACTCAGCTCAAGGAGGACATAAGTGGTAGAAAAACTGGGATTGTGGAAATACACAAGAAAAAGATACAGGGTCCTCTCTCTATGGAATGACCTGGATAGAAGCCAGGCAGAAGAATGATGGGCAAACCTCAGGAGTGGTGCTGACTGCTGTAGAGGGGTCTTGAAATGGAGGCAAGCCTGGTGGGTTTGTAGAAGAATGGAAAATAAGCAGAGAGAGAGAAAAAAGCTTGAGAGACTAAAAAGATTAAGCTGAACCCCTGAACAGGAAGAGTTTTCTGCATTAGTATTTCGAGTTTTACTGAAGGATGCCGTAAGGAAGAGTGAGAGATGGAAGCCATTGTGTGAGTTACCATTATTCTGTCATGTTATTTGTAAAGGATATCTATCCAAGAAGGGGCAGAGCTATATTACAGCCTGGTCTGGATGACCTAATTACCAAAGTGTCCAAGCACCTGAATGCTCTGTCATACCTCAAGTATGTGTTCAGGTATGGTGAGAACAGGACAAGCACATGTTAGTGACACAACCTCCATTAATAGTCCTTAAAATGTAACTAAGTGGAGAAATATGAGCAAGCAGGTATGGTTTTATTGGAGTCCTGGCAGTGGTGGATGAAGAGATCCAGCACAGGAACTGGTGTGCTGTCACTTCCTTTGGGAAATTGCTTTAGAATATCTTTAGTGATTTCTGGAAAGACACCAAGACAAGTCAACAACACAGTCATCACCTCCACTCTCCTTTAAGTGAAACATCAGCGACCTACCATTGTCATCTCAAGAGCCTGCAGAGGTATCACCAATAATGCCTCCAGGAACTCCTTTGCATCAAATGGAAAGATCACCACACAAATGCCAGTATCCTTGCTAAAGACAGTGTTATCAGTATGGCATCAGTAATACACAAGTATCAAATTCACTGGACCAACATCATGTGCAGGTGGCATACTCTTGACTCCCAAAACAAGTGTTGTACTCTAGGGGTTAGTTGCGGCCTAAGATCTGGGCAGACTCATAAGGTGGGTGGACCAAAACCTGACGGTATTCAACGTAGAGAAGTGCGGGGTGCTCCACATTGGGAGGAAAAACCAGCATCATACTTATAGGCTCAGCAGTGCTACGTTCACTAGCACCATGAGTGAAAGAAACTTGGAGTCTTGATTGACCATCAGATGAACATGAGACACCAATGCAATGTTATAGTTGGCAAGGCACACCAATGCTGGCATGAATCCACTGATGCATCTCAAGCAAAATGAAGGACATCATCCTCCCTCTTTGCTCAGCCTTAGTGAAGCCACAGCTGGAGTACTGCATCCAGTTTTGGACCCCCCACTTCAGGAGGGACATGGATAAGTTTGAGAAAGTCCAAGGGAGAGCCACCCTCATGATCAAAGGCCAAGAGAGCAAGCCTGATGAGGAGAGGCTGAGGGACATGGGACTCTTCAGCCTGGAGAAGAGAAGGCTCGGGGTGACTTGGTGGTAGCCTGTAAGTATATAAGGGGTATACACTAGGATCTGGGAGAACAGTTGTTCACCAGGGGCCCCCCAGGGATAACAAGGTCTAACAGCCACAACCATCTGCAAGGCCGATTTAGACTGGACATAAGGAAAAATGTGTTTACAGTTAAAGTATCCAGGGTTTGGAACAGATTCCCCCCAGAGGTGGTGCAAGCCCCTACTCTGTACTCATTCAAAAAAAAAAATGTTTGGATGCTTATCTTGCTGGGATCATTTGACACTGGTGGACTCCCTGCCTATGGCAAGGGGGCTGGACTTGATGATCTCACAAGGTCGCTTCCAGCCCCTAATGTCTATGAAATCTTGCCAGAGGAAGCACTACAGGACGCACTGAAGGCATACCTCAAGAAAATGGGCACTGACTTCAAAATGTAGGAGAAGCTGGCTGCTAACCAATTCCAATGACACTGCAACTTCAACCAAAATAAAAGTCCATTCATCAAATACTGAAAGCAGTATTGTTCTCTCCAGGATGTTTTCTAGTAATTTGATCAGTCATTTAAGTGCCTTGTATTCTTGCCTCCCTTCTGGGAATTATGATGCCTATCTGGATATTCATAGAATCACAGAATTATAGAATGAAAGAAAAGTAGGATTGGAAGGGCCCTCAGGAAGCCATCTATCCAACCCCCTGCTCAAAACAAGGCCATCCCCAACTAAAGCATCCCAGCCATGACTTTGTCTAGCCAGGTCCTAAAATCTCCAGGGATGGAAATTCCACAACATCTCTGGATATGTTGCTCCATTGCTTTACTACCCTCCTTGTGAGAGAGTTTTCCCTAGTATCTAACCTAGACTTACCTTGCTGCAACTTGAGAACATTGCTCCTTGTTCTGTCATCTGCCACCACTGAAAACAGCCTCATTTCATCCTCTTTGTAACCATGCTTCAAGTAGTTGAAGGCTGCTAATAAATCCTTCCTCAGTCTTCTTTTCTTGACAGACAATCAAAAAGCCTGAGGCTGAATCAATTCAATCTTCATGGGTCTAAGTTGTGTAGATTGAACCAATAAACAAGTGAAGAGACAGTCCCTTTTGTTTCCAGAAATGTAGATACATGCCTGCAGTGGCTCAGGCCAGATGCTGGCGGGGGCCTTACAGCATGCCTCCCAGCTTAGCTGGAGCAGAGAACTTGGGCCAAGTCTATCCTAACTAGACCAAAAGAAGTCTCATAAGGTTCAATAAGGAGAAGTGAAAAATACTGCACTTAGGGTGGAACAATCCTATGCACCGGTACAGGCTGGGGACCAACAGGCTAAGAAGCAGCTCTGCAGAAAAGGATCTGAGGGTTGCAGTGAAAAATAAGCTGAATATGACCCAGAAGTCTGCCATTATTGTGAAGAAGGCTAATGGCTTATTGCATTGGTAGGAGCATTGCCAGCAGATCGAGGGAAGTGATTCTTCCCCTCTATTCGGCACTGGTGAGGCCACATCTGGAGTCCTGTGTACAGTTTTGGGCCCCCCACTACAGAAAAGAAGTGGACAAACTGGAGAGAGTCCAGCGGAGGGCAGTAAAACGTTGAGGGGGCTGGGGCACTTGACTTATGAGGATAGACTGAAGGAACTGGGCTTATTTAGTCTGGAGAAGAGACAACTAAGTGGGGCTTTAATAGCAACCTTCAACTACCTGCAGGGTGGTTCCAAAGAGGATGGAGCTGGACTGTTCTCAGTGGCGGCAGACAACAAAACACAGAGAAATGGTCTCAAGTTACAGCAAGGAAAATTTAGTTTAGACATTAGGAAAAATGTTCTAATTAGGACAGCAGTAAAGTGCTGGAATAAACTACCCAGAGAGGTTGTGGAATCTCCATTCTTGGAGATTTTTAAGACCTGGCTAGACAAAGCATTGCACTCCACTTGATACTGGCTGCCAACTGAACATGGAGTCCTTATATTACTACCTTTTGATCCCAATGATCCAGATCATTTTGAATCCACCTTACAGCCCACTCATCCATTTGGTATTTCCTTGTGAGACTATTGTGGGACACTGTATGAAAAAACTTGCTAAAGTCAAACTATATCACTTCCGCTACTCTCCGCACATCCACAGAGCAGTCATCTCATTGGAGAAGGCAATCAGGTTGGTCAGGCATGACTTGCCCTTGGTGAATCCATGCTGACTTCTAGTCACCTTCTTCTCCCCCAAGGGCTTAGAAATGGATTCCTTGAGGATTTGCTCCATGATTTTTCCAGGGACTGACTTGTGGCTGACTAATCTGTAGTTCCCCAGATCCTCCTTCTTCCCTTTCTTAAAAATGACACTATCTTTGACATTTTCCAATCATCCTGGGCCTCTCCCAATCACCATGATTTTTCCAAGAGAATGGCCAGCAGCTCTGCAATCACATCAGCCAACTCCCTCAGCAGCTTCAGGTGCATTGCGTCTAGCTCCTTGGACTTGTACACATCCAGCTTTTCTAACTAGACCCTAACCTTTTTTTTGTGACTGTTGACTACTGGCCTTCCCCGCCAAACTGTGCTGCCATTTTCACTTGTCTGGGTACTGACCTTGCCTGTGAACATGGAGGTAAAAAAAAAGTATTTAAGTACTTCAGCCTTTTCCTCCTCATCTGTTGCTAGGTTGTCTCCCCCATACAAGTAAGGGACCCACACTTTACCTGATTTTCCTGTTCTTGTTGACATACTTCTAGAAATCCTTCTTGTTACCCTTCATGTCTATGCAACTCCAGTTGTGCTTTGGATTCTTGATTTCATCCCTCTTATATTTCTCCTTAGTTGCTTGTCCAAGTTTCCACTTGTTGTAAACTTCCTTTTTGTGTTTTAGTTAATTGAAGAATTCCCTGCTAAGGAAAGCTGGTCTTCTGTCATACTTGCTAATCTTCATGCACATTGGGACAGTCTGTTCCCAAGCCCTCAGTAAGGTTTCTTTAAAGTACAACCAGCTCTCCTGCACTCCTTTCCCTCTGTAACTGGCTTGCCCATCAGTTCCCTGAGTAAGATCAAGTTCGCTTTTCTGAAGTCCAGTGTCTGTGCTCTGCCTGCCTGCCTTCCTTCCCTTCAGGATCCTGAACTCACTCATCTTGTGATGGCTGCTGCTCAAGTTTCCATCCACTACTGTATTTCCAACCAAATTTTCTGTTTATGAGCATCAGGTCAAGAAAATCATGGCCTTAGTTGGCCTCTGCAACACTTTTACCAGACAGTTGTCCCCACTTTTCAAAAGCTTCCTGGATTGCCTATGCACTGCTGTATTGCTCTCCTAGCAGATATCTGGGTGACTGAAGATCTCCATGAGTATCAAGGCTTGTGATTGGGAAACTTACGCTAGCTGTTTGAAGAAAGCCTCATTCTCCTGGTCTGGTGGTCTGTAGGAGACACCCAGCACAACATCATCCTTGTTGCTCTCCCCTCTGACCCTAAGCCAGAGACTTTCAACGGGCCTATTTCCAGTTTCATACTGGAGCGCTGAGCAATCATACAGCTCTTTTACATAAAGTACAACTTCTTCTTCTCTTCTTCCCTGCCTGTGCTTCCTGAACAGTTTGTACCCAACCATGACAGTGGTCCAAGTCATGTGAGTTCCCACCAAGTCTCTCTTATTTGAATCACATCATAGTTCTGTGACTGTACGAGGACTTCCAATTCTTCCTGCTTGTTTCCCAGGGTCCATGCATTCATGTGCAGACACCTGAGGTGACTAGCTGATTGCCCTACTTTCTCAGGATGAATGAGAAGGCCTCCCCTGCTGCCCACTCCTGCTTCTGCTTCCTCCAGATCACCTGCTTCCCCACTTACCTTGCACTTTGGACTCCATCCCCTGGTGAACCTTGCTAGGCTAACAATCCTGTCTGAGAAGATGCTCTTCCCTCTCTTCATCATCTGGATCCTGTCTGTTCCTACCAATCTTTCTTATTTGAACAACATCCTGTGGTCAAAGAAGCCAAAGCCCTGTTTGTGGCAGCATCTGTGCAGCCATGCATTGATTTTCAGGTTGTGTCCACTCCTGCCCAGGCCATTTCCCTTGACTGGAAGGATCAAGGAGAACACCACCTGAGCTCCTGTCCTCTTCACCCTTGCACCCATAGCCCTGTAATCACTTTTGATCTGCTCAGATTACCCCTGGAAGTATCACTGGTGCCCGCATGGGGTGCAGCATGGAGTATTGTCAGAAGGCCAGATGAGTCTCAATAATCCTTCTGTGACATCTTGGATCTGGGCTCTGGGCAAGCAGTAGACATCTCAAGACAACAGGTCTGCCAGGACAACAGCTGGCAGATGGATGATTCCATCCAATGAAGAAAAGAGTCTCTGACCACCACTACCCATTGCTCCCTCTTGGTGGCACTGGTCTCAGTACTCTAACCTTGAAGATGCCTGGCATGACTAGCGCTGACAGAACGTGCTCCTCCTCCTCTATTGCAAGGGGTCCATATCTCTTCTCCAGGAAAACAACTGCAGCTGGAGATGAAGACTTCCACTTGCTGCCAGAGATCACAAGCTTTCAACTTCCATCTTCTTGGGAGCTGGTGTCCTCTTTCTTGTCTAGCACTGCCTCTAGCAGTCCTTCATCTGCAGACCTTTTGCAGCTCTGAATTGATGAAGTCCTCATGGTGGAGGATAGGACAGAGCCTTCCCACCTCCTCCTGTAGCTCTCTTGCCTGCTCCCTGAAGACACCATCAAAAGATGCATCACATCACAGGCACTCCCACATGTGGCTGTTACTGTAAGGAACCTGCAAATCAGTCTCCACAGCACCAAACCAGGATCTGGGTGGGAGCCTTGACAGTGAGTAGTCCTGTCTGGATAGGCACGTCACAAGCGCAAGCAGAGGAAGAGCTGGCAGTGCCAGTGGAAGTGGCTCTAGCATTGCAACATCCTCCACCCATCTCTCTTAAACCCTCTGTGTCTCTCTTCCTGCCCCTTTCTCCAAGCAGGCCTTCCCTAGCAAATGTTCCTGTAAGCTGGCCTGTTTATTTCTCCTTGGTCCTGAAAGGTTCCTTTTTCCCTGCTAACCTGCTTCTTCTCACCAAGCTTACAGTGAAGGAAGGTAAAAAAGAGAGTTTCTGGGCAACTCTCTAGCAAACTTCCCCAAGTTCTAGACTCTAGTTAAACAAGTATTAGACTAACTGGTGAGCTTTAGCTCCATTCATTAAATATATGCATGTTAGTTACATTTAATTAAAAAAAGAACTTACCTTAAAGGTTCCCCTTCAAATTTGAGGGGAGGGAGGCAATTGGCGGGGGGGCAAATTGGCCAGTGAACTGCTTGGAAACTGACCTGTTTGTTCAATCCCTGGTTACTTGGGGAGTCTCCTTTTACACCCTCCCGAGCCTGGACTGGCTGTACCACTTTGTTAAGGCTTTTGTCAGATACAGGCAGCGGTCACCCAGCTAGCGGCACTCCCAGCTGTTCAGACCACACACCCAAACACACAACCCACCAAACAAACACTTAGCAAGTCAAACATGCAGACAGCCTTGGGTCACTTACCTTCTAAGAGCAGGATCTGGTGCCTGGCCTCTCTTCTTCCTCTCCCCCTTCTTCCCCCTCTTGCTTCCAGTAAACTGCTTGCAACCTGCCCTGTTTTCTGTCCCTGTTTGCTTGCAGAGATCTGGAAGAAAACATAAAACTATTACTGATCCAACTTTATCAGTGAAAGTTGGAGGGTTGGTTAGTAGCAAAGAATATAGTCACTGATACAGGTTTGCACCCAGATTATCAAGCAATCGCATAATATGACAGAATACATTGAGGACAAAGAACATTGGTCATACTTAATGGAGGGGGATTCTATCCTGGGAAGCAGTGACTGAGAAAGACTTAAGGAGGATAATCAACCGAACATGATTATGACGCTTTGACCAAAAAGTCTGTGTTCTATAAACAGCAGAATCTCAATGAGGACTGGAGGAGGTTCTTATAATACCCTTGTATTTGGTACTGGCCTGAATTACAGTGTCCAGTGCTGGTGTCAACAGTTCAGGAAGGATGTTGATAATGATGTGGGAATCAGAGAACAGCCAAAAGGATAATTAGAGGATTGGAAAGCATGCCTTGTTGTGAAAGACACTGGGAGCCTAATCTGCTTATTTTAAGGATAGATGATTTGATCCCATTGCATGAGTGTCTACATAAAGAGTGAATATTTAATAATGGAGAAATCTTTAATACAGTAGAAAAAGATATAACAAGTTCTAGTGGCTGGAAGTAAAACCAGACATATTCAGACTCTGAGTGTGATGTGATGTTTTAACAATGAGGGTAATTAATTATTGGAACAGCCTACCAAGGACCATGGTACATTTTTTTAAAATTAGGATTGAAGCATTTTCTAGAAGAGATGCCTTATTTCATCCACAGGTGTGGAACTTAATATGAGGATTCGTTCAGTCAAATTTGATGACCTGAATTATGCTGAAAGTCAGACTGATGACTGAAATGATCCAGTCTGATCTATGAATTTGTGTCCGATTTTTTCCCAAAGTTTGGGGGTTGTTGCATTGGGGACTATCTTTATTCTAGTCCTTTGTTCTGACTTTCCAACATTTACAGGGAGGTGACATTGCTGTAATATGTAGTGGATTAACTAAAGAGAGATTTCTGTTGCTGCTTTTTTATCTTTTGGCTTAGTCTAGTCTAATAGGAGAGTGAGTAAGATGAAGAAAGTGTTGATAGGTACCTGAATTGTATTTTGGATAGGACCCAAAATGTAATGAAGTCAATGGAAAGATTCCCATTGTCTTCAATAAGCTTTGGAAAAAGGTGGAGGAGTGGAGGGGGCATTTAAATATATAGATACCTTCTTCCTATGTCCTTGTCATGAACTAGATGTTTTTTCCAGAATCGTGAACAAGCAAAGGCTCTTTCCATTGCTGCAGTGAGGTCCTCCTTTGTACAGGTTTCACCAAGGAGTTGGCAAATGAGTAGGTGCTCCATCATCTGCACTGCACTGCATGTATTGGTGTGACTAGAGTAGTCCCCATTTGATCATGTTTGTTTTTGATCTTCCTGTTTGCTTGTGCAGGTAGTTCAGTCATTGCCATGTTGACCAATCTGGGAAAGTCCTTCTGGGGTTCCAGGCCCATTTCAGAGTAACTGGTTGCACGTAATCTTTCCTTCCAGAACCTCAGTCACACCTGGTCAGCCATCATGTCCAAGGGTGCAACACTGGTCACAAAACTCTTTCATGCTTTAAGCTATTTGGTTACTCCTGTGTGATCATAGAGTGGATGCATGGAGTCTTCCATGTGCCATGATCTTGCTTTTTGACTTGCTGCCATTCTTGTGATATCAGGTGGTGCAGTACTAGCCAGTAATCATGGGTTATCCTTTGGTGTTGGCTTTAGACATCCTCTTACTTCACAACAGCTGTCATTTAGAACCGGGTCTAGTATCTTGGCATAAACTGATCATTCCCATACTGGACATACATACTCTCCAATGGAGTAACCAAGGCAATAGCAATGGTTTATAATGTAGCTGGGTTTGTTCCCTACTTTGAGGTGACCAACTTTCAAAGTATGTTGTTGCAGGCGCTGATCTTCCCTTTTGTCTTCTATACATCTGCTTTGAAAGTAAGTGTTCAGACCAATGTAACCCCCAAATACACACGGTTTGGGTGTTTAGTCAGTGGGATTCCATCCCAGGTGATGTTTAATTTTGCCTGGCTTCTCTATGGCATAGGTGAAAGGCTGTGACCTGTCTCTTGGTTCGATTGACATGAGGCTAGTTCTTATTGTAATAATCTGAAAGGTTGCTCAGTGCATATGTCAATCTATTTTCAACAGTGGCAATGCTTTTCTCTTGCAACATGATGCACAGATCATCAGCATATATGAAGCTTCTCATATCACTTTGTATAGGTTGATCATTGGTATATATGTTGAAGGATCGGTGCTAACACACTGTTCTGTGGAAGGCCATTTTGTTGTCACCTCCAGTGGCTCTGTTTCTTGCACACTTCTACATAAAAATGTCTGTTCTCCAAAAGAGATCAAATGAGTGGCCCTAGGTGGTAGCTATGCATCATATCATAGATTTTGGCAAGCAGGTTTCAGTGGTTCGCTGTCATTTACTGCTGCCAACTCTACAAGCACAGCACCTGTTATCCCTTTTTTGAATCCATCTGCTATATGCTGGGTGTATTTGGTTAGTACAGAATTTGCCTGGTCTGAATCTGGCTTGTTCTTGTATTACACGTTGTTCAATATGAGGTGAGAGGCGATTGAGAATAAGGCATTCGTAAAGCTTATAAAGATGGCACAGGAGTGACATTGGCCTCAATTTCTCTGGGCCAGAGGCATCCTTCACTGGCTTTAACAGAGCTATTACATAAACTTAACTCTATAATTAGGTATTCTAAGGGTTGATGAGCAATTGTTAAAAAGAAGTAATATGTGTGTGCATGCATATGTATATACACACATACACACACAATGCACATAATGCATATATCATGCACTTAATACGGTTTATAGGTATATTAAATATATAGGACCTATTTTGCTGCTTAATTGTGCTCATTTCAATGGAATGATACAAATTGGCATAACTCAGTGTTGAGCTAGGCCCAAAAAATCAAACAAAACTACAATCCCAGGCAATTTTTCTCTTAGGCCTGACATAACAGATCCCCATCTTAACTATGAAAGTCGTATCACTCTCTTGTCAGTAAAGTACACCATTCCCATTGGTATAAACTAAGCAGTGTCAGTTTACTCACCATTTAAAAGAGAAACAACTTCATGAATATCCCGTAGAAACATCCAGACCATGCTCCTGTGCCTCCACTGAAGCACGTTCATGCCCCAGCCTGCCTCATCACCATCTACATGCCCATTGCAGCACACTAAATAACATCACCTTAAGATAGCACTTGTGTTTATGAGTACTAACCTATGGCAGCGTTTATTAGTTTACTGTGGCCTGAGAGGTCTGCACACGTAGACGCTGACACATTTACTGTGGAGCTAATTAGACAATTCCACAGTAAACGTCTTGTGTAGATACACCCAAGGAGTCTGAGCATTTCCTATGGGCTTGTTCTAGGTGGTTTCACATGCTGGTAGTTTGGATCACTTTTCTGAGACACCCAGCTGCTCTGCACTGTATAGGAAGCGTAGTGTTTGGGCTCTTGTCTCCCGTCTAGGGGCCAAATGCCTAAAAGTAACTAATCCTAGGTGCCTAGCCCATTATAAGGTATAGTCTTTAAATGTCTCTAAGTTTCTCTTTATGATAAAATTGTATTTCATTTAATTAAAAAAAAAACAACTTTTGCCACTGGTGTCATGGGCTATCTTATAGCATGTAGTAGAATATTATCTTCTTCCTATGCATTTCTGTGGATTGATGCAAAAGCGCTGTTAAATTGGTATACTACTTTAATTATTTCTATAGATTTTTTTAAAAGTAACAGCTATTGAACTGCCTTCCATTTCTAAGAAACATATGGTTTAATATCTTTTAAAATTCTATGGGATTCTTCCCTGAAGGATCATATTTCCAGATGTATAATGGGAACAATAATTACTAATGAATTTCAGAGCTGGCATGAGGTTAGTTAATGTTGTAGCAAGCTTTGAAAATGTTAAGCATTGAAGCTAATTTTTCAATTTTTTGTGTAGAAATAAGCCTGAATTCAAACAGAAAATAATGCAGCAGAGATTTTGAGAACCATCTGAAATTGTTTCTGATGAAGGCTGTTCAGCAGTTTTGCCAGGCAATAAGATTTTGTGCCCGTGAGGGCTTTCCTTCTGACATGGCTCATCAATCTGAGTTAAGTTTAGTTTAGAAGCTCTTGAGACTGATGTGAAACATAAAAGCGTATCTAGTTGTTCGGGGAGAAATCATAAAGGGTAGTGGTTATTTTTAATATTAAATCACTAATATTAAATATTACATGCAACATTTATATGTTATCAATATTCCAAACAAGAAAGCAGATAAAGTTGGTTC
Source organism: Caiman crocodilus (assembly GCA_030014935.1). Classification (NCBI taxonomy): domain Eukaryota; kingdom Metazoa; phylum Chordata; order Crocodylia; family Alligatoridae; genus Caiman; species Caiman crocodilus. The sequence goes on from JAGPOW010000261.1 coordinate 20,885,417, forward strand.
CTGCCCATTGTTTGAGCAAGATTATAGCCCCATACATTGAGTTTGCAGTCAAACTACGAGAACACTAGCAATAATTGTTTAACTCGAGTGGTAGTTGGTTAAAATAGGGGTCATCTGAATCCAGCACTCTTTCCTGCCTATGCAGGGGGTCAGACTCGATGATTTATTGAGGTCCCTTCCGACCCTAACATCTATGAATCTATGAAAGTCGCATCAAATTGTATGGATTTGGTTACATTTTAAAGTGGTCACCTATAGAAAGGAGCTCTATGTAACAGAAAGGAAAATGTTCTGGGTGTTGGTGCTGATCCAGGTAGCAAGGCTGAGGGACTGAGAGCCTGAAATACTATCTTGTGAGGGAGAAAGCTATTATTTAAGCAGCTGCTTTCTTAAAGGGATTTTCAACTCATAGTCTATGATTAGAGGGCAGATTCCTTATAACCTCTTTTAGAGGGTGCATTCTGGATGATATGATAAAAATTGCCAGTAATTCAAAGAATTATTTGCAGAAAATCTTTCTGATACATCTTTGTTTCTAAATACGAAAGTTACAAACGTATGTCTTCCAAGTGATCCTTAAAACCAAACTGCCTCTTTCTTTAGCTTCGTAAGAAAATCTGCCGTCATCTGCATGAGAGACAGGAACTGCATGTTCTTGATAGTCACTTGGGAACTATTAGCATAACCTCTGTTTTTCTCTCCTATTATTTTTGCAGTGCTGACTGACTGGAAAGGAATAAACATGTAACTGTAAACTGCCATTTGGAAAATCCAAATCTTTCACAGAGTCACGTGAAGGAGCACTTCTCCTCCATGTCTCAATTTTGCGGTGGTCTGTTGAGGCAATAAAGACCCAGGTCTGGCAATCCCCAAAGATGAACCAAGTAAGAAAAATAATTGTTTTGCAAGGAATATTCTTCCCAGACATCAAAGCTCCTGGAGAGAGCATGTGCTATTATGATGACAGTCTTTTTCCTGGAATAGTCATGGCATTGTATTTATTTATTTGCATTGTACATTTAGTTTTCTGATTCATTTTGATAGGTCAGATCAGAGCTCATGTCCTTTTCAACTGAAGTTCAGTGCAGAAATACGTTGATATCAATGTTAATAAAACCACTAGTGAGTTCTCCATTTCATTCATCCTAATATTGTAATATTGATTGGATGGGAAGGAAGGAAAGAAATGAAATGTTCCTATCTATCTCAAGGATTCTCCAACACATATAGGAAACGGGCAGTATGTGTGTATATTGAGGCTGCTTGACAACCTTCATTATAAAAGTAACCTCTTTTTTAAAAGCTTGGACACTTCCTTGTTCGCAGTAGGCCCTCCATTTTGGCTGAGAGGGGAATCCATTGGCAGCAAGGCACCAGACTTCCATGCATAGACCCTGAGATGGTGTAGAGTCACTTGGAAGAACTGGATGCCTTTAAGTCAGCAGGCCTGGATGAACTCCATCCAAGAGTGCTGAAGGCACCGGCCGACATCATTGCAGAGCCACTGGCGGGAATATTTGAACGCTCATGGCTCATGGGCCAAGTCCCGGAGGACTGGAAAAGGGCCACTGTGGTCCCCATTTTCAAGAAGGGGAGGAAGGAGGGCCTGGGGAACTATAGGCCAGTCAGTCTCACCTCCATCCTTGGCAAAGTCTTTGAAAAAATTATCAAGGATCACATTTGCAAGAGCCTGGCAGGACAAATTATGCTGAGGGGAAACCAGCACGGGTTTGTGGTAGGCAGATCGTGCCTGACCAATCTAGTCTCTTTTTATGACCAGGTTACAAAATGCATGGACACAGGAGGAAGGGTGAATGTCGTATACTTAGACTTCAGGAAGGCCTTCAATACGGTATCCCACCCCATACTGGTGAACAAGTTAAGAGGCTGTGACTTGGATGACCGGTGGGTGGCGGATTGGCTAAAGGGTCGCACCCAGAGAGTCGTGGTGAATGGGTCGGTTTTGATCTGGAAGGACATGGGCAGTGGGGTCCCTTAGGGCTCAGTCCTTGGACCACTACTCTTTAATGTCTTCATCAGTGATTTGGACAAGGGAGTGAAATGTACTCTGTCCAAGTTTGCAGATGACACAAAGCTGTGGGGAGAAGTGGACACACCAGAGACCTGGGGAGGTTGGACAAGTGGGCAGAAAACAACAGAATGCAGTTCAACAAGGAAAAATGCAAAGTACTGCACCTAAGGAGGAAAAATGTCCAGCACACCTACTGCCTAGGAAATGACCTGCCTGGTGGAATGGAAGTGGAAAGGGATCTTGGAGTCCTAGTGGGCTCCAAGATGAACATGAGTCAGCAGTGTGACAAAGCCATCAGAAAAGCCAATGGCACTTTATCGTGCATCAGCAGACTCATGACTAATAGGTCCAAGGAGGTGATACTTCCCCTCTATCGGGAGCTGGTCAGACCGCAGTTGGAGTACTGCATGCAATTCTGGGCACCGCACTTCAAGAGAGATGCGGATAACCTGGAGAGGGTCCAGAGAAGGGTTCACTCGTATGGTTAAGGGCTTGCAGGCCAAGCTCTATGAGGAGAGACTAGCGAAACTGGACCTTTTCAGCGTCTGCAAGAGAAGGTTGAGAGGCAACCTTGTGGCTGCCTATAAGTTCATAATGGGGGAACAGAAGGGAATTGTTGAGTATTTATTCACCAAGATGCCCCCGGGGGTTACAAGAAATAATGGCCATAAGCTAGCAGAGAGCAGATTTAGACTGGACGTTAGGAGGAACTTCTTCACAGTTAGAGTGGCCAAGGTCTGGAACGGGCTCCCAACGGAGGTGGTGCTCTCCCTTACCCTGGGGGGTCTTCAAGAGGAGGTTAGATAAGCATCTAGCTGGGGTCATCTAGACCCAGCACTCTTTCCTGCCTATGCAGGGGGTCGGACTCAATGGTCTATTGAGGTCTCTTCCAACCCTAACATCTATGAATCTATAAGTAGTGTCCTTTCTTTTTTCTACTACAGTTTGCTCCTATTTTCCAGGAAATAACAATTTCCCTTTTCTCTCTAGCATTTCTTAGGGAAACACTGGCAAACTATCTCCACAATAACTGAATACCAACCTGCTGACATCCAGGCTACCACTACAGCAGTAGCCATTGCTGAGTGGAGAGGCTGGTAGGGGCTGAATATCTTACTGAGGTAGCAGATTGACTAAAACAGAATTCCTCACACCACTCATCCAGCCATCCCCACAGTAAATGACTTCTCCTGCTGGTACTTAATGTTAATCTAGTGTGTCTCTGGTTAGTGGTTTGAAGAACAGACTAACAGTCCTCTAAATTTCTGTTTTACAAAAGGTCAGGGTTTGATGCTGTTACCAATAAACATAGAATTTATTTTTATCTTTTCCCCTGAAAAAAATAAAGTCAGAAATTATATTAGAAAAGGATTCATATTTTTTTAGGTTGCAAGGTAAAGCACTTAAAAATTAAGAAATGACAGCTTTATGGTTGTGTAGAAAACTTTAATTCCACCTTATTTTGCATGAGCATTATTACACTATAACCCATAATAATCTGACCAACTAATATTTTTCAAAGTTCTGCCTTCAATTCAGGGCTTGTTTAGGTGACAAAAGCCAAGAACTCAGAAGTTAGGAACCACTGAATTTGCAGTTGCCCAGCATTCGTAATTCTGCAGCCTTGTGCCATCATCTGACTTTATTCAGTACAGAGGATGAACACACAATATTTTAGAATGCAGGACGTCTGGTTAACTGTAAACCTGGTATTTCCTAACTTCTGAGTACTGGCTGTGCAACCGCAATATTATATTGTATGTAGTAGTTTATCAAAGAAAGCTCTTGTGTAATCAAGCCATCTGAGGAATTAGCAATAGCAAACAATTAATACAGTTAAAAAAATGAGTGGATCGGTTAATTCATTCTGATGTATCAATTACTTTTTTTAAAAGTAAATCAAAGTCTTATATAAATTAAAATGTTCTTTGTAAACTTCAGTGTTAATGAGGAACACATTATGCTTTCCTGTGCATCCCAGAGCAGAAGTCGAATCTAAGAAATTGATCGACTTCTTAAAAAATGGGAAGCATCTTCCCCAGCAAGAAAACAGTAATACTGTAAACTTCTTGTTAAGAGTTTAAAAACCAAAACTTAGCCCAAACTTAATAGAAATCTTTTACTTTAGGAGAGGCTCTGTGCTTGGACTCGGAAGACCTGTGATAACTTCTTGGCTTTGTCATTATCTTCCTGTTTACTCATGCCCTGCATGTTAACTGTTTGAGCAGTTTAGAACATAAGCATGCATTAGGCTGCCTATACACATGCTCCAAGACATTCTAATTAGAACATGTTGGAGCAGACCCAATTAATTGAGTCTGCTCCGCATTCTAATTAGAATGCTCTAGCATCACCACAGCATCACATGTATTAAGCCCCTGTGCATTTCAAAATGTCCACGGGGAAGCGGAGGGGGAGGGCTTTAACTAAAACTCATCAAATTTAGTTAAAGCATTCTGCAGCCATTTTTAAATGCACAGGGGCTTAATACGCATAATGCCATAGCATTTTAATTAGAGCAACTCTCTGGGAACTGCTCTAATTAAAACACCCCACCCCTCCCCTACCCCCCAAGCTGCCTTAAATGGCAAAGGCTGTCCCTTCCTATACATTTCTACAGTGCCTAATTACTCCAAAGTTCTGATCATTGCAATGTTACATATCCCCTGAGCCCTTTTCCTTTTGCCTCAAAATCTTTTCTTTAAAATATTTTGTATACTGCATCATCACAAGAGATTAAAAAATAGAGTATAATTGTTAAGACAAGGCTCTTCCTGAACTGCTGTTGATCAGTATAACGGACTGAATAGATATGACAGTTTTCTGCATCAGCAGTGTTTCACTGGAACTGACCCTTTCTCTATAAAAGCTTTTTAGGTACAGTATTCTTGTTGTTCATAACAAAAGCATTTGGTTAAATGTGACTGGAGACTTAAGAAGATATCACTGTAAAACGAATCCCTGCCTTTGTAACCAGAAATAAATTATGTTGCTTGACAACATCTTCAGCCTAAATATGCTTAGATACTATTTTGACAGCTGCTTTGAAAACTTTAGCAATAACAAGGGCATATTTTTAGGGGTTATTTGTGCTCAATGGAGCACTCACATTTGGGCAGCCTCTGGTGAGTACTAGTTTTTGCTTCAGCCCAAGCTGCTGTATTTCTGGGATGAGTCCATGGACAAATACATTTCTTTAGGTAATCTTTTCCAATGGTCGATCACTCTGAGAGTCAGAAAGTTCCTCCAAATCTCCAACCTAAATTTCCCCTGCTGCAGTTGATGCCATTGCCCCTAGTCCTGTCCTCTACAGCAACAGAAAAAAGACGGTATCTATCCTCTCTGTAATCACCCTTCAGGTATTTGAGAATGTTACCAGATGTTCCCTCTGTCTCTGCTTCTCCAGACTAAATAACCCTAGTTTTTTCAGCCTTTTCAGGTAATTCTTGCCTCCTATGCCTCTAATCACTTCAGCAGCATAAGACAGCTAGGAAGTAGAGTGGCCAGCTAGGCAGACTTGATTCTCAAACACTACAAGCTTTCTTAGTCAACCCCAGAGGAGGCTTAGGTCAAAGATAAGAATGGATACCCTCCCTACTCTAAGGGGTTTACAAATTGAGGTAGCTTCCTGATGCAGGAATAGTGCTGTCAGGTATAATAATCCTTCCTGGGGACTGCAGGTGTGGATCCTCTGTATATCCACTGTTCTATTTATAAAGTGAAGCATGCAGGTGTATGTGATGAGGAAGAAAGCTCCATCAACCCACTTGCCTACCCACCCTGTTTAGGGCATTGCATAACCCCAGGAAACAGGAACCCTCTGATTTCATTTTCTTTTTCCTAAGCAAACCCTGCAAGATAGGTGATATGCCTAGCCTTAAACATGAACAGCAAAGCTGAACCCAACACAGCCCATTGGCAGTTTGTTCTATTTGCAGTCTTAGATGCAGAAAGATTTTTTTCACTTTATTTAATAATTTGTGTGTGCACACACACACATACACACACATTGTGGAAAGTATTATATATACTGCATAATAATTGAGTTGCTATTGGGATGTTTCTTTTCTTTCTTGGAGAGCTACCTCTAAAGATTTTAGTTGTCTTGCTAAGAATTACTGGGCCACTTAGAAGAATTCCCCTTTTCATGCTCTCCTGTCTCCCTTCAGAGCACCAAGCTTTGGTTGAGGGAAGAGGCAACCTGAAGATCCAGATGGTCTGATTAAACACAGTAAACAAGTGTCCCAAAATTTCTTATCAGGGGAGTAGATTGTAGCTGTGTTGGTCTAAGGACATAGGCAGACAAGGTTCCTTGGGTGAATCTGATATCTTTTATTAGACCAACCCAAATAGTTGGAGAGTAGTTATTAAGCAAGTTTTCAAGTTCAAAAACCCTTTGTTGGGCTAAGAAAGTTTCAGCAGTTGGCGTGTGGTCTTCCTGGATGGAATGAAAAGTAAAGAAGCCGTCAGTTCTATACTCTGTTCTTCGACTGACATAATTAAGAAGTTGTGCATGACAAGTTGGCTTGAAGTCCTTATGACACTTATGACTACTTTGGGTACTCATAGTTCATATTTATGGTGACATTAGTAAGTGAAAAATGTTGCTTGTGCATAAGAGTTTTCCGTAAGAGTTTTGATGACTTTTTCAATATGACAGTCTTCCAGCCCTTGTATCTGTATAACCCTCTCTCCCTCCCTTCCCCCTCTCTATCTCTCCCCATCAGCAAAAAAAAGTTAAGTAAACTGTGATCATGTCCCATGTATGCAGGGACATATGTAAATACCTGCCCAGAACACTTTGTTGCTCTATTTGACAGACAGAGTCCTGAAAGGCCTGTCACTAGAGCAGTTTCAGTCATTTATACTGAATTCTTTATTCAACCTATGTATCCTTTACTATTTAAAAATCGACTAAGAAAACCTTATGACTTTCTTGAATCTGTCTGTTGAGAATTATTTGCCAGTTAATTCTATGCCTGTTTCTTTCAGTACTTCTAATAGAAGAGCTCTAAAACTGTTCTAGATAATTGTTTTAAGAGTTAAGGTAGAGATCAAAGCCTGCTGAAAATTAAATGTTGCTGGACAGTAGTTAAAGTATATAATTAAAACAAACTTGTATATGTTAAGGAGCAATACACATCTTCTATAATCAAGATGGGATCAGAGGAGAGGCAAACTGAGGTGTAATATGGGTTAGAACAGAAGGAGGCTGAGGGGAAAGGGACTTGGTGTGGCAGTCTGTAGTAGAGCCCGCACTACCAGGAGGATGAGCTAGACCTAGAATTCTCAAGGGAGCTCTCAGAGGCCATACGGTCAAGGGAAATGGTTGTCATGGGTGACCTAAATGACCCTGACATCTGCTGGGAGGAGCAGTCAGCCAGAACTAATCACTCACGTAGGATCTTAACCTGCATACAGGACCTCCACCTAATACAGTATATGGTCCCACTAAGGGAAATGCCTTGCTTGACTTGGTGCTAGCTACAGAGGATGACCTGGCGGGGGATCTGCAGGTACAAGGTAACCTAGGGGATAGTGATCATCAATTGATTGAATTTACTGTCTGGCGTAGGGTGGGAAAAGTAACCAGCAGGTCAGAAGTGCTAGACTTCAGAAAGGCTAACTTCAGTGTGCTTAGGAGATTAGTTAGTGAGGCACTGAAGATCAGGTGCATTAGTGAGATGGGAAAACAGGAAGGATGGTTGGTCCTCAAGGGAGCAATCCTTCAGGCACAGAAGGAGACAACCCATTGCACACAAAAAGGGGCACAGTGGCAGAAAGGCATCTCAGAGTCATAGTTGACTCTAAGATGAATATGAGCTGTCAATGAGACAAAACAATCAGTAAAGCCAAACTCTATCATGAATTAGCAGTTGCATCACGAACAGGTCTGGGGAGGTGATACTGCCCCTCTACGCAGCATTGGTCAGACCACAGCTGGAATACTGCATCCAGTTTTGGGTGCCGCACTTCAAAAAGACTGTGGATAACCTTGAGAGGGTCCAGAGGGGAGCCACTCATATGGTTAGGGGCCTGCAGGTAAGGCCCTACAAGGGAGACCTGGATCTCTTCAGCCTCATCAGGAGAAGGCTGTGAGGTGATCTTGTGGCCATTACAAATTCATGGGGGGGGCAGGGGGATAGGAGAATGCTCTCTTTACCAGGGCACCCCTTGGAATAACTGGGAACAACAGCCACAACCTGATGGAAAGCAGATTTAGGTTGGACATCAGGAAGAACTTCTTTACAGTAAGGGTTGCCAGAATCTAGAATGGACTTCCAAGGGAAGTGGTGCTCTCCCCTACCTTGGGGGTCTATAAGAGGAGGCTAGAGATGTACCCGGCTGGGGTCATATGACCCTAGCACTCTTTCCTGCCCAGGGCAGGGGATTGGACTCAATGATCCATTGAAGTCCCTTCTGACCCTACCAACTATGAAACTATGTACACTTTTCATAACAGCCCTGAATTTGAGAAAGAGGCATTGTTCTTTCTTATTGTTCTGCAGTCCTGGTAGGTTTCAATATATCACACTATGTACTAGCTCTGCTATGTTATGTAAGAGTTTTGTGGTAATAACTGAAACCTTCAAATGCTCTATTTGGTGAGATCAAAATGCAACACAGATGTAGATGTTCCATTCCAGAGAACACGAATGATCAGTCCTGTCTATATCATGTTCTTTCTATTCCACTCTGGAAGTAAATATTAAAACCATCTGAGTGGGTAATTACAGTTTGCTGAAGTTTTTATGGGATTAATAGCCACTGGGTGTTCTTAGCCTAGATATTGCTGTGGAAAAATGGACCACACAGAGAAAAGACACATGCCAAAATATATTTTTTATGGATGTTACTGAAAGGGAGATCTTTATTTTAAATATGACTGACATTGTTTATCAGGGCTTACAGCTCAGTAAAGTAGGAGATGAACTAATAAAGTGTTGATATTCTTTCTTATCAAAAAACCCCTCACTTTGATATCCATGATATCCACTGGCATACAGCGCTGGCATGCAGCTCATCAAACTTGTTGATGTTAGGCAGTTTCTTTGAATAGCTGATGCGGGTTTGTGGTATCTGCAGCCGAGAATCTAATTAGGAGACACAAACATTGACAAATAGGTTCAAGATGTCTGTAGATCATTCCTTTTCCTTCACTGGTGTCCCTTCCATTTCCCATGATTCTTTCCCTCTATTTTCATGCAAGCTTTCTTTTTTTCTTATATTGACATGTTACAAATAATATGCTCCTAATACGGAAGCTTCAACAAAACCATAATAGATATCTGCTCTCTGTCCCTTAGTTTGTTTTATCTTGAAATAGAAGGAATCTCAGGTAGAATGAAGTATCCTTACTTCCCCATCTACAGACAGATACCAAAAAGCTCTACAGTCCCTGAGGGTATAGACATCTGAACAGTTTACCATAGAAGGACTTGAGGCTTTATTGTGCATCAGCTGCTCCATGGACACTGCTCATATGCCATTGAGCTAAACTGTAGTAATTTACCCCTTTGTCACTGAGGGGCTACACTGACATAGCTTAGCTTTGACTCGCCGCAGGTTAGAACAGGAGTGGGCAAAATGCGGCCCAGGGGTCAGATGCAGCCCGCCAGGCCCGTGGGGCCACTAAACAATTTAGAAAATTAGTAGCTATCTGCCTCTGGCTGCTTGTCATGTGGCCCTCAATGGCTTGCCAAAAATCAGTAAACAGCCCTCCACCCAAAATAATTGCCCTCCCCTGGGTTAGAAAGTGCACGCAATAAGCATCTGATGCAGTAAGGTCTCCCTGTGCTTCCCCCAGTAAATTGCTTGCACGGCTATACCCTGAGACACTGACAATGTGCAGGACTGTATTGGTCTAGAGATCAATACTTAAACTATTACATGAGACATTTATCTTGATGAGTAAGAACATTTTCCCATAGCTCACAGTATATTATGTACAGTGAGAGTATCTAGCTTTAAGTATCAAAAGACAATAATGTCAGGGTTTATTCTAAATCCCTGTCTTTATCTGGATCGTTGTGCCTTGTAACTGCAATTTCTATGGCTTTGGGTGGGGAGAAATGACAAAATAAGATGTTATTGAAGTTAAACATGTTTGAGACAGATTTTTCTGCTGTTAGAGCACTGGACTATTAAGTAAGAATTTAGTTTCAGCAGGGTCACAAATAACAAGCCAATGCTTGCTTCACTGCTCTGTACTTCACTCTACCCCATGCCCCTGAAAGATAGGTAAAATAAATACAACTGAAATGTAGATAACCTATTACATCATAAAATCCATCTCATCAAAAAGGCAGGGAACAGTCCCAATACCAGCTTTTAGGTGCTTGACTTCAGAGTCACTGTATGTCTACAGCTCACATAACTGAACTGAACCAGGACTGTGGGCACTCAGCACCACTGAAAATCATGACACAAGCCAAGACTGCTTTTAATCATAACCAAAGGACAAAGGCATGCCTTGCACAGGAGGGTTAATAGTTTCATTGGAATGATGTTTGGGAAACATCTCAACATCTTCAGATAAATAGTTTTATTTATAAGAGTGCAAAGTATTAGAAGATAGTTGAGAAATTAGTCATAACTTCTTTAACAAGGCTACTACATCCACTGCATTTGTAGGACTGATATGCATATGTACTCTGCCCGTATATATTATTGTATGAGGTTTTTTGAGGCAGAATTTATTTCTACTTCTGTTTGCCACAGAGGCCTTGGTCAGGCCTAATGTTAATTCTGTCAAAGTTAAATGGACATGCTTTTGTGCTTAAATTTGAGCACCTAGGAGTCCTTTGTAGGATCAGGGTTTAACTCCTTTTCCATATGACAAGTTTTGGCTTTTTCTATTTCTCCCAAAAATAATCTGGTATAAAGAATATGCTCCTGAGCTGGGACTTTATATAGCACTTTTCTGTCCTAAGCCCATTTTACGTCAGAATGATAAGCCCTTGCAAAATGAAATTGTAGTGGAAATACTGACTGTCCCTCAAATGACTGTGGTAGTAACTGGCGAGGCATCGCTTGAACAAAAACAAACTTTTTAAAATTAGCTCTACAATTGCTTACTTTATTTAGATCAGAGTAAATAGAACGGCTTAGTTTCATCCCTGTTTTACATCCACTGCAGCCAACTGTGTTGTACCAGTGATGAATCTGGACCAAAGTGTTAGATATATTTAGGTAGGATCTCTTAACCTAAGTGATATCAGGCAAGTGTGGGAATCCTGGAAGGAAAAATAAAGTGCTACAGGAAGTGGGGTTGGTGATTCAGAAGATGTCACTCATTACTTTGAGTCAGTAGTGAAATAATACTCTCTCTGCTGCTAGGGGAGCCTTCTCCCAGGTAAAGCCTAATCCCGAAGTGCAGAGTCGAAACCCCTCTTGAGTCACAGAAGCTCAGAGCACACATTTCGCAAGAGTAATGGCATTTTGTCCTGCGCTCTTTGCCATTTTACAATCTGGATAATTATTAGCTAAATTCTCTTGTTGCTTTAATTGGCCAAGCTGCTTTCTGCTATTCTTCCTTCCTCAGTCTGTGTAGTGTTGCTGGCGCTGTTATAATAGCTGCTATGTTTCTAGAGGTGGCTGGCTCTGCAGGATGCCAGAGGTGTCTGGCTGCATTTCACTGGCTGATGAAGTGATTCCTGTATGTTAGGCATTTTTAGTGTGGATATTTTTTTGAATAAAGGACTGTGCCACTTTTTGTGTTTGGAAAGTGCCAAGCCTAGGGTGGAGGCTGTGTTATCAAACTAAGAATAATAAATCTGTAAATCCTCTGAGGCTTCTGCTAAGCCAATCAATAAAAATAAAGTCTTGCAACACATTCATATGGGTTAAGGATCACAAAGTGCAATGTGCAGGAGGTTCCATTTCTTACACTACAGAAAAGGCACACACAGATCTTCTTTGCTTAGGCCAAGTGCTATATTTTCACTTTAATGTTTTGTTCTAACATTACCAATAAATTGGTAGCCCTACGTGTCTACATCAGGAGCTCTCAGCAAGTGCTGTTGTAAAGAATGAGCAATGATTCACCTTTCCACCCCTGCAAGTTATTTTTTAAAATAAGACAATGCTAGGTTGCAATTATAAAATAATAAGCACTGCAATTTAATTTTAAAAAACAAAGCTTGTTAGGTTGCAAAAGGACAAACAGCATTCATTCTGCTAATCTAAGATTTAATTTTTATCCATAACACTACAAAGATTTATTAAATAAAAGCTAATTAATTAAATGTTGTTTCTAAGAGCACTCTAAGCCTGAGAAACTGTGCCCCAAATAAAGCTGTAAGTAGACTTTTATGGCTAGTTGTACTGGAAACTATGATAGAGCCTTTGCTATGGCCTTGCTATCAGATACTGCTATATAATTCCAGATTAACATGTTTTGTGGTCGCTAGCTCAGCTGCTTGTTCTGCATTCATTATGATATTGAGAAATGCTTGTTCCTTGGGGATTTTATTAATTTCACTGCTTGAAGGAGGCTGTTTGGAGTTTCTGCTAATCAAAGCCTATCACAAAAATGCTCTCCCTACTGATTCATTAAAGATCTGATCTTGGTAACTGCTGAGTACCTCCTCACTTGTTTGCACTGACTTCAAAGAGTTGAGCGTGCAGGGCACTTTACAAGAAGCTGTTGGTACTTTGCAGAACCAGGTTCTAATTGATCCGTAAAAAGTTTGATAGTTTCAGTTGGCCCAGATTCTTAAAAAACTACTTATCTGGCTTGTTTGTCCATTTTTGTTCTGATCTATGTGGTTTTCCACTCCCTGAGTTCCAGGTTGCATTGAGTTCCAGGTTCAAATGAATCCAAAATGGTAATGTAAATCTCCTTCAAGAACATCACGCTCTGGTTTCAAAAAACACCCCATGCAAAAAGTAAATTCTGTATCATTTCAATATAAACAATCCAAACAATTATTTTTGCTTAAAATTTAAGGCCAGTCTTTAAAAAGTTTTGGAGTCTTGATGGAGTTTTTGATACATATGGGCTTAGTTTTGAGTCTGTCACTAAACCACAGGTCAAACAAGTTTTGTGGTTATTTTCAGGGATACTTCAGATAGCTCCATACTTCAGATGGCTCCATTTCAGGGATATTTCAGATAATGTTCTAATGTTTGCACAAATGTTCGTTATAGTTAATCAAAACTCTGTGTACTCAGCAAATATATCTCCTTCTCTTATTTCTATTTTTATTTTTCAGTGTTTATTGTTTTCCAGTGCAAATTTATAATTTGCAGCTATACAGCAGCTATCTACTTGCTGACTTTTTGCAGAAATCTAAAGAGGGGAAGATGGAACTGAAGTCTGAAGTCAAAAAGTGCAATTTAAAAAATTGCTAAAATAACTTAGGCTGCTTAGAATTGTAGAGCTTTGTATTGACCTAGACTCCTTTTAGCTTACATTACAGAAGCTTTAATAGGCTTTTAGCTGTGTTAACTTTAAATTAAGCCATGTTAGCATAAGTGAAGCTAAGGGAAGTCATGTAAAAGAACTGAACAATAGGTGAGAGAAACTTGCTGAAAAGACTAACCAGTTTTAGGATAGCAAATCTTGATTTCAGGTTGGTGTGTTCTAGCTCAACCAACAGGATGACACACATTTGTCAAAGCTTTCATCAAGCAATATCGTAAGCTTTTGTTTGAGGAAGGGGGTAAAAAGGGACTCAGTACTCTGAGATATGTTCCATTGTTTGCTGAGGTTTCTGTCTGCAGATGTCATGAAGATCCAGTGCCTCTTAGAGGTTAGACTCCAAATGTGGGTGAGATCTCCTGATCAGGCTAGCCACTTGTTAGAAATTCTTAGGACTTTAAGATGTAGAGGTTCTAAGTTGTAATGCTGATTTTTCTTCTTGGATCATAAAAATATAGATATATACTGAGCTATTCTTTTTTTGTTAGCCATGTTCATAATTGGAGAAATCTAATAAGGGTTGCTTTTGCATTTACACCATTAAAGGACTTGTTTTGCATGAGAACAGGGGCTGTCAAAAGAAACCCTCCGAAACCTTAACTCTACTCTAGGGGTCAACAGAAATGAACTAGAGCTTGTCTGCATTACAGAGTTGTCTTAAGTTGTATGCTGTGCAGTCCTATTCTGCCATAACTTGCATCCACTTCAGACTGAAAATCCAGTGTCTATGTGATGATTTTAAGTTGCTACTCACTGGAGGGTATAGTAAACTGAAGTTATCACAACTCATCAGCTGATAAACTACACTGGCTAGCTTGCCACAAGTGTCACTGCAGATGCAGAGAGAAGTTCCCCACTGCTCATGAAGACAGAAGTGCAGCTCCCAGGTCTATCTCATGGAGATTCATAGAAAGCCCCATGAGTTAGACTGACTGTCCCAACCCAACAAATGTTAGCTATTGGACCAATTTGGAGCTGATCTAAGAAGAGAGACTGTATCTGTTCAGCTTCTCTCTCTAGCTCTGCTTCCTCTCTCGCAGACCCACTGCTGTCTGGGGATGGAAGGAGGGAGAAGGCAGAGGAGAGAGGTCCATTCTGGGGTTTTCTCAGCCCTGCTGGAGTGGAGGGGGAGCAGGTAGATTGCAGCTCCCCCGAGATGGGGACTCCAATCTACCCGCCTCCTCCCCACTCCAGTGAGGCTGAAAAAATCCCAGAACAGACTTCCCCCTGGCCTTCTCCCCTTCCCATCCAGAGGTAGCAGCTGAGGCTGGGCTGTGCTGCAGCCATAGCAAGCAAATTACTGAAGATGCTTTACTTTGGAACATCTTGCATGTGTGTGGGTGAAACAGGGGCCCTAAATTGAAGCTGTGGGTTTTAAAAAACAACGCTTCAATTTAGGACTGATTAAACCCCCATGTGGTGCACACACCCCACTGATTTACCTGCCTCTCTGGCAGGGAGGGGAAGGCGAGCTGCCAACAGGTGAAGCAAGCCCTGGGCTGCAGGCAGGAGCTGGTGCTTCCCTCCACAGCAGCTGCAGCCTCCCCCAGATGGCACCCGCTCTCAGGCACCTGGCTTGGGCAGTCCCGGGGGGGCACCACAGCTGCGGAGGGAAGCACCAGGCAGGAAGGCTCCAGGAGAGGGGAAAAAAAGATCAGGCTGACCTCTTTTCTTGGGCAGAGCTGCTTTCCTGGGCTGCTGTCAGGCTCCGTGGCTGGAGGGACAGCAAACTAAAACTCCTCAAAGTCATTTAAGGTGCATTACGCTGCCAAATTTCCTACAGTGACTGGAATTAGTGCCCAATACATCACCAAGGCATGCACACACAGACACCGTTGAAGTGGTGCAAGAGCATTTAGCCGACTTTAAAGTGTAGTGCATACACACCTCTCGTTTCATCCAGACACGGCCCTTCATTTTAGCCTTCCTACAATGAGGGTTAATTTGTTGCTCAGCTGGAGCACTCTTCTGTTTGGACACACTTTAGAGTGCTTTCAAGGGGCCAGTGTCATTTCTGTTTGTACCTTGCTCTGTCATGTTTCTCCTCTTGTAGCCAGGAAGAAAGAAAAGTTCTTACACAGTTCACTAAGGAAATATCCATAGAGAGTTTCACCTTCTGGCTGACCAAAGAATGAAAAGATGTGCCCCCAAATGAGTGAGTGAAGTACCATGACAGATAAAGCAACTCCAGTGTTAGTTTGAAGGCTGACCATTTTTATGTGAGCAAGAGTAGCTTGAAAGGAATAACATGTGCAGATAATCATTTTAACTCTGAAGTAGATATATACCGTACTCTTGCATAGCCTTTTTATAGGAGCCTAAGTTTTAGCTAAACTCAATGGGATTCTACGTGACTTGTAAAACAGGTTAAATTGTTTGACCTGAGATCTGTATGTGCATTTTCTTGAAGCAAAATCCAACTCTTTGCTATGACAATGTGCAAGCAAGGAGTTAAACAAAACAAAGTATGTACACTTGGACCTTGCCATTATGCTGCATATTAAACGGACGTTAAATGTCCTGTGAAAAGGGGCTCACTGTCTTCTAAAATAAAGTCATCTTTTGGCAGCATTACTCCCACCGGAACGGGCAGTCAGGATGAAGTGTGCCTTTTCCAGTACTACACGCCCACTGACCCAAAGCCCCAAACCCACAGAGTTCTTGGAACTGTGAACACTGTTTGAATTCATGCTAAAACTGGAAAGCAGAATTGGACTTTTTTTATTTTATTTTTTGAGTCACATCAGTCAACGCTATTTACGAAATCTGTTTATGGAGACCACAGGTGGACACTCTGACTCATAACACATAAATGCTAAATATAGCAGAGACAATCCTGGAAAATCCCATAAAGAGAGAGGGAATAGCCATTCGGTCCTTATATTTAAAATGTTGGTCATTGGATACCAGTAATTGACCTGATGCTGTTTATGCAAAAAGATTGTGATGGATAGCAAGAGAGTGAATGATTTGCTGAACTCTCCTTTGGCTAGAAGAATAACGGCTCTGAGCAAGACATGAAAGGAGGCTTACTGTACTGTAGCAGCAGGCTATTCCTGTTTGTTGGAGCCTGCTCCCTGGTTACGGTGTAGAAAGCAATCCATTTCACAGTTTCCAGGAGTTAGGCAGACCCTATGTTCTCTGGTTTGAGAGAAACACACATTTGCTCAGGAGGCCTGCCCATAGGCTGCACTCACTCCCATCCCACTTGCCTCTGATTCAGATGACTTAAGTGGTTCCTGGAGTCCTCCTGCACTAATGTAAATGTCATTAGCTGTGAGCGGGAGGTCCAGGTACAGTATATCGACAGCTATACAAATACTGAGTCCCTTTAGCTGGATTCTATTGTAATGATCAAGTCTTCTGTCTTATTAGCTGCTAAAAGGAAACTATCACTGGACTCTCTGCACCACCTAGCTTCCAAAAATTGTAACATCCTGAAAGAAAATAAAAGTGCACTCATGAAAAACCCAAAGCTTACTTTAGGCTTAAACTTGGGAAGCAGATGTCTTCTTCACTAGAGTCTACATACCATACTTTCCCCGAATGAACAAAAGGCTGAACGTGCTCCTGATACCATACTGGATGATTTTTGTGGTTTATATATCACCAAAGTAGAATTCAGAGCATATCATATTTTTATTGCCCAGGTTCCCAGCAGAGTATGAATTGGATCCCAAGGGATCCCGTCTTTGAAACAACCCAAGGTCTATCAATAAAACATTTATTGTTATAGGTAATTAAAAGATTACCAGTGTAAATACGAAGATATTGGTGCAGACTTTATGTGGAATCAATAAAGCAAAATCAAATTAAATGGCTAGCTGTTGCAGCTGAATAATAGAAGTAGGGTAGGTTCTTTGTTCAAGTAATTGTCATCATTGGTTTGTTGGCAGGGTTAGTGAAATAAGGAGTCTGGTGTAATATACTTGTTAATTTTATTCTGCTTAGGTGTATACATTTGATTCAACCTGCTGGTGAGCACAATGCTAAAAAAGAATGCAGAAGCAGCTTGAGGGAACAAATTTAGGAATTCACTCATCTAGTATCATAGAAGATAGAAGTGCTTAATTAGCTCATCTAGATCATCAGTGAGCACTCAATTCATTCTCCGTGTCTTCATAATGGTTCTTCCAGTCCCTTTCTAAACTATTTTTAACAATCTTCAAAGGTTGAAAATGCTCACCATTTGTTCTGTCAAAGAGGCTGATTCTTCACTATGTGGAACTGGCTCCTCTTAACTTCATTGACTTTGATGTCATTACAAAAGTAAAACTGTTCTCAGAAATGTTCAGCATATTGTTATTGTTGACCTAAGAACACCAAGCAAGAACAAAAGTAAAAACAGAAAAACTTATTGCAAAAGCAGAGGAATGGAAGACTGGCAACTCTTTTATTCTCAAAGAAGAATGAATGTCTTTGTTTTCACATTAGATCCAGCATCTCCTACCAACTCAGTGGCTTTAAGACTGGGTTCTAACTGGTTCTAGTCAGATGAAACCAGTTAAGTAGAATAGAGTTGCCAGGCTCCTATGATATTAGTTAAGAACATAAAAGAAAATGTGCCAGTTAAATCACACAGAAAGAGTTCTGTTGGCATAAAGTAATATCGATGATAGTTAACTCTACATAGCATTAAGGATTTTCCCAGTAATAACATGGCACAAAATGGGAAAGATCCTTCATGAACAATACACTCATGCATTTTGTTTGTTTACAGTCATAGATGTTTCGTGACAACTTAGTGCTGTGGCTAGTTTTAAATTAGCCCATGTTAAATAGTCTTGTAGGTGGTCTCCAACCTTCCACAAAGCCTTTAGTAAATACTCCCAACAAGGAAATAGAAATATCTTGTGAGGCGAAAAGAAAAATAAATTTTATAGGTTTAAGCATAATTATGTTCCATTTAAAGCTCTGTGAATTTTTTTATTGCAATAGTGTTCTACACAGTGAAGAATTTTGTCTTGATTACATAGAGTACAGTACTGTCAGGAGAGTCATTCAAGAAGTAATTATATATATGACATGATATAAGGAACATTCACTGCATGAGTGAATGATTGTATTAGTTGATGAAATTTTCAAAAACCTATTCACAGAGCTCTTAGAGCCCACAGTCCATTGGAGTGAGTGAATGAAGCTTTCCATAGATTTCGGTAAACAGATTAGGACCTTACAATTGTATGTTATACGTGTGCTTCTCCTGAAGACAACTCCCTTCTGACTTCTGGTCCGAAAGGGTCATTAAAAAGAGACTTCTGTATTTTGCCAGCTAAATTGTTGGAGAAATATATGTTCCAACAGTCAGATGGTATAAACTTCTTTACAGTGGTCTCCATATTATTGGCTTTTCAGGATGTCTTAAACAAAACCAAGACACCACAACTTCTCAGTGCTGCACAGATTATCCTCTGTGCTGCTTCCTTTAAGGGAAAAAGGCTGTGTCTACATGAGACACTGACTGTGCAAGGTTGCATGACAGAAATGGTGATGTAGTGCTACTGAGCAGTAGTCTTGGCCTACTGGGCAGTAGTGTCACAAAAAGCCATTCGTTGGTGCTACTGTGCAGTACCTTGGGTTACTTCACCAGTCATTTATACAAATACTAAATGACTGCACAGTAACGACTGCATCTCATGTAAACGTGGCCAAAGGGACCACAGTACTTCCTTCACTAAACACACATGCTTTCCTCACTTCATTTTTATTCAGAAGGCCTTCTATTTTAACAATGGAGATTTTGTGTTACACATTCATTGTATATGTATGTGTGTATGTAAGTGTTTTCTTAAAAAAATACATTTGAAGAATTAAAAGTATTAAATAATATTGTTTAAGATAATACATGTTTTATCTACATTAATCCCTTGCCCAAACCCAACCAACCAAGTGACCTTTTCTTGCCCAGTAAGGAGCTGGATACATTTCTTACTCTTATCTCATTTAGTTGCTGTGTTGACAGTGGCAAAAAAAAAGCTCACTTAACACCTCAATCCAAAGCCAAATAGGAAGTGAATATCCAATAAAGCCCAGATCTCCTGAGTCCTAATCCTATAGCCACTGTATCAGCAGGAAGCACAGGGAGAGAGCTTGGTAGAGGAGAAGCCCTGGACTGGAAAGTCAAAGGAAGCATATGAAACCACTGGCTCTGCCATAATAAGCATCTGTAAACAAGACAATAAGACTGAAGATGATCCAGAAGTGCTCAATTTGATTGCCCATTTGTTCAAGCAAAAGTTTAATAAAAATGGCAGTGGAATAGGACAGTGTTGCAAATGCATCACGATCGATTCACAATGGAGGCTTTCAAAGAACCATCTCAGGAGCTCCCTGGAGGTTTGGGAATGAAGCAAGCATAAATGGTATCATCTCGCTTGAAGTAATTAATCACTGTCACGAGGATATGATATATGGCTACAGTCCCTGATGGCCTGAAACCTTACTGGGATGAGCCGTAAGGAGGTTAAGAGTATTTTATGATTACCCGTTGTTTTTCTGCCATGCCTTGATGTTGATTGATGTTTACGAGGAAGTGGATGCAGGCTGAGCAATAACTCTCCTTGCTCACCTGAGCCAATCTCACTTCATAGGGCTCCTCCTCCCCTCACACCCCACTCTTGCCACATCCTGTTTTCAATAAAGTCTATAAATTGTCATTCGCTTCTGCTACATAGAATAGTATTTAATTAAAATCAATCCCACTAAAGTCAAAATAAACATGACCACAAAAATCAACTTTCAGGAATTTCTTAATCCATTTATATCAGTTCAATCTGAGTCTCAACAGAAATTAAATTCAAATCAGTTCACCTTCTTCTGAAAATAAAACAAAGTCCAAACCAAGCGAAAGGAAAAAAGAAAGAAAACAGACTGGGCTCAAAAGGACAGGGCTCCTTTAAGACTCACAGACCCAAAGGAAATGACCACTTTTCCCTTTGTGGTCTCTCCACTATCTCCAGCTTCTGTCTTGCCTTATCTGCTTTGTCAGTCTGCTCTCCAGCAGTCTATCTCTTTCCCATGGCCAGGACTTTCCTAGCCACTCTCTTCCTGGAGCTCGGTCCCCTCTCCCCTGTCTTCTGCAGAAGATTGACAGCTCCAGCCACTTCCGATTCCAGTTACTCTTGTCTGCTACCTCTCCCCTTTTTTTTGCCCTTCTCCATGTTCACAACAATACTCCTTTCACCAATCTGGAAGGAGCATGTGCTCCCAAACCTTCAGAGCTGGTTCTTACCAGGGCAACTTTCTTCTGCACTAAAGGTAAGTATTTCATGCTCCCGTCCCTCCAGGTTGTCCTGAAGCCCCCTTTGCCTCCATTTACAATCATACAGGCCAGGTACAGACATTACACTTTTATGGGTATAAGTGATCAGAAACTGGTCTATACCATAACAGAACAAAGGTTCTGCACACAGAGATGGTTTAAAAATGGTGTAAGATAGACCTGGATCAATGTGCACTCAGATTTAATCAATATAGGGTAGACCATTGCATTGAAGGTCTGTACCAGATCTCCTATCAATTCAAATTCAGTTTCTGTCTGCTGGCATCCCAGATGCTTTTGCAGGCCCCCGCTAACCACCTCCTGCAGGACATAAAGCAAGGGACATGAAGGATAACAAGACGGGTTTCTACAAGTTTGTTGGTGGCAAAAGGAGAATCAGGGGAAGTGTGGGTCCCTTACCAAATGGGGGGACAACCTTGTGACAGAGGATGCAGAAAAGGCTGGAGTGCTCAATGTTTTTTTTGTCTCAGGCTTCACAGGCAAGATGAGCTCCCAGACTATTGCACTGAGCAGCATAGTTCGGGGAGAAGGTGAGCACCACTAGTAGCAAAAGAACAAGTTAGGAATTGTTTAGAAAAGCTGGACATATTCAAGTCCATCGGGCCAGACACTAGGCAGGTTGCACCTGAGGGTGCTAAGGGAGTTGGCTTATGAGATTGCAGAGCCATTGGCAATCAACGTTGAAAACTCATGGCAATCAGGAGAGGTCCTAGATGATTAGAAAAGGGCAAACATAATGCCCATATTTAAGAAAGGGAAAAAGGAGAATCCAGGGATCTACAGACCAGTCAGCCTCACCTGAGTCCCTGGAAAATTTTGGAGCAGATCCTTGAGGAATCCATTTCTAACACTTGGAGGAGAACAAGGTAATAAGGAACAGTCAGCATGGGTTCACCAAGGGCATGTCATGCCTGACCAACCTCATTGTTTTCTATGATGAAGTGACTGGCTCTGCGGATGTGGGGAGACCAGTGGATATAGTATACCTGGATTTTAGCAAGTGTTTGATATGGTCTCCCACAACATTTTCGCAGGCAAGCTAAGGAAGTATGGGCTAGATGAATGGACTGTAAGGTAGACAGAAACCTGGCTGAAGCATTGGACTCAGAGAGTAATAATCAATTGCTCTATGTCAGTTGGCAGCTGGTATCAAGTGGAGTGCCCAAGGGGTTGGTCCTGGGGCTGCTTTTGTTCAATGTCTTCATCAATGACCTGGAAGATGCATAGAGTGCACACTCAGGAAGTGTGCAGATGACACCAAGCTGGGAGGAATAGCAAATATACTGGAGGGTAGGGCTAGGATTCGGAGTGACCTAGACAAATTGGAGGATTGGGCCAAAAGAAATCTCATGAGGTTCAACAAGGACAAGTGCAAAATTCTGCACTTAGGATAGAACAGTCCCATGCACCGGTACAGGCTGGAGGTGACTGGCTGGGCAGCAGCTCTGAAGAAAAGGACCTGGGGGTTGCAGTAGACAATAAGCTGAATATGAGCCAACAATGTGTGCTTGTTGCAAAGAAGGCTAACGGCATACTGGGCTGTATCAGTAGGTGTGTTGCCAGCAGGTCAAGGGAAGCGATTATTCCCTTCTGTTAAGCACTGGTGAGGCCACAGCTGGAGTACTTTGTCCAGTTTTGGGCCCCCCACTACAGAAAGGATGTGGACAAATTGAAAAGGGTGCAGTGGAGAGCAACAAAAATGGTAAGGGGGTTCAGGAATATGACTTAGGAGGAAAGACTGAGAGAACTGATCTTATTTAATCTAGGGACAAGGAGACTGAGAGGACATTTAATAGTAGCCTTCAACTACCTGAAGTGGGGTTTGAAAGAGGATGGAGCTAGACTGTTCTCAGTGGTGGCAGATGACAGTAAAAGGAGCAATAGGAAAAAGGTTGGATAGGAAAACATGGGAACAGGTTACCCAGAGAGGTGGTGGAAGCTCCATCCTTGGAGATTTTTAAGACTCAGCTAGACAAAGCTTTGGCTGGGATAATCTAGTTTAGTGTGGCCCTGCCTTAAGCAGGAGATTTGGACTAGATGACCTCCTGAGGTCCCTTCCCACCCTAATTTTCTCTACTTCTATGATTCTATTCTAACACTTACATTAATTTCTACCTTGTGTGATGTGTTCATATGTTAAAAAGTAGGAAGTGGTATGAATTCATCTGCATATTTGTGGACAAACTGCATTTACATTTTACTGGTGGAATGCCTTAAACATACTCAGTTACTACTGGGAAGAAAGATGGTTTGTGGTGGCTGCAGTGTGACCCTGGCATCCTGGCTGGTGGCAGTGGTGGGGACGCTGCTCAAAAGGAAGGATTGCATCCCTCAGAGCTCTGGCACCACTGGCAATCGGTGGTATGATGTATCTGACAGCCCAGGGGTCTCACACTGGGCAGTGGGGAAAGGGGGAGCTCTGCCAAGGGAAGGACCAGGCTTCTTCTGGTTCTGGCATGAGCAGCAGCCAGCAGCAGGAGGCCAGCGAAATCCCCTTTCTCCGCCACATGGCATGAGCCTCCCAGGCTGCCAGACATGTCGTACTAGCTGCTACACTTGGTGCTGGAAGTCTAGGGCTGGGCGTGGGGCAGGGTCCATTGTGATGTGACAGAGGGTGAGGGCATGCTTGCCCATGCCCAGCAGCCAATTAGGGATGGTGTAGGTTTGATCAATTCCACCTCAGGCTTTTTGAATGTCTGTACTTACCTGCAGTGTGCAAGGCATATTGGGTGAAATGCCAGCCTTGCTAAAATAAATAGTTGTAGTCCCACAGGCATCAATAGAGCCAAAATTTCCACCATTATGCAGAAAACATAACAAACACTCAAGCAGTAGTGCCATGATTCCCAGCCCAGGTGTTGTGGCACCCTAGAGTACTTGGTAATCTTTTCAAAGGTGCAGAGGTCCCACACAATGCTAGCACTGTTAGGTGTGCAGACATGATTCACAAGATAAACCTGCAGACATTTCAAATAGGAATTCATGGTGTTAAAAATATTCTAACCTGTTGTGATCTTTCCAAGTTCTTACCAACAGAAGAATTGCTTCATTATTTTTTATAGTAAAAAAAAACAAGTAAAAACTAAAAACACATTACTTAACAATTGAATGCCATGTTCAGGAAATTCAGGAGCAGAAAAGGACCCTAATTTTCTGAATATGTTGTTCACCTCACCCCCAAAAAGTTCATGCCCCTCAAAACAGAGCGAAAGAAAAGATGACAGCTGTTATAAAAGTAAATGGACAGAATAAACATGAGACAAAAAACAAAAAAAAGGCATAAGCACCATGCAGGTGGCTGATGCTATTTGCATTAGGAAGATATACTGCCCCATTCAGCAACTATTAAATATGATTGGGCTTAAATTTTTGAAGAGATGTCCTGATTAAGCCTTTCCCCAGAATAGGTTCATATATGGAATATGATGTAATGCTTTGAACTTCAACATTATTTTGTTGAGTAAATTATATGCTGTGAATTATTTAATCAACTCTGTTGCTGAAATGGTGCATGTTTTTATCTAATACATAATATTTTTATGTTTAGAGTTTTACATGTACCTTAGGTCACAGTCATTAATGGCTTATGCAGCTCAGTGACTTTGTGTTTAATAAAATGGAATGGAAAGTCAATACCAAAATCCATATTCACAGTTCTCAGGTAGCTACATAAATACCCACAGCTGTCAAGTTTCATTTTCTATCGTCAAAAAATCAGGTCAATATTCCCCTTAGCCCAATGCATCCTTTCCCTACTGTATATAAAGGTCTTAGAAAATGGATGCAGAATGCAAACCAGAGCATGAACTATTATAACCTTCAGATTTTGGAATCAGTGCATTCTGCAAAACAGATGTCTGTATTATAACTTACATAAAGAGCCTCAAAGTGAAAAGGCATGGGTGTGTGCAATGATCTCACACATAAGTCATTGTCTCTGGAATATAATTATGAAAGGCACTTTAGAAATTTGCTGTTTTGCTAGTATACTGGAAAAAAGCACAAGCATAAATAAATCTCAATCCAAGACACCACCGCTTTTCCAGTAAGGAAGTATTAAGGAGAAAATTGGGAAAGCGAGGATTCATATCTGAGGTTGCCTCTGGAAAAGCACTTGTTAAACTGCAGTAAAGCACAACAGATTTATTTATTTCTCAAAATAAAGAAACAGATCCCCAGGTAATGGAAATATCCCGTTAAAATTAAAGAAAGTAATAATCCTGAGGATCCAAATGCTGCCTTTAATTAGCACTCACCTTCAGTCAGAGCTTTGCCCAACTAATGAAAAAGGTATTTGTTGACTGATATGATTCCACTATTTAATATATTTGAACTGGTGTCAGGTTGTGCCCTAAGTGGTAAGCGCAGGAAGTCCTGGTTAATATTTTCATTATAGGCTTTGCTCCCAGCTCCTTAAATCAAATATCATTAGATCTTCTCCAACGCAAGCCTTTCTTGCCTTAACACTCATTTCACTACTTCTGAAATGTCCATATTGAATGCAGAAAGCCAGAAATAAGTTGTCTCAGTTGCTGCTCCTCTGTCAACACTGTTTTGTTAGTGACACATCTGTTGGCTGGCAACTTGCAATGCCATCCAGTGCAGTCATGCAGTAGTTCTTGGACACCATCGCCAAAGAAAACAATTAATATTGTTTATTTGTTTTCCGGCAGTGTGCAACATAGGGCCACCTAGGGAGTTCTAGGGGCTGCTGTAATCTTTGGGAATTAGCAATAAACATGCTGTGGCAGAGTTTTAGAGAAGGGAATTGATCCATATCAGTTTTATTATACACACAGTATCAGAAAGACCACACACAACAGTATATTTTTCCTTCTCTTTTTTTCATCCTTCGCAAGCAAAGATGACCACGTCCAGCGGGAGCGGGGAGAAAAGAGAAAGGAAGAAAGAGGAAAAAGGAGAAAGAAGAGAGAGAATGGGGGTGGAGGCTAGGTTGCGTGGGTACGCAGGTGACTTATAAGCCCAGTCTTTGTCCTGAACAATCTGCTGCAGCAGGGTCAAGAGAGCGACAAGGAATGGACATGAGAGGTCCTCATTTTTCTGGCCACGCACTTCCTCACTGCCTCTGTAGTCTGCCTCTGCACAAAGACCAGTGCTCCGCTCTGGACATAAGCCCTCTGGGATGAACAGTCACGAGCGATTTGCATCACCTCATCACGACAGAAAAAAGGGTGGCCATGGCCATCGTGAAACTGTCGCCAGTCAGAGCTGCTCACATGGGCTTAGATCTTGCAATCATTGCTCCGTAGGTTGATCTACAGAACCCTGCCAGCCTCCAGATCCACAGCTTCCTCTCAGTTCTGCAACTCCAGCTCATAGCCTGTTGACTGGTATAGCAAGGCCTGAGAAGCTCCTACTTGGGTTGGCACCTTTGTAGACATCTCTTGAAGTCTTCCAAAGAATGATGTTTTGGAAGATGTGCTTAGGTTCTGTTATGCAAGAGACCAGACTGGGTGATTTAATGGTTTCTTCTGGCCTTAAAAAATCTACGAATCTTTAAATTGTATTCAATCTAGTCATTGTATTTAATCTTTTTTCCAACAAGACATATTTTAGCAGTTAACCAAGGCAGAATTTAGTTGTTTCTAGTAAATAAGTGACAGATAAATGTGGGTAATATTTTCTTGAAGCCCTTTGGTCTAAGCATCTTGATGTGGTTTCTTTCATGGTTTTTCATACATGAGGAACCCGGCAGCATGTGGGACATGACTAAGTTCCCAGTCTGAGCTCATACTGTAATATACCCAGTTTTTTCTTACAAAAATAAAGGGCTCTTGGATTCAATGCAGAATTCTTTTCCAGGGACAATACTTCACATAGGCTTTCCCTTTCAAGTCATGTTTCATGTTGAATTTCCTTATGCAGAGAAAGTAGTCTACCAGCCAGTTAGATTAGCTTTTACAGAGCTGCCCTAAATGCCCTAACAGTAAATGCATCTCCCTGGAAGACAAATCCTCTGTTTATTCCAATGCATGCTATTGTAGGGTGTGCCGTTCTGCTTATTTTTCTGGTGATTTTTTTTGTTTGTTTGGGGGGTTTTGCTACTGGGAAATCCCGGTAGCACATTTTGCCCCCACATGCAAATTTGCAGCACAGGGCACATTTTAATGTTCCACATGTGTAGTTTGTGGTGCCACAAAGAGGTCTGTGGCACCACAAACTGCACATGCCTACATGTGGGGACATGGCCAAAGTGCTACCTTTGTTCCTGTACTTTGCAGAGGGGGTGAAATAATGAATTGTCAGGAACAAACATTTCCCTTGCCCTGCCTAGAAAAGTTTTATTCTGACCCTCTGATCATATAGCCAGTCATGCAACAAAAGGAAATGATTCATGGTAACAATCAACACACCCCATGGGACAGGGGTGGGCAAAATGTGGCCCGGGGGCCGGATGCAGCCCACCAGGCCATTCTATCTGGCCCGCAGGGCCGCTACAAATTTAGAAAATTAACATTTGTCTGCCCCTGGCTGCCTATCATTCAGCCCTCGATGGCTTGCCAAAACTCAGTAAGCGGCCCTCTGCCCAAAATAATTGCCTGCCCCTGCCATGGGAAGTACTTGCCAAATCAAGATTCCAGCATTTCAGTGTGTTGTCTTTAATTAGGTCAAACAAAAAAACAGCAAGACAAAGATTTTCAAAGTGGAGCAGTGCCATCTAACAATATAGAAAAAACACTGTTGTTACTACTTGTCTTGACAGACTTTCTACCCCATGAGTTGCGGGGGGCAACCATTTTGGCAGGTGCCACAACATGAGCCCTGTACCCTCTCTGAGTACCACTGATCGATCCCCTTCTCCAGATGGATCTGCTGTTTTCCTTTCTGCTCCTTGCCTTGTGCTCTTTGGCTCATCTGCCGCCCTGCTCTATCTGCTGCTATGCTCCCTGATCCCTCTTCAGTCTGCTATATACTACATACAGAGGCTCCTTATGCCACTTGCAGTACATATGCTATAGGTTGTCCAATGCCGTTCAACCCAATATCTGCTCTTTGGTTAAAGTAACCTCTGGTAAAGAATGCAAGCCAAAACTCTTTATTTTGGGGAAATGTTGTCATTCTGCAGAGGTGGTTAGCAGAGGCAGGCTGCCAAGCAGTGCCTCAGAAGAAACCAGCACAGAAAGGAGTGCAAAGTTCACAAAAATTATTCATTGCTAGACAGGGTGGCTAACAATATAGGAATAATGGTTGTAGAAAGAAAGAGGCTACTGTCCTGTGTGTTAGGTTTGGGTAGTGGATGTGGCAGGGTTATGCCATAGCCCCAGGGCATATCTCTGAGCTAGATGGAAGTGGCTTCCACCCTTCTCAAAACCTCTCTTTTCATTGGCCCTTTTCAGGTGGCATGCAGTCTCTCCACTTTTGTCACAGAGCTCCCCAACACAGAGTTTGGCATGGAACTTCAGCCCAGCGGTGAATTTATCTGAACAGCAGATGCTGGGTAGAAAGCCCCTATTCTGGCTTGGTGCGTGCAGGGAATTTCACCTATTAGGAATAGGGTCAGAAATGGACCACACTCCAGCCACCCCTGACTTATAAAACCTTCCAAACAGCAGTGATCTTCAGCTTGACTCAAATGGCCTGTAGGCCATGTATCATCACTTACTCCTTAATAGGATCTTTCATTAGTGTTATGCTACCAGCAGCTATGATGATGATTAGGCCTATTAAATGTTTGGCTGTCTGTGCAATATACATGCCAAGATACGTTAGATCAGCATCATCCAGCCTAATTTTTTTGTTATTAATTTCTGTCATGTACGAAAACACGCTCATTTACAGAACCATAAGATGGCAGCATTCTATCTGTCATGCATATCTTCTTTCTGTTCCGAAATTAACAGACATTTTCTCTACCGTTCATCACATAAACCACAGAGATTTTTCAAAATGCCTTATATATATTCTGGGGCTGATCCAGTGCCCACAGCAATGAGTGGAAGTCTTTCTCTCCACTTAAGTAGGTGCTGAACTAGGCTTTCAGCTGCTAAGAATGACATCAGAAGGAACCATCTGCACAGCTTAAATGTAAAGGTACAGTATATATCTGCATAGCTGCCCAGAAAACAAAGAGGTCTGTTGCTAATGGTCATAGTGATTAACTACTGGAACAAACTGCCAGGGAAAAAGGTGGCTTCTTCATCTCTTAAAGTCTTTACATCAAGAATGGATGCCTTTCTGGAACTTGTGTGTTGGCCAAACAATTTTTTGGGTTAAGTACTGGGGAAGCTGAGTGAACTGTTCTGGCCTATGTTATGTAGGAAATTCAGAACTGAGTTGAAGCTAAATGATTCAGACTAGAACTAAGCCAGAAGTTTTTAACTATGAGGGTAATTAATCAACATTTCACCAATGGTTCTGATGGCGCTTTTTGAATTAAAATGATGTTTTTCTAAAGTACTGTGTTCTTGTTCAAAGAGAATTTAATCCAAGGATGGCATTTGGCCTGTGCTATGGAGGAGGACAGGCTTTGATCAAAAGGATTCCTTCTGGCTCCATAGTTTATGAATCTAATGATTCTTTCTAGCCTTAAAGACTTATGAATCTATTGAACAAAATACAGTCAAATAAACACATTATTGTTTATTAATACAAACTGAACGGAAGGGCTGAATACTCAATGATATAGGAGATAAGCTATAGAACTTTTCACTTTGAAGATGTTGATTCAAAATCCAACCCAGATTAGCTATAAATCCAGTTTTTAGCCTGATAGATAATGTCAAAAGTCAAATGAACCTGCATGCGTTCAGTCCAGTTTGTTCTGGCAAGTGTTATTAGCATCTTTATTGGCAACCTTAGAGAAAAAAAGGACTAAATGTTAGGGGAACTGAACTTTAGTTCTTTAGTGCGTGAGGTGGTGACCAACTCCAACCCTGGTAGATTTGTTATTAAATCATATTTTGGTCGTTTATTTTTTGCATCTTTTTGTTGGGAAATTCTTGTTTGTCTCTTATTCCATATATGTATTACAGTCATTCTGACGTGCCTAAAATGGCATATTTTTACTGTAAATCTAGGAATGGGGACAAATTGTGGTTTCGCAACAAGATTGTGGGGAAAATAGAAATGAAGGCAAAACATGCACAAGTCAGGCAGTACCAAATGAATGTAATATGTAGACTGAATTTTAGAAAAAAAATTGCAGAACTCTCCTATGAGAGTCCGGAAATAACCAAGCAAAATAAGCTTGATCAGAAACACACTTATTATTGCACATTAGCTTGATTTTTAATATGCATTTTGGTATGAAGGACTATTTGAAATAATTGATTCTTCCATCAACCCTCTGTTTTATTGTCAATTTACAGTTTTTAATTATAGAGCCATTATTTCTGGGAAAACATTAATTTCCTGCTTGCAGTTTTGAGGCCCTTACAAAGTGTCAGAGTTTGCCAGCTTGAAATGTTTTCCTTTTGTCATCAACAGAAAGAAAAATGTGGAGCATTATTTAATTTCCTGTAACTTGCAGTACAAAACAACATGTTTGATACGAAGTAAATTTTGCCAAGATGAGTGTACGTGTCTTTTGTTTTGGTAGAAATAAAGTAGAAGACTTTACCTTAGCCTACCCTTTGAGAGGGCTTTGATTGCTATTTTTGACAGGATTTTAGTAAGGGGTTTTTTCCTGCTGGTTTCAACAGATGAGTGATAACACCTAGCACTTAGGTCCCAATGCAACAAGGTATTTCAGGTAGTACATGTGGCACAAGGACAACGTCTTATTGCAGTGCTCCCTACAGCCCTAGTGGAGTGGCACAGATGTTAGGGGCGTGCAAAGCGGATCCTATTTGATTCAAATTCGGATTCAGCCCAAATCAGGGACAGTGATTCGGATCACTGTCTCCCATTTGATTTGGCCAAATCCAAATCTGAAGATTTGATGCTCATCCAGAAAAAGAACATTTAAAGCTGTATCTATGTCTGAATAGCCAAATCTTTCTGAATCTCTCCGAATCAATTCAGAGGGTTCTGATTCAATTCAGAGAAATTAAAGGGTCTCCTGATTTGATTCGGATTTAAAGATTCAGCCACTGAATCAGGCCAAATCTTCACCAAATTGAATTAGGAACCGAAGCTTCGCACAGCCCTAATCGACATGCCCTGTGAAGGAAGAGGCTTGAAGTACAAGGATGAGAAAGCCCAGGCAAAACTGCAGAGGCTAGCTGATTCTGTTTCTGCTGGCTCTTCTCTGCAGTTTTCCCCTCAACCCCACATGACAGGTGCCCCACAGATATGTATTTGTGAGGGTGCTGGCAGGATTTCTGCTCTGACGTGTGGCCCTACTTAGCCCCCAGTGTCAGACCTTCCTCCCAGTACAGCAGATTTCTCTTTAGCTACTTTTCTTCATGCAGACTGCAGTCTCGTCGTGTGGAACTACTTTTAGCTGTAGTGCTTTTCAATAACAGAGCCCATTATTATATTTAGCTATTTAGGGAAAGGAAATAAAAGGGAGTAAAGAAAAAGAAGCAGGCAAAAGAGTGCAAATCATACAGCTGCACATGCAGATGTGGTCATGCTTGCCTTAGGGGTCAAAGGGCAAAGGCAAAGGTCTGCCTGAGCTGAGACAGCCCATCTTAGTGCAGGTAAGGCCAGGATACCCACACAAATCAGACTCCTTGTTAACATCTAGACCAAAAAGTAACATGTGCAGTTTAAAACAGCATGGTCTCAAGGTGGTTTTCCCAATGTTGCCAGCTCTTACATAACTTGGAATTTTTCTTAAAAGACTCAGGAATACTAGTCATATGAAAACTTCAGCATCCCAGCTTTAATTTTTAAGAAAGCAAGCTTCTAGTTTGAAAGAAGACCCAAATAGTGCCAACACCAGCATGGCAGATAACAAACAAAAATGGATACTTTAAAAAACACCATGAGTTTACACCAATGAAGATATATGGGAGTCCATCTCATGATTTTTTGAAAACTTGGGGACTAGCAATAGTCATGCTCATTCCTTCAGCCTGTGGATTGAGTCCTTATTCATAATTTGTGTCAAAATGGTAAATCATTTTTGCCCTGGAAATGTACTATATGTATCTTGTAGCTTTTATAGCCCCTTTTCAGGCACCATACATCTTGGTTTAACTGCCTAAGGTTTCCTGGCCTGTTTTCTGCTTTCTGGGCAGTCTGTGGCAAGCCATGGTTATTGACTCATTTAACAGGCACTTGATGTATTCAGAGGAGAGTATATTTTTTTAAGTACGCTTCAAAGCAAAATACCAAGAAGCACGATGAAGTGAAATAAAATATACCCTTTAATCAAGACAGTAGTTTTGAATACGTCTTTTTTGCTGTCACAATCAATTCATAGAGTGCCAAAACCTGTCAGCATCAATTTTCAGCCCTTTATATAATTCTATGGCTCCCATGTTGGTAGCAGTTATCAGATAGGCCCAGAGTCTGTGGCCCAGGCCCTCAAGGCTTTTATGCGTATAGTAACTGCCATTAATTTCTAAGACTGTCAGGAGAGAGAACAGAAGCACAAAGAAAGTTACCGTGAGATCCATAAGAAGACTTAAGCATGGTGATGCTAAGTATCCCCACGCCTAAAAATTAGGCAGCAGTTTCTGGGTGTTGAATGGGCAATCTCATGTTAAGCACCAGAGCTCCATGTGGCTTCAGTGAGATGCGTTAAGTGCCCACCGCAGTTTATAACAGCTGGCAAGCTGAGCAAGATGCAGCTGGAGCCAGCCGAGAGGGAGTGCTAGAGAAATGCTTTATACAGTCCTGGGTTAGGCATGTAAGTGCAACTGGGATTCACAGCTTGAGATCTGGACCTCATCATTGGTGATCCCTTGCGGCTGAGGATGATCCCTCCCATGGGTCAAGTAAAGGGTTGTAGATGAGCTGTTGATGCCTAAGAAGACTGATCCTAGAGCCGCAGACTCTCTGGCAAATGCCCCAGGGAGGGTCAGAGGGAGAGTCAAACTGCAGCTTTCTCGGGCTTGTTCCCTTTCCTTCCATTTCTGTCATTTTTCTGCCTTCAAGGCGAGATGATTTTCCTCAAAGTAATGTGTGCCTTCTCTCACA
The DNA here is from genome assembly GCA_030014935.1 of Caiman crocodilus. Lineage (NCBI taxonomy): Eukaryota > Metazoa > Chordata > Crocodylia > Alligatoridae > Caiman > Caiman crocodilus. Next base: position 20,918,207 of record JAGPOW010000261.1, read on the forward strand.
AGGCATCACTGAGAAGCAGGGCCAGCAGTTGCTGTAGGGATGTTGGCGTTTGTGGGCCTCCTGGGGGGTGAGGATAGCCCCTGATTATATCTGATGCTGAAGCCAGGGGCTCAGATGAGCCCAGTGGAGCAAAGGGCTGCTGGATAGAAGATCTGAGACTCTAGACAAGCCTGGGGTGTGATGACTGCTCTGTGGGGCCTAGAGGGGACCCCTCATGTCCAGTCCTCATCACTCCCCTTCCCCTGCTGCAGCAGATTGTTCAGGGCAAAGATTGGGCTTATAAGTCACATGTCTGTGTACCCACGTGACCTAGCCTCCACCCCCCCTTTCTTCTTTCTCCTTTTTCCTCTTTGTCCCTTTCTCTTTTCTTCCTCCCTTTTTCTTTCCCACTTCCTTTCTCTCTTCTTCTCCCTCCACCCCCCTGCTGGATACAGTCGTCTTTGCTTGTGAAGGATGAACAACAAGATGGGGGCCCCATTGAGGAAAGGAGTCAGCTGATTGTAAGATTGACCGAGGGCTCTCAGCCAGGACCAGAGTGGCTGAAGAGCAAGCATGCTCACTGTGAGGGGCAGGCGAGGGCAGTGGAGAGCACGAGGCCAAGTGGGAGGCCTGAATAAGAGTAGGACCTAGGAGGAGACCTGACTGAGAGTGAGGCCCAGGTACATTGACAGACACTTGATGTCTGAGTGGGCCGAGTTGGGGGTCCAGGCAGGTTGGCTGATCTTGTGAGGCGGGCTTTAAACTAGCTTCGCCGGGGGACGGGCCAGCTGAAAGAGGAGAGGATGCTCGGCCGCTAAGTCAGGTAAGT
>JAGPOW010000261.1:20919114-20939322 GCA_030014935.1 Caiman crocodilus
CAGCACTTGTTTCCTGCCATTGGCAGGGGGTCAGACTAGATGGCCTGCTCTAGGCCCCTTCTGACCCTAGTTACTATGAAACTATGAAACTATGGAAGACACCTGAGGCTCTCGGGGCATAAGGCCCCATAGCCCCAGCGAGGGGGTAGAGTATGAGAAGCTAAGAGCCTAATGAGAGGCAAGGAGCCCAGAGTGCATGTGGGAGTAGAGGCCCCAGTGAGCGGGGCATGAGGCTCAGGCACATCTAAGAACACCTGAGGCCCAGTTGGGCCAGAGGCTGAGCACGGCCCAGCAATGGGGCTAGGGGAGTTGGAAATGATCTTTGGATGCCATCTGTGAGGCATGGGACATGGTGTAGGGACAGTATAGAGCCATGTAATATGCGCTTGGCATCAGGGCATTAAAATGAGCAGCCTTCCACCTGGAAACATCTATTCAATTACATCAAAGGCATGGCAGACAAGTTAGGTGGATGGACTGCCCTAGACATGTGGGCAGGCCGATACTGTGACTGGCGCTGGGGATGGCACACTGTCGCATAGTGTTAGCATTAGTGTTATTTGTGTGATGATTCTCCCACTTTATGCCAACGATCTTCCAGAGGTAGCACCGGTGATGGGCTTCCAGGCTTTTCATGTAGTCCCTGTGGTCACCCCAGTTTCACAGCCATAGAGAAGAGTTGTGATTGCCACAGCCTTATATAGTAGCAGCTTTCTTCAAATCCTGATGTCATGATTGTTGAACACAAGAGGATTCAGTGTTCTGAAGGCAGAGCTGGCACATCAGATCCTGTACTGAATCTCCTCATCGATGCTGGCTTCCTTTGTGAGATGACTGCCAAGGTATGCAGTGTTCAACATTCTCCAGTTTCTGCCTGTCAGTGAGGATCTTTGCTGGTGGGATTCATTGGTCCAGAGCAGGCTGGTGAAGCACATTTGTTGTTCCAATGTTAAGTGTCAGTCCCAGGCACTAGTATGCTTGAGAGAAGTGGTTAAGGACTGTTTGTAGGTCCTCCTCTGTATGTGCAATGACAGTGCAAGCATCGGCATTCAGAAGTTCCACAATCGAGGCCAAAGAAACTCTGGTTTTGACGTGGAGGTAGGAAAGATTGAACAGGTTCCTATCTATCCTGTACTTGATGCCGATGCCATGTGGCAGATGGTCATGGAAGAGCATCTCGATAACTGCAAGAAAAATGGAAGCTCTGGACCTAGATGTGGTCTAGGTTGTCACTTCATGCTTAGGCAACTGACTCACTTTGACAATAGGAGCCTGGTCGGTAGTGGTCTTTTGCATAAGATCTGAATGTTTAGGATGGAGTAGGTTCAGTTCTGTCCATTTTTCCGTAGCGGGCACTTTTCTGTCCACTTCCTCAAAGGAAGAGAGCTTTGGATGCCATTCACCAACTGCCAGTGCTTTTTATGCATTTTATCCATTGTCTCTTTAATGCAAAATGAATAAATCCCAGAAGCAGAAGCTAGGCTTTCCTCCTTCCCAGGGCAGTTTCTTTGCCACTGGGCCAGCAAGTTGTCTATTAGTCATATGACAACTACACCCCACTTTGTGACTTTGAATAATGCTGGCCATGAGCACTGAACGCACTTCACTCAGCATGTATTAGGCATACTCTCAGCACACTTTCCAGATTGGACCCCTCTATTTATACCTAATTTGTGAACACTTATTAGTAGGGCCTGGTTTAAATTGTGACTCTGCATTTTTCATGAAAATCACAAAATTGTGATTTGCAACAAAATGCCATGATATGGCCACCTGCTGAGGAGTTCTCCAGCAAACAGTCATATCATGGCATTTTGTTGGAACAAGATGGCTACTGCAGCCTTGGGGAAGGGGTTGCAAAAGGAACAGGGGGAGGAGAGATCTTGCAGAAGGGTATGGCAGGGGCAGTTTGCTCCTCTGAGCGAGAAGACTGTGTCACCGGGGGTTTGAAGCACCTGGAGGCTGCCTTGGCAGATGGCCCTGGCACTGGGTAGAGGAGGGGCTGTTTGTTCCTCTGGGGGAAAAATTGGATCACTGGGGGTTGGGGACAGGGGGAGAGGACACATGGACAGAGGAACAAACAGCCCCTTCCCTGCCTGGTGCCAGGGCCATCTGCTAAGCAGCCCCCAGCCCCCATGCCTCAGTGTTCTTGTCCAAAGGAGCAAACAGCCCTTCCCCTACCCATCTCCAAGCTCTCTTCTTCCCATGTCCCTTTTGCAACACCTTCTCCCATGCCTTGGGCTGCTAGGCTTTTGCTGCTGGCTGAAGAATATTTTCCCCAGCTTGCAGCAGCTATCAGCAAACAGGAGCAATCGGAGTGTGTGTGGAGGAGCATGCCACGATTGGGCATGAAAGTGGCAGTCCCTGCCAATAAAGAAAGGCAAGCTAGACCTGTGATTTAAACCAGGTCTTACTTATTAGCCTCCTAGCTCCTTTGGCTGATGTGGTGGAAGTCCTGGGCTATGCACAGTGCGTACTATGAGTATGAATTGTAGTAGAGGTGATATCTTTTATTAGATCAACAAAATTTTTGCAAAAAAAATTCTTTAATTGCAAGTTTTCGAGCACAAATACCCTTCATCAGGCATTCAAGAAAAGATTGAAAAGTTCTCCTGGGTAGAAATGAAAGTTCATATTTCATAGGATTTCACAGAGGAGTCAATAGATGGAAAACTCCTCTGGGCAGCCAGTTCATAGCTGGTATGGAGCCTGTAACCTTCTGTGAGGGGCTATGCACAGTAGCTTTTGTCAGTCTTTTCTGGCAACTAAAGTACTTAATGGCTCTCAGATGCCTGAAGAGGTTAGGCAGGATTTCTGTGAATTGTTCTTTTATACTTGCACCTAAATTCCATTGGGCACGTGTCTACACATTTATTAATGTGCCGTACTTGGTGCTACTGCGCATTAGTGCAGATGAACAGTTTTTTGGTGACATTAATGCACAGTAGATTTATTCTACAGCACATCAGCATGAGTTTTGCCCATATGCTAGTATGTGATAGAATTAGTCTTCTGCACATTAAGTGTCTTGTGTAAATGTGCCCACTAAGTCTCTTGTGAGGCAACTTAAATTTTACCCTTATAACATGGGTTGGCCACATCTGACCCACAAAGAGGGGATTCAGCAGCATTCAGTGGTATGAAGCTTTGTCGACACCACACCACACTGCTCCTCATCCTGGCTGGACACTTTGACCGTGTTGCACTGTGACTGGGTGGCAGACATAACCAAGGCGAAGCCAGGAGAAGTGGCAACAGTCAGGTCTCAGTGCCAGCCTGTCTTCCACTCGAGCTGGGTCATTCCTACCAGGAGAACATTGTCATCCCCTGCCTTAGTACATTGTTAATAGTACATTAGCAAGGTCATGCAAGTAATCAATGCCAGAGCAAGGATTCAAACTCAGGCCTCTAAAACGCTGGAAGCCAAACGATCAGAACGTTATTTGGCACAGGTAGAGGGAATCTTGTAAAAGCAGCATAAAGTTCTGGTTCCTTGCATGCTGATGACCTTAAAGCAGAGCACTTTGGTCCCTTACCAGTTTGAGAAACAGGGTCTGACAAACAGTCCTAAATATCCTATGCTATCTGTTTGCAGCATTAAATGTCATTTAGACTGAATATATATTGCTGCTGTTTGGGTACAGGAGGAAAATCGTAAGAGCATTAAATTTTGTCCTGAAGTCAGCTTGCCATGTGAAGGCTTGTCTGTACAGTACTGCAGTCTCTCCCGTTCTTGTCCACAGCGCCTGCTCTTTTGCCCTCCATCTTCAGTGATCATGAGAAACAGCACTGGGGACACATGCAGTCACCTGGCAAACTTCCAGCATGCCAGCAAACTCAAAGGGGTTGAGTATGTTCAGACCTTCTGGTGCCAGGACACGCTGTCACTGTACAGACAAGCTCTGATTCTCCTATTGTGGAGACACTTACTAAAAAAATAGGAAGAATCTAATGAACTTCAATAGAAATTGAATAGCCTTCTGGAGAAAAGCCTGTGGTATTTACTAGTGGTAATTTTTCTGCACTTTTTTAAAACGGTTCTTAGGCAAGGATGTAATTCTCTATGAAATTCCAGCATTCTAAAAAGCCTACAAAATATGTTTTATTAAATTCCAAAGGATTTTTCCATGAGGCAAGCTCTACAGGAAATAGTCGTGTTGTAGAAGGCTTTTTCAGGCTTAGAAAGCTTCAGAGAAGCTATTTTTATTGCATTAACATGCATTCTGCATTCTTGCCTGCTGTTTCACATTCACTGTTTTGTTCCTCCACAAACTGGTCTGAATGCAGATCAAAATTATTTAAAAGAATGCTCAGCGAAAGTGGGTCAGAAGTTTGTATACGGTTCCACGTGGTCCTCGTTTTTCATTGACATTTTGCCTTAAGCCTTTTTGTAGCAGTATGAAAAGAGAAAGTGGAGACAGGGAGAAAAAAGGTCTTTTTTGGAGGAGAAATGCCTTTGCTTTTGGAGAGAAGTTCTCAAACAAATTAGCTCGCTTTTAGCTTTCCTTCCACAGTCCAAGTAAACAATTTAAGGAGGAACCGCTGAGTTCTTCATCTGAAAGATTATCTGATTTTCATTCTTTCTTGTTTGTAATCTTCCCTTGGAATCTGGAAAATAAAAAGTCTTTCCTTACTTGCTCTGTCTTTGCCCATATGATGATGTTTCCATCCCTCAACCCTCCCCATTATTTTTCTTACATTCCTGACATATTGCCGCATTTTATCATCTCCACATTTTTGGGCTGAAATCAACTTCATCATGATTGGAACAACGAGGGCAGGATTTCCTGAAAGCTGATGCTTACAGAGTCATCTGCAGATGCTTTGATTTGATTCCTCTCTAAACTCCCCATTGCAGCCACCAAGAAAATCCAGGGACAGGGACAGGGGTAGTCTTTAGGGAGAATTCTTTAACTTGGTGTTTCCCTAGAGAAGTTTATTGCATCGCTCACCACCTTGAGCTGTGTGTGTTTTCCATAATTTGGCTCAGAATGATAAGATCTTTCCTATAGACTCAATGGATTTGTGGCAGCTTCCAGAAATATACAGGAGAGATGCAGAGCTATTGCTCATCCAGGCAGGCAGACCAGCTATTAGATCCTAATACATCCAACCAAAGTAGAATCAAAAGTGCATCAAGTTCATTTTGAGGAAGAAAGAGTGAACAAGAGGGACTAGAGGAGGCCTCTACCATTAAAAATAAGCTAGTTTAAACTGAGTCTTAGAATTTATTATTATGTCTCAGTACACATATGTACAAACACAACTGAAACAGCATGGGGATGCCGTCTGATTCCTATTCACTTCAGGAGGATGTGGAATAGGCCTTGAATGCCTTTGAATGTTGTAATATATGTTGAATTCATTGGACAAATTCAGGTGTGATGTAAGCTCTTGTCTATCAATTAAAGTCAACAGAATGACATGTTTACCTGAGCAATCAACTGCAGACAACCAGTTTAAAAATAGCCAGTGAAAGACTCATCCTGCTGAAGTCAGTGAAAGTTCTGCAGTGATTTCAGTGGGGCCAAAATTTTGCCTGCAGCATGTATATTGTAAGAGAGTATAAACAGGAGAGAAATTGAGAATTAAAGCTGTTTATAGCAAAGCTGAATTCAACTCACTGTCAGCACTTAACAGGAAAAAAAACAGAATTAGTTATTATCCTTAGTACAATAAGTTAAGAGCAACATATAATATAAATGATAATTCCGTGGAAACCCAATTGTTCTGTTCCTGGCTGACATGAATGGTACAATGCAGCCCACTGTATTTGCACAATGAAGGAAGTAAAACATACTTTGCAGGGTACTGATGGAGTAAACAAAAAGAAAAATCTTGTCACAGGGAACAATCAAATGTATTTTAGTATCTAACAACTATGCAGATCAACCAGCTCCTGGCTTGTGTCTCATGAGCAGTTAGAAATGCTTTCCACCTTTTTTCCTGCATCTTCTTCTTTTTTTTTTTATCTAGTCTGCCAACAAAAGGACAAAAGCTTTCTTATGCCTGAAGGTTGACCAGAGGCAAAAGTGTTTAAGAGTCCTTGTAACATATACAACACAAATGTGTGCTCTCTCTGCAACAGACATGGCATGCTTCTCAAATGAATATAGCTATATCCATGTGAATGACATATTCCCTTTTATGTTCTTCACAAAAGTCCTCATGCCTTTGCTTATACCAGTGCAGTTTTCCTGGGTGGCAGAGAAGAATTTGACCCTAAATGTGAAAGAATTTTTGCAAATGCCTGTTATTTTATTTATTGTCATACTAGTTGCACCATGCACCGTAGTCACAGCTGAGACCCTTTAGGCTTGGGTCTGTCTCACAAACCTTCCAGAGTAAAAAACCCATGTATGACGTAAGGGATGGGAATGCAGACAAGTGGATCCAATATTTATGTATACACGACACACGTTTAAAAAAATTAGGCATGATTTGTAATCTATTTCTGCCTGTCCCTCAGTTTAGCTGCTCTTGTAGGCAGTGTAGAAGATGTTGCTCTTGTTAAGGAGAAGTTTGATGGAGGAAGGGGGTCAGTGGTCTTGTACATGAGTTCAAGAGGGCTGTCACATGTTTAAGAGAGTTGTAGGTGAATGCAGAAAATGGTCATATGGGATGCAGATAATCAAGGATAGCATCAGTGGCAGAGCAGAGGAAATGAATTCAACTTGAAAAGAGGAGAGGATAGGTAAAAATGGGTAGAGATCAGAAGCACGTGAAGGTGAAGACGAGAAGCTTCAAATTGACACAGTAGAAATGGATAACTCTGAAATTGATTTTGGGAGTAAGTGCTAAAAAGGAAGGAGTGTGTGTAACTGCTGAAGAGAAAATATTACCTACCTACCACATAGCCATAATGTGAAGCTTATTGAACTACTCAGCCAGAAGAAATCATGAAAGTGTGCATTATTTTCATAACAGCTGGTTCCTTGAAGGATCTGGGCAGTAACATAGATTACTTTGTCACAACTTTTCAGTAAGCTTTATAAAATCCCTGTACAGAGAGCATCTCCTGGTGGCACCCCACCTACCTCCTAACCAATGAGTAGACTCAGCAACTTCAGCATTCAAAGATGACCGTTGACCCATAATGTTCTGCAGGTATAAACAGCAGACAAGATACAGCACTTGGCTACAGTGAAGACAACTCTCATAATAACAAGCAGATTGTCTTCCTCATGGAAGGGGAGATGAAATATTCCTCACCACCAGTAGAAGACTGCAATAATCACCTATGTCCTGCAATAGTCACCTGTGTCCTTCCCCCTCTTCCATTCTAAGAACAGCAACAGTGAGGAAGTAACCCAGCTCCTATTTAGATGGATACCTTGTCCACTGAGATGTGAGATTCACACTTGACTTGTCTAATGGAGTGAACAAAGCATTTAAATAGTTGCAAAAAACGTTCTTAGCAAGCTTTTGGCTGCAATCACCCTTCTTCAGGCCCGGGGAGTCTCCGCTGTTCTGAGACTCCAAGAAATGAGAGAAGCTAAAAGTGCGGCAGGATGTCAGTGAAAATTTCATTGACATTCTGTCATACTTTTAGCTTTTCTCACTTCTTGGAGAGAAATATATATGTTGAATATATGTTGAATTCACTGAACCTTCAGTGAATCTCACTGACATCCTGCCACACTTTTCACTGACATCCTGCAACACTTTTAGCTTCTCTCATTTCCTGGAGTCTCAGAACAGCAGAGACTCCCCATGCCTGAAGAAGGGTACCTGAAGAAGGGTGAATGTGCCCAAAAGCTTGACAAGAACCTTTTCCAACTACTCAGTTGGTCGAATAAAAGGTATCAGTATCACCCAGGCCAAGCCAAACCAGAATCGGTAAAGGAATTGCAGCTGATCTTAAGTTACTCCTTAACCAGTGTGTTCCAGAGTCACAAGCCAAATAACAGAACAGTAAAATAAAAAGCTTGCTAGCCAGAAAGACTAACTGGCTACAACTTGTCTTGCTTCAGTTGCAGTTTTCTTAGCTTTCAATAAATGAAAGAAAAACAGAGTACTGAGTTTTATGTACTGTAGACAGTAACTTGAAAAGTTACTGGAATTGTTTCTGGCAATGACAAACTCCAAGCTTATCAGATGCTTAGTTTTAGTGCTTAACTGGATTTTCCACCAGAAATTACTTGTCTGAGTGGATGCTGTCCCTGTGAATCACTGCAGGAAGGCTCCTACCCACTCCAAAACAGAATAGTTTCGGAGGTAAAGTAAGGCCATGAACATTGGTCCAGGAATGATTAAATAAAAGAGCACTTTTCTCTAAAACTATTCCTCTGATGTTCCCAGTATCCTCTGATGTCTAAACCTAGTCTTATTTACTAGTTCTTTCACTCCCTGGGAATCAGATATTTTTAATTCCTACATACAACTGCTAAAGCTCTCCTGTTATTAAGAGTGTGCTCTGACGTTCAGATACCACAGTGAGGGTACGATATACAAACCTAAGGGCTTGTCTACACAAGTCAGCTGCTGTGAATTTACAGTGCAGTAATAGTGCCACACTAACTACCATGTGAATGCTGTTAGTCCCAGATCCTCTTCCACATTGAAGTGGCCCTTAGGCAGCTTTCAGGCATTAAACAGTGGGGGCAGCCACAAAGCTAAGATATCTGGGATTCTTACATGCTCTGTTTTGGCCTGCTTGTGCAGGGTGGTCCAGGATTGTGTTTAGTGACTTAAACATTTACTAGCTGCATACGTGCCACTTAGACATTTTAAAGACAGTATAGGATCTGAGTCTGCTTGTTTCTCTGGCAGATTAGGGTTACATCTATAGTCACATAAGGTTGTCAGTTGTCAGAGTGGGAGAATTGTGCATTTCTGCAGGTTACAGTGGGATCAGTCTCGGGTGGCACTCTAAGCTTCCCATGGAGAGAATGGGAGAGCTGTTCTGGATTGGCTAAAAGTCTGAGGGAAGATGGAAATTTCCTGTCTTGACAGCAGGGAAGACTTAAAGATAAAATAGGGCCTCAGTGTTAGTGTGCAATAAGTCGCTTATTCTACTTCAAAGAGTGAGAAGTAACTTATTCCACTCCAGAAAACTCACAAGGTTAGATGAGTACCTTCACTGTGAACAAAGTAAGCTTTTATTATACTCCCAGTGAAGTGTGTCCACAGGGGAATTAGAAAAGAGTATGTTGAGGCAGAGATTCTTGCAGTAACTTCCCCACATGGGGTGATGGTTTGTTACGTGATCAGGCCCCTGAAGTGCTCTATAGCCATGCACTGACAGAAGTGTATGGCTGCAGAGCGCTTTAGAAATGCTGGATTGCACAACAGTCTGAACTTTCATTACATGAGGGTTCAGAAGAAGGTGCTCCAAAGCAGAGCACCTTCATTAACATCTGTCAGTACCCACTGGGAGCAGGGCTAGGCTGAAACCACTCAGCCTCACCCCCAATGCTGTCTTCAGAATGGGAGGGGGAGGGGAGAGAGTCTGTCTGGGGTTTCCCCAGCCTGTGCTGGCAGGTGGAGCGGGTGGATGCAGGCTGGGGAAACCCTTGACCAAGCTCCCTCCACTTCCTTCCCCCTCTTCCATTCCAAAGACAGCACCAGAGCTGGGAAGGGGAAGGGGCAAGGCTAGGGAAGAGCAGCTGCAGACACGCAGCCACTCCAAACTGGAGCTCAATCTCCCAGCCCTCCAGACCCAATAGCAAATGTCTCTTGGGTGAAGGGAACACTGTAACTCATGGTGCTTTCTGTGAAGTGCCATGAGTTACAGTGGGCAGTTGCATGTCTGTCAGTGCTCATAAACAGAATTAATGACTTTCTTCACTTTGAGACTTTAAGAGAAGTCAGTTATAGCAGGTTGAAGTCCCAGGAGTGGCCATGACACCCTGGTAGCCATGTTGTTCCTGCCTGGCTCAGTCACTACTGTAGCCCTCCCTTGATTGCTAGGCCTCCCACACCTTAATTTTATGAAAGATTAGGTAAGAGAGGCTGTCCATGTGCCTTAGAGTGAGCCTTAGTCCTGTGCAAGTCACCATCAGGTCCCTCTCAGACCCTATTTGTCCCGATTGTGCCTGCAAACTTAATAGGACCTCTCAGCCTGTCTGTGCCTTTCCAGCACATCTGTAGCCTTGGGGGATCATTGCATGGCTTTGCCCTCCCTTACACCAGGCCCCATGCCTCACAGGTGTTACTGTCTCATAGTTTACTTTGTATGGGTCTTGGCCTTATCAGCCTCCTCCTGTGCTGTCGTTGTGCCCGTTAGCCCAGGCCCATGGTATCAGACTTGGCTTCTAGGCTCCAGCCCCCCCTGTGGATCCCTGACCCTATCTGTTTCTGGTAGTGGTCCCTATTGGCCATTTGGGTCCTCCTGGGCCCCAGCCCTGATCCTGGGTCAGTTGAGATCTCCAGGCTCCCCAGCTCTGACAGTCCCCAGCTGTGGTCCCTCTTGGGCCTCTGGCCCTTTCTGAGCCTTGGCCCCATTCTCAGGCCAGTTGAGACCTCCAGGCTCCACGATCTCATATGTCCCCTGGAGTTGGTTTATGGCAGTGGCCCCTCTTGGGCCCTGGCCCTGCTTCTGGCCACTTGGGGTAACCCAACCCCCCAGCTCTAGCAGTCCCTGGCTATAGCCCCCCTTCCACTGGGCTCATGGACCCTCTGGTCCTGCTCTTAGCCCCTCTCTGGGCTACCAGCTCTCTGGGTAGGCCTTGAGCCTTCCCACAGCAGGGCTTGAGACTAAACCACCAGTGCAACTTAACTTAAAAACATTTCAGCCCCCTGGCAGACAGCCAAACCCTCACTGGGTTTAACATAAAATAAAGACCACTTTATTGGTCTTTATTGGCATAAACTAGCCTTTCCCTGCCCCCAGTAACTCTCCCTTGTCCCCAGGCCTGCAGAGTTGCTTCCTTCCAGTTCCACTGTCAGTTCAGAAGCCCTGCTGCTCTCCTGCCAGGAGCTCCTGACTTCCTGGCTGGGCTATCTGACTGGCTCTGGCTCTGGGCTTACATGGCCCAAGTCTGGCTTTCTTTTGGTCCAGTCAACCTCTAATCAGCGTCCCTTGACTCCTGCAAGTTGCCTCTCAGCATTGGGCTGGTGCTGGCCAGATTTAGGTATGTGGGATGACATCCTTGGACTGACCCCACACACCAACCCCAGTACATAGGTGAAACAAGTAGACCCACGTAGTTTACCAATTCACTTTAACCTTAGTTTTGTCTTACAGCAAGACTTCAGTTTTGATCATGGTACTAATGATTGTGAAGGTACCGCTTCTTTTTTTTTCTGTATACTTATGCATGGATCAAAATAATTCCCTTGGCACTTACTCCTGAGTTACACTGGAGAGATATAGAGTCAGACTGAGACACCAAGTTTTACAAGTGGAGATTTATTTTTGTGGTTGCTCTGCTTCAGTGGCATAACCTGAAATGCATTGCATGTTATATGTCCTGTTACCTTTTCTCCTGATCTAACAGGCTGTTGTTTCTTCAATATTCTGTTTTCAGAGTTTTCTGATACATTTCAGATTATCACCTATTATAGCTTTAATAGAATAGCTCATTTTTAGGGGCTGTTGTAGTGACTTACTCTTAGCAGAATGCCAAATTGCCTTTTTCTCACAGTTTTTCTTGCTTTCAATGGTGATTTATTTTTTTATGATCTTCCCTTCCCATAATGTGACATGAATCTGTTAATAAGAAAGCTCTTAGTGTTTTTTAAAAGTGACGTGTGGTGAATAGTAACTGCCAGAAGCCAGAATCTTCCCACTTTTTGTTGACTGAGCTCAACACACATCTCATTGATACATTGGGATGACTCAACTATCCAGCTTTCATTCACCTGCTAGCATCGAGTCACTGGTCTGGACTTGTGAGTTTTTCCAGGTAGCAGACAGGCTTAAAGAGCAGACCCATTTATAGACCTAGTTACTATAATGATGCACAGGGAAAAAAATAGATTTAAAACAATCATAACATCCAAGACAGTAACACAAATACTGAGAATGAGAACTAAGGAAAGACAAATACTGGAGTCAGAATATGACTACTATAAAACAATAAATAAATCGCTATCCCACCCAAAACACTTAATTATATTGCAAAAGATGTGTTGTATTTAAAAAATTTCAACCTGCATAACAAAGATCAATCTTTACCCTGAAAGATAGAAGTTTTATGTGTTGATTAAACTTTTGCAACTAACATTTTTTTGCTCCTTTATGGAGTAAATAACTGGCTTGTATTACTTTTTAAAGAAAATACAATCCAGTGATCTTTCTAGTAAAAACAATTTGCTTTCTTTATTTAAATGTTGACAAGGTTAAACTATGGTAAAAAGAGGAAATCTTGATGCAAAAGCACCTTTTACCACTTCGCAAACTGTGTTAAGGAAGAACAGGTAGCTTGCTTTTACAAATAAATTTATAAGTCTTCCTACGCTGCTATGGTGTGTAGTTACATGTTTCTATTGAACAATGCTGAAAGCAGCGGCCAAGTCTTTATTACAGGGTTTGCTACCTTGTCCTGTGATTCTTTGCTTTGCAAAGCACAACCTAACTAATTCCCAAAGGCAAAGTGGGGAGGCTTGCAGGGAGTTGGGAAAACATTCTAACTGCAGTTTAAACCTTGCTAAAGCGTGGTTCTGCTTTCAAGAGTGGGATCCTATATTTATTGCCTACTCAGGGTTTCAAAATCAAACATGCTTGGTATAGAAGTATAAATACTTCATCCCACCTAACTGGCATCTCCACAGATTTGCCTTGAGATATGTGAAACTTGCAGGTTCAAGTATTATCACCTATTAAAATCCATAAGCAAAATGTTGCCTGCTTTGCGCCTGTAGAAACGTATTGTCCTCACTAAATTAGGCATACTTTGGCTTTGCATGTGGAACTTGGTTAACAATTTTGTTTAGGATGAGTGGTCTCAGAGAGAATCCAGATCTCTTTCTTAAAGCTGTGATAGCTTTTCAGTGCTACTGGGAATAAGAAGTAATAAAATATTTTTTTCACTAAAATCAGCACATTTGACACCGCACGGACACACAGGGAGCAGATCTGTTGAGGAGGATGCCAGTTTGGTATTGTCATTTTTCTGACCATAACCACACTTGAAGCTGAACAGTTTTTTAAAATGTTTTTTTAAACTTTGTGTTAGTGCCTTCCATTGTGAAAGACACTTTGATCTCTGCCCTGATAGGCTCTGAATAATAAACTGCTGGTATATGCCTTCTGAGCTATAATAATACATGCTTGCATTAGCTTCTAGAAGCTTTGTTGTGATATCTGTATGGGGATAGTGCCTGAGAATTCCTGGCTGGCAGCTAGTGATGAGAAAACAGAGTCTGATCCACAGCCCACTGAAATAAATGGGAAGACTTCCTTCAGTAAGTTTTCATTCAGCCATATAAAGCACAAAAATGCTCTTACACTGAATTCCAATTACACCGTTCTGTTCTTCTCGTATTAGAGGTGTATACTACCAGTAATCTGGAGCTAAATGGGACCTTAGTACTTTCCATTCCATTCTTTCCCAATTGGGAGAGGTAAGCTTCACACACCTCCGACACATAAAGCTTTACTTTACCTAAGTCCTCAGAACTAAATGATGTAGTCCAGTGATTCTCCGCCACGGTGCCATGACATCTTCGGCTGCCTTGAGACCCTTTCAGGGGTGCCACATAATGTTAGCACCGTTAGATGTTCAAACACAATTCACAAGATTAGGTGAAACCCAGAGATTTCAAACTCAGGCACGTGCAAATGAACTCTCCTTAGTTCATGTTCCTCAGTGCTTACACTGTATATGGGATGCTGAAGGGCTTAATACAGAATGTCTTTATCTTTTGCCATAGTATCAATTTGGCAGGAGGTTTGATAGTTATCCTGAGTAGTTGCATGTGGGAGAAGGATGAAGATATACTTTCTTCACTTTGCTTTCAGGGTCACCTCCATTACCAGAGTGAAATGGACTGGAGCACCTGTCAGACACATAAGCTTTTTCCTTCCTAGTTTCCACTCAACCTTGCAGTGTTGTGAGTCGAATCAAGAAGGGGGAAAACTGCAACACTCAGAGGTCAATCACCATGCTGATCTTCAAAAAACATCTTGATGCCCATCTTGCTGGGGTCATCTGATCCCAGCAGTCTTTCCTGCCCAAGTGTCCAAGTGAACCTGATGATCTGTAAGGTCCCTTCCAGCCCCTAACAACTATGAAACTATGAAACTCAGAAAGCTGCAGTGAGTTTAAAGTCAAGTTAGCTCTGGCCCTACAGAGGGAGAAGCCAGTGGTGAGTCTCAGACCCCTGCCACACGTTACATATATTATTCACAGGTGAACGGTGCAATAAATGTAGACAGGCCGAACATGTGAACTCATCACCGTGCTATAAAAGTGACTGTCCAGCTACAAAAAGACCGAACCAGCTACAAAGTTAGTGCTTGAAAACATGCAACAACTCTGCAGCTGGTTTCTATCCTGCGCCCATTTGAACATGTGGCAGGGGCTATGGATCCAGGGCTATGTCGGGGGCTGCCCAGGGAGTGGCTGTGATAGGAAAAGGCCGCCTCACTCCTCTCATTTAGATCTGTGGGGCTGGGGGGATGTTCCCCCGAGTCTTTCTATAGGGTTGCCAGCTCTGTTTGAATCTATTCCTGGAGGCTTCATCGCACGATGCGATGACATTAATGACTTTACATCAGTAAGGCAAACACACATTACTATGACATTTTAAAAACCCACTGGCATTACTGCCGACACCGCCAGCAGCATCTGCGGCTGGTCCCTGATCGCCTCCAGCCGCTGCCAACACGTCTGTGGGCAGTTGCTGATTGCCGGTCAGGGTTTGCCAGCCGCAAACCTGTCAGAGCTTCCTGCCCACCGCCTTCACGCCCCGCCATGCGCTGTGCATGCCCGCTGGGCTACTGTACATGTCAGAGTCCACATTTAATTATGATGTGAATGAACGCCCTCTCCCTGATCTCCGGGGTGACTCTCAGCATCCCCGGCCTGCCAGCCCCACGGGGATGTGATGTCCCGGGAGTGCTGGCCCCGCCAGCCTGCCCTGCCCAGAGCAGGGGCTGGCAGCGGCTCCTGTCCTCTCCAGCCCTAACCCCGCGTGTGTCTCCCATTCAGGTAACTCGCTCCCTCTGCGGCGGGCGGGCGCGGGGCACCCCGCGGGGCAGGGGCTGGCCCCAGGTGCGGGGCGGGGACACGGGCCCGCCCTCGCGTGTTTCCAGCCTGCGGTCGCGTGAAGTCATCGCCTTGCACAGGTTCCTTAAAAAAAAGAGAGAGAGAGAGAGAAAAGTTTGGTAGGAGCGACCCGGGGCTTCCTGTTGCAGCGCGCTATATATAGAGGCGGGCGCGCGGCGCCGGGATGCAGCGGGCTGCTCGCGTCCCGCGCCGGAGCGCTCCTGCCCCGACCGCCATGAACCGCGTCCTGTGCTGCGCGCTTGTGGTAAGGCCGGGCGAGGGCTGGGGGCTGCTCTGCGCTGGCCCCGCACACCGCCGCGGGCTGTGGTGGCCAGGCGTGACCTGGAGGCAGGGCTCGCCATGCCCTGCTCCCCGGCCGCGCTGACTTGGGGCCAGCCTCGCGCTTCTGGGGTGCCGGAGACCCCCGCTGGAAACGGGCTGCGGGAAGCGGGGCGCTCTCGCTGCGCTCCGTCTGCGCGCGCTCCCGGCGCACAGGGCTGGGGAGTTGTTCGTGATGACAGGTCCTGAGAAAAATGCTGCGCACACATATGCAAGCCCGACTCGCAGTAGAGATGATCTCTTTTCTTAGACTAACACGATTTTGGCCAAAAATAGTCTTTCGTTGCAAGCAAGCTATTCATATTTTTGCAAAACTTAAAAAAAAAAAATGAATAGCTTGCTTGCAATGAAAGAACATTTTTTTTGCCAAAATCTTGCTGGTCTGTGAAAAGAGATCGTCTCTACTGCGAGTCCTGATTGCCTTTTCTTCTAGACTAGTACGGCTACACCGGGGATACTGTACCCGGAGCACAAATGAGATTTTTCAAGTCCTTCTTTTGACCACTGAAAGGCAGCAAGCATCTGATGAATTAGTAGCTTCCAGGAGCAGGCTGTGTGTCAACCACTGGGAAAGCTTGTGTCACCCAGTTTCTTACACACCCCTCTTCTCATAGGTGACTGTTCATTTTAGCCGTATTTAAAACAAACAAAAAAAATCACCTCTAGAAGTCTTAGTGCTTAGGTGTAATTGGACCTCTAGAAGTCTTAGCGCTAAAACATCATTGGAATTGGTGTTTAATGTGTTTAGCTTCATAGGAGTTAAACGCAGTTTTTATTCTTTTTACAGATGTGTTCTATCCATTTATATTATTTAGGTTCTTTTTATTTTAAATAAACAAGAAAGTAACATTCAAAATAGACTATAATGTTTGTGTGTACAATTTTTTTTTCTAGACTCTCTTAGCAAGTGGGTGGCATTAATGTCCTGATGATCCCTAAGGCAGTTAGAAGCGAGTTAGATTAATTCTGAAAGCTCTTCCTATATCCACTGAATCACAAAACATCCAGGTCCTGATGAGTAATTATGGTACTGGTTGCTGTAGAGTTTCCTCAAAGAGTTTTTTTTAAAAATAAACTCAAGTAATTGATGGTACAGAACTAAGAGGAAATATTAGGTTGTGGCCAGGCAATTGAAATGTAAGTCTAAAGCTTTACCATTTCACTTATGGCAGGGGTCTCAGGCAGTGGTACATGTACCCCAGGGAGTACACAAGACATCTCGGGGGGTACATGGGAGAAATCGTGCAATGGCAGATTTAATTTTCATTATAATAATAATTGGCATTTAAGGGGTTAAATATAAAATGTATGCTGGTAGGGGTATGTGGGAAGCTGATAAATCTGGAAAGAGGGATGCAATAAGAAAAGGTTTGGGAATTAGTTTGGGAATGGAGGGAATTGGGTTTGGGAAGTTTGAGAATTGGGACTTATGGTATTGTGCCATTTTTGTGTACAAACACAGGAAGTCAGTTTTGGGATGTCAGCAATAACTCATTACCAAATTGGCATCCTATTTTCCTATTTGTGTTGGTCATAGAATGGTGTTATATGAACCATTTTCATGTAGTCCATTCTCAGTAGATTGTGAAAGTAATAAACTGGTATATTTTATAAAATAATAGTTTGCTGTAAAATTAAACATAAGCCTCACTTAGCCCTGTATCTACTAGGGGTGGTGAACCTAATATTTAAATCTTTCTGTTTGTGCTGTTGAAAGGCCCCAGAAAGTTAGGACAGCAGACCAAGGAGCTCTGTAATGAGAGTCACAGTTTGGGGGGGGTTTTTAATATGCATGTTGAGTGATGCATGGTATGCCCAGGTCATGGTGTGGGTGCTTCTAGGATCTCTTTAGAAATGTGAACAGAAGGAGCGGCAGGAGCTGGTTGTGGTAGGATGTGTGCATGTATGTGCATGTGGTTTTGTTGCTGCTAGACTAGTATTGCCAGCAAATAGACCATCAATCACTGAAGGAGAGGACTGAATGTGAACAAGTGGCCATGAGCTGGAAGACTGTGTCCTCCTACTAGCCTCCTAACCTAGGCTGTCCCCTAAGATTGACCTCTCTATTTTGGATCTGTAAATGCCTGTGACATCCTTTTCCTGGCGTGCCTGTCTGGTCTCTTGTGTGTAGGCAGTAATAGTTTTGCAGCCATCCAGGGTTTAAGTTTTTTTTTCCCTAAATTTGTTTGTATGTTTGTTTGTTTGTTAAAAATAAAACACTGAAGTTACCAGAAGAACATTTGGGAGAGATCACTGTAACTCAAACTAGAGGCACTGTTTTCATCCATTGTAGCAACTTTGATGCTTTCCCGTTTATATTTTTCTTAATTTATAATTTAGTTTCTATGCTGAATTTGAATATAGGATTACTACTAACTAGCAGTGACCATGTCTGTATTTGGTGTTGTTTACACTATGCTTTCAGACAGCTGATACATTATAAATAACCCTATTCAGAACATACCTGAGACACATCAGGTTTAGGTTATCCCAGAAATCTTGATGTTGCTATAAGGTGGGTAGTATTCTTGAGATTAATACATACATTGCAAACAAAATAGACCTTTCCAGAGACATTTGGTTGGCTAGTTAACTTTTTTCCCTTTCTCTTCATCCTCCTTTTCAAGTAAAAATTGGTTGGGTTTAGCTTTTATTGAAGAGCTGACACTTGATCTTGGTTTTCCAAAAGGTTTTCAGAGTTTGTGCTGAACTTACATTGAATCACACAGTTGTGTAGAAAGTACCATACTCCTGCTTGGGTTCGATCCCAAAACAAGCCAAACACCATGATTTCAGGTGAGTTTCTTTTGCAGGGTTAGTCCAAACACCCGGAAACAGAAAGGGTGCAAGCGAGAATGAAAGAAACCAGAAACATTTTGCGGACTGTTAGATGTGTACAGTTCTGCACTTCTTTAACAATCCCCCACTTAGAAGTTGATAGTCTGAATTGACTTTGGCCTTCAGTTTTCATCAGTATCTTTGGAGATGATGTTACTTAAAATACCGAGGAACAGCTCCAAAGGAAATAGTTGCCGTTCAAAAGCAAGCATAGCAGTAATTGAGACACTTCAGGTTTTTTAACACAAGAGTTATGACACATCTATAATGTCAGTGTTAAATGAAGTAATTGATGTTGCTTTTTAGTGCAGATGGAAAGAGTTGTTAAGTGTTCTTTGTCTGCTCCCAGAGCTAAAGGTATTCCAGATTATAAGATTAGAATCCAATGGGAATTAGCATTTTTTTTACTTTGAGAATAACTGTAATATGTGCATAGGGGTGAGGCTGTGAGGTTGATTTAAAGCGGCTACATAAAACATTTTTACACAGTGTAGAATGAAACCTTAGGAGTCGCTATTGTATGATATTTTGTGGATAAAAAACTTAGCAAGATTTGAAAAGGGTTAGACATGCAGACCAAGGAAAGTATAAATAAAAGCAGCATATGCAGTTATAGTAGGGGGGACAAAATTGTCAAGGTTTGTTGGTATTCGTGATCAAGACATAAGTTGATTTTGAAATGAGTTCAAGAGGAAGATTTTCCCCTGGGAATTCAAGCCCTGTTTACTTTACCTAAGGTAAATAGTCCTAATGAAATCTTTGAAGTCAGTAGGATTTAGTAGTAAAATAGGTGAAGATTTAATTTTGGTGTCTACTGTTGGTCATATTATACCATTAGTTTAGAAGCAGGACCTACCTATTCATTTTAGCTGGGAATCTGCTTTGGATTGGGTGGCATAAACTGGCCTTCTGTTTTGGCTTCATCAAAATATTTTCTGTTAAAAAATGAAGTAGAGTTGTGAGATTTTACTTTGGGTTCATTACACACACTGGCAGCATTTTTGACAAAGTGAGAATAATTATTTATTGAGCAGGAAAATATGCCTGAGGATGGACTTGAAATTTTAAAGCAGAGACAAATTTATCTCTTTCAGTAAATTAAATGTTCTCCTCTGGTCTGCCAACTAAAACCACAAAGCCAAGACATATAATAATATTTTCATACTCTGAAAAACCACCTTCTTTACTTCCACAAAGCAGTGATTTAAGGGAATGATGCTTGAAGGATTTTTGTTTTATGTGTTTTGTCATACAATTCGTTCTAATTTAACAGAAACAAGCAAACAGCTATTTGTCTTACATATAAAGATGAAAGGAAAGGGCGTGTGCTACTTTTCATACCCAAGGTCTGAGATAAAGTAATATGATCACATTAGAAGATGCTTTTGAAAGAAACATAAAGGCTTGAAGAGAGAGAACTGTAGAAATGTCCTTTGTTGCATTTGGCAACTCCTCTGACTACTTTGTCCATGGTGATATAAAGTGTATGAGGAAAAAATGTTGCTGTAAATAACGTCCATGTTGAGTGACAGTGAGGGGATTGCTTCTTAAACTTGCATGACTTGCTTTGAATGACCTGCTAAACTACACACAGGAGGTTAAGTAACGAACCCTACCTACCTAACGCTGTTCTAGAAGAATGTCTTCCTCTGGCTTCTGGCAGTGGGCTAATTTGATGTGAAGTAAATGTTGGTCCAGTTTTCGGCCTCAGTTTTTCACTCCCTCACCATTTAGGCCAGCAGGAGTATTTCCACTGCCTTCAGGGAAAGAAGGACAAGATAGGCAAATAAGCTTTTGCAAATTGGATGGACCATTTTCCAGGGGTCTGCTGGGTGGTAATTAAGAAATAGCAAATGCATCTGGTGAACAGCCTTGC
>JAGPOW010000261.1:20949926-20970270 GCA_030014935.1 Caiman crocodilus
CCTTGTAAGAAAAAACTTGAAAGAGGCGCAGCTGGTGCAAGGGAAAGTTACCAGAAAGTCTGCTTTCGCAATGCTAGCTGATGCCTAATCATGTCCAACACGTAGTTTTCAGCTTTTATACTTTTTCCAGTCACTCACATTGCATAAAACATAGCAGATTACAAGGGCAGCCGCCTTCCATGATGACTGTTCTTTCCTGGGAACACATCGTTTCTTAAGTAATTATACAGAATCTCTTTTGATTTTCAGATGAGAACAGTGAGACCCCTTGTTTTCTTTAGTTTTTATTTTTATTTGTTTCTACCTCTATGTGAAGAACACAGTAGTATGATATCTTTGTATAGCAATATATTCTTTATTTCTTGGCTAGTGGAAAACTCACTGAGCTTCATATTCTCTTGTTTCTAATGGGGTCTAAGAAGCACAATATATATAGAGTTGGACTTGCTTATTTCCTGCAAACTTCTATGCATCTAGCTTTTAAGAGCAAATACTCCTCAAATACACTAGATGGAGGTATTTGCATATGCAAATATAGTCTTTAATTCTTAAGGAGAATTTAAGCATATGCTTAAGTCCATCTTTATTGAATAAAGCAGTTAAGCATCTGCTTGACCTTAGGCGTAGGCTTTAAATATCATTGGTTTCAAATGCTTTGCTAAATGGGAATAAGCAAACTATAATAGATAAACACTGATTGCATCTGAGTTTTTTCTTTTTTTCATTTGATAAAATAATCCTTTTCCGTTACTGTCAAAATTAGTCCTGTGCATTAATTCTCTTGCTCTAAATCACCATGACACAGCACTGTCCCTTTGTCTCAGTTCTTTAACCAGGATAATAAAGATATGCTATGTAATGGTAGTTCAAACAAGTAGAATCTGTTTATGTTTTTCTGATTATACATGTTCATTTGGTATATAAAAATATAATTACTCCAAGAGAGAGGGATCAAACTATAATGTTGAAATGACCATGTTGCTAAACAAGAATGTATCTGTAAAATCTTTAGAAACATTACAATATGTGGTGTTATAAAGTATAACTCCAGAATTTCATATTTAAGAAATATATATGCATGTTGGAGAAACTTCAGCAAATGTGCGTATCTAAGGGAACGAAGGAAAAATCACAATAGATGTCTGATTTTAATTTCATTATGCAGGATGTACTTAAATTATATTGCTGTACATGGAGAGGAGAAAAAGCCCTGACCTCCAGCAGACCTAAATAAATGGGCTAAATTCTGGTTCTTGTTACAACCAAAATAATTAATTTTAATGAGTCCAGATGTTGCATAAGAGAATTCAGACCCATATTCGTGCCAGTTAGGAATTTTCCCACAACTCTATGTGGATGAAAATGAAGGACAGATCCTGTTTGTGAACATCTGAGAGGTCAACTACTTATTAGCTTGTGACAGTATGCAGAAATCAGAAGGAAGTTTAAAAATTGTATTTAACATCATTTTGTTGTATGAACATCCTCCTTAAAACAAATTTTTTGTTTTTCTCAATATATTTTCCCAATTAGTGCTCCTACATGTGCACACAAGCACAAAATTCTGAATTAGTCATATTTTATTTTTCATTATTTTCTTGCATGAAACCTAACACACACACCATATATCCTGTGTAAAGGAATGCATGTTTTGTCTTTCTAAAGGTACCCCTGAGAGTGACACCAGTTGTATGAGATGTCCAGAGGGATTTTTCTCAAATGAAACTTCATCCAAAACACCCTGTAAGAAGCACACAAACTGTAGTACATTAGGCCTTAAAACAGCATCAAAAGGAAATGCAGTTCGTGACAACGTGTGTCAGGGAAACGGCGATGCATCAGCTCAAAAATGTGGAATAGGTATGTATAATATCTGCTTACATTTTTTAAATGAAATTACCAGCAGCAACAGTAGCTGCCATAACAGTTGCTAAGACTTCAGGTACTCAGGTGATGGGCAAACTATAATAAAATGTTCAGGATGTTAAAAGACACATAGTATTGAAGAGAGGCCAGTTCTTATTTTAGACCTGTTTATAAATGGATTTTCTTACTATCTTTGATCGCATAGATTTGTTTTTCCCAGAGCCAGATAATTGTGCAAGGATCCAGACATCTGACTGAATATTATTTTTTCCTCCCCGCATTTGTTTTTAGATGTAACCCTGTGTGAGGAAGCATTGTTCAGATTTATTGTTCCAACCCAGCTCTCCCCTAACTGGCTGAACGTACTAGCAGACAATTTGCCTGGCACAAAGATTACTGCAGAAAATATAGAATGGATTAAACAAAGACATAGTTCTCAAGAACAGGCCTTCCAATTGTTGAAATTATGGAAGCAGCAAAACAAAGAACAAGATATGGTCAAGAAGAAAATTCGAGGTAATTCAAATGACACAGGAGAAGTACCTTTCTAAATAGCAGTTCTTTAAACTAGTGGGGTCAAATTCTGTCCTTGATTATGAGCCCACACCTAGAGAGTTGAATGGGTATGACTAAGTTTTATGTGCATGCTACGCATAATGGGCAGTCCAAGGATGTGGCTATGGAAAGTGTTTAGCACTTTGTATTCATTAAAAAGACTACTTATGCAACTCCAGTTTATGAAACCTGAGTCAGTAATATATATCCAAATCCCAGAGAGCAAAGCTTTGTGATAATGCAGGGCTCATTTTGCCCACACCTGCATTAGAGCAACAGCTATAAAGATCAGTGAGTATGCATCAATGGGGGCAAAATTTAAGTTTACAGTATATCATACAAGGCTCTACCCGGACAAGCTTAGCACACTTGGGACTTAAACCCCAGCTTATCTACAGAATGTGAATATTATGAGGACTTGCAAATCAACACCCACTCACAGCCCAACAGAGGTGCTTTTCCCTTCCTGCTGGGAATATCCCTATTTTTCAAGCCTAATTATTCCTTCACTTGTCTGCTGAAACTGTTCATATTGATGCCAAAACTGAAATAGTCCCAGAAATATCTGTAATGTTAACACTTGGTAGGATTTTCAGAGAAAATGACTAGCCCCTTTTATATGCGCCAATATCAGAGCTAACCAGATTGTAATGACCCCTGTCCTACAAGGAATGGATTTGAGCTGTTAACCTTAAGAAGAAAGATACTGTAGAATTTGCATTTTTATCTGCATTTAAATTCATGTCTGTTCATATCACTGTAATGTCAAAAGTATTTTTGCAGGCATATGCAAATCTGAAGTCCAGTGACAGCTGTAGTAAGGATTGCCTAGATATTTTCACTCTATCAGTGAAATATTTATTCATTGCAATCTAAAATTCAGAGCCCCACCTCATGCACTGAACACCTTATGCATGTTACAAGAGTGTTCAAATAAACATGCACATTTATATATGCTTTTAAGTATTTTGCATGGTTTGCTCCTAATACAACAACGATAAAAGATTTATTTGGACTTAAAAACTAAAAACATTTAGAAAGAATGTGTCCTTTTGACTTTAGAGCTGGTTTTTAAACTATTATAAAATGATAATGAATCTTATTTATGTACTTCTGTGCTTTTTTGTTTTCTGTAGATTTTGATCTTTGTGAAAATAGTGTCTTAAAACATGTTGGCCAACTTAATCTCACCTTTGAACATCTCAGCATGTTGATGGCAAGTTTACCAGGAAAGAAAGTGGGAAAAGAAGATATTGAGCGTACCATGAAGCTGTGTACACCTACGCAACAAATCCTAAAGCTCCTCAACCTGTGGAGAATAAAAAATGGAGATCAAGATACTATAAACGGCCTCATGTTTGGGTTGAAGCACTTGAAAACATACCACTTTCCCAAAACAACAATCCAAAGTCTGAAGAAGGTTGTCAAGGTTCTTCACAGGTTTACAATGTATAGAGTCTCACAGAAATTATTTTTAGACAGGGTAGGGAACCAAGTTAAAATGGTGAAAATGAGAAGTGTTTAATTCAAGATGTTTTTCATTTATTCTCCAGTGACTACTTCCCCCTAATTACTGCTAGCAGTAATTAAACTGGAACATTATTTCCCCTACCTTATGTCTAACTATTTATAGAAATTCCTGACTGGAACAGCTCTAAGGTGTCAGCTATGAGGTTGAATGTTTTTTTGGTTTGGGGGGGGTTGGGCAGGAAAGGGTGTTTATTTGTTTTTTGTTACAAAGTCACTCTACAAAAGCTACTAATCTGTTGATAACACTAAGATGCTGATTCTGCTTCTTAGCTCATCCAAAATAGAAAGGTTCCACTAAAGCCATTGCATGAGAATGCAATGGGCCAGGCTCTAATAAAGTATTTACTATTTATATTCATTGAGTTATAAGAGTTTTTGTTGTACATATTTATTAACTTAAATAAAAACTATATGATTTAATTTGAGAGAGAAATTTAAATGTATGCTATATATTTTCTAGCCAGACAAAAATGATCAAATATATTTTTCAGCAGAAATTTTGTAATTTTTCCTAAATGTCCTTAATTTCTTTGGTATGTGAGGTTTTTTAAATGTTACTTAGATTTGTCTGTATAAGTTGTGGTATCTTTTGGTAGCCGTTGTCTAATTTATCCAATGTTTTAATCCAAATAGAAGAAATATACCATAAATGACCTGAATATTTAAATATTCTGTGAGAAAGTGAATGTACCATATTTAAAAGCTGGATTTTTTAAAGGATTCCATAATCTTATTTGATAAACAATTAAACAGTTTTCAATTGACCTTTTGTCTGATCAGCTTGTTACTTTCAACTTCAGTGGGCAATGCTCACACAGATGTTTCCTTTGGATTTTACTCCATGTTTTTGAAGAGATGGGCCTGATTATGCCAGTATCCCATATCTTGTCTAGTCACTGTTATCTGAGTAAAGAGAATGCAAACTGGCTACTGAACACCATTATTCTGAATTAGTGCTCCATACACACAGGTGTCAATGTCCAAACCAGGCATAAGGCACAAGAGAATGGGTCTTAATCAGATCTGCTGTGAGTAGATACAGTTTCATTAATGATCTGAATTTAACCAAGTGTTATCTTATTATAGCCTTTGCCCAGACCACAGACTATGATTTTGAGAAGAAAAGGTACACTCGCCTTGAAAAAAGACTTTCAAGGAGCAGGACCACAGAGAGCTCACGCAGTGGACTGTACATCCCCAGAGGTCTGTAGAGCCCCACTTACCCATAGGCTTGGCTTCAATGCAAAAGGAGGGGTAGGGATATAAAACAACAAGCAAACAGTTTTACAGCCTGTGCAAGGGGAATGTGCACAAGCCTTATGTGCTATTTAAAGCCCAAGTGCTATAATAATGGCAGACAACCAACTTGTACCATTTCTAGCATAAGGATGGAGGGAGACTTCTAGCCTGGTTCCCTCTTTAAACTGACTATACAACGTCCATTTCTTCAAGGGTTAGTTGAGATGGGCAAAGGAAATGGTAGGAAGTTCCTACTTTGCATTAAGTCCCATAAAAGAGTTATTATTATACTACAGATTAATAAAAATAATCTTTATGTACTTTAAACCAAGAACAGAATGCTTATTGCAATGTACAGTGTAATTGGGGAAAAAGTGTCAAACAGTGCACTTTAGAGAACTTTAAAATGACATGCTGATTTAAAATACAGGGTTTGGGAGTCTCGTTTTGGAAGTGACATTAATATTTGTGATAGTGTTGGAGTAGCCACTGTGGTCCAGGAAGCATCCAAGAGCCAAGGCTTTTATTTTTATATATTATTAGACCAACTGTAAAGCTAAGATTGTGGATGGACAATCTTTCAGACATCAGCACCCTTCTTCTGGTGACTTTCACCTGTGACCTACAGGTGACCTGAGGAAGGGAACTTGATGTTTGAAAGGTTGTTCCAGCTACACGGCTCTTCCAATTACATGGGCGGTCCAATAAAAGTTATCATTTTTTTGTAGCAGAGTTAAAGTATGAAGGAATAATTTAAGCATTATATTCTACAATAGAGTAAAAACTGATTTAGTGTGGCTGTACTGTAAATGGCAGGCTACATACATTTTTAAAAATAAACATTGTCCATGTTCTCCATCCATATTAAAAGTGTTTACATATTTTAAAATGAATCATAACAAAAGTAAATTCTAATGTTAGAGCTTAAAAATCAACACAACCAAATCAGAGGGTTTAAAAACAGGACCTAGACTAGAGCTTTTTTGTGACTTGACTAGGTTTAAAAGCTTGTTGAGGACATTGGGATTAGTATAAAAGTATTTCCACCTCAGTAGGAATAACCTTTATGTATTTCCACCTCAGTATTATAAAGAGAAGTCTTACACCTCTTCAGCAAACATTTCTATCTTCAGTGATGTCAGCAGGATCATATTGGTAAAATAGATCAGCAACTGCTGATCTAATAGATCTGCACCTAGGGAGAAAGAACCAGCAGCAGACCTACAGGCTGGGGAGCTCCCTTCCCATCAGCACAGAGGCAGAAAAGGATCTTGGAGTCACTATTGATTCCAAGATGAACATGGGTTGTCAATGTAAGGATGAGGTCAGTAAGGCCAACCGCACTTTGTCATGCATCCATATATGCATCATGAGCAGGTCCAAGGAGGTGATCCTACCCCTCTACACGGCACTGATCAGGCCGCAGTTGGAGTACTGTGCCCACTTCTGGGCGCCGCACTTCAGGAGGGATGTAGACAGCATGAAGAGGGTCCAGAGGAGGGCCACCTGCATGATCAGGGGGCATCAGGGTAGGCCCTACAAGGAGAGGCTATGGGACCTGAACCCATTCAGCCTCCACAAGAGAAGGCTGAGGGGGATCTGGTGGCCGTTTACAAACTAGTCGGGGGGACCAGCGGGGAACAAGAGAGTCTCTGGTCTTCCGAGCACTACTAGGAGTCACTATTTATAACAGCCATAAATTGACAGAGAGTAGATTCAGGCTAGATATCAGGAGGCGCTACTTCACAGTCAAGGTGGCTAGGATCTGGAGCCATCATTCAAGGGAAGCGGTGCTCACTCCTACTGCGAGGGTCTTCAAAAGAAGGCTCATTGGCTCCCAGCATTCATTCCTGCCCATGGCAGGGGGTCGGACGTGAGAATATGCTCAGGTCCCTTCCAAACGTAACAGCTATGACACTACGCCACTTCACTCACTGTATCAAGTAGCCATACAGTTAAAAACATCTTCAAAAAGACCATCTAAAAGACCATCTAAAAGACCTGAGTAGGCAGAAAGCACAGATAACTTGTAACTAAGTACCATTATAATACCATTGTAAATGTACACATGCTTCACAAACAGAGTGAGATCCTTGGGGAGCTCTAAAGAGTAAGAGCTGTTAAGTTCCTACCTTGCATTGACTTTCCATGAGGATTAAACACCCAACTATAATTTATGCCTTTAAAATGTCCCTCTCGTCTGCATGCAAAGCCACACCATTTTAACTAAAAGTGCATTTCAAAACTGATTTGGTTATGGGTTCAAACTCTGGATAGATCCATTTAATTAGCCTACAGGGACATGGATATGGTGAGAAGGGGGCAGGAGGTGATTACCACAGGCCACTAAGCTGCCAATGGCCCCCCCACTGT
Source organism: Caiman crocodilus (assembly GCA_030014935.1). NCBI lineage: Eukaryota > Metazoa > Chordata > Crocodylia > Alligatoridae > Caiman > Caiman crocodilus. Next base: position 20,957,490 of record JAGPOW010000261.1, read on the forward strand.
AAAACACCCCCCTGTGCTGAGATGCATCCTACAATGATGAAATCCATAAATAATGGACAGCCCCAAGATTTCACCACATCTAGAGGAAAACCCATTGCCTCACTGCCAGTTTTAACACAGCTTAGATCAAGTAACCTCAATTCAGTAATGAATGTACTTAACATTGTGTATAGCCAACACTTAAAATACACTGTTTGCTTTCCCAAAAAAGGATGCAAAACAAAAGAGACAAGTCGAAAGCCTGCACAAACCCTATTGTGATGGGGTGTTGTATGAAGTAGAAAGAACCCAGCTTGCTTCTGCTCTTGCTGTTCGTTTCTTAAACTTGGTGTTACCATAACAGTCCTGTTTTCTGTTCCCCTTCTGCCTTGTTCTGCCCCCTCATTTCTCAGTCTGTGGTATTGTCTCTCCCTGCCCTCACACCTCTCCCTCCGTTGGTTTTTCCAGTAGCACAGCGCGGTGCGGCCCCGCTGCTTTTCCTCCCACCTTGTGCTGTTTCCCAGCTGGCCACACTTGTCCTCACTGCGGTCTTCCCACATCCATCCTGGTGTTCCCCAGGGCTGTCCCTTCTCGTTGTCCACGACTGCTGGGTCTAACTTCCTCACTTTAGCCCGTCATTAGGATGTGGGGGAGGACTCATTACCTTCCATTTGCAGTTTGGGCAGTTTTGTTTCTTCTGTTTCCCCTTCCATTCACCAGATGTTTCCTCCCTCCTTGCAGCTGATGTTATCAAACAATCCCCAATGCTACAAGGTGCTGGGTCACGGCACAGGGATGGTTCACAGTGATATGCCATTTCAATGGAAGAGAGCAGTAAGGTTCATAGAACAGCTAGTGACTAGTCATGGTCCCGGAGCCTGCTGGAGCAGGCCAGAGAGATGACCGCACCCATTTGTGGCCAGGTGTGGACTAGGAATTCCTATACAGGCTTTTAAAAGAACTATTAGGTGCCATGATTACTCTTGGAGGGGAAGAATGCCGGATGAGATGGTGGTATTTAGGTTTCACCTAAATTTGGGCTGGGTACATTACTCAGTGATGAAGTCAGGAGGGAGCTATGCACATCATCCCAGGGGAATGCCCATCAAACCCTTCCATACCACACCATCATTTATCCTGCGTCTTACTGGGAAAAAGTTACAAGAGCATTTTAGAACAACAGAAGCATTTTATTGGGATTGCTGTTTATTTCTATCAGCTTGACAAGGTAGGTGCCTTAATTACCCCCCTCTCCCACTGTGCAAAGCTCATAGGGAGACACAAAATAATTCAATTATATTCCTACTACATAAAGCATTAGTTTAAGGTCCAGTGTCTTAATTTAGGTGTATAAAAGATGTCCCTGGTACAAGACTCTTGGCCCTCTAAAAGGGAATGATGTTTGGGGAGGAAAAATTCCATATTGGGAAAAGAAAGCAACAAGAGTTTAAACTCTTTGAAAGCAGGGATCATCTCTTTGACCTGTGTACAGCATCTAGCATGGTGGGGCTCATGCCTATCACTGTGGCTTATCGATAGTCCTGCAGTGCAAACAGTATTTTCTGTAGCAGGCTGATCTCAAATAGCATTGTTGTCTAGAAGGCTCCATCAAGGAGCTGCTGTGAAATGATTAATAGTGTGTCATAGATTTCCTCATGGCTTATAATTTCATCACATGGGTACCATACACATATTGTGAATTTCTAGAAATACCGGGATAAATAAATATGGATATAAACAAACACAGAAAAACAGAAAGGAGGAAGATGTAGGATTTGTTGTTGAAGTTGTCTGACTAACCTTAAAATATCTGAATGGATTGTTTTCAAACTTTCTAAAAACATTCAGTTTTGGATTGAGACCAAAATGGTAAAATGTCCACCTTAAAATACGGTTTTAGAGAAGTAACTGAAAAGTACAGCTCAAACCCCTTTATTGCATTACTTTAACAAGACAGTAGCATTGCTACTCTGGGGTAGTATGAGAAGTAAATATGGATGAAAAACAGATACAGGAACAATCCTGCAGCCCTTAATTATGTGCAATGAGGCCCTTAATTGTCCCAATGAGGCAACTGGTGTCAGAAGGGGCTGCGTGATTAAGCCTCCTAATCAAAGGAAGCAGAAGAAGTAGTATGTAGCTGTTGATTTTCAGGCTGAACATATAACTCCTGCTGAAGAGAAGCAGAAGTCTGCATGAGGCATGTTTGGTTGTCCTAACATGAACATAGTTTATTCCACTTATCATCCTGCTTTATATTTATGGCAAGTTTGCGTAGGATTTCTCTGTTTGTGTTTTCACATTTAAAAAAAGTTCTTTTATGCTAGCAGGTTGTGCTTTTTTTTTTTTGGTTTTTTTTTAAACTATCATGACCTTTAGTACCCAAGAGGTTATTTAAAAAGGAACCACACAATGAAAGTTTGTGGCTTTGGCAATATTTTGTACATGAAGAGTATAGGGTGTGGTTCGATAACTATGAAATGCAGCATGTTCCAAGGAATATTTTCCCTTTCGTCCATTATCTAGGAAGGAAAGTCTCTGTTCACTTCCAAATAATAAATAAACCCTTTCCAGTAACTTAGTCAAGCATTATGCTGTATACCTGGAATCCTGATAGCCCACAAATGTTGTAAAAATATCTATATATTTCATTTTATTAAAAGTAATAAAGATTCGTTAGTTGTATTGTGTCTTACATGTTCCTGGCACTGTAGAGATAAATGATACCATAGATCCCTGGTCTGAAGAGGTAGCCAAGACATAATATGGAAAGGGTTGGAACAATAAAGGCTAAAATCTTCATTACAGAGTTAACTTGAATTATCTAGACTCAGGGTAATGAGCAAGTCTAACTCAAGAAACAAATGGGAGTGACCATACTCTTTCTTCTTAAGCAGTCCCTCACAGTTGAGGATGATTGTCTTCCATGATTCTCTTATCTGAGGGTCCAAAAGTGGGTGAAAAGATGGATCTGGGATCGACAGACTCTGCTGCAACTCCAGCACTTGTTTCCATGCAGGGTGGGAGGCTCCAGATTCCTGATTTGATCCGCAACACACTCTGTTTCTGCCGCTCCCACTTTTCTGTCTTCTGTTGTTGTCGTAAGGTTATCAAAGTACAAAGAAACAGTACTTTGATCGTACTAGCAAAACAACAATCTAGCTGCACAAAGTGATTGGATAACTCTGTATCATGCTTGGATTAGCTGCTAATGTGAGAACTCTATACTGCTGCTGAGTTTTATTAATTCATACTTCCCAGCAAGTGGTTAACATCACCACATCAAGTTAAAGTTCTTTGTGTAGGTGTGGGACCCAAGTTAGAAATAAGAGAAGTTATAACTTGAGTTAATTCAGCAGAAATTCTGCAACAAGTGACAGAAGAGAAAATAAGGTCACTGCACATCCATCATAGACCCAGTCAACTCCCACTGAAAGCCATGGAGACTCCCACTAACTTCAAGTGAGAAATGTTTGTTTCCCTGGTTCGTTTTCAATAGTAGAGACACAGAAGATCAAGAAGTCAAAGAAAAATGTGAGATGTTAGTCAGCCCATAATCGAAAAGTATCACGAAGCATGAGTGTTTTGGAGGAATGTTCGAGCAGCCATGTGTAGGAAGATATTTTGATAGCAAGAAGACAGGCTGAGAAGAAGCAGGCATGTAGGTAAAGCACGGACACAATCTGAGCTGTGCAGGACCTAGGGGGTGATGAAGTGAAGATTTCATTTTCCGTGGGGTGAGGTTGGGAGCCAGCCAGTGCAGAAACTCAAGTCTGCTCACTGTGAATTGTTTTGAAAAATCTAAGAAGGATACCAAAGAAAGCAGTTGAAGGAAAATAAAGGCTAATACAAAGCGCATGATTTCACTTCAAAACTAAAGCCAACTCCCTGGAAGAATAATAGAAGTCACAATAACTGAGAGAAATAAACACCTTTTCTTCTAAGGTACAGAACTGGTGTGACTGCCAGAGAGAGAAGGGCCCCAGGGTGATCTGCCAGGCCTGCACTGGAAGATCTGATGGTTTTACATATGGGTTTTTTTCCATTAAGATAGATTCAGAAGTAGTTCATTACAGTTGTACAAACTATACATCTGATACTCTTCTCTGTGTATGCAGGAAAAGCAAAGGAGAGGCTAAACAGCAGAAAAGAGAGCAGCTGGTAGGAATGGGGGGAAGCTGCCACTCAGGAACTTGGCTATTTGTACACCTGGGACTGCTCTACGCTGCCAGCTGGCTGTGGTCAGCAGAATTCATTATGCTAGTTGAGAATAGCTGAAGCCCAAGTAGTTCTGGCTACTCTCCCAACATGTCCTCTTCATTAGGGCCTGAGGAGGGTGGTCAGCTGCAGACCAGCTGGGGACTCTCCTTCATCCAGAGACATGCTACCTTTTTGGCTTTTTTGCTGCACTGTAAGCATGCCAAGCAGTCAGAATGAAGAATCTGGTCCTTTCTGTACTATTTACACCAAATCCCTTTTAACTTTATGGCTATTCACTGGGCCTGCTTTCTCTTCCATGTGTGTCTTTATAATTAGTCCAGTGAGGTCAATGGACTCACTGATGTAAAATTAGCACCAGGAAAAAAGATATTCAAGCCCAGAGCACAAAGTAGCCTCCAAAACTGTCACAGATTCAGAAGAAAAATCAGCTTCTGCAGTAGGAAGCAAGTTTGTTTAGTAGTCATAGGAAACAGACAATCCCAATAGGACTACAAACTCAAAACTCAGGTCCAAGTATATGCCATATTTACGTGTCTCATTAATGATATGCTGAGTATGTTCTGCTCATCTGATATGCTGCATATACTCAGTAGACTCATCTGACATGCTCTTCTCATAGGACTTTCTTAGAGATTACTCAGTACTTAAAGTACTTTTCTCAGCATCAACAGGTTGGAAGGTGGTATTTTACAGAGCTAAGCAATCCTGACTGTTTGGCCCAAATTGTTAGAAAAACTATCTGTGCTTGTCTTAACCTTGATAATGTCAAATTTACAGATCCTCACTGTATCTTCAGAAAGTCTTCATAACAAATTGTTGATCTGCAGTCATAATGCATTGAACAGTGTAATGTGCTCGAAGTGAAACCAACAAGCTAAGCAAAGAATGCAATTTTTTAATAAAGACTAACAATTGTAGAAGTTATGCCTGAGGAAGTGCTGAAAAGCCTCTGTTTTTGGCACTTAACAGAAAATAAGAAACACCTGGGTTTGCCCGTCAACTAATACAGAGACTGTTTTTGTATGCACAAAGGTAACATCTCAAAATGACACTCCACAGATCATACTCACTTCTGAGCATTTGCTTCTTCTGTTTCATTACTTAAAAAACAATTCTGATGACATAAAAAGTGCCCCTGTTAGAGCTATTTGTGCCTGCTTGGGCTTCACGTTGAATTTCTGTGATTTCAACCTGATTACTTTTGGTCAAGTGTAAGGGAACTCTGGATCTATTTGAACACATTAGTTGATTTTCTTTATCAATTGCCCTCTTGTAAACTCTAGGAATTTAGAAAGCTGCTTCAGCATTGGAACTCACAATGCTAAACACCACGTGGCACTGAATCCGCTTTGGCCTGGCTCAGAATTTGGACCCTAGAAGAGGGAGACAGAAGCTCCTATTACATTAAGAGGGAAAGTGGAGCAGACAAGATCCACAGGCAGATAAAAGCGGCAGAGCAAGGGCAGGAGAGTAAGCAGGTAGGTGGGGCTGAAGATAGGAGCTACAGAGCTTTGGGTTACTATCTGGGAACTAGCTATGGAGTAGTAGGCCAGTAGGGCAGAGCTCTGGGTAGGCAAGAGGAAAATGATTGTAGCTCAGCTAGGAAAACAGCAGCAGGCTGGTCATTAACCTGGGTTCCTGAGGCAGAGAGACTAGTATTGCCCTCCGCTGTGCCAGGAGAGGAGCACCTGACATCTCAGGCTGTCAGGGAGCCGATGCTGCAGGCTAGGGGAGATACCCAAGAAGCTGAGAGCGAGCCATTCAGTAGGGCTGTGGCTCTTGCAGCAAGACAGTGACCTAGAGGCAACTTTGAGTACTTTTAGTTTGAAGCAGTTTGCTTCCATTTCTGTTGTGGTGCTGCCTGGATGCTTGAGCGGTGGCTGTAGGGGCAGACAGGAGGAAGCCACACCGGCAGGTGCCTGGGACCAAGGACTAGGGCGGAGGGAGCTGGGCTGAAACTTGGGAGGGGCTGGAGCCAAGGCAGAGCTCGTTGCCCAGAGAAGGGCTGAAGCCTAGGAAGATCTACAGCCAAGGTGGGGCTAGGGCCCAGAGATATACATAGGGCCTTGCCAGGACACGGGCCAGGTGGGCTGAATGAGATGGACAGACTGGAGCAGAGGGTCCAGTGAATTAATTCACAGCAAGGTCTAGGAGGCCTGGGTGTGCCTGTGGGGCATCTCAGGGCTATGATTCATGCCTCTACAGTGAGTTAGTGCCTGAGGGCATAGGCAGGACCCAATCAGTTAGTGAGACATGGGTGCACAGAGTGGGAGAGCAGATTCTGCATGTGTTGCCAGGGGTTAGGACTACGGCCAGGCAAAGCCAGGCCAAGTGTGACTCCAGTGGGCACACTTGGAGACTCTGGAGAACGGCCGTGCTGCAAAATACAACTTCCATCAAAGTGTGGCAAGTGGGACAGTGATGAGATTACCCTGGGGACCTAGAGTAGGTTAGCATTGGTTTTGCTACTGGGGGTACCATGGCTTCCCTTGTGGCCAGTCCTGCTACGGACTCACTCTTCATTTTGTGCCTTACAGTTGACCTTATGCAGTGGGATTTACTATTTTCTCACTTCTGTGAATAAATCCACAGCTTCCTAACTTAATCTGAGAGGCTGCACAAGAGTGGACAGGAAGTGCTGCTTACATAAGGTGGTCAGGTTGGAGACCCCATGGCTAAATCGAACTCCTGAACCTAAGTCTAATATCTACCCTTCAGCAGACTTTCTATTCTTCCTCCACATTGGCAACCTTACATCTCCAATTCCCAGAAGTCTCCAAATAACATGTTGTGAATGCAAAGACATCTATTTGTGACTCATGACAGGAAGATATGCAGATAGCAACTGTTTGTACTACCCTGTATTTGCAACTTACTCTTTTTCCACCAGGGCTGATGCCTGCATGGGTAAAGCAGAGACTAGCCCAATGTCACATTCTTATACAAATCCATCTTCTCCATTTGACACCACAATAAAATACTGGTTGAAACAATATACTGCAGTATAATTCTAAACTAGAAGCACAGCACTGTACATTAAATAAGAGTCAGACCAAATACCTGAGTTACGTGAAGGGTAATGACCAGGAAAAGCTTTAAATTAAGGGCATGCAGTTTCATCTATGCTACTTCCACAGTGCTGGTCTTGCTGTTGGAGCAACAGCAAATCTGATGCAAAGACTTCAGTCCTATAGCCTTGCAAATTTTACTCAAGGCTAAATTCCTGATAAAGCTTATTCAGGACTAAAAACACTTCTTCAGCAGTTTTCTGTATTTTGCTCTGATGCTTCAGAGTCCCAACCCCTAAGGAAGATTTTGCCATAGAAATAGTCATTTTCTAAAGTAGGCTACTTTTATATAATGTTGAAGTTAAAAAAAATAACACTAAGCATAATTCTTACTCTTACTTAACAGTTAATGTTGCTCCTCTTTTGTAGGAAAACATTTGAGATATTCAGTGCTGTGTAAAAGGAAGCTCATTTAAGTGTGCTTAATTCAGGGATGGCTCATGATAGTAATCTTGTGCTAACATTTCAGGAAATTTCCCTGCCTCTAGTGGAGTTTGCCATTCTTCCTTTTGAGGTATCCCTGTAAAAAGTAGCCGATCCCCAGGGCCAAAAGATCAAAGATCTGGCGAAGCCTAGCACCTTACCAGACTAGGTTGGTTGAAGAATGCTAGGTTCTATGACCAGCTGCATTCAAGGGATCCATATGGCTTACATCACATCACATCTGTATGACCTAGATTCCCCAGTCCAAAAAACCTTGCAATCAGGTACCTTTGGCATGAAGGTGGAACAAAGCTTAATCTTGTATCTCTGCAGCCATAGCAATGAGTCACAACACTGAAATCAAACCCCTCTCTCAGTCCCTTGGTTGCATTCATTAAATTTCGAGGTGACCCCCTGAAGGGTTGCTCAAGATATAGCTCAGGGAAGTATAACTAATTTGCAAGATTTACCTGTAATATCCCATCTTGATAGCAAGCACTAAGCCATCTGGGAAGGGATACCAGATATGAAGAAATGGGAGAGTGGTATTTTTAGGTGGGAAGAAAATGGGTATGAATTTGATGAAGCAAGAGGCTTACCTGGGGAGAAGGTCAGAGCTGACTTATGTTCCCTAATTGTTAATAAAGGCAAACCACAGGAAAAGTGAGTTAAGACTTGCTTGTGATATAGTTGTTTGGGTGGTCTGTCCGTGCATGCATGCATGCCGTTGAGGTTGTTAGTATATCTTGTTTTGTTTTGATAAAATCAACTTTAATCATGCTAACTTTGACCCTGAATGAAGTAGGTTTACTTTTGGAGCAGTTTTACTATGCTTATCTCCCTACAAAATCAACAACTGCATCTAAACAGTTTATTTGAGTATGTTTGATTTTGATACATTACTTACATCATTGATATCAATGATTCTCAATCAGGGTGCTGCACTACCCGGGGTGCTGTGAAATCATTGTAAGGCTGCTGCAAAATATTAGCACTGTTAGATAGGTGAACCTACAAAAGATTCACAAGATAAACCCAGAGATTTCAAATAGGAATTGATAGTGTCAAAAGCATTCTGAATTGTTATGGTCTTTCTGAGTTCATTACAACAGATGAATTAGTCTGTTTTTCGTTAGTAAAAAAAAATGAGTGAAATTACTTTTTTGAAATGGGGTGCTGGCAAATTCAGGAAAGGTATGGGGGCAGGGGGCTCCTCAAGTCTAAGAGAAGGTTAAGGACCACTGGTCTGTACTTTCAGCCACCGTTTCTTCCACAAAAAACAAGTGTTTTTGAATATTAAATAGTCTACTAAAGTTAAGCCATGTAGCCTCTATTTTTAGCTATCCCTAAATTAAGTCACTTCAGTGAGACTGTATTTTGTGGGAAGCTAGGGGAAAGACTAGATAAACCATCAGGAGCAGATGGTAAATGAGAGTGAATCACCGCCATTGGCAACATGGGGACTTATGGTTAGAAAGGGAATTACTTCTACAAAGACCATCAGTCTTAAAAATGAAAAATGTAATTTAAAAGTTTTAAAATTTTATTTGGAGGAGGAGGAGGAATCTTTTGCCTCGGCATCTCTTGAATTGTTGGCCTAAGCAAAAATGGATACAACTTCCATTTTAAATGCACATATACTGTGTATTCAAGCAGTGACCGCAATACTGGGAAGAGACCCACACGTTGTACATGCTATTTTAGAGCTGTATTGCTGTACTCACTATAACACAATAGTTATACAGTTGCTAGAGTTCAGATTTTGGGGGCAGTGGCTTTTTACTTATTATGTACAGGCAAACATTTGGTGATTGTTCTGAAGGGGAATTTCTGAGCCAATATTGACAGACACCTGGCTGCCTCAAGAGTTTCTGGGTTATACTAATGTGTCTGGTTTCAGCCTGATGTCTGCAGATCTTGCTTCTATTAGTTTTGGTTCCTCTTTCCACTCAGCATCCCCTGCACGCAAAAGCATAATCTTTCTCTGGGATCCTGATTCTACTCTTCTTTGGACTGTCAGTGGGGTGCGTGCATGACACGAGGGTTTAATCAGCCCTAAATTGAAGCAGTGATCCACCGCTTCAATTTAGGGCCCCCATTTCGTCTACACACGGTGAAAGGTATGAGAAAAGAATCGGGTCCATGGCCTGCCCCTTTTTTCTCCTATAGGTACAGCCCCACTGCTAGGCACACTGGTGGAAGAAGTTACTGTCTAGACTTCTTTTGAGCAAGGCTAGAAAATAGTAGCAGGAACAGTTACCACGCAGGAGCTCTTGTTACAATAGCTTAATCACTGGTTGGAATGGTGGGAAACTCCCAGGGAAAAAAACTAGTGTATGCTTGATTTGCAAGAAGACCAGAAAGATCTCTCTAATTCAGCTGAATCCTTCTTACAATTTTGAATCACTTTTTCCTTTCTATTCTTGGGATTTATCAAAGATTGTATTTTTTTCAAAAGATTCCTGATTAGCTTAATCCCAGTGCCTCTGGGGAGAAAAACATTTCCTGTTCCTAAGTATAATTAACAACTCCTTTGAATAATGCTGCTTCTACCGATATCTGGGAGTCCTCCAAGAAGATTTGGAGTTGTGGCTTATTTAAATGTTGAAACAGAGAGGAGCTTGACTGCATTATTTTCAGAATATGAGCACTTACCGTGGGAGGCAGTTCTGCTCTTGCAGTGGTTGATGAGTTTGCTGAAGCACAGGCCAGCAAAGGTAGATCTTCAGTCTCAGATGCTTCGGTATTCAGTTTCGGTCCCAGATTAGGTCTCTTCTGATGAAAACTCAACTCAGGGGGCTGCTGTGTGGGTGTATACACACCTATTTATGTGTGTGTGTATAAATAATTTATTCAGCAGAAAATACCATTTCAGTCATCCCCAAAATATTTGCAAATCTGAGTCAGATAAACCAAGTAATCTTATCTAGAAAAAAATTAGGTAGAAAAAAGCAGTGTGGTCCTGTTTTATCCACTTAGCTCAATGGTTAGCCCATCCATACAGCATGTGGCGATCCTGTTAATTTCTTTCTCAGTTAGAGGGGATTGAACCCAAAATTTCTGTATCCTAGGAGAGTTTAGCATCTCCGGCCATATTCTAATATGTGAGTGTGTATGTAGGCAGATGCTTTCAACTTGTGCTATTAATGCTGATGTTAAAACATTCAGTCCCATGGTAACGTTCTACTTTCCATGAGTAACTAACCATTTGCTGGAGAAGGCGCTGCAACCCAGGTGTCCACCTCCCACAGGGGTGTCCTAACAAATTGTAATTGTTTTCTCTGTCTTTTAAGAGACACTTTTAAGGATTGTTTTGTACAGGGTGGAACAGCCCCAACAGGACAGATTGAAGGGGACCTTCCTGAGGATACCTTATAGTCTGGTACTTAGGGCATTCACCTGGAACTGGAAGACCTAAGTTTACAGTCATTCTGCCTGATTCATAGTTGTCATTTGAACCATCTCCTGTGTCTCGGAGGGTCTGTTTCGTTTCAAGTCAAACAGTGCAAGGCTTCCTGTTTGTGTTGGTAAAGGGATGGGACGCGGTTGGTTCCAAACCAAATTCTCTGTTTCTTTTCTTTTTCTTTCTCATTTTTTCTTGTTCAGCTGATGAAAAGACGGTTTATTGGCATGACTCAAATTATGTGGCCTGATACACAACATTCAGTCCCATGGTAAAAAGATACCCCTTGACGCCAGTGAGTGGAAAATAACCAGTCTACACTGGGTTGAATGTGACTTCATCAATTTTAATAATAAACAATCAGCAAATATGTTATCATGGATACTGAAAGAAATGAACAGATTTGCCTCTCTTTAAGAGTGGGATGCCTCAACTAAAGTGTCACTTTGCACTTTATGTGAATGCTGAGTACAGTTTCCCACTTGGTGATTACAGAATGTGATGCATATGCCATACAATACTTAGGATTCATGGCTTAAAAGGCCAAGCAGTGGTAGCATTTTAAGCACCATATGTGCTTCAGAAAATCTCCCCTAGCATCTTCAGAGAACTAATTCCCCTAAACCTAGCTTCAGTCTACCTTTACTGATACATTCAGTAAAGCCCAAGGCAGAAGCGATCTAAGTTTCATGCTTTAATCCTAAATACCCTTGGATAGTTTGGAAGCAAACAGAACATAGTCACCCTTTGGTGCTGGGGGAGCGTGCAGGCTGCCTGCACTGGCCAAGGCAAGCAGGTTGGGGGCACTCTTGCACACCTTCCAGCTTCCCCCACATATTCCCCAAGGTTGCCTGACAGGGCAATGCGAAGCGTTGGGTGCTGATTCAGTTCAGAGGAGATTTGGCCCAATTCGGTGGCCTAATCTCCAAATCCGAATCAAATCAGGAGACCAATTAAAATTTCCGAATTGATTTGAAGCTCTCCGAATCATTTCCGAAGATTTGGAGAGCTTCGATGATTTGCGCAGTCCCTGGTAGCTGCAGCAGGGAGTTGCAGCTGGACATGGAGCTGTAAGTAGGGGGTGGGGGAGGAGAGAGGGAATCATGGGGGGACTCCTGACAGGCCCCATCCCCTCCTGCCTCCCCCAACCTGCACCGACCCTGCCTGCTTCCCCAGCCCCCTCCCCATGTTTTATAGTTTCATAGTAGCTCGGGTCAGGAGGGACCTGAACAGGTCATCTAGCCTGACCCCCTGCCACAGGCAGAAATGAATGCTGAGTTTGCAAGACCCTAGACAGGTGATCATCCAACCTCCTCTTGAATTTGCCCAAGGTAGGGGCGAGGACCACTTCCCTGGGAAGTTGGTTCCAGATTTTGGCCATCCTAACTGTAAAAAATTGCCTTCTGACCTCTAACCTAAACCTATTCTCCATCATCTTATGACCATTGTTCCTCGTCACACCACGTGGTGCTGGGGAGAAAAGGGCTCTGCCTGTTTGCTGTTGATCTCCCCTGATGAGTTTGTAGGCAGCCACCAGGTCCCCCCTCTCTTGCTGAGACTGAACAGGTTCATGTCTTTCAGTCTCTCATCATAGGGCCTGTCCTGCTGCCCTCTCACCAAGCAGGTGGCCCTCCTCTGAACCCTCTCCAGGCTGGCCACATCCCTTTTGAAGTGCGGTGCCCAGTAC
>JAGPOW010000261.1:20980054-21000165 GCA_030014935.1 Caiman crocodilus
GGTGCTCTCCCCTACCCTGGGGGTCTTCAAGAGGAGGTTGGATATGCATGTAGCTGGGGTCATCTAGACCCAGCACTCTTTCCTGCCTATGCAGGGGGTCAGACTCGATGATCTGCTGAGGTCCCTTCGGACCCTAGCATCTATGAATCTATGAATTATCAGATTCAAGTCCCTCCTAGTGTTCATTCAGATGTATTATCACACAGGAGGGTGTTAAATCATACAAACACCACATCAGGGTCCCTACCACCAGGACTTCACCTTTCCCTACAGGTGAGCCAGCCACTTCCCTTCTTTCTGGGGGTCCAAACACCTCTAACAATGGGAGCATCATTCAGGTTTAAGCTGGGGTACACTCAGGGCAAATGCAGGGCATTCTGCTGCTCTTCCGTGACATGGTGGTGATGATAGCAATTAATTATCCCTACAACTGATTGAAGGTTAACCAAAATGGCCAAAATATTTGCAGGCCATTATGACCATTTCACAGGTCATTTGTTCTGTTCTCCAAGGCATTGGCAAAGCTAAAGCCTGAATTGATTCAATCTTTCCAGGTTAGTCTAACCTTCTTAGATTAAACCAATTTGCAAATGAACAGACATTCACTGTTAACTCTGGAAATGCAGGCACATGCCTGCAGTGGCTCAGGCTATGAGCCAGAGCCGGGGTTGGAAGAGCCCTCAGCTACAGGAAAGCTGGGGCGGGGGCGGGGGGTGGATGGACAGCCATGGAAATAGCCTGGAGTGAACTGGCCAGAGGGGGAGTTTAATTCCCCCCTTCCTATCCCACTGCTGCAGTGGTGTAGGCAAGGTCACAGCCAGACACCGGCTGATATGGCCCCTGAAGCAAAGAGGACAGGGAGCAAGTTTATTCCTCCCTCCACCCCCTCCGCCTCTGGGGGACCACAGGCAGGGTCTGCCATCCCTGACCACTGCCGCTGATCACTTCCTGCATGAGCAGGAAGCAGTAGCAGAATAAACCCCTTCCTGTCCCCTCCACCAGATGCCAAAGGGAAAGGGAAACAGCCCTCCTCCCTTCTCCCAAAGCTAAGGGGCCCTGCCAGGTGGCCTCTGGCTATGCCCCTGCCACAGCTGCTGGAGTGGTGAGGGGGAACCGTGACAGAGGCTGTGGCCCTTGTGATGGTATCCTGGAGTGAGAGCTTCTTCCTGGAAGTGGGGGCAGGGGGTGCTGCACTGCAGGGCCGTTAGAGCTGCTGCAGACTGCTCAGGGTGAGCGGCGGCAGGACAGGGGGGTGGATTTGGGGGGGCTATGGCCACCCCTCTGAGCTTTGTGCCGCCACTCACCCCGCACAATCTGTGGCAGCTCTGACCCCCCTGCTCATGGCCCCACACTGGGAAAAGGGTTGCACTCCCTGGACACCATGACAGGGGAAGCTGCCCCCATCAAGGTCTCTGCCCCCTCACTGCTCCAGTGGCAGGGGCGGGTGCATGGCCAGAGGCCAGCCGGAATGGCCCCCTTGGGCAAGGGGGCAGGGAGCGGGATTGTTCCCCCCTCCCTCTGGTGTTTGGTGGAGAGGGCAAGAGGGGGCTTATCCCACCACTCACCCCATGCAAGGAGTGATCAGCAGACCCTGACTGGTCCCCTGGGGGCAGAGGGAGGAATAATCCTGCTCCCTGACCCCTCTGCCTCAAGAGCCATGCTGGCTGGCATCTGACCATGCCCCTGCCCCCACCTCTGCAGCAGTGAGGGGGGGTGCTGGGCAGAGCTCTGTGCCAGTGAGCCAGGGAGGGGGAATTAAGCCCCTTCCCTGGCCAGTTCACTCCAGGCTACTACTGGGTCTGGCCAAGTCTCTACCACTGGAGCAGCCAGTGAAGAAATGCCTGACAGGTCCTTGCTGGTGGGACAGGGGAGAGAGGGGGTGAATAAGCCTCTTCCCTGCTCCCTTCTGGGGCTGGTGTCTGGCCAGGGAGCAGAGGGGTGGGACCAGCCATGCTCTGCTGGAGCAGAGAGTACAGCCCAGTCCAGGGATGCAGAGCATGCTGGGATGCTGGGGGACTCCTGGTTTAGCTTAAACCAGGAAGGCATCTGGGACAGAAGTTGCATAAACCACCTTGAGCTCAATCTGTTAAGTCTGATATTACATTCAACCAGGTTTATTTCAAACCAGTTTGGGCCAATTTGAAACTGGGTTATGTGCACTGAACTTACGTTCTGTTACAAGTTTAAACCAGTTTCTGATCACTTAAACAGGTTTATGTATAATGTCTGTCCCTAGCCCAATAGATGGTAGGAAGGAGTTCCTGTCCCTACCACCTTTAACTTTAGTGAGCTGTATCTGGCTACATGATAACATCAGTTATTACTCTGACTCTCAATCTTTCAAGGGTAGCACACAATGTTAGCACTGTTAGGTGTGCAGTCATGATTCACAAAATAAACCCAGGGATTTCACATAGGAATCCATCGTTTACAAACAGTCTGACCTCTTGTGGGCTTTCTGAGTGCTTTGTAACAGAAAAATAATTACTCTATTTTTCCATAGTCAAAAAAACAAATGAGAACTAAGATTTGGTATTTTCCAAGGGGTGCCTCGAATCTAATGAGGGGTGCCTTGAGCCTAAACAGGTTGAGCCACTGAACTAGCAGGACACAATGGATGTATCTGTAGCTATCAAGCCTGAAACAATTATGCATTTCTTTTTGTGGGCATATTCTAAAGTGCAAGCCAAACTTTGGTTTGTGCAGTGACTGCTTCATTTCTACCTCTTGCCATGTCATTTTGATAAAACTTCAGCAAAGAAGCCTGCCAGAAAAGGAGGAACGATTAAATGAATGGTGCTTACTAAACAAAAACAGCATGTTGGAAATCAAAGTCCATATCCTGTCTGAAGACATGTGGCACTCCCACTGATGTCAAAGACTGTTTGGTTTGCAGACAGAGCAACAGTTATGGCCCCAAGGCCTCAATTCAGATTACTAAGGCATAGGCTTATGTGCAAAGCTGGATGTGGTAGACTTACTGGTCTGGTTCTAACAAAGGCAATTTATACACTAAATAATGAATGTGTAATTTAACCACATAAATGTATTTATACGCAAGAAGATATCATGGACATTTTTGCATATAATTAAGATATCCACCCTAAACCATAAAAAGAATCTGTCCCTACCTATAGACCTCATCCCACCGAAAACAGGTTCCCTCTAGAGGACCATCATGAGAAATGGGGAGAAATGCCTGTGTAAACATTTGTCCATATACTTATGGTCTTCATCACTGTAATTTCTGAGTGTGTGTGTGTTTTGCCATGCCCTGAAGGCTGCCAAAGAACGGCTCTAATGGAAAAAGAGAGAAAGCAAACACTGTAAAGGAATTCTATTGTCTTTTAAGGAAAAGCTACTCAGCAAGGACGTATACCAGGCAGTTGAGAAGATTTCTGTGACTGTATGAGGTGTAATGGTTGCTTATAGAGTCAGCAGCAAAAGACTGCAAGGGCAAAATTCTTTGCTAAAACACGGGAGCCAATGCTATAATGCAAAGGTGGCAAGGACTTCAAAGACTGTGACAAGGTTGAGCTACATGCTACCTGCTGCACGTGGCAAAGTCAAATAGAAAAAACAGCCTGGGCTCTAGGCCTTCTACTTCTGTCTTTCTGAAAAAGGCTTGAGACAAAAATTATAATGCAGGGGTGGGCAAACTTTGGCATGTGGAATGGATCCCTTGGCCCTGCCTGGTCCAGATGCAGGGAGTAGCCCAGGCAATGGTGCATGCAGATAGTCCCACCACCCCTGGGTGTGCAGCAGGGCTGAGGCACCGTGGCAGCCGGACTCCGTTACCTAGTAGCCCCAACAGGGGCACCTCCTTCTGGATGCCACTGCCAGGTACAGCTCTGCTGCCCAGCCCATCCATCCTGCACCGTGCTGAGGGTAGGACCCACATGGGCAAGCACTTGGCCAGGTAGTTGGGATGGGGCTGCAGGCCAGCAGGAAGCAGCATCCAGGAGTGAGACAGGCATTTGGGGCTGAGAAGACCCCAGGATCTTGGGCTGGTGACAGCATGGGGCCAGAGCCCAATGTAGAGCTCTAATCCACTGCCCACAGCCCCCCGTGATGGGCATGAGGCATGCAGGGAGTGAATCGTTGCTCTACCCTAGCCCCGGCCCCATGCTGTCATCGTCCCAAGATCCTGGGGTCTCCCTGGCCCCAGGCACAGCTCCCCACCCACCTGGCCAAGCGTCCTGCTCACGTGGCTCCCAACTGGTCTCCATGGAGACCCCAGGATCACAGCATGGGGGCGGGGCCAGGGGAGAGCCCCAGTTCTGTGGGCAGGGACACATGGGGAATGCCTCGTGGCTCTGCCCCGGCCCCATGCTGTCACCACCCTGCAATCCCGGGACCTCCATGGAGACTGGGCGGGGTGTGAAGCCGGACGGACAGGATGGTGCTGCATCTGGAGCCAGGGCCAGGATCTTGACAGCATGGGGACAGGTCCCAGAGCAGAGCCACAATCCGTTCCCCGCACGGCCCTGCTGTGGTTTCTGGGCACATAATGCAACCCTGCCAGGCATGGAGAACACAAGAGTGGTGCTGGGGACATGCCAAGCATCAGCTTACTTAACCTCTTTGAGCTGAAGTTCTCATGGAGCAGATACCCTGGGTTTCCCCGTGGGCCTCCTCAGCCCCACAGGAGCTAGTATAGATTTATCCAAATTGTGTGTTGTGCCCCACGATTTTACAGAGCGCAGTCCTAAGTAGATCGTGCACGACTGTATTCTAGGCAGGCCAGTTGCTGATGTCCTTATTCTTGATTCGGTCCATGGTGTAGATGTAGGGGAGAGGGAAGGGTGATGCAGGCAGTGGAAAGCGGTTCTGCCTTGGGCACCAGCCACACACCCCTGCCCCATGATCCCCGCCTTTCCCACCTATCCTGCTCCCAAACACTGTTCCCCACCCACGGCCCATCCCAAACTCCCAAAAGAGGGAGGTTTGATGAATTGTTGCACAGGGGAAGTGTTGACCTGGCCTACGACAGTTCAGCAAAACTCCCTATGTGGCCCGCAGACCCAAATAATTGCCCACCGCTGCTATAATGTTTCACTGCTGACTGAAGAATGCTGACTACTGACATTTTGCTCACCTGAGGAGCAATTCAAAGGCAAATTGGAACTGGACATACTCGAACGACTAGATGTTCCCCTCAGTGATGTGTGAAATCTCAGCATTGGTTGTGTTTTGTTTTAAATGGGGTTTCACTATTATAACTAAGGGCAACATTTGGTCCCAGTGTTATAGCAACAGGCAGCAATGATCTAAACATTTTTTCTGTAGCAAAACCATATGGAGAGAGAATTGTTATTTTTCCTTGAGTACCTTGAAGGAAAAATCAAATTTTATTAAAGATACCATAGAGAGTGATTACTGCTTTAGCATTTTATTGCTCCAATTCACAACAACAAATATATGAAACCAGCACAACCATATATCTAGTCGTACAAAGGCAATCAAAAGCATATTACCTATAATATATGATTCAACATAGTGCCATAGAATTGTATTATGAATTATAATAATCCAGAAAAAGATATTTGGATCCTGTGGCCGATCAGCCTTTCCTGACCTATACATAACAAAGATTGGATTAGTTTTTACTTCCCATCCAACATTTGTTTCAATGAGACTGAAACTAAACAATATTGGATTAGTGCTGGCAAGGAGCAGAATTTGCTTTGGTCTCCAGGGATGGTTTTATACCTGCTCTTACTTTCTTAAACTGGAACAATACAAGCTTAGAATCAGATGTACGTGTGTCAGAGAGGAAGGTCCCCCTTTTCAATAACTATCAGTTGAATATTAATTACTCAGTATAATAGTAACAAAATCAATGGTTTGAAAGTAGTGCTAAATGGTGTCATTTGGCGAGTTGGGGTCCAGACAGTCACAGGCCTGGGGCATGCCTAGCATGCTTTCAGGCACAACAGAAGGCACGATCAATCCCATAAATGTAATGCAAACAGCTGTGGCACTGAAGCCTGCAGAACTAGGCCTCATGACAGGTCAGAGAGATATTATATGGACTGAGAGGCTTCCCTGCTTGCAAGCACAGAGTAGGCTACACACTGTGCGTGCTGGAGGCAGAAGCTCAAAGGCAGTTATGAGTTTCTGTCTGAGAAGAACAGCAAGCTCTCTGACTAAGATGGTGAAGTGGCAGGCCAGGAGATTTCTGAGTCTGATGCTGTTGGCTACTACTGTGCTTCGGGGGAGAGATTTTTGTACGTTTTCAATTTTTTTTTAAACAAACAAGTTTACAATAGGATGTCTGACTCAGTCATTAATTTCTCATCCTAACAGAAACAAGCAAGCAAGCCAGGCTCCCAGAATTAGCCAACTGCTTAAACCAAAAACATTAAGATATGAATCATAGCATTTGTAAGCCCATAAGCAGACTAGATATCTTGCAGAGTGAATATCTTGTTCCAAATGAAAAGTTCGGAAGTTTTTTTTTTTTTGATCTGGCAAGTGGCTTGGACAGCATTTTTGCTGCAAATTTTCTTGCTTGAAAAAAAATAATGAATACACAACATTTCTGTGAATATGAACCCACTATTTAATTTAAAATCTATTATGAGAGATTAATTTGTTCTAAGTTCCAACAAAAGAATTCGATTTAAAAATAAAGAAGATAATAGGGAAAAGAACAGTGGTAAAATTACACAAAGTAGTAATGTCTGCATGCATGTTTTATATGAGCTAATTTTAGTTTAAGATCTTTTTATTCCTAGAACTTGTGAATAGGCATATATAGGGAAGGAATTAACTCTCTGTTTGCTGAAAAGTATGAAGGACTTCTATATTACGTTGTCATGTATATAGTCCCCCAAACAAAACTGTTTTCTGGAAGCAAAAACAAGATTGAGAATTCGAGCACAAGAGAATTATGGATTGCTTTGTTACTATTTCAACACTAACGCCACATAGCAATCTTACATGTATTTAATGTCTGGGAGAACGTGTGCCAGTGATAACTGTTGGGAGTTTAATTAAAGCTGTGTTGTGTCTTTCCTGTAAGACTAAGAAAACTGGAAGATATGGACACCTTCAGAGGGAAAAGATTTCAAAAAGAAGCAGAATTGCAAGTTGACTACTTCAAGAAATGCTGAAAAGCAGACCACCTTAAATGAAAGATGAACCATTAACCCATTTGCTGTAACAACTTATTCAAGATCCTTCTGGAAAATTCTATTTTTGGAGCATAAGCAGAGACTGCTCAATTCTAGTAATGCAGAGCTTCTACTAAAACAGTTTTTAAGACCTTATTTCAAACTAACTAAATCACTAAGGCTAAATACAGGCATTCAAAAAACCCAAGCCTAAATTGATTTAATCGTTGCAGGTTAATCTAACCTGTGTAGATTGAACTGATTTGCAAGTGAACAGACACTCACTTTTGATTCTGGAAATGCAGCCACATGGCAGCAGTGGCTCAGGCTAGAAGCCAGGGGGCGCTAGAGTGAGCCCTCCCTTCCCTTCAGCAGCAGCTACAAGACTGGACAGAAGCTGACTGGGAGCCGGGCCCTGGCCGGCTGCTGATTATGATTGGGGAGGGGTTTAAACCCCCACCCTGGCCTGCAGGGATCCCAGCCAGGGTATACCTGGAAGAGGAAGGGGGAAGCATCCTTTGTCAGGTTTGTCCTTGGGGGGCGGGTGTAGCCAGAACATGGCCAGGGCAGTGCTTCAGGTGAAGTCTGGGAGGAGGACAACTAAACTCCCCTGTCTCCCCTCTCTCCCACAGGCACAGGGACCCTAGCTGGGGTGTGTCTGGATTTCCACGCTGCTGGTCAACCATGCAGCAGGGGCATGGCTAGCACTGGTCATCATAGACCCACCATCTGCTTGCCTTGTCTGGGCCTGAGGCTGGGGCTGGAGCTGAGACTGAGCTCGGACAGCCAATGGGCACTGCTGAGGATGGGTGCAGAGGGGCTGGGCCACAGGGGTAGGGTTCTTCCCAGCCTGCTGCAGCTCAGGCTGCGGCCACGGGGGCTATGCACCCGGATTGCTCCCAGCTCCTGCTGAGCGGTCCAGGCTGAGCTGAGCAGTCATGGAGCTGCAGTTAGCTGGGAAGGGGCTTGCTGCTGTGGCCTGGCCTGGCCCAGGCCAGACCCTTCATGCCCACAGGTAGCCCAACTCAACCCCGAGCGACGTGGGAGGATAGCAGGCCTGGCCCGTGGCAGGCTGCAAACGTGAAGGTCTCATCCCATGTGGCCAGGCTGGCTGCCAAGGTGCCCACCTGCCGTTGCAGCGGAGTCACCTCTGCCTCTGCCCAGCCTGCTGCTTCCCATACACACTGGGCTGGGCTGTCACAGAGCCGCAACCAGCTGGGAAGGGCCCTGCGCCCATGGTGCCACTATCCGCCCACCTTGCCTGGAGTTGAGCCAAGCCGGGTGCAGGTGCTGCTGATGGCAGGTGCAGAGGGGCCGGCCTGGGTCACAGGGACAAGGCCTTTTCCAGCTGGCTGCAAGTCCATGACAGCCCCGCCCAGCACAGGCACAGGGAGCCAGGGGGAATCTGGGTGCACAGCTGGCTGAGAAGGGCCCTACCCCCACGGCCCAATCTGAGCCAGTCCCTCTGTGCCCACCCTCAGCAGCACCTGCAGGCTGGCCTAACTCAGTCCCACAGCCTCAACCTCAGCCCCAGCCCCAGGCGAGGTGGGCCATGCCAGTTGACTCTGGTCATGTCCTCACCCCTGCTACTGGAGTGGCAAACAAAGAGGAACCTTGACAGGGGCTGATCCACCCCGGCCAGGCAGATCCTGGCTGTGGTCCCCCAGAGCAAGAAGGAAGGGAAGGGGAATAAACCCCCTTTACCTTAGTGCACCATGGCGGCCAATGTCTGGCCATGCACCCATCTTGCTCCAGCTAGACAGCAGAGGGGTGGGGCCAGCCCTGCTCTCTGGAGCAGACAGCCCAGTCCAGCCCATGGCTGCACAATGCTGGGATACTGGGGGACTCTGATTGAACTTAAACCAGCAAGGGGTCTGGGACAGAAGTTCCATAAACTGGTTTGACTCAAATCAGTTCAGTCTGATGCTACATTCAACCAGGTTTGTCTCAAACCAGTTTCAGCTATTTTGAAACTGGTTTATGTTCACTGAGTTTCTGTTCTGTTACAAGTTTGAACCAGTTTCTGATCCTTTACAATTGGTTTATGTGTAATTTCTGTCCCTAGTATAAGATGAGACATTCATTTCTGTTACTACTCCTGAAGCAAATTCTTTTCGCTCTTCTCTGAAGCTAACATTTAGGGCTGAGGAAAAGTCATCGAGTTAATAGGGAGAGTGTCCCTTATGTGACAGCATCAAAACTATTTAGTTATGCTGTCCCCACAAAACCAATGGGTAATTTTAAATAATAAAACATCAGAAAACAGGGTAGCTTGTTTCCCTGTAATTTAAAAACACAGAAGAGATGCAGTAATTGTAAGCTGAAAATGCATAAGCCCCATATTCTTAAAGGTTTTTGTTTTGGTGGGGGGGGAGTTATTACTATAAAGTCTCAAAAGGAAACACAGAATATCAAGTCAAGAGGGTTTTTTTCCAAGTTGAAATAGAGGAAAAGCTGAGCTGAGCCAAGGAGAGCTGGTGGGTGGTTAGCCTGCCAGGAGGCAAGCACTCAGCTGCTAAAGAAAGTAGCGTTAGTTGCCTTAGCAGAGAACAATGAAAGAGCAATAAAATGTCTGACCCATATGTCCAAAGTACCTTCCCCCTGTGCATTTTCAGAGAGATTCACAAGCCTGCCCCAGAAACAGGTATTGCAAGTATTTCCATAATCTCTTTGCAGGGAAGAAAATTGAGATGTATAGAGATCAAACTTAGACAGAAAAATCAAAATGTTGCAAAATCAAAAAGAAAGCCCATCTTGCCTAGCCTTTTATCCTGTTTTGTAGACTGCTCTCCATCCAGATGAAATCTCCTGACTGAGCCAGAGACATCCATGCTCTTAACTTAGTAATTCTAACCTCAAATACTATATATAATATAGGATCTTTGGAGCCATCTCTGAGGATATATGCTCTGTTTTGCTAAATAATGGGCAGGAAGTCAGGGCAGACAGGAGTGGGAAATCGCTTAAATGGAAGATCTCCATTGTACTAGGCACTGGGCACTTTAATTAAAAATATTTTAAAAGTATATATCATTATAATTGTACGGGGCATGGATGCCTGCAAATTAGCATCATTATTTTGTTGATAAACTCATAAGACATGTAATTACAGAAGTAAATGAGAGGTTGTATGGCTCCATCACTTTACAACAAGGAATGAAGCAGAGAATATTGGATTTGGGGAGGCAGGCAGCATGAGATACATGAGAGGGAGACTTTGCACATGTGTTAGCTTTTAAAATTAATTAAGATACTTAGAAAACTGAGACGAGCAATGAATATTCTTAAGAATTGTGGGTGTTTCAGAGGGAAGGGAAATGAATTATATGCTTAAAATGTGGTTGTTCTAAACTATTGGGATTAAATGCTAAAAGAGACAGCAAGCTAAGCATCCCACCCAAATGACCCAACCAGACCAAGAAAACAGTGATTGTGCACAACCACAATTACAGAGAGAAGTTGCTTGTAGTACCAGCCACCAATGAAATGAAGAATGCAATGATCAAACAAAAGGGGCTGCTGTTTTTATAAGTCTGTCCTTCAGGCATTCAAATGCGATGAGCTCACCTCATTCTGGAGTTTTGGAAAGAGCAACACATTTGACATATTTTCTTATTGCTTGGCAGCCCTCTGAAGTGCCAAACCCTGCTGACAGGCAAACATTAAAAGGCAAAGATATTCTGTTCTTTTGAGCTGTAAATGCAGGAGTGTTTATCATAATATCCTTTTGCACTTTTAAAGCTTTCTCTTTGCTACGGTCTGAATATGACATCCCTCTATGCCCTTGTGGAATCTTAAAATGTAGATAATATTTATCTTTGAGAGAACTGAATCACAGAGAGAGAATGACCAGCATTTTTACATGCATAAATATGAATTTAAGTGCCTAAATTCAGTCATCTGCAAGTTTGCAGGCCTATTTGTAAAAGGTAAAATTCACCCAATGTGCACCGTCTTCTGCTTCAAAGCTGTGAACCTAGAGCTTCTAAAATTCATTCTGCAACCCAGCAGCCAGCTTTCTTATAATACAAAAAAAGTCCAGTGTGCAGTGTCTTAATGTATTCTCTTAAAAATGCATTCCAGTTCAACCCAAGAAAAGCAGATTTATTCAGCACGTTCCTCCACATTCTGTCAAAACTCATGAACCACAAGCGAATTTTACATAGCAATTGCCTTCAAGTTTGTACAATTTTTCCATTATATTTAGACAAATATAGTTTTTAGCCAGAAGAAAAATTAAGGTTTATTTCTTATACAGCCTGAAAAAGAAATGTCTACATTGCAAGAAGCAAAAAACATGACAAGAAGATTATGCTTCTGGAAAGCAAATTTAGAAATCAAATGTCTGATATGCAATAGATTTCCAAGTGTGATTTTTTTAAGTCATATTACTATCAAATAACCACATTTATTTTAGAGTTTTGTAATTAATTGTAGCAGATGTTATGTTAGTGGTTTGAATTTTCACTATATAATATTGTGATCTGAATTCATTTTTTTATTTATGACTCGTTTTCTATGGAGAGGTCACACTGAGTTTTGCCATATGAGAAACAGATAAAAGATGTTTCTTGAAAGCAAGAATAATAAAATGGCCTGAATTCATAGATTTCATAGACATTAGGGCTGGAAGGGACCTTGGAAGATCATCGAGTCCAGCCTCCTGCCCAAGGGGCAGAAAGTCAGCATAGGATCGCAGCAAATTAAACATCCAAATGTTTCTTGAAGGTGTTCAATGTAGGTGCTTGAACCACCTCTGATGGCAGGCTATTCCAGACCTTGGGGGCGCCGACAGTAAAGAAGTTCTTCCTCGTGTCCAGCCTGAAACGATTATGGAGGAGTTTATAACCATTTGAACTTGTCACCCCTTGGGGTGCTCTGGTGAACAGATGTTCCCCCAGATCCTTATAAACTTACAGGCAGCCATCAGATCACCCCTGAGCCTGCGCTTTACCAGGATGAAAAGGCCCATGGCTCTCAGCCTGTTGTCATAAGGTCTGTTTTTCTGACCTCTGATCATACACGTGGCTCTTCTCTGGACTCTCTCAAGCTTCTTCACATCCTTTTTGAATTATGGAGCCTAAACTGGATGCAGTACTCCAGCTGTGGCCTCACCAAGGCTGAGTACAATGGGAGAATGATGTTCTGGGATTTGCTTGAGAAGCATCTATGGATGCAAATCAGCATTTTGCTCACTTTACTAGCTGCAGCATTGATGGCTCATGTTCACCTTGTGGTCAATCATGACCCCCAAGTCCCTTTTGTCCATAGTGCTAGTCAGCATAGCACTGCCGAGTCTATAAGCACGCTGCGGGTTTTTCTTCCCAAGGTGGAGAACCTTGCATTTTTCGGTGTTAAATACCATCAGGTTTTCATCCACCCATTTCCTGAGCCTATCAAGGTCAATCTGGATCACTCTCCTGTTCTCAGGTGTGAATGCTTTACCCCAGAGTTTGGTGTTGTTGGTGAACTTGGCCAGTCCGCTTCTGACTGCAGTGTCCAAATCATTAATGAAGATGTTGAATAATATAGGTCCAAGGACAGGGCCTTTAGGGCCCCCACTGGTCACAGCCAGTTTTGCCAAGAGGTGCTCATGGGATACCAGATCAAAGGCTTTTTCAAAGTGAAGATATATGGTATCAATGTCCCCTCCCTTGTCCAGGTGATGGGTCACCTGGTAGTAAAAGGAAATAAGATTGGTCAAGCAAGACCTACCCACAACAAACCCATGCTGGCTATCCCTCAGGATGCTGCCATCAGCCAGTCTGTTAAGAATGGTCTCTTTGATAATCTTTTCTAAGACCTTCCCCAGGATAGAGGTCAGGCTGATGGGCCTGGAGTTTGCCAGATCCACTTTTCTCCCTGTCTTGAAGATAGGCACCACATTGGCCTTCTTCCAATCTTTGGGCACTTCACCAGAGCACCAGGAGTTCTCAGAGATCCGTGCCAGGGGCTGATCTATGATGCTCGCCAGCTTCTTGAGTACCCTGGGATGTAAGCTGTCAGGGCCAGCTGACTTGAAGGTATCCAGCCTCCCACGTTGTTCCTTCATAAGGTCCACATTGATGGAGGGTAAGGAATCTCCCTCACCCAGGCCTTCCCGTCCCGTTACAGGCAGGGTCGTTCCATGAGACTGGTGAAAAACTGACACAAAGTACCTATTTAGCAAGTTGGCTTTTTTTCCTGGGCATCAGTTGTCAGTTGTTCCATCTGGTTTAGCAGGGGTCCGTTGTTGCCCTTGCTTTTCCTCTGGCTCCCCACATATCTAAAAAAGGACTTTTTACTGTCCTTGATACTTGTAGATAGTTAGAGTACTGTCGCAGCCTTGGCTTTCCTGGTTCCCTCCCTGCAGGTCCAGACCAGTGCAAAATATTCCCCAAATGTCTCTTTCCTATTACCTATTCATGGGAAAGGATACTTTCCTCTAAGCATAAAAAAGGTGCCATACAAGAATATATATTATGACATATACAGATAAAATAACAAACATCTTTTGGATACAATGTTAAGAGATATGTAGATGTCTGTTATCTATGCCCAGATGGCCTTGATCCAAAATGCATCACAGTCATTCACCTGTTCTAGGTTTTAAATATATAAAATATAAAAGCAGACGTGAATTGTTGAAGTTAAGTTAGTTTAGTGCTATTTGAAAAGATTGCTAAGCAGTACTCTGCTGCTGATTTTTTTTTAACTATGTGCCTGCAAAATATTCATAAAGTGACATAATTTGTGCATACAAATTGAGCTGTAGCGAATAAAAGAACACAATGTGCATATAAGGCCTGAGTAAACAGATGTCTAAATGAGGTACTCAATTTGTTTTAAATCAAGTCCTAATTATGGAATGAGTGACATAACGTTGGAGGTCCTGTGATCTTACTAATCATTACTCACAGACCAAAGCCAATACAAGCCCTGTAATTAAAATTTAAAAGATGTATGAAAAAGTGATGTTCATTGCCTTCATATCTCTCTTACAAACATCTTTGAAAAGAATTCCCCTTACAAGAGATCCTTTGGGTATATGGCCTCCATCCATTCTCTGCACATGATCAATCCATCAAAATCAATGCTGAGAAGATGCTTAAAATCCTCTCCATGGACTGCCAGCTTGACAGGCTGGAGATGTCTGCATGTACAAATGACCCTAAGAGCAACACTGTCAGAAGACTTGTACTCCTGGTAGGGTCACCCATGGCACTAAGGTCAAAGGTGAGGTATCAAATGAAGAGCAGTGTAACATAACATAATGTACTGTAACATAACATAACGTAACCTAATGTAGGAACAGGCAGATGAAGAAGGCATACTTCTCAACAGCTGTGAAGGTGGATGAAGGCTGTAGTGGAAGAGTAACCCCAGTCATCTTAGATCTCCTTGCTGCTGGACACAGGTTTTTCCTTCACCAAGTCTATACAGTTGCCAGTGTACAATGACCTTCTTACATAAAAAAGTCACATATAGGCTTCTCCCACTAGATCCAACATCTGCAATAACCAATACTCTACAAAGTCCTGCAGTGCTGGACAAGTGGCATCAAGGACAGACGAAGTTATCACTGAGAGTCCCTAGTCACAGATCCATATGCAGGTGGTGGTCATGTGTTGGTTGCTTTATCCTTAGAATGGGACAGGAGGGTGATTTGGCAGCTGCAGTCGTGATTGAGCAGTCCTTTTTAGGTCCCCTCTGCTCACCCCGACATGGGGATGGGACTAGAAAGGTGCACTAGTAAAGCGCATGGCAGCTCCTTTAAACTTGCGCATTCCCCACGTGCACCTCACCCCTTGCCTGTGCCCCCTCACTGCTGATTAGATTAGCAGATGGCCCTGCCACTCCTTCCCGATCAGCAGGGAAACTAAAACTGTGATTTTAAACGTGGCACCATTTTTGTCTCCCCGCCAGACAGCAACAAACAGCAGGGCCATCCAGGGCCCCTCACCAATCAGTTGTGGGAGGCAAAAAACAGTACCATATTTAAAACCAAGTTTTTGCCTTCTCACTGAACAAGAGTGAGCCACAAGTGGTTCCCTTCCACCAGTTGGGGGGTGCGGGAGAACCTGCAAGATTAAAGGAGCCACAACACACCTGTCACGGCGGGGTCCTACCAGAGGGCCATGATCTCCTGAAGGCCCTCTGCCCGTGCCACGTCCGGCCCAAGGCACCCTCAATTCTTGACCGCCATGACATTGATGATAATAAGTATATGATGGGAGGCTGCCTTTATACTGCCTTGGGCACAGTGTACTGGGATCTTCGGCCCTGTGATCTCCTGGACCCACCAGGATGTTCCCTCCGTATGATGGGCGCACTCCAGGCATGCTGGCCTTAGAGCCAAACGTGGCTCCTACCAAGCCTCGCTGATGTACCAGACGTTGGTGTGTCAAATGCACGCTTGCCCTGCTCTCTAGGGCTCTCAGTACTGTGTGCTGCCCCTGCCTAGGGGCTCTCAATGCCCACTCTGGGCCTCCTCTACATACTCGCCCGCTCTGGGCTTTCTCTCTCTGGTCTCTTAGGCCCACCACACGGCTACCCTCTAATAAGGCCGGGCGTACTGTGCTGCTATCCGTCTGTGAGATCGGGGACCACTTGCCCTTATCCAGGAGGCGCTCTGCTGCTAACCCCTGTCTCTCTTGGGGTCCACCGCAGCAGCCAGCCTCTGGTCGGGGTCTAACGCCGTGCTAGCCTCTTGCCAGTTCAACCTGCCCCTTGCTAGGGCTTCCTCAATGCTGCCCCTCATGGGCCCTTTGAAATACTGCCCCCTGTCTAGGGCGTCTCACAACGTGTCGCCCCTCATGGGGTTCTCCACGTGTCTCAAAATGCTGCCCCTCTTCTGGGCTTCTCAATAATACTGCCACTCATGGGCTCCTTAAAAATACTGCCCCTTCTCGGGCTTCTCAAATACTGCCCCTTCTCGGGCCTCTCAATAGCTGCCCCGTCAGGCCTGGGGTCTCCTCACCCTGTATTACTGCACTCTCTCTGACGCTGACTCGCGCCCTCCCGGGCACCGGGGCCCCACACCCTGTGGGTCCCTATGAGTATATTGCGCCCTCTCCGGCGCCTCTAAGAACACTGTGCCCTGCGTGCGGGCACTGGGATCCTCACACTCTGTTGTGAGTCCCCACTGAGGTTACTGCGCCCCCACGGGCGCCGGGATCCCAACACTGCTGGGGTCCCTTTATGAGGCTACTGTGCCCCACTGGCGCCAGGATCCCCACCTTATTGTGGGTCTCCCCTGAGGCCTCCTCCTTCCCCTACAGCCTCGCCCAAACCACCAGTGTAAACCACAGCCAAAACACAAGCCTCTGGCTATAACTTAAACATTGGGCACCTGGCCAGAACTACATAAGCCTCCTGGCTTCTACTCAGCATCATTGCTCCAGCCTCGGGAGCTCTCATGAGCTGCACTCACAGACCGTCTCCCGGAGGTCCTGCCCCTCCGGCTGCTGGCAGGGAACTGCCTGCCTGGCTCTGGCTCTGGCTCTGGGCTTGATAGGAGCCAAGCCCTGCCCCTTAGGGTCAGCTGACTCTCATTAGTTGTCCTGGCAACTCTCAGCTGAGCTCATTATCTCTGCTGGGGCTTTTCCCCAGCAGTTTTCCTCTCACAGGGAGCGGTGCAGCGAGGTGCGCCACGACAACACCCCACTTCTGCCATGAATTTGGTAGGTATTCAATTTAGTCTGAATTGACAGGTTGTTTGTAACAACGGAGCTAAGGTATGTAAATCTACTTACAACATCCAACACATTTTCACCGTAGTAGTGATTCAAGATGTTCAGTAGGGCTGCGTGCCCACCTGTGCTCTAACAGGCCTTCCTGTGCAGCTTTTGCCCAGGCAGTTGATCTGCTTAGTCCCAGACCAGCGGGGGAACCCTAAAGGTACCTCAGCTGATGTCAGGAGACCCCTGTAACTCATCAGCCATGACTTTTAATGGATCCTCAGTGGAGGGGGTCTCCTTCGAGGGCACCTCCAGGGTAGTCACGCCTCGTGGTGGGCACTCATGGGGCTCCGACCTCCCCTACATCCCGGCCAAATGCCACCTTCAGCCAGGGGTTTTCAAGGCTTGCGTTACCACTGGCCTCTACTTGTGTCTTTGCCCAGACGTCCTGTTGCTCACCGGCGGCAGGAACTGGTATCCTGGGCCGTGCTCTGACCCGAGGCGGAAAGGCTCTTAATTTTCCGCCGCCCTCACTCCTAGTCTAACACCCTCTGTGACACTACATGAAATGCCCACCCCTGTGCTCTCCTGAGGGGTCTAAAGGGAAATCTGAGTGACTTGGCCCGTGGAGTCCTGTGCTTCCCCAGTACCCCTTCAGCTCCCGGCCTCCCCATAGTCTCTTCCTCAGCTACTGGCTCTTCTGCTGGTTTCGCTGGTGTGTTTCATGCTAGCTCTGCTGCCAGCTCCTTTGCTGCCTTCACTGCTGACTCTCGCGTCAGTCCCACTGTCGGCTCCTTTGCCAGCTTCATTGCTGGCTCTTGCACTGGCTTCACTGCCACCGCTGCTATCAGCTCCCTTGCCAGCTTCACTGCTGTCTGTCATGTCAATTTCTTCGCAACTGCTGCTGCCGGCTCCCTCGCCAGTTTCACTGCCAGCTTTCACGCCAGTCTTTCTGCCACTGCTGCAGATGCAGTGGCAACTGCTTTCACCGTCCCAGACTGTCAGCTGCCCGCTGGGCCATGCTGCCTGCCTCGGGCCCTCCTGCGGGCTCTCTGGCAGCCTCCCGTCCGGTGCCCGCAGGGTTTCTTTCTATTTCTGCAAGGTGGTGTCCCTGGCTGACGTCACCTGGACCCACCTGAATATGTGTGTGGCTCATGAACTGCACAGGCGGTTTTCCCACGCATGCTTCTCTGCTCCTTCCAGCCCCTGTGAATGGTAAGTAGGGGCTTTCTTCCTCTTCTGTGTTGGCTCAGGGTTCCCCCATAGCCCTGGGGTCCCGGGGACAGGGTGCATCAATAAAGACTTTTTAGGCCAATACCGATGGCCAATTATTGCCCAGGTATATTGGCTGATACTGATTTGATTGCTGATTATGTAGCTCAGTAGCATGGAGAGCAGCATCCAGCTGACAAGTCTGTTGTGGGGAGGGAAGGGACATGGGGATGCAGATTGAGGCCCCGGTGAGGGAGAGAGTGGGGCTGGGGCTGGGGCTGAGGCTGGGGCTGGGGCTGGGGCTGAGGCTGGGGCAGGGTCAGGAGTTGCCTAGACAGGGTGGGGCAGGGTGTGGGACAGAGCCAGTGGCACATCCAGGGGGCATGTGGTGGTAGCTCCCACCGCTGTGCATACCCTTGAGTGAAGTATGGGGAGCATGTGCCCCCTGCATCTGTGCACAGGGCAAGGGTGGGATGCCTGCTGCATGCTCAGGACCAGGGGCTGCTCCAAATTCTTCCTAGTGGCCGTGCTCGGACCACATTGGGGGGTCTGGGAGGAGAGGCTATGGAAAATTTTGGGATGTCTGTAGGTCCCCCCAGAACCCCCCCTCCTTGCACTGCTACTGCCTGCCCCGCACAGCCCAAGCACAGCCACCAGGAAGAGGCTGAAGTAGCCCTGGCCCTGAGTGCACAGTGGGCAGCACCCACTTGCCCTGTGCACAGATCCATGGGGCACCAGGCCTCCCCTGGGGGTGCACACAATTCCCCCCAGATGAGCCACTGGCTCCCTCCTGTGCTGTGCCTCGCACCAGCTGGATAGTGCCTGCCCCTACTCCAGCCCCAGCCCAACTCTCTCCCTCACCACAGGGGCCTCAATCTGCACACCCCCTACACCCTTTCCCTCCCTTATGCCCCTTCCCTCCCAACAGACTTACCAGCTGAATGCTGCTGTCCAAGCTGTCAGGATGCATTCCTGGTCACGTGCATGCTGCAGCTATGCACATGCACACAGCATTTATTAGTGACATTGTTAGGCACATCTGCCAAAAAAAGCCAAATGCTATTCATGTCAATTTTCCTTTTATGGGTGCCGATATGATATGGACCGATGTATCAGTGCACCTCTAATATTCAGACTAAAAGAAACTTGTATAGAATATAGAAAAGCATGGTAAAAGCAGCCAAACAATATCCTCTCTGCTCCTCTTAAAGCAAGATAGCTCTGTGCCCAAGACAACCACAATGCAGAGGGCAGCACCAGCTACCACTATGCTATTGGTAGCACTGTGTTCAGCTGCCACTAGGGTGCCAGCTATTTTTGCACTCCCAGAGATAGTGGCATGCAGGGCTGCTGCCATTGGCAACGTGTAGGGGGCGCACATGGGTGCACATGCACCCCCTGAGATCAGCTATGCACCCCTTGGAAGCGCCAGCTGCAAAACTGGAAATGCACTTCCAGTTTCGCTGCTGGGTCAGTGATCAGCCACTGGGGGACTCCTTTCCTTGTTGGTGGTCTGGTGCCCCCCCAGACTCGGTCACCCATGGCTGCTGCTGAGATTGATCCCGCTTCAGCTGTTGCTATAATTTCACCTAGGTCTCCAAAATTTACTAGTATTTTCCCTCTAGAAGTCAGTGCTGAAATTTTTTCCCCTTAAATCTGGATCTGTGCTCTGTTTTTTCTAAGGGGGCCCCACTGAGAGACACAGATGCAATTTGGAAGAGAAAAACACTTGTTGCATCAGACATGCAAGACTTTTTTCTTCTCCACCCTACATCACTGAAAGGAAAGGAAGCTTAATTTCCTGACATCGTTTCAGCCTCTCAGTAATGCCTGGGTCACAGAATTAATGAAGTTTGATTCTTCCATATTTGCTCATCATAGTCAACAAACCTAAATATTTGATTTTGTTAAACCTATATAAGGTGCAAGTTGAGTTAAACTTTCTATTTGTTATTTTATGTAAGATGTTTTGGACAACATTCAAAGAATCATCAGCCATGATCTTTCTCTTCCTCTCCTGCAGTGTTATTCAATGATTCATTACACTAATCAACAATCCTTCAAGAGAAGAGTGGTGATACTTCATGTACTCTTTGTAGCCAAGAAAATTATATGAAAGACT
>JAGPOW010000261.1:21001261-21014135 GCA_030014935.1 Caiman crocodilus
CATAATACCTCTTCACTTCTTCTTCAGATGAACACCACAGCTGTGATTTTTCTGAGACAACCACATCTTCTTTGCAAAAAGAAGCAACATGAATTACTAAATGATGCCTATGAAATCTGGACAAGGGGGAAGGGCTGTGTGCTCTTTTACTACTGCTTACGGGGACCATTCTGAATTCAGTTATATGCACGTGAGAGATAGCAAAAAGCCTTAGCTTTGCACCTGTTTGCACCTCTTTTAATATACTGTATCATCTTTATACACGGTGGATAAACTTATCCACTAAGTCTATGTCTGTCATTTTTCTCCATGCATTTATCTATGAATGATTATAAAATGGAAAAGAGTCTTAGAAGTTTATAAAAAATCCACAGTTGTTCTGCAAAGCTGCACCCCATGATACATTATTTTCCTGCAAAGTTTGATCTGGTCCAAGGCTTCAAACGAAGTGCTAAAGACATGTAATGTTATCATTGTAGAATTTCATCCATTCATTAGATAAAGCACTTCGCTTGTCAGTGGAAAAGACATTATTCCTCAGGTGATCCTCAACCAGGGTTTCACACCACACTGTGGTGACGTGATACATTTTTGGAGGATGCCACATGGTATAAGCTGGGTTAGGTATGCAAACACCTATGCAAAATGCACAAGATAAACCCAGGAGTTTCACATAGAAATTTGCAGTGTCAAAAGCATTCCAGTAGGTCATGGTTTTCCTGATTTCTTTGCAACAAAAGAACTGCCCTATTAGTTTTCTGTGGTGAAACAACAAGCAAAATATATTGGGCATGCCTTCAGTCTAAAAAGAGTGTGAGCCATTAGATCAAGAGCATGTCAGACTTCATCCTCATTGCCTGTAGCAAGGCACTATTTGCCTCAGCAAAGGCTTGACCTCAGCCTCCATGTGACTATTTAAGTGTATATGTGTAGTTCTTCAAGAAAATAGTTTATCCTAAAAGATGATGCAGCATTTGAAAATCACCTTAGTAAAATTTTTAATTCTTCATCAAACTATCTCGTTTTCTGGTGGTTTTATCCTCAAATGAAGCAAATATGCTCAGGTTTCACAACAGGCACAAGTACTGTGGTAAAAGAAAATCTGGTCACTAAGTCTTTGATATAGAAAAACCACACTGAGTCACAAACTGTGGACACAAGACAACTAATTATGGGTTATGTTAGGCATGGGGAGCAAGTTAACTGCTACATAATTACAACTGAGATGGCTGTGGATACAGTCAAGGAAACCCAGTTAATAGAAAGAAGCAAATGAAATGTACTGATGTCTGTGAAGGAAAATAACAGTACTGGCTGGTTTTCTTTAACTTTTTCAGCAACTTTGGCCAAGCCATATATTCTACCCCTATGGAAGAAACATACTTATGGCAACATGGATTTGTTATACTCTGCTGGGTTTTGTTTTGGTTTTTTGAGGATAAGCAAAGGGAAAGACCAGCGGAGAGAGCTTAATAAAAGCATCTTCATTAAACATTATGTTGTTTACTGCATTAACAGCTAAATACAAGACGCCAGATGAAAGCCACATGTTGGTCACTGTTTGTTTGGGAAACAGATTGCTGGAGAATGAGACCTCAAACTGAAATCAGGTAGGCTGGGAAAAGAGTTTACAGAATAGAGGGAAGGAGGATACTGGTTAAAGGGCTAAGGAGGGAAAGACCTGGCATTAACTCTTGTTGGCACTGTCCTCCTTGGGTTTCACCGATCTGTTGTCAGTGTTGAAGTGTCAGGGACTGCAGTGCCAGCAAACAGTTGTAGCCAGGAGGTCCCAAATGGGACTGTGCAAAATTTTGCTGGTAGTTTCATTTCGATGCTGTTTCGACTCATTTCAAGCTCGAAACAGTGAAATCGAAACAAAACAGAGAGCTTCAAAACAGCCTCGAAACAAAATGAGGCAAGTTGAAATGTTTCAAAATTTTTTAAAGGTTTCAAGTTTCGAAGTTCAAGCTGAGCTTGTCTGCCGGGAAACAGAAACAAAAATAAGGAGAGGGAGGGGAAAGGGGCGGAAGGACTGCTTTCATTATTGACAGTGTCACTGCCAGTGACTGTCGTCCTTTCCCGAGGTCCCTTCCAGTCCCAGTGCTCTGGGGGAGGGACAGAAAAACTGCATAAAAGGCAGCATTGTTTAAACTGCCCTGCTTTCTGCCTTTGTGTCAGTTGAGTGAGGGCGCACCTTAACACACACACAGTGTCACTCACCCATGTCACAAGTTTTGCCTGTCAGCAGCTAGAGGTACAGGGCCCCAGAACCCAGACTCCCCCTGCAGCGATCTCCTTGACAGCTGGCAGGCTTCGTGGCTTCAGCAGGGGCTACCATCCCTGCAGCTCTCACCCTGCTGTGCCTTAACACACATATAGTCATGAGTTTTGCTTGTCTGCAGCTTGAGGGACAGTTTCCCCCAAACCCCTGCATCTATCTCCTTGGAACTTGGCAGGCTTCATGGTCTCAGAAGAGGCTACTATTCCTGCAAGTTTCATTCAAATCAGGCCAAAAATGACCATCCTATAAGCTATTTTGAGCTTCCTCATTATGGCCTTTGAGCAAAACAGCAAAACAGTGTCAAAACAGAGAAACTGTTTTGATGAAATGAAACAGAACAGCAATTTCAAACAGAAATGAAATTCAAAATGAAACGCTGTTCTGTTGAAACATTGAAATGCAAGTTGAAAATGGAACGGTGCCATTTTGCACAACCCTAGGCACAACACCAGTTCAGTCTTAAAGAACAGCCATAGGCTTGGTTCAGTGGCAAAGGCTCAGTCAGATTTAATGTCTACAAGGTATGGCCCTAACACACTTTTGATCTGACAAGGTGTTAACCCACGTATGTTCGTGACAAAGTATTGGTACAACACCATGTAGGGTCCCATAGGCCAGGAGAACATTCCCATAATTTCCAATTCTCCTTTTATACAGTGATCAAAACAAATTATGCATTACGTTCTGCTGGTATTTTGAATATCTTAAACCATCTTGTACCATGGGCTTGTTTCACATCCTGATCTGGCCATTTCTGTTCTAGCTTTATCGTCTTGGAAATGGACTATTCTATACCTTGTACAACCATCTCCCTCTCCCATCTTCTGGAAGGAGTGCCCATTTGGTTTACATACCAAGTTTTACTTACATAAGAAGTTCATGCATTGGTCAGGTTCATTGTCCAGACCTACTTTGGCCACATGTGTGACCAAACATATATATTGCTCACACAAAGCCTTTGTGTGAGCAGTATATATGTTGATCAATGCTCTACTGAGGCCTACATTGGCCACTGGAAGTATCTGAACAGACCTCATTCTTCCAAAGCTTTGTAGGTGTATGAGGTAACCACATACCTGACAGTGCTAGTGCAGTGTCTTAATTTGTAGTTGAGTGCAGCATAAGGCAGAGTAAAAATACACAGAAACAGCAGAGTGATAATGATAGAGCAAACACCATAGGAGTCTACAGTGCTGTTCCCTGTGTGTCTATGCCTCCAGACGTTGCAGTTTTCTCCTTTACTATTAACAAGGAGGACATTTCTAACACCCCGTTCCTCTAACCCCCCCTTCCAAAATGACACATCACATCTAAACATGATACTTATATGCATTCTGCTTAATCAGACTCCACTTCTCCCAGATACAATTTTCTGGTGACCTCAGCTTATATGGCTTCAGAGTTTGAGGCTGAGATCATAGGTTTCTCACCTGTGTGTCAGGGTGGGCAGTTGAGTAACTTTGCAAAAGATCCATTATTTTCTTGAACTGGCTATTGTGTTGAAATGCATGTTAAAACTGCAAAAATATTGCCCTTTAGGGTTTTCTGTTTAAAACATGGCCCATACAATGGCAAAATGTTAAGCATTCCTTATAGCTAGAATGACAATTTGCCATAGCTTCTTGGTTTGCCTATTTCATCTTTCTATTCTGAGCTGCAGACAGCCATTCATGTGAGTACATGCTGTTGTTCTACATATCAGAATACATTCTCTCTCTTTCATCTTTTCTTTCACCAAACATTGTTCTTGGTCTTTGAAGTGTAGCTATAACTTATTCAATTATTATCTCTAACCTGACAAGGATGTCATACATCCTGTGTCTTTTCCTTGAAAATGCCTTGTGATCTCTGAGTTCTTCAACCGACATGGGAGAACATGAGACTATGAGAGGTATATAGAAGTAATATTTATCAAAGGTAAATCATTTATTATCTGGATGTCCAGTCTCTTTATGTCTTTTAAAAACTATTAGAGTTGCTCATGAGCTTCAATGGTTTCCATTCATAAAAACAATATAGTAAACAACCAATTTAAACTAACTGGCTGTTTATTTCCATCCACAAATACTGGTCCCATTAATGCTAAAATAAGTGGTCCCAGTTCTGAAATTTAGGTTTCCCCATTTTTCACTTCTCTCAGTTCTGAAGAACAGAATTTCTCTTGTTTAACTTTCTTTTAATTCATGCCAAGGCTTTGCTCCTTATTAAATTACTTAACTGTTAAGCATTAAAGTATGCATTTAAATTACTTCAATTAGTATTTATTATTTAAGATCTTAAACTATTTAGAGTAAATTTAAAATAATATACTTCTATCCAAAAGGTAAAAAACATTTTATGAAGGAGCATTTTGAACATTCTTCTCCGTTGTATGGACTAGGTCAGCCTTTAGCAAGCCTTTTGATATGGTCTCGGAGCACTCCAGGGCTTGTTCTTGGGGCCAGTTTTGTACAATATTTTCATCAGTGACCTGGAAGATGAGGTGGATACATCCTCAGCAAGTTTGCAGATGACATCAAACTGGGGGGAGTAGTAGATATGACAACGGGTAGGGCTAGGATTCAGAAAAACTTAGACAAATTGGAGGATTGGACCAATAGGAATCTCATGAGGTTCAATAAGAACAGGTGCAAAGTCCTGCACTTAGGACAGAGCAATGCTATGCACTGTTACAGACTGGGGAGAGACAGGCTGGGCAGCAGCTCTGCAGAAAAGCACCTGGGAGTTACAGCACAAAATAAGCTGAATATGAGCCACCAGTGTGCCTTGTTGCCAAGAAGGTTAACAGCATCCTGGGCTACATTGGTAGAAGCATTGCCAGCAGATCAAGAGAAGTGATTATTCCCCTCTATTCTGCATTGGTGAGGCCACATCTGGAGTATTGTGTCCAGTTTTGGGCCCCCGACTACAGAAAGGCTGTGGACAAATGAGAGAGTCCAGTGGAAGGCAATGAAAATGGTAAGGGGGCTAGGAGACATGACTTCTGAGGAGAGGCTGAGGGACCTGGGCTTATTCAGTCTGCAGAAGAGAAGACTGAGAGGTGATTTAATAGCAGCTTTCAACCAGCTGAAGGGTAGTTCCAAAGAAGATGGAGCTGGACTGTGCTCAGTGGTGGCAGATGACAGAATAAAGAACAACGGTCTCAAGTTGCAGCGAAGGAAGTGTAGGTTAGATATTAGGAAGAACTTTCTCACTAGGGAGGCAGTAAAGCACTGGAACAGGTTACCCAGAGATGTTGTGGGATCTCTATCCTTGGAGATTTTTAAGAACTGAGTAGACAAAGCCTTGGCTGGGATGAACTAGTTAGGGATGGTCCTACTTTGAGCAGGGTGTGGCGGGGAAGGGACTAAATGACTTCCTGAGATCCTTTCCAACGTTAATTTTCTATGTTTCTATGATTATTTCTCTACCTTCCACTTTAGCCTATGCTGCTTGGTTCAGTCACTAATAAAAGCAGTGCTACTTACAGTTTGAATCCATTATTTAAGAAGACATAAAAGGTAGTGACTTCCATCCAAACCAGAAAAACTTCATTCAACTGTTCCCCACACTGCAAGACCTCTACCCTGAATCATAAGCCTATGGAATTTTGCAGCCACAGCAAGCTAGAAATAACAATTAACTACAAAGTCTCAGAAAGTAAACTATAATTGTAAAGGAAGTAGATTTGAAATGTACCCACAGCTCATTATGATGGATGAGTGTGTCTTGCTATGGAAAATGTCTTATGAATTATGGAAATAAAGATTATTCAGTTACTTCTGACCAATAGGTGATTTCAATACTATCCATGGTATCACTCCATTGGACAAAAACTTGAATCACAAGCTGAAAAAGGGATGAGAACTCTTTAAACAAGTTTCTGCTATGATTGCAATACTATCCTTGTTATCAAGCTTCTGCTATGAAAGCTAGGCCTTATCATTTCAGGGACTCAACATCTGAGCTATTTCTCCCTAAAGAGTCATTTTCTAACTGTCTTCATAGAGGAAGTGTCATGTAGCATAATGTGTACCTGTGACCTGGAGAGTTTTGAAAAAGAGGATTTTGAGTTAGTGTTGTATGTGCTAAGGCAAGGGTTAAATAGTAGCATTTAGGAATCTCTGGGGCTTCTTGAAAATGACTTGACAGCCAAACTACCACAGAAAAAAGAAAGCCCCACCATGTGTGTGTGTTTTAAGACTTCCCTACTTATTACCAAGGACGAAAGATCTTATCTTGCATATATTACTGACACTTTGCTGGGTAACCCATCTGGCACATTGTTGATTCAGCTTGCTTTAGCCAGATATTCAGTCCAACCGACAGACCACCAGGTACAGCGGCCATCTGTGCACTCTGCATCTGATCACAGGAGTAGGAGATGCCTTGGCCAAATATAGATTAATTTGGGTGGCTCCTTAATGTAAAATCCAAACCCAGTAATGCATTTAGGATATGTTGGTGATGCATAGGGCATCCCACCACTGGATAATGTATCTGATACCTAAAATATATCTGTTAATGCTCTCCCCAGATGCTAACCAGTTAGATAGGATCAGTCTTCTAAAAGATCAGAACTGTGTTTAGGTTCTCTAGGTGCTGTATTTGAGCCCCTGAATCTCAATTCTACCTTTGTAGTTCAGTGTACGTTTTGGATCAGAGCCTAAAACCATAAAGGTTTAATTTCCAGCTCAGAAAGTCTTTGAACAGAGAGCCACA
Organism: Caiman crocodilus; assembly: GCA_030014935.1. Classification (NCBI taxonomy): domain Eukaryota; kingdom Metazoa; phylum Chordata; order Crocodylia; family Alligatoridae; genus Caiman; species Caiman crocodilus. Next base: position 21,008,244 of record JAGPOW010000261.1, read on the forward strand.
TTTGGGTGGAAACGTATCAAGAAAAACTTGTGAGGCTTTAGCACCATCTAATCTTTAAACAACATCTTATTTCTGCTTCAAACCCTTACTTCATAGTGTAGCTTAATTTCAGTGGCCAGCGTCGTTAGTTTTGTGTTGCACATGCAGACGGATCATTTTCCACAAATCAAATCAGGAGAAAAGGGAACTTACGTTCTACAAAATTGAGGACATTAGTAAGTCAGCAAGAAAAGTGTGTGTGCATGTGTAGAGCTGAGGTCTTGCTCCTAGAGGATACTATAGTCACTGCCAACAAGGTAACCCAAACTACAGTGTCAATTCACAGTCAACTTTATTCTATTATTCTTTAGCATAGGAAGTAGTAGTTAATCCCCTGATGTATTAAGTTTTACCTATGCTATTCTCAGTGTGAATCCATAAACAATTCTTTCGTTGAAATTTTTGTTTTAGTTGAACATCCTGTATTATTGTGACTCTGCATAGTATTAAAGTTCTTAACTATAGGTCATCTAACTAGAAGGCACATCTATTCCAAGACACATTGAAGTCAATGGGAGTCTTTCCACTAACTTCCGTGGACATTGTCCCTTGTCTCCATTTCCCTGTGTTCATGACAGCTGCACTACCATGGGAACAGTTCCTGCTATTTTTTTGCTTCGTACCCATCCCAAGAACAGCACTACAACCTTTATTAATCTGTGTTGCCCAGGTTATCATTTGTCCCTGATCACTACATCCATCAGTTATCTAATACACTCAAAACATTCAGTTGAACAGTGAAGATACTTACATGTATAAAAATATACATACTTACAGGTCTCTGTTTTGCCTCTGTTACTGTCTTCCTGTGTGTATTTTTCCCTTCATGTAATATTGTGTTTTTTAGCAAATATGTCCCCAGTGCCTAAACCAGTCTACAGGGTTTTTTTCTATAATGTGGAAATAACGACAGACTCCTAATAAAACTGGTGAAATATTCAAACAACTGATAGAAAAATGTGCCAACAAGTATTTATAGGGCCATGTCCTCCGTCTTCTATCTTGGAATTTTAAATACATAAAGAAATTTGAATGCTAGTAGTGTGCGTTTTATTTAAAAACCTTACTTTTAAGAACATATACCATATTTACTAAAAACAATGAATAAACTATCATCAAAAAATATTGTTACTCGGCTATGGTCAGAAGTGTATCTTACCACTAGGTCCTAGTTCCTTTTCTTTCCATTCCTTAAAAGTTCATTCAGTTCTAACTTTTACAGTAATGTTTTTCTAGAGTACCTAATTATATAGTGCAACCTGCATCTGGACTCCTGGGTTGAGGTTGTTATAGTTCCCCACAGACATAACAAAAATATTGTTTTAAACTTACCATTGAATCAAAGAATGGCCTTTTATTTTTTATCACTGATAATGATGTATGGGCATAAAATTATTTGAATTTTTGCAAGCAAGACAACGTCACCTAATCAGATGAATGAATATCCCCAATGCGCTTCTGTGATAACAAAAATGTAATTTCTAACTGGTTTCTATTTCTGAAGCAGCTATTAATACAGACAAATTGAAATAAAGCATACCTAGTACTGTTAAAATGATATCTCACACTGAGAGACACAAATAAGGTGTGAGTTTGGTGACAGCTGGGGGTGTAGTGTGGCTCAAAAGAATTTTGGAGGAAGTGTATGGATTGATGGACAATGCATACACTGGAGCAGGAATAATAATTTGATGGTTTCTCAATTCTCAATTTCTAAAAAAAAGAAGTTCTGCCAAACCTGTGTTGTAATGATTATATGTAGGGCACCATTACTTTTACTACAAAGGGAAAACTTTTTTTTTTTGGCAACAGCAAAAGGAAAGTGGGTAGATAAAACAAACTCTTTAATTCATATGTCCTTACTCATAAGTTTCCCGTCAAGCATGGTTTCTTCTTTATTTAGAATCAATACTAAGTAAGGAAAGGATAAATATATAAATTGAAGAACTCTTTCTGTGGGCGCACTGCTAGCCAAAGTAAATTGTCTGAGGTTTGGAGAGACCATGCATTTATTCTGTATTTGCTTAAAACTCACAAGTGATGAAAAAATATTTTGTTTAAATCCCTTGAATGTCAGTGCTAAGGACTGCAGAAAGCACTGGATGTGTCTATGAAGTGCAGCAGGGTAAATAACCAGGGACAAAATGCTCAGTATGTCCTTTGACTCTTTTTGTGCTCTTTTCCAATTCTTTGGTGAAGGGTGTGGTTTCATTTAAAGCAGAAAACTGGAAGTCAGGGCTCCTGCATTCTGTTTCTACTCAGCTACCACCACTTATTTGCAGAGTATCAAGGGAGTACAGTTCACTGCGTAGGCAATAAAGTGCAGGCCCTGCCTGAGGAATTTACAATGTATCAGCGTGATCCAGCAAAGCACTTGAGAGGAAATTTAACTTCATGCACATGAGCAATCCCTTTGAAGTCAGTAGCGTTGCTTTTACACAGAGTAAAGCTTGGTTTAAGTGCTTTGCTGGATGGAGGCCTAAATTAAGATTACACATTTATTGTCACAAAATTATTTCTTTGCTATCACACAGGTCCCTTGACCCACCCAGCTTGCTAAGCTATGTGAGTTAGGGGTGGGAACAGATTGCACCAAACCCTGGAAACTACACAGAAGCCAAAAGGCAGGTTCTCAGATTTATAGGGAGGATTCTGGAGATTGGGAAAAACACCAGTGAGCAAACATTAAGGTACATATGCTTTGAATATACATAACAGACAATAACAGTGACTCAGTGATAAAACCCTTCAGGGCCACACAGCAAAATATCAAATAGAGAACATCAACAATGTAGTGCTGTACAATGAAGAAACCTTAAATCCTCCCTTAACTGCATGGGGCTCTCAAACCAGTCTTAAGTCTCACAGAATACTCAGTTACTGGGCACCCAGGCTCCTTGTCTGAGCACCGCTGCTGTGGCTTGCAGAGCCAGCCCCACTGCAGCTCCTGGGTCTCAGCATGCAGCTCCTGGCTACTGCTTCTCTCTCTCTCTCTCCTTTCTCTCTCTTCACACCGAGCCAAGCCATTTCTTTGTGCACAATCCCAGCTCCCCTCCACTTCCTTCCTTTTTCCCCAGCAGCCTGCTAGGAATGGTAGTTTCTGCCAAGTCATTGTAGTCTATTAGAAGATCATACCCCTTATGGGCGTGTCCACACATGCAAGCACATGCGCTTGCAGCCGCTCACATAGAAGCGGTGCAAATTTGACCCAGGGCTTTTTGCCTCAACGCACATGCCCAGACATGCACTTTGTTGTGCAGCAAATTGTGCCACCTGGGGCAAAATAACCCTACCTGGCTCCTCCTGGATCTGCAGCCAAGGGGAGCTAGAGCCTGGGGCTAGCACCTGTGCTGGACCTAGTAGTATAAAAACCTACGCTGGCTCAGGGCTACTTGTCCCCAGGAACTACTGAGGAGGCGTCCCAGTTGCGACAGAGGTTGATCCTGGCTGGTGTCACCCATATTGGAGACCTCCTGGACTCTGATAAGTGGGAGTGGGTAGACCCTGCTGCACTGGCCTGGCACATGGGTCTACCCATGACACACACAACCTGCTGTCTGGTCTGGGAGGTGCAATCTGCCCTAGCTCCTGACGCCCTTGCTTTTGTTGACTAGGTCCTGTGTGATGGCAGTCCCCACCCCACTTTTCCTCCAGCCCACTGTAGTTTGTCATGGGGCTGGCACCTCACCCAGCCTCTTGGCACTCCCCACTCCACCACCTGAGCCGGCTGGAGGACACCAGACCGATCTGCTTTTCCACCGTCCATCACCACCACCTCTACACACTCCTGCACCGAACGGTACATCATGCCACCCTTGGGTCCCTCCCAGACACCGAGTGGCAGGACTTGTTTGGCAAGAGGGTGGCTGGAGCACCTCAGTGGCTGCATCTGTACTCCACCCTCATCCCACGAACCACTAGGGACCTCAGCTGGTGGCTCCTCCATAGAGCCATTGCCACAGCTGTGTATGTGGCAAGCTTCATGGACACCCCAGTGTCTTGCCCTTTCTGCGGGCAGAGGGACACCCCGGTGCACATGACCCTTGAGTGCACCAGGCTGCAGCCCCGTCACCTCCAGAACCTCCTCTTGAGGTTCCGGTTGAATTTCACCCGCCACTTTTTTGTTTTTGGTCACTCCATCTGCGGCCCTACCAAGTCTCGGTTCTTCCCGGTCAACCTCCTCCTGGCCCTGGCCCTGGCCCTGGCCCTGGCCCTGGCCCTGGCCAAGTGGGCCCTGTACTTGACCAGGATAGAGGCTCTGGGTGGAAAGGTGCCCGGAAACTGTGGGGCTGCTTTCCTTTCACTTGTCCATGCATGTTTCCAGGCAGAGCACCAGTGGGCGGCATCCACTGGCTCCTTGGATACCTTTGAGGATTGGTGGGTATAACCTGGGGGCCCTGCTTGGTTTCCCCCTCAGGTGCACTTATTTTTACTTTTTGACTTTGACCCCCCACATCACTCCTATCTTATTTTTGCTTTAGTTGCCCGAAGCAATTATTTGTGTTATTTATTCACTGGCCACACACCATAGGGGGTACTAGTTAGTTGTGTGGGCCTTGGGTCCATGGCATTTGGGTAACACTAATTGGCAGGAACTTCTGAGGCCCAGCCACTTGGTATTTGGGGACACAAGCCCCTTGTGTCAGCTAGATTGCTGCAGCAGCCTCCCAAATTCACTTTTGAAAATTCCCTAAAATCTACATTCTTCCACAATTAGAGCAAAAGAGAGAGAGAGAGGGATTGATCAGATGGGCAATGTTTTCTTACTATATTTACAATGTTAAACCAGTTTGGAAGCCTATCAGTGTCTCTAGCATAATAAAATAAATCATAAATATCTATATGGTTTAATGTTTGCTTTTGGTTTCCTTATTGCATGGTGGGTACGTCATGGGGGAATATGGGGTTTGCAGGAGAGGGGTGGGGGAATGTGGGTGGGTGTGTGGGTAGGTGTGGGGAGACTAGTTGTGGGGCTGCTTAGGAGGGGTGGGTTCCCTGCCCACCCAGGGCAGAGCCCCGCACACAGCACATGGACTACCTTGCCTGTAGGGTCCCAGCCCTGCAGGCTCTACAGCTCCCCCCCAACCCCACCAATGGTCTCCAACCCTCTGCTCATTCCCCTGCTCATGTGATGAGCAGGAGAATGAGAAGGAAGCTGGGGACAGTAGGGGAATGTCTCCAGCTCATCTCCAGAGGCTTGTCTCCAGCCTCCTGCTCCTTCCCTGCCTCCTGTTCATTCTCCTGCTCATCTCCAGATCCCTGCTTGTTCCCCTGCTTGTCTCCAGCCTTGGAAGGCTGGAGATGAGAAGAAGAATGAGCAGAAGGCTGAAGACAAGCCCCTGGAGAGGAGCTGGAGATATTCTCCTGCTATCTCCAGCCTCCTGCTTGTTCCCCTGCTCATCTCCAGTCTTGGAGGCTGCTGCTACTGCAGGTGAGCGTGGGGCGCCTGGGAGAGCAAGCAGGGAGCTGGGGGAATGAATGGGGAGTTGGAGGAATGAATGAGAACTGGGGTCAGATGGGGCCTCCCCCATAGCCCCCTCCCCTGCTCCTCCAGCCCCCCAATCCCCTACTTACCTGGCATGAAGCCGGGTCCAGGTCCCTGCAGCTTCCACCGCTGTCTGCCCCGTCTCTGTGGAAGACCAAGCCTCTGGTTGCCTTCGGAGCCTTGTGAGGAGACCAGGACCGTGTCCTGCCCTGCCCGACGCCCCCCGCCCCCACTCGGTTGTTTGGGCCATTAGTATTAACTCAACCCGCTTTGGTTTTTTTCTGTTGGCTTGTTTGGTCAAACAAAAACATGCCCCCTAATAAAATCATGACCTGGTTAAACCACCCCGGGGGGGGGGGGGGGCAGGC
>JAGPOW010000261.1:21016214-21058229 GCA_030014935.1 Caiman crocodilus
TTTTTTTTTATGGGAGCTGGAGCCTGCCTGTAGCCAGGGGGGTGAGTTGCCAGTGGGCCAAGCAGCCCCTGAACTGTGGAGGGCCCTGGTCCTTCCCTCCGCAGTGGCTGCCGGAGCAGGCTGCTAGTGGGCTAGGTGCTTTCCCAGCTTGGAGGCAGCACCCAGCTCAGTCCAATTCTTCCCCAACCCCAAGCTGGGGCAGCACCTGGCCTACTAGCAGCCTGCCTGGGCAGACCCAGGGGGTGCTGCTGCCATGGAGGGAATGACCAGGGCTCCCCACAGCTCAGGGGCCACTTGGCCCATTGGCACCTCATCCCCCACTGCAGGAGAGGAAGGCAGGCTCCACCAAAAAAAGAAGAGAAAAGGATCAGCTTCCTTGCTGCTTCTGCCTTCAGCAGGCTCCGGCAGTAGCAGGATGCCTAGAGCAGCCCTGGGAATGGGCTGGCTTGCCCCTGAGGCAGAGCAGGAAGGTGGCTGGGTTTGCTGGTGGCCAGAGAAGGTGACGGGGACTATGCATAGGGCACAGGCCCACCCAGGTGGGCTGCTAGCTGTCAGGGTGCTACCCCATCTTGGAGACATCCAATCCAACACTTCTCCAAGTCTGCACGGGCTTCCAGCGCCCTGGGTACCGTCCCTGTTGCCTTCTCCAGCTGCCAGCACGCCCAGCTGGCCCCTGGGGCAGCACAGGAAGGCAGCAGGAGGATGGCTGGATGTGCTGGAAGCCAGAGAAGGCTGGAAGCCTAGGTGGGCTTGGGGAAGTGCTGGATTGGGTGTTTCCAAACTGGGGCAGCACTTGACCAGCACCCCATGCACTGTCCCCACCACCTTCTGGCTGCCAGCAAACCCGGCTACCCTCCTGCCATGGTTCAGGGCAGCCCCAAGCATCCTGATGGCCAGAAAAGCCTGCTGAAAGCAGAAGCAGCAAGGGGCCCAAACCCTTTTTTTCCAGTGGAGCCTGCCCACCTCTCCTGTGGCTGGGACTGAGCTGACAGCTGCATCATTGCAATTTGCAACATTGCAAACTGAACTACACTGGGATATAGTTTAGTTTGCAATAATGCAAACTCATTTAATACCCCCAAAACTCTTTTACATGTACAGCATGGTGCCATTAAACCACACAAAGTGACATTTTTGTCACATGTACATGGTGTACCGGTGCCCTGAGTGTTGAGAGCAGTCCTTTATTCCTCACAAAGAATCCTAATCCTGTGAGCCTAATCCAACTACCTCACAAGATCTGAGCACAACTTGTTCTGACTTCGGGACACGAGCCAATCAGCACCTTGCAGGGTCAGTCCCTGCATTACATTGTTTCACTGAATCAAATCAAATGCCTGTTATTTCTTGCTGTAGCTGCCTTATCTAGTTATCCTATTAGATCTCTGGAAAAGGTGAAGAATAAATAGACCATTCAAGTGTAATGACAACCAGTGGTGAGGAATTTCAGTCTTTATTGGCTGGATTTAAAAGAAAGTGAAATTAAGATTATGGAATTTTCAAATTTTACCTAAAACTAACTAGGCACCAACCCATGTGTTTGGATGTGGGTCAGAGGAAAATTACTATCAAGGAAGATGTGGAAGGTCAAATGATGAGACAACCCACATGATCTGCTTTTGTCCAAAAATGACAAAAACTGGAAGGAAGTGGTAGACGTGGGAGAATATTTGGGATTACAGGCTCCCAGAACTGGTACATTTATTTTTGTTGTTTGCCTACTCAAACGTTAAGGATACAGCAGACAATGTAATGGGTTGGAGGCTTCTTTCTTACACTGAAATTTAGTTGTATGTAACTACAGAAGCACAGAGACGCAAATTGAACCAATATTGGTTTATAGAAATAGCATTAATTACTGCTTTGTGAACAGTTGACACAGAAATAGTGACTGGAAGGCTAAATAAGATTCCAAATGGAAGCAATTTTATTAATGAATAAACCCAAAGGGGACTATTGTGGTTCTTTAATGGGAAGATTGGGTGTTTTCCAATAAAGTTGTTAAAAGCAAATTAATTAATTGCTTGTAGAATAGAAATGTTAGTGAAGCTAAGGATCTGAGTTAAATAAAGCATTATGCTAGGCCTCGAAATGTAAATAGAGGGTAAAGACAAAAGTGTTACTAATGAGGCAGCACCGTGTGAAGAAAATTAAGTGTGCAAAACAAGGCAGAAAATTCCAAGACTGTGCTGATATGAGAGTCCTTGAGATACAAGAAAAAAAGCTGATATGGAGCCTTAGACATAACACATTTTCATTTAAGGAGTAGCTGCAAATTAAATTAATTCTAAAGCAGTTTAGGTATAAGGCTGGGGGTTGTTTTGCAGTGCTCTGAAAATTCATTAGGATGTTGGTAAGATGACGTGTAGGTTTAATATTATTTGCCAAGTAGCTGAAGTCATGAGAATAGAATAATAAAAGCAGCGGTGTTATTTTGAAATTGGGGTCTTTAATTGGAGGCACATCCTGGCATTCTGTCAGAGACCACGCTTATCACTGCTTGAACTGAATGACTAATGCTGCTTTTTTAAGGTGATGTAGTGCAGTCACGATTAGTCATTTTTTATTTTTCTATAACCATATGGAAGTTTTAACTTAACGCTCTGTGTTATCTAATAAAGATTTTCCTGAGAGTCTTTCAGTATTGGAATGGTTGCTCTTGAGTCTTTTGGGGTCCTATGTATATTAGAAATATATATTTTCTAATATAGATATCACCTAAAATCAATCTGCAGGGGCAAACCCAGTAACATAACAATAATACAAACATTGAATTAATAATAACAAGCAGTTAACAGAGGCATAACAGGACAGCTCCACACCCTGGGCAGTGTTGGGACACGGGGCGGGGGCAGGAGCAGCAGCACAGATGGTTGCAGTGGCTGTGGCTATTTTTGTGCTCCTCCCTTCCTCTACTTTATGCTCCTGGTAATCAAACTAGCAATGTGAGGAAAAGAGACAGCCCCTTCCCGTCCAATTTCCTTAATATTTCTTTATCTTTAGAAACAGATATGTAATGGCATAGGATAACTCCTAGGACCCAGAATGGTGATAGGAGGGTATAGTAAAGTGCTAAGTAGGACATATTTATTAACCCTTAGATGTGGCACATGCCTAACTTAAAGGGAGAAATTTGCATCTCCAGTGAAAGCAATGGGATATAAAGAGATGTTTTATGTGATTTGCAGAAGAGCTGCCTGCCAGAATGGAGTGACTCTTCAAGGGAGCTGGGCTTCTCCCCACATGATCCTATCAGATGTTTTTCAGTGTTCAGGTTACACTCTCTTCCATATCCAGTATTGCCAACTCTCATGATTTTTGGTGTTGTTCTTAAAGTCTACATTTTGGGAATGTAAAAAACTGAGCTCTTTCTTTATATATAATGCTATTTCTAACATTTTTATACACACACACACATATATACATATACATGCATACATATATATATATATATATATATATATATAAAAGAGAGAGAGAGCTCTGTAAAGAAAGAGCTAAGTCTTTCACCTTCCTAAAGTGCAGACTTTAAGAACAATGCCAAAAATCATGAGAGCTGGCAATACTGCATATCTCTACTTGCTTCTGTGCATTCTCTCCTGTTCCATTTCCTTGATGGACATGCTCAAATGTTACTACAGACTTTAATGAAGTCCAGCTCCACGAACACAGAAATGAAGGACACAGAAAAGGGATGAAGCTTCTGCCCCCATTCTTCTGCCCCACCAGCACATACCCATGGTGTGCAGGCGTTTCTGGATGTGTGGAATGGCTGAATTTCTGCGTTAAGTTAAGCTGCTATGGAACAAGACAGCTGCAAACAGTGCAATAAAGAATTTGTCCTGCTATCTTTTCCTTTGAGTTCCAATATAACAATTTTGTAATTTCCATATCATTTTAAGCATTTCAAAAGTTCTGTCAAAAACGCAAGACATATCCTAGTTTATGTGGGTGCATTGGCAACCCTTTTAGATTTAATGAGCTTCAAGTATACTTTTTCGTTGGGGAGAAATAAAATGCCTGTGGTTCTTCCCAATGTACCATTGCTTTAGTGAGAGTCAAAAGTGAAGTGAAACCATCAAACTAACCAAGAGATTACCAAGATGATAGTGTTCTTTGGTTGTTCCCAGCACTAATACACACAAGAAGGTATTTCTTTGGGGGGGGGATTTGAAATATTGAAGATAGCATAATTGAATTTTAAATATCTGAGCCAAATTTATTCAAGGTCTGAGTCAAAACAAACATGTGTTTGCCCAGTGACTTTAAAAACTAGAGATGTGCACTTCAGGACCTCGCCATTAACAGCATTCAATTTATTCCTGAAAGAGTAAGCCATTTGTATATTAAAAAGTATATCCCAGATTTTCAGTCCTAGCCAGTGGTTCATTAGTTTTCTGTTCTGTTGTTCATATGGTGTGTGGACCATATTTTCCAGTGGCTAATTCCTGGTATTTTTTTTCAGTTTTTATAATTTTTTTTATTATAGCCTTTCTTCTAACATCAGTAGCCCCAAAGGATGTAATTTCTGAACTCTTTTTTGAGCCATTTGAAAAAATGAAATCTTGAAGCATGCAATCTGAATTCTGTTTAGGCCTATATACCAAAAGCTTCTCCAAAACCATTTCCAAGAAGTCAAAACCAGCCTCAAAACCAGACCCAAAACCACCCTCTGCAATTCCTAGGTCTAAACTGCATAGCAAATAGGTCTGTACCCGCTACAGAAAAATAAAGAGCTTTGGCTTCACACATGCTCTATTTTCCATGGACTGAAGCTGTCCGTTGGGGTTTGATTTATACTATGCAATCATAGTCCTTGTATCATTTGTAACTGCTTTACATTTTGTATTTTTTGAGTCTCATTTTATGAAACCAAGAATTCTGGTTTCTTAAGATTTGTATGCCACTCAAAAAGTGCACGGACACTGGGCCTGCATTCTCTGCTTGAATATGCTTTCATTTTGAGGGGGTTTTTTTATTCTGACATCTACAGTAATTAAGAAGATACCTCTGGAACATCTTACATGTTAGGAGCTGTGTCTTCACACGTGCCTAGCTGCCAGGGGGCCCAGCCAAGGCTGGATTAACCCTTTAGTGGGCCCTACAAACTCATGGGTCCCCAGCTGAAGATGAAATTTGATATCACTTTTTTTTCACTCAGTAATTATAATATATAACATAAGCCCAACTGGGTCCCTTCTTCACCTAGGGCTCTAGGCATGTGCCTAGTGTGCCTATGCATTAACTCAGCCCCGGGCCTGGAGCTGCTCCCTCCCCCTGGCTCAACAGGTGTGGGGGCACCTGACTGGGGCATAAGAGTGCTTCAGTCCAGTGCTAGCTGGCAGGCATCCCCCGCATTGAAGCACGCTTATGCTTCAGCCAGCTGGGGAAGCATCTATATATGTGCTGCTGCAGAGTAAAAAAAAACTCCACAGCAGAACTTACATTTACAAGTATCATCCCATTGCAGAGCTAGTCAATTTACTCCAGCCTAACAAAGGCACACATGTAGACGTGTAACATTTACACACTAACTGCACAGCTAATTAGCCTACTGCAAAGTAAATGTGCAGACATGCCCTGCATTGACTATAGGGGAAAATCCTCAGCTTGCACCAACTGATATGGCTCCTCTAACAACAGTTTGCATCAGCTAGAGAGCAGTGCAAGTTCTGAATATATGTTGTCTTGAGGTAACAACAACATGGATCCTGGTAACAAGGTCCACATCTGAAAGAAGTAGTCACACTTTTCTGGTCAGGTGCTGGTGATTATGTAGTAGTTGCTGTTGCTTCTTTGTGATCTTCTAACACTCAGATATAAAACAGCACCTATGTACTTGTTATCAGTCTTGAATAAAAAGGCTTTGCAGCGAAGCCCCCAGGAATTTGGCACAGGGGTATAATTCAAAAAGTATTAAAACAGTATACTAAAGATATGGAGCAATAGCCATCACAATTCCAGGAAAGCACTTGACAGGTTGTGGCCTGCTGCTCTGCATTGATCAAAAAGGCTTTGATACTATTTTTGTATGAACCCCCTGCCCATATCCCTACCACTATCATACCCCAGACTTCTATATCTGCTTCCCTCATGGAAAAGACCACAAAGATCATTTCCTTTCAGGAAGGATCCACTTCACAAGCAGAAGCAGTAGACTCTGAGTGGTTCTGTATTTTCCTTCCCAGACTCACTGACATTTAATTTATAGATGAACATTTCTAATTATCACAAATTGTGCTGTCCCTTTCAGGGCAGGACTGGGTCAGCACATCCCTGCTCTAAATTAAGACCCTGAAAACTGGCAGTCTGAGAATTAAGGTCTCCAAAAGATCATGTGAGTGTAAGATGCTGTGAGGCATGCTGGGAAAGAGTGTCACGAAATTCAAATGTCAGCCTGCCGGCTACAGAGGAAGAAGGGAAGGTTCATAATACTTATGGTTTGAACAGAAAGGCTGGGGAGATGGTCTATAAAGAGGGAAGGCGTGGAAGGATCCATGGGAGATGGAAACAAAAAAAAGACTAATTACAACAGAAAATTTTGGCACGGACTCTGCTGCTGGAGCTTGTGCTTTGCATTTATTAATGGGCCAGTGTACAGCTCCCCTTAATTGGCTGTAGCATTTTGTAGTAACTTATTTATGGACCCCATCAGAGATCTACATAAGACAGATTACAGTGATCTAATTTAGAGGTAATTGTAGCACTGATAACTGCAGCAAGGCCTGCATATGAAGCAGGTTATAATTTCATCGTCAACTGCAGAAAAAATGTTCTCAGTCACAACATCTGGTAGGAGCACAGATCAAGAGCATTACATCCTGAGCTGGTTTGGTTTTGCAAGTGGCAACCATACTCCCTCATTGAGGGGTGGCAACTTAAATTCTGCCAACTCTTCTACTTATTTTCCCCTGTTCACCATGTAAATCCCATTTTGCTTGTCATGAGTTTAAGCCAGGCTGTAAAATCAACCTAGGACAGCTGTTTTGGGAATGCAGACAAGGATCTTACCATCATGCTAGATGCACTGCACCTCAGGTCTTCTTGCTAATTGTCCAGGTGGCTGTAAACACTCTTCAGCAAGGATAAATTGCTATGAGATATATAGACGTAGCATGGAAAATTCAGATACCTGAGATTGCCCTAAGGTAGAGCAACTCCCCACATCTGTCCCTGCGCTTCCCTTCTCTCAGCAATGCAGCCACTAAAGAGAAGCTCCATCCACTCTGGCCAATATCCACAAACAAGACAAAATAATCTCCTGCTCCGAGGTTCCTGAAGGTCTATCAGAAAAGACATTTTATCTTCATCTACTGCTAAACAAAGGACATCAGTGCAGATCCTACTCCATAGTGGGTGCATCTACATGAAACATTTAGAGTGCAGTAGACTAATTCTACTGCGCATTAGTGCGGTAGGAAAAACCCATGCTAATGTGCTAATGTGCAGTAGGATTAGGCTACTGCACATTAGCATCACCAAAAAAGTGTGTGCTGGTGCTAATGCATAGTAGCACTGATTAGGGCACATTAAGGTAGTACCTGTCATTACAGGTACTAAACATAATGCACCATAATTATGAATGTGTAGATGCTCCCACCATCTCCTAGTCTAAGATTAACAAGGTAGAAAATAAAAATGAAAGATTTGGCTTTGTAGGGGATTATACATTGATTTGACTGGATGATGAAGTCCTTGTCATCCGTGGAGGTTGCCTTTCTTTGAAGAGAAACTGAAGAACTATCATATTCCTGCCCACGAGGTAAGATGTTTGTTTTACCAATATACAAAAAAAGGATTACTTGTCAGCACCCTGGGCTGTGATCTTCTTTTACAAACTACGTAGGATTGTCTCTGACTTCTATGTGAATGGAAGGCTTCTGGAATAGCAGTGCTACAAGAAATACTTGTAGAACGTCAGTGGAATACTTTTAAGCGTTGGTTTGGCATGATGTCATTTGAATAGGTTTAAAATAATATCTTGATAACTTCAGCCATTTAATGATTTTATGGTCTTCTCTACAAAAGTAAGTTTGCTTGGCTTAATGTCAGAAACAGGAGATGATGCTCTGCTTATGCAAAAGCATGTGTTTCAATTAGCTATTATATCTTTGTTTAGCATCTTAAAATGCATGTGCTGCTAGCATATATCTTTATATAACTTCTGTGCAATGGGATAAATTTCAGCTGTTGATGAAATTATTTAATATATGAATTCCAGAGCTTTCTGGAGACCATTTGTGTACATCTAGACTGAAAGCTGTATGTATGTTTTCTGCATTGATAGCCATCACAGTTCATACTCATAAAGAGACCAAATGAAGGTTGCCTTCCCAGCTCTAATTCCAATGTTTCCTCATTTCTGAGTATCTGACCTTACAACTTCAATGTTCTTTTATCATTGTATTTTGTGTGCATTTTTCCAGTCTCAGTTTCCAGTTCCCCACCTCTAACTCAGACTCCTTGCCCAGAAAACAGGCTATGAAATCCCAGATTCTCCCCGTGCTCCCTGTGCTCATTTAGCCAGCACTAGTGCTTTTGCTTACCTAACTTCTCCTTAATCTAGCCAGTTGTACAGGATTTTTTTTCTCATTTTATCCCAGATCCTGCTTTCCTCCTAGTTCTGATATTCTTCCCCCTACCAGTTTTCAGTCATCCTCCCAGCTATACCCGCTACCCAAGCTCCCTGCCCTAGTCTATTCCTGTCCACAGTATGGCTCTCAATTTTTCTCTGTAATTCAAATAAAGTGGTTTTTACTTCATGCTGCCTGAGTTACATGAGAGGTCATGAGAGTGGAGCTCTTGTGCTAAGCCTGCTTCTGCCTGGAGCAGAAACTGTAGGCAAAATCCAACCAAGCCTCTACAGGCCTAGAATAGAGCCTTGCTATGGGGATAATGCATCTAATTGGTATGGCAGAGCTGTGGGAGGGTGGGACATTTGTAGGGCAGATGCAATCTTTGCAGAATTCAGCTGCCAAGCTCCAGCATGTTTCTAGTAACCATATAAGAACTGAGATTCTTTCAAGGCCTGATAACTTGGCCAAATTTGGGCAAATGTGTATGCAAACGGCATATCCTTGGCATCAAGGCAGTCACCATCTGCCAATTTTCAAGTCTCTAATCCAAAGCATGAAGGAGCTAGGGTTTCCAAAAAGAATTTGTATAATCAATTCATTAACATTGGCAAAACTCTCTGTTTCCCCTAATCTTTTTCTTGGAAACAGCTAAAGCACTTTTCCTGAAACTTTTGCAAAAAAATAAAATAAAACGAAAAACTGTCTGAAACAACCACCTGGCATGGAAAATCTCAGCCTGGGCACTTTAGGTTTGGCAGAGTTATAAACAACTGAATACAGCACTTAACAAGGACTGGACAAGAGGATTTTTATTACTAATTTGGACTACCAGAGCTAATAGGAGCCCTGCTGAGGAAATGGAACCCCCCTGTGCTTGATGAAGCACAAACGAGAAGGACAGTTCCTGTTCCAGTGAGTTTGCAATAAGAGCAAGATGGGGAAGCACAAAGAAACAGCAAAATAACCAGAACGCTTGTCTGTGATCTCAGCACAGCAACAGCCTAGAGTGATGAAGCATCACTGCAATGAAGGATTTTAAGGATAACTTGCAGATGTTGACAGTAAATTCCTCATGAGCTTGAGAGGCATCATGGGCGAAAGGATGCAAGTGCTTGTTTGAAAACCCAGTGGGGGGAAATGGAGTATAGCACTGATGACCTGTGAGAGGTTGAAGGATGCCAGTTAGGGTGGGGATAGACTGTGGAGATGGGAGATTTCTATATGATGCAGTAGAGAGGGGAGCCACTGGAGAGGCTATAGGCATTTCAGTCTGCACCTGTTGCGTGTGCCAGCTAAGGACCACCTTTCCCTTCAGCAATATTCCTTTCCCTTTTCATGGTTTTTTCAGTTCATGTGAGAAAGGAACACAGGATATATTTCCCACAGTGCCTCTGCCCAGCGAATCTGTACATGTAGTATAGAGATATTCATCTTCTAGGAATGCTGTTTCCCTATGGTCCCATGGAGGTTGGTGTAGTGAAACTTCAGAAGGAAATTCCTAGCTAGATGTTTCTCACTTGTTGGTTGGAGGGGGGATTATATGAAGGATAGAGTTAGCCTTTTTAACTAGCTTAGGAAGGCTCAGACTGTCCATCTGATTCTCAGCACTGCTCTGCAAGCTTCCTCCTCCCAGGAGCTGAAACGTATTGGAAGTGGCTCAGCTTTGCTCATCTGCAGCCTTACTGGTCACCCAAGCTGCAGTGATGAGCTCTGAAGGAAGTATTACCTGGTTCTCCTCGCTTAGAAATATTGCTAAAAAATAATAGGAAGTGTCTCAAGGTTTCAGCACAGACAACATAAGACACCCTTCCCCTTCCCCCAGATTAGGCAGACATTTAGTACATTCCACCAAGTCCACTGGACCTGCTGCTTTGTTTCTAAAATTGATTACGGCTCTATCATAGGCCATCTTTTGGACTGCAGTTGTTCTGAATATATAGCCTCATACCTACAAGTATGAGCTGCTGGGACAGTGCATGCTCAAAAAAAGCCTAGCTATTTCAGTATTTATGTATTGCAGTAAATGTGATAAAGTAAGACTGCAGCACTGATTTTCAGAGCTTGAAAAAAATGTAGTGATGGATGTTTGATTAATACATCTATTCATAGCATTTTGAGGTGGTTATTCCATTTCAAACATAATTTCATAGGTTTGTTTTAAAAGATTTTCCACCCTTGAACTTGGGGAGTTTTTCTGGCCACCTTTGAAGTCTGGTTGGCAGGAAGCATCAGTTTTCAATTAATGATTTTGGGAGCATGCAGTTTCACTGCCATCTCCTGGACAAAGCTTGCTACTGCTAAGACTGCAAGTTTCTTGTGCACTTTTTGGGGAATCCATTGCTGACTTTGACCAACTTTAGTTTCACAGAGTCTGTGGAATACTCTCTGAAGTTTTCCTAGTGTAAAATCCCAAGTCAATAGCTGATCTTCAGTGACAGGCTCCCATTGAGCTGGAAGAATGGGCATGTTATATTAGTTGAATGTATTTAAGTGGATTCCAGAGCACTCAAGGATACCTATTCCTGCGTTAACCCAAGTCTCTTCAGTGATTCAGATTTGCACAGAGATGTCTGCACTTTCACTCTTTGCAGTCTCAGCATTGGTTCATCTTGATTAATCACAGATAGGGTTGCTTTCATAAAAAGCTGAATCTTGCAGTATTCATCTAAAGCAGCAGTTCCCAAATGGACAGACTGCACACCACCAACTTAAAATGATACAATCTTAAGTACCACCAGTACTTTTCCATTTAACCTTAAGTCCCACTAGCAAATTTTTGTCATATAAAGTAATTATAATAAGTCTGTTAATGCATACCACTGACAGGTTGCCTGCGTACCACTGCGGGTACCTGTACTGCTGTTTGGGAACTGCTGATCTAAAGCATCTCGTGAGCGCAAATTGCCTCTGGTAGGTTATTTTCCAGCCCATAAGACTCAGCTGAAAACACCTATTTCTCTGAAGGCACTGATAGTTACATTGTGTCACAAGAGCCTCGCTGTTTCTGTGGGTCATGAATAGGAAATATTCCCTAATGTAGCTGGCTCCAACCTTTAAGAATAGTCAAGCAAAACCAGGGCCTTGAATTACCACCAGGAGTGAATGTGAATCACTGGAGTGGGCCGTGATGTAGTTTCAGCTGTCCTTCGAAGAAGATTTTTGGAGAAATAACATTGTCTACCTACTAAACTAAAATGCCAGTGATATGCCAAATATCACTACCAACTATTTGATCTAATAAATGATATAGGATTTACCCAAAGAACCTTGTCTGCCTATGTCCTTAGACCAACACGGCTACAACCTACACTCCTAAAACCACTACCAGCTCTTGTCTCCTGCTTTTAGCTGTATCCCTTTGTGGCTTTGTTGATTTGTTTGGAGGGGGAGCAGACAGGCATTAGACAATCTAGTCTGACTTCCTGCATTTCACAGGTTGTGAAGTTTCATCCACTTACCTCTGTTCCCTAATTTCCAAATGGATTTTCTCTGATTCAGCTACCAGTTCATGCTGTGCCTTTCTTTGTTAGATGAAATAGCCTTTTACCACCCTGTTTGTTCTCCCTCTGAAGGTACTTCTATGCTAATTAAATAGCCTTCTTTTTAGTAGGCTAAACAGACCACTCTCTAAAGTCTTAATGTGCAGCATTTTTCTCAACTGCTTTCTCTGGTTTTTATGCACCCTTCCAATTTTTCAGCATCTTTAAAAAATATAGACATAAGAGGCTCACACAGTATTCTGGTATGGATCTCACAGTCCATATGCAAAGGTAAAATCACTTCACTCCCACACGCTACTCATCTTTTTATATACCCTAAGATCCCAATAGCCATTTCAGTCCCAGCTTCATACTGGAAACTCATGTTTGGTTTTTTGTCTGCTATGCTTTGTAAGTATTTTTCAGTCACTACTTATGGGAAGATGGGTTCTGTCAGTCTGGCCCTCATTCCTTATTCTTGAATGTATTATTCTCCCTTGATTGTATTAAAATGCATTTTATCATTGCTGAAAATGTTAACTTGTGTAGCTTGTGAATAAGAGTTTAGCACTTATTCCTGTGGAATCATACTAGAAACACCCCCATTCAATGTTCCCTCATTTACAACTACTGTGCTTGGAGATGTGTGACAGCGACACATTTCTGAGAGTAGCATAATGGCAGCATGTCTCCCACCTTGTGTGTGCAGTGTGTGTGCAGACACAATGAGATATGAGATAATGAGAAAATAAGAAAGCAGTAGAATAGGGGCTATCATGGTGGTACCGGATAGTCTCTGAATCTTACCAGTTACGCATAGGCACGTAGGCGCTTTCTTGGTATGTTCCCTTTCTACAGTAGAAACCCTGAATACATGAACATTTTGATTTGGGTTTTTTTTTTTCTTTTAATAAATCTCTCCATATAATAATTGGCACAGTTCCACACAGCAACGTGCTGCTGTTGGCAGATCACACACCCATGTTGTTTAAGTTTGCTTACATCTGATATACATAACAGCTAAAATGCCTTTCCTAGGTCCTCGTCTACACTCCCAGTAGAGACTCCTCTGTGCTCCCACTCTCATGCCTCCGCAATGGTATTCTGTACCCAGTGGATCTGTACCACTGGTAAGACAAAAGTGAGTCATCTCCAAAGGGTGATAATCTGACACAGCCCAAGAGGTTGCTTGTTTCCTGTACAGCAGCTTGGCATAGTCCTAAGAAGTTGAACTCATGCAAGTGATAAGCAAGCCAATTAACCTGGACTGGCTCTTTCAGCAAGATGAGGTTTCTCTTGTTATGAACAGTTTTCTGGCTGCTTTGTAGCTGAGATTTGTCATATCTGTGACTGTCTGCCCAGTGCTGCATATGCAGTATCAGGACAGGCAAAGGCAGATATGAGCAAAAAGCATTTCTTTTATCTCACTAGTTTTTGCCCTGCCTATAACATCCATGTTTGGGGAATTTTGTCAAGGTTATTCTGAAATAGTAGTGTTAGTGGTGTCGAGAGGAATTGGGATTCCTTCCGTTTGTGTATCATTTGGGTTTTAATTCTATGTATGCCACAGAGTAAGACAGCAAGAGGAAAAAGTGTCCACTATCACCTGTATCGCTGTTGGATCCAAGGGTTCCATCAAGAACTGATTCTCTTTTATGCAAGCTTTTAGGCAAAGAATCCTCTGACCCAAACAGTTTAATCTAGGTTGATTTTTTTATAGCTCTTATAAAAACATGTAATAAAGTGAAACACAAGGCATTGCAGATGCCATTGTAGGACCAGGCATTGTTTTACAATGGTTTCATTGTTTCTTTTGCGGAGAACAGATGTTGGTGATGAGTAATGATCATCTGTCCCAAGATCCCAATCTCCTGCTGGACCCGTAAGGCTCCATCTTGTCATCACTCAGTACAAAAGAAGCCACCGTGGGAACTGAGAGGCTGAGAGCTTTCTCTTTGCACTGGCTTTCTCTTTGCCTCTGGCTCCGTGTCAGGGGATACATAACGTTCTGAAGAGCAAAAAACAACCTGAGGTCCTCCAAAGATGCAATGGTATGGCTGGTAAACCTATGCCAGCATCTGTTCCCAGTGAAGATTTTGCTGGCTGGCTGCAAGCCAACCAACCTTATGCTAAAAGAATAATAGCAAAAACACCTTTTAGGTGGTATAACTACCTATGCTATGCACTATATGTATACACTATGTATGTTCTATATGCTTTAAAATATTGCATAGTAGAGCTTGTGCATGCTATACTTATCTCCCTACAGTTCTTATACTCATAATTGGCATAGCTATTTCAATAGACCTTTTAAGTGTAGAGCAAGGCTGAAGCTCAGCTGTTATGTTCAGAAGCTGTGATATTGGATTAGCTCTCTATTAAACAGCTTTTGAATTATATAGCAAGTAAAGTAATAATGTTTCCATTAGAGGAAGCTCCCCTGGAAAAATAATACAAGATCACTTTAGGCTACATAGCATGTCAGGGAGGAAGAGCCTTTTCCTCCATTGTTGTTACTACAATTGGCAGTTGCTATTGCTATGCTGTCTTCAGAGCTGAAGCTCAGGCAACAGATGTATGGGGATAGGGGCCAGGGGCAAGATGTCCTCAGTCAGGGATTCCTATTAATGCAACTAGCTTCCACTTGATGCCCACTACAGTTTAAATTTGTCTTTAGGACCTGGCACAGAATTATTGGTAGTGCTTGAGGATAAACTAGGCTGTGTGGGTCTCTTTGTTTTATTCTTAGTTAGCATCATTTGAAAAACTTGGTGTTTTTGCTTTTCACTTCACATGTTATAAATCAGGGCTGTCCAACTTCTGAGTTGCACATTGAACAGCCCTGATATAAATAAATGCCTACACTTTCATGAATGTAGGTCCTTAAGCTATTTAATTCTTTATATTTGATATTTTTAGCTATTTTAGCTATACATGGGAAAAAAGTAACAGAGCTCTCCACTCACCTAACTAACTCTAGATGCTTTTTTATATAACGCAGTTTTTAGGGAAGAACCTATAACAACAACCTATAACAAACTCCCTTGCAAAAGGCTTTGTATAGACACCACTGATTATAGGAGCAGGAATCACCCTTTTAGAAATTTCTGCCTATCAAACATAACAGCTCTTGCCTTTGTAGAATGAGCTTCAAACAACCTCCTTTAGACTCCATCCTGCCTCCAACCTCCCTTCCATCTGGTTGCTCAGATTTTTAAAACAGCATCCAAAATACTAGTATTCTTCTGAAAATATCATCCCAGCTTTGGGTGTTGAACTTTTAAAATTCTGGTTCTATGCCATCCAGACCAAACAAAGCAGTGAAGAAAAGCCTATATTGCTATGTTTCATTTAAACTGATCTAAATCTCATATTTGGGACATTCAAGAAGGAAGAAGTTAAGCTAGTTTGGCTTCTCCCTCCCCACCTTCCATCCTACCTTGCATGCAATTCAAATATAAAATAAATTATTTAAAGTGTGTAGATAAAAATAACTTCTGCTGAGCTGCATTTCCATGAAGCTGTAGGTTAGAAAAATATTGATGTTTACACAACTGCAGACAAGAAAATCAATAATGATTTCAGGAGTTTTGGGGGAAAACTATAAAAATTAGGATTTCTTTTAATGTCCAGAATGAGGAAGAAAGTTCAGATAATAAATGTCCATTCTGTATCAGATTGATTTTGTTTAAAACAAATGTGACCTTGAGCAAGTTATATGTTAGTCCTTTAAGTGATATGCCACAGGTTGTAATCAGCATGTATAGAGCAAGAGTACTCTAGGCAGCCCCCAAGTGGACCAGTATAGCACACAAAGGCATTTTGATTGGCACGTGTCTCAGGGAAGAGGCCAGGGCTGTGTTGCCATAACAAGGCTCACGCCTGTCTCACCTCCCTCACCATCTGCCACTGGCACACCAACATCTTTCAAGTTAAAGTTGTGGGTATTTGGCACTCTGCCCAAAAACGTTGCTGACCCTGGTATAGAAGGTACAAAAGCAGATAAACCTGGAGCATATTGATTACAAGCACAGCAGAAACCTGGTCAAAATTCAGTAGAGCTACTAACAACAAATTTCCATGTTGTCCTGGGGTCACAGTGACACTACAAGCACCGCGGTGTTGCTTCAGAAGCTCTGAAGTAACTTGCTCTACATAGTTGAAAATAACAAGGCTACATTTCTTGTGAACAAAGCTTATTACATTGCCTGAAATCACAGGACTGGAGTTAAAGATTTGGGTGATTCCTTCCAGTTCTATATTCCTAGGTTTCTAAGTCTCCTGTTTTCAGATTTTAGCCCAATATTATTGCTACTCTTGTTTTGCCTGCTTATGATGTTGCTTTTCCACAGTTCCAGGTTTCTTGTCTGAACAGTTCTAAATATGGTTATTTCCCTCATTTGTATAAAAAAAGCATGCGAACAGCTTTGTACCATCAGAAAGCTCATTGCACAGCTCTTCGCTGAGGCACTGATGTATTGTGAACCTATTTAGCTGGCAGTGGTAATCCTTGTGCATCCAGAACTGTAGTTCGTCTTGTCATAGCAGAAAGAAATCAAGAGTCTTTCTTTTTCTCTCAAGAGGAAAAACTTGATAAATGCAAAAGAGAAAAATCAGAGGATTCAGAAATTTATATTCCCAAATACATGCAACAGGGAAAAAATAGAGAATATGGGGTAGGGGAATAGAATCAATGTCTTTGAAAGTGGCTTTGATATTCAAGAATAAAAATTAGAAAAGCAGAACAATAGGCTAGTCCTTCCAATTTTTCAGGCACTGTGGGTCATTATGGCAGGATAGTGAAGTGGCACCCATATAGTCTTGAGGATGGACTCTGATTTTATACCACTCGATCCCATCCTCTTTGATCTCCTTTGAGTAGTAGGTTTTGTGTGTGTGTTCTCTTTTTATTAAGTCAGCTCTATCTGTCAAAAGATCTTCAAGCACTGGATCAGATCCAAAGTCGGCTGAAGTCTACTGGAATCTTTCCATTGATGTCAGAGGTCTTTGGGATCAGGTCTATTGTGACAAATTCCTATTCTGCCTAATTCTCTGATTGCCAAATCACTTAGCAGCTTCATTTTCCAACACGAGGGGAGGCTTTCAGATATTAGCGCCATAATCAATATTACTAACTTCTTTGGCTCATTACTGCCTGCCAGTAAAGATTTACTGACAGTAAATCAATCAATCAATCAATCAATCAAGTTTGCTTGTGATAACCCTTGGGTACCAAATAAGGGAACCATGTACTTACAGAGAGGAAAACAACAAACCCTTCAAGTGTATATTATAAGAACCAAGAAGTCACTTCTGGGAGAGATGATTTGGCAGCAATCCGAGCCAGGAACAATATCTTGCTTCCATTAGTCTGGTGACAGAATTTTGACCAGGGGTTCCTAAGAATCCCTTAAACACATCACACGACACAACTCCTTACTTCTAGTGCACCTGAGGTCGTGAAACTTCTCGAGAGCATTGACTTTCCATAAGTGACTGTAAAAATCAAACTTGAGCTCATACCTTTGGAAGAAATTCAGCTGGCTATTCTAAAAATACAATCAAGAAAGGCCTCTAGCCCTGATGGATTGGTTGTAGGCTGATTTTAACAAAAATTACCAGAGCATTTCTCTCCCAAATTGGCAGATTTTTTTTTTCAATATTGAAATAACAATCTGTTGCCCAGTTTAAATTTGTTTATGTGCAAACCATGTGGAATGCTTCATCCCACTTGGTAAAGAATACAAAGTGTCTCTGACAGTCCAATTAAACATTTTTTTTCTCAGTTCTACTGTTATCTATCTAAATTATTCCCACCTGCTTTTTTATTATCTCCATAAATGGGGGAAGAGATTTATCTAGATTTTGGGAAGTCAAGGCTTGACAGATTAACGTATTAATATTGTCTGCCCAAAGATACCATTTTAAGTCTTAAAAATGGCAGGCAGTACCTGTCTAGATTCCAACATTGTCTCTAATCTCTAATGGACACAAGAGTAAGAGTTGAAAGGCAGCAGGTAAAAGGGATTGGCATACGTTTTCAGAAAAGGTCACCCCCAGAGAACATTTTGCAAAATTCATGCATGCTTGGACCAGATAGAAACATTCTTAACCAAGAGAAAGAATGTGAAAATGAAGGTCTTTTATTTCATAATGTATAAATATATAATTAAGCCACAAACCTCATTGCCACCAGATACTGAGCACAAGAGTTTAGCCAGATTTGGAAAAAAGGTTTTGTTTTATATGGAAGTTAGATCAAATAGGCTGGGACACAGGTAATCTAAACCTTCCTACTATGGGACATATGGCAATCCCTAATTAATAAGTATTTAAGAAAAACATTACTCTAGGGAAAGTTATTCCGTATTTGTTAATTAACAAGTGTGAGGGAAAAGAAGAGCAGAGGGGATGGGGAATGAGCTTGCCACAACATCAGAGATCGCAGGTATGCTCAGACCTGTCTGCACTTTACCAGTAGGAGTGTGCGATGATGTCCTGCCCCCTTGTTAGGAAGCAGCTGGCCTGCACACGGGCAGGTGCAGAGGATACAAGGAGGAGAGATTGGAAGCCCAAGAAGGGGAGAGAGAACGAGAGCAGAGAGCACACAGATGCTGACACACGGTGGATAACACAGACAAAGGGTGTTGGATTTCAGCAAAATAGGAGACCCAGGCAGGCGACTTGTGGGAGAAGGGAAGCCAGGAGGCTGCTGCAAGAAGGCTGGTAGTGACCAGCTCAGAGTGGGATGGACTCTGTGTTTACAAGCGATCAGAGCATTAAGGGCTCGATAGAGATAAGGAGCCCAAGTGGTGTTCGCTTTGAGTTTAATTTGATGAGCTGCTGGCATAGGCATTTTTCCTTTGCCTTAAGAAATTTACCTGTTACATATTGGCATTTTATCTCCTAAAGGCATTCGATGGATAGGTAAGCAATGCTATGATAAATGAGCACTTAGCACATGGGTTGGAGGGCCTAGTGCAGTCAGTGGTAAGTACACCTTCTAGGCTAAAAAGTATGTGTCCAATATGAGGCAGCTGAAACTGGGAGAAGACTCCAAGAGGTGGTGGACTTAATGAATGGTGCGGTGACTCAAATGGCATCAGAGCCCTCCAAGACCTGAACTGAAGACTTGGGAAGTGCAATAGCTGGGCAGAAGCAATATTGAATGCACCAGGCACTTTAGATCCCTTATAACTTCAACAAGACTTTGGGTATAAGGTTGCTTATCAAACTACCAACAAGAACTGCTGTCTTCATATTTTCCCAAGCAGGAAGCAACTGTGACCACCTTAGATCCTGCTCCTGCCTTTGTTTCAAGGTAATTTGCCTCATGACAGATCCTCACAGGAGGTGGGAGGCTCCGTACCAGCTATGAACTGATTGCCCAGAGGCATTTTCCATGTATTGACTCCTCTGTGGAAATATGAACTTTCATTTCTACCCAGGAGAACATTTACAATCTTTTCTCCAATGCCTGATGAAGGGTGTTTGTGCAAAAATCTTGTTGGTCTAATAAAAGAGATCATCTCTACTATGAGTCCTGACTCACCCAAGGGGGTTCAGTTATATTTTATTATTATTGCATGGCGAAAGATCGTATACTCACATTGACATTGGACTTGACCTATTATTATTGAGGTGGCATAAGGTTGGAGCCCCAGACTCCTATAAAACAATTAAGAGTCTATCAGCTTCTGGACAATGGACTTGGGGCTGTAACAATGGGACTAAACACCTCCCAGTTTCCACAGCTAGAAAGTGTGGCAGGCATATTTCATCAGAAGACAGTCCTGAACTCCAAAGGTAAGGAAGCACAATGGCTCTTGTATGAGAAGAGACATTTCTGAGTAGTTAGTGAGGTCAGTGATGAGGCCCAAAGTATACAGTGAGTATCTTGAAGCTGCTGAAATATCTGGTATTTGATATTAACCATTGGATGGTTAGATGAATGACTATAATAATCCATTATGGTATTCTCATGAATACAAGCGAGGCTATCTCTCTGTGTCAAAAGTTAGGTATTAAAGGCAAATGGCCAGACTTAATACACATTGTTGCAGAGCACATTTTCTCTGAGATACTGTCACACTCTTGTGAAGAAGAATCAAATGCATTCAACACATCTCCGTATTCTGTAATTCCTTTTATTCCCAGCCTATAGAGGCTTTCTCTAGTATTTGTATGGGCTGAAGAGCTGATCTAGGCCTCTTTGAACTCCAAGAGAAAAATTCCATCCCCCTGAGTGACCTTTGGGCAAGGACGCAGTCTTGTCAGGTTGCTAATGAAGATTTGAATGCTAAAAACACTGTTATTTGAGCTTTTGGTAGAAAGCATGTGCTAACCTGCACACTTGGAAGGAGCAGTTTTTCTTCCAGTTGCTTGCATGCCTCTCCTAATTAGTATGTCATTAGGCCAGGACATGTTATGACTAGATCTTGTTAAAAAATGTCATTTTTAAGGACAAATTAATAAAAACCTTCTCTTGAGAAATTTCTTCCAAAATAATGATCATTTCCCCTCACAACAAAATAAAAATATTTGTCATTTCCCAGTAAAAAAAAAGAGAGAGTAGACTGTTCCAGAAAAATAATGTACTATTAATTAAACATGTTTCTAAATAGTCACTAAACATGTTAGTCATAATTAAAAAAAAATGAAGATAACTGGAATAAAAAAGAAACATTAAAAATCCTTCAGACAAATCTTATCCTGGCCTTTCTTCCCAAGTCATGGAGCAGAGGTAGTTGATGGGGGCCACCGGGAATAGGGAATTTTACTGACATGAAAGGACAGACCATCTAGCCTGCAAACTAAAAGGTCAGTCTCACATCTGGACGGTGCTGTGGAATTCATATAATAATTACTAATCCTTGCCGATGCCCAGAATTCTCACTGTCTTAGTTCTAATTAATCTTGGCTCTAATTTCATATTTTTCATATGAAATGGAAAGATAACCGGTTTATAAGAGCTCTAAAGGATTATTTTTAACTCAATAATGGAACTTTCTGCAAGATGAAATTTAGGTTAAAAGCTCAGTAAGTTTCAAGAGGAAAAAAAAAAGATCTCTCTGGACACATGAATAAAAACAGCATCTGCACCTAAAATTGCCAAAATGAAATGACATGGGCCCAAAACATTATCCTTAAAGATATTAAACCGATCACCAGCTACGGTAAGGAAGAAATGCTGGCCACCCTTTTCCCCCTCCCGTGCTAGAACTGAACAATTAAAGTACATTCATTCCCAATGGAGATTATATTGTTTACCAAAGTTCTGGGTGTTGAACAAGGGCAAAGTTAGGACATTGGGGCAGATGGATCATTGGTCTTTTTTCACATGCCAATTCTGTCAGTACTCAGCCAGCCAGAGTAAGATTGTATTTATATCCAGTATAATAGGCCATCTTTGGGTAAAAAGAATGAGTTGGTTAAAAAAAAAATCAACTGTGGATTGAAATAAGTGCAGGATCAATAGGGAGTATAATGACCTTCTGGAGAGGAACTGTAAATATTTGGCTTCTAAATGAGATGTCAGTTCAGCTAAAAAAATCACGAGCGTCTGAAATTTAAATGTAAACGGTGTCCTGTGAATCTCAGGAGGCCCGGTCCTGAAGTTCTTCCTCAGGCAAAACCCCGACTGTAGAGCATAAGCTTAACTGTAGCTCCAACAGGAGGTGCTGCTTAATTACAATGCCTCCACCACTGTGGGGAGCACAGCCTCTGATATAGTCCTTTATAAAGATGAACTTCTGTCTCCCATCTGCCTTCTAACCAGGGACATCCTTCTAACCAGACTATTCAGATGTCAGGATTTGACTCAAAGATCTTATTTGAAGTAGCTCCTGGGACAGGGTTAAAAAACAAACTGAAAACCATTTATCAAAGACATATGGCTTTATGCCTGCAATAATGCAGCGGGAGGAAAAAAAAGTTTTATTTTCACATGATATCACTCTAGTCTCTTTAATGTTTCTGACCTTCAGGGAACCAAGTTAGTTCTAGCTTCTGGTTTATAGATTTTGTGTTTGGTATTCAAGGTTAACTTCTTGCTTGATTAGACATGAGCAAATGCTAACATCTGAAAATACCTCTGTGAAAGTGAAATACTATACTGTGTTTGGTCAGAAATGTCAAGAACCTGGTAGTTAACTAAAAAAATCTCATTTTCTCTTCTATTAGCAACATTAAAGTAAATTAAATAGACTTTCCCTTTTATGTTGCAACACATAAAACTGTCACAGTGGGGGATAGGTACAATAATTTGAAGATTAGTGTCCTCATTTTATGCAGGGAGTGGCATTCTCTCTTTAATTCATTATCAATGAATTGAATTTAATTCATTATCAATAATATCACAGAACCAGCAGATGGAAGTTCAAGCAGTAAAGAAAAATATTTGTATAGTAAAGGATTTCTTAGTCACATGCATTTCCCTAGTAATGTAGTATAAATTTGTGCTGAAAGTCACTAGCTTTGGACACTAATTCTTTTCAGTATTAAATTAATATTATGCAGGTTCTCTCTTTCTCATGAACACATACACACACACAGAATTTCCTAATAAATTCTTTATATAACAGCATTTGTCAGCTGCTACGCATTGGTATAGCTCCAGCAGTTTCCACAGAGCATGTGGACTTACACCTGCTGGCTTATGGATATTAAGGAGAAGATATATGGAATATAGCTGTACCAAGTCCCGTGCTCAGTAGGTTTTACTCTTTTATAGCCTCCTATTTTAGCTATTGTAGGTAAAAACATTAAACATATGTATCTCTGCCTGGCAGGAACTGGAAACTGAGAGGTTGGGGATGGTCGCTTGATATGCCAGCAAAGCCACAGGTCATATAGTGATCACAGGGTTCAATAAATACAGGCATACGTGAATGAGAAGAACAAATTTAATTTGTGGAGCAGTACACAATGTCTGTGGGGCTGGGGCAGCACAGTGGCCCGACTATTTCCTGGCAGCCCCTAAGGCAGTGGCTCCTTCTGGCTACTGCTGCCAGGTCCAGCCTTGTTGCCCAGACATCACAACCCGTCCGCCCCGTGCCCGCCACTGGAGGCACTGGATGGAGCTGGTGGCCGGGGATCTCTGTAGAGACCGGCTGAGACCCTCGTGGGCAGGGGATGCAGCTGGGCGGATGGGATGGGGCCATGGGCCATCAGAGAGCAGCATCTGGGAGTGGGATGGGTGGGCAGGACCAGGGATTGGGATCATGGGGTGGTGACAGCATGTGCCTGGGGCCCAGGACAGAGCCACAATCCACTCTCCACACATCCCTGTGACAGGCACCGGTTCCATGGGCAGGGGCATGCAGGGAGCAAATTGCAGCTCTGCCCTGGGGCCCAGCCCTGCACGGTCACGGCTCTGCAATGCTGGCGCTGGCCCTGCCTGCCTGTCTGTCCCAGTCCTGGACACTGCTCCCTGCCTGCCTACAACTTCATCCCATCCACCCAGCAATGCACCCTGTCCACACAAGTCCTGGCTAGTCTCCATGGAGACCCCAGGATCACAGTGAGGGGCCGGGGCTTGGGGAAGAGCCGCAATCCACTCCCCACCCCCTGTCCATGGAACTGATGCCTGCCATAGGGACATGTGGGGAGCTCTGCCCCAGGCCCAGACCCCATGCTATCACCGTCCTATGATGTTGATCTCTAGCCCTGACCATCTGCCTGCTTGTCCCACTCCCAGTGTTGCTCCCTGCCCACCCACAGCCCCATCCCATCCACCCAGCTGAGTGCAGGAACCACTTAGGATGTTTTCATGAGCCGCTGGATGGGAGGGAGGTGCTGACCAACCCACAACAGCTCACCAAGCCTCTGTTAGTGGCCCTCTGGCCAAAATAATTGCCTACCGCCGATCTATACATTATAACTTCTATCACTGCACCTTTCTTCTTAAAAAAGCTACAAAAATCAAATACCAGCCATCAGAGCTGACCCCAGGGGCGTGTGGGGCCCAGGGCATATCAGCCTATGCGGGCCTGTGTGGGGGCGGAGGGGTAGGTGACCAGCCGGAGCACAAAACCGGCAGCGTGCAGTGGCTGCACACAGTGGTGGCACCCTTGGGGCCTGTAGGGTACTAGGTTGCTAATGTGTCACTCTGGAACGAGTCTTTACCACTCACTTTCCTGTTCTCCCTTATCTGCAGCTCTATTAAAAACTCTCTGTGAGTCTGTCAAAGTTTCACTTACCGATGAAGTTCTGGAAGTCCAGTTTTGGATTTGTCTTTTGGTGATAAGACTTTCCTCCAAGTCTTGATAGACTTGCATTTTGGCAGCTGTGCTTCTGCACATAGCACAAAGTTCATTAGCTACAGTCCACAGCTAAGGCCAATTTCCTCTTTCTGCATGATGGTATTTGGTTTGTTCCATAAGTACATTTCTTCCCATAGGATCGCCACGGGTTTCTTCCTAAGAATATCATCTGGAGTTGGGCTGTGACAATCAAAAGGATCATCAAGAGGCCTAAATGTTGTGTGTAAGTGCTCACTTAGCTAGAATCGGTTTTTCACAAGCCTTCAGATTCAAAATTGGTGTCTCCTCCCTGGGTACCCCAATGAATGGGAGTTTGTATATGCTATTTTTGTATTTATGCTAGCAATGCTTTGTCACCTTCTGGGTATATTTGTTCCAAAATAGCAAGTTTTTTAAGCTTGTTGGACTCAATTTTGGCCTGAATTTTAACTTTCTATATTCATGCTCTTGTAAAATAGTAATGTGAGCTCCACTGTCCAGTTTAATTGTAACTGTTGTTCCTTGCACATCCACTGGCAAAATCCATTCCCTCTCATTGATTATGCTTGATTCAGCTATATTTATATAAATTGTTTCTGGTATGTTCTCAACTGTATGCATTTCAGGGTTTCAGGGTATTGTGTTTGGGATCTGTAGCACCAGCAAAATGATTCCTCTGTAAGGGCCTTGTTACACCTTACACCAGGGGTGGGCAATTATTTTGGCTGGAGGGCCACTTAATGAATTTTAGTGAGCTGTCAAGGGCCATGAAGGTAACCACACCCCTTGATGGATGACCCGTCCCCTGGTCACCATCTTGGTACTAGAAGTCCTGTCCCAAACCCCTAAGCTTTGCCACTGGAAGTTGTTCCTCTTGCCCCTGCTCTTGAGAGGGGACGGTTCCATCTTGGAACCAGAAAGAAAACCAAATCATATACTAAAAGTCAAACACCTACTATAACATATTTTAATTTTATTACAAGAAATATTTTTGTAATGGTCTGTGTTTGTGTAATGTATATAGAGATAGTTTCATAGTTTCATAGTAGCTAGGGTCAGGAGGGACCTGAACAGATCATCTAGCCTGACCCCCTGCCACAAGCGGGAATGAATGCTGGGTTCACAAGACCCCAGACAGGTGATCATCATTCTCTTGAATTTGCCCAAGGTAGGGGCGAGGACCACTTCCCTGGGAAGTTGATTCCAGATTTTGGCCACCCTAATTGTAAAATATTGCCTTCTGATCTTTAACCTAAACCTATTCTCCATCATCTTATTACCATTGTTCCTTGTCACCCAGGTGGTGCTGAGGAGAAAAGAGCTCTGCCTATTTGCTGTTGATCCCCCCAATGAGCTTGTAGGCAGCCAGCAGTTCCCTCCTCAGCCTCCTCTTGCTGAGGCTGAACAGGTTCAGGTCCTTCAGTCTCTCCTCGTAGGACCTGTCCTGCTGCCCTCTCACCAAACAGGTGGCCATCCTTTGAACCCCCTCCAGGCTGGCCACATCCCTTTTGAAGTGCGATGCCCTGTACTGGATGCACTACTCCAACTGCGGCCTGACCAAAGTCACATAAAGGGGGAGTTATCACTTCTCTGGACTGGCTTGAGATGTATCTTTGGATGCATGACAAGGTATGGCTGGCCTTGCTGGCTGCGGTCTGGCATTTGCGGCTCATGTTCATCTTGGAGTCAATAATGACTCCAAGATCCCTTTCCACCTCTGTGCTTTCAAGAAGGCAACTCCCCAGCTTGTATGTGTGCTGTGGATTCCTTCTTCCAAGGTGCAGCACCCTGCATTTATTTATGTTGAACCCCATCCTATTCTCATTTGCCCACATTTGCAGTCTGTCTAAATCTAGTTGCAGCCTCTCTCTCCCTTCAAGTGTGTCCACCTCGCCCCACATCTTAGTGGATAGCATGCCACAGTCGAGGATGAAGATGTTAAACAGTGCGGGCCTGAGAACCGGGTATCCCATTGCTCACATCTCTTCAGGTTGAGTACAACCCGTCCACCACTACTCTCTGGGTGTGCCCCATCAGCCAGTTTTTTACCCACCCAACTGTGCAGGCATCAATGCCACAGTCGCTTATTTTATTGATGAGGATGGGGTGAGATGCAGTGTCAAAGACCTTCTTAAAGTCTAGAAAGACTATGTCCACGGCGACACCGTCATCCAAGGATTTAGTTACTTGGTCATAAAAGTCAATCAGGTTGGTCAGGCAGGACCTGCCTTTGATGAACCCATGCTGATTGCCCCTGAGCATGATCTTCCGTGCTGGCCCCCCACAGATGTGCTCCTTGATGATTCTCTCCAAGATCTTCCCGAGCACCGAAGTGAGGCTTACAGGCCTATAGTTACTCGAGTCCTCCTTCCTCCCCTTGAAAATTGGAACCACATTAGCCAGTTTCCAATCCCCCGGCACCTAGCCAGATGACCACGAATGCTCATACAGCCGGGCCAAGGGCTCTGTGATGACCCCTGCCAGCTTCCTCAACACCCGTGGGTGGAGGACATCCAGATTTGCAGATTTAAAAATATCTAGCCCTTCCAGAAGATCCCTGACTACATCTGTACTGACTTAAGGCCTGATAGAGCTATCCCCAAGATTGTCCCTACCTCTTTAGGTGGGATGTCTTGGTCCCTGTTCAAGAAAACAGAGGCAAAGAAACTGTTAAAAATATCAGCTTTCTTGTCTGGCATAGCCACAAGATTAACGTTTGTGTCTTGCAGGGATGCTACATTGCCTGGTGCTCTCTTCTTCCTCCCAATGTACTTGAAAAAGGACTTTTTGTTGTCTCTAATCCTGAATGCTAGCCTGAGTTCCATCTCTACCTTGACCTTCCTAATAGCCCTCCTACACTCATGGATCGAGGAGGAGCACTCCTCCTTGGTGATAGCTCCTCCCTTCCACTGGTTGTACACCCCTCTTTTAGACCTCAGGCATTGCTGAATGCCCTTGCTGAGCAAAGTGGGTTTCTGAGCACTCTCACCCGCCTTGCTTCTCTCAGGAACTGTTATCCTTTAGGCCTGCAGGATCACCCCCTGAAGGTACGACCATCCCTCGTAGACTCTCATCTCCTCTACCTTCTGGGCCCTTAATGCCTCCCCCACTAGTCTCTTAAGCTCATTGGTTGGTCCTTCTGAAGTCAAGGGCTATAGCCTTGGTGTGAGCCCTTGACACCCTGCATTGGATAGTGAAATCCAGCAGGTGATGATCACTATTGCCCAGGTGGTCCCCTCACCAGGTCATCTCTCGTGGCCAGGACCAGGTCCAGCAAGGCATTACCCCTAGTGGGGCTGTGCACTTCCTGGTTAAGGTGAAGGTCCTGTAATACAGCCAGGAACCTACACAAGTGGTCAGACCTGGCTGTCTGCTCCTCCCAGCAAATGTCACGGTAGTTTAGGTCACCCATGACAATAACATCCGTTGACCTAACCGCCTCCATAAGCTGACTGGAGAAGTCCTGGTCCAGCTCTTCCCCCTGGTTGGGTGGTCTGTACCTTTCACCACACCCCCCTTGTAGTTTGACCCATAGTGTCTCTGCCCAGCCCTCCTCTACCTCAAAGCTAATCCTTGATGATGTGAGGTGCTCTTTCACATAGAGCTCATCCTCCACATCTCTCCTCTCTGTCCTGTCTCTTCTATATAGGGTGTATCCCCGAATGCCCACTGCTGAGTTGTAGGTAGGGTCCTACCAGGCTTCTGTGAGCCCTACAAAGGCTGGGTTCTTACTCGCAATCAGGAGGCACGGTTTCTCCTGCTTACTTCCCATACTACGAGCATTAGTGTAGAGGCACCTGAGGCCTCCTGAGGGTGCATGTGCCTCCCTCCCACTCCCAGGACAGTTGTGGCCCCCTACTCCCAGGACATTGATGCTTACCTGGGCTTCCCTTCCTCTGATTGCATAATAACTCAAAATAAAGTCTTACTCTTGTATATTGTGTGTAGAGGGTATGTGGAGTGTGGTTGGGGGGCTGCATGGGGGGACTAAAGGGGTGTGGCTGGTTGTGTTGGGTTTGTGGGGTATGAGGGAAGATGGGGAGTGTGGGTGCCTTCCCATGACACTCCCCCATAAACCAAGTGTTGATCAGCTTAGTGCTAACTTGGGAATTTGGAGCAGTCATAGCTTGAGGCTCCCCTGGAGCCTGGCACAGGCAGGAAGCTGGTGGCTCACCACAGCAAGGCAGTGCCTTCCCCTCCTCCTCTTTCTCCTCCTCCCTCCCTCTCTCTCCTCCCCCTCTCCCCCTGCCACCACTGCCAGGGCTGCTAAATGTTCCCACCAGCCATGGCATGGTATTGGCTCTGTTGGCTAATCTAGCAAGGCATTAATGAGACCCTCACTGACCAGCCTAGGAGCATTGCACTGGGCCATCCCACTGGTTTCCTCTCAGTAATGTCTTCTGCCTCCCCCATAGCCGGATATAGGTGCATATATGGTGGCTTACCATGATAAGGCAGTGCCTTCCCCTCTTCCTCCTCCCTCTCACCCCTGCTGCCACTGCTGCTATGGCATGGTGCTCCTGGGCCAGGCAGCAATGGAGCCATTAGCACCTCACCAGGTCAGGCAACAGAGCCAGTGCCAGAGCCCTCCCAGCTCAGCACCCTCCACATCTTCAGTACCACCTCACACAGCTTTCCTTTCTCCTGTGCTAGGCCCTGCTCTGTTCACCCTGCAGCAGCATCTTTTCATGTCACCTCCACCTCACTCCCCGCCACCTCCAACCCACTTCAAGTTGTCACCATCTTCATCTGCACACAGAAACACAGCAGGGGGAGGGACCTCTGCATCCTGGGATACTGGAGGATCTCAACTTGAGTGACACAGCTGCAAGAAGTGGCCACACATTAATGGACTAGGAGCCAAGTTATGCAGATCAGAGATAATACTGTCCTGGAGTGGCATAACTTTAAGCTGCATAGTAAGTTCTTTAAGCCACTTGAAGGTGTTTACATCTGGCCAGTCCAGGGGGCAAGAGCTCCCAGAGCCACCTAAAATTACCATATAACAAGGTTCTAACAGTTAAAACACAGCTTTCCAAATGCAGCATGATCTTTGAAGTGCTGCCTTCCACAACTGGTGCATGTCTGCCTGTGAACTCTCCCTCCTTACTCTCCAGCTCCTTACTAATGGAGTCCTCCACCCTGTGAGGTGGCTTCTTCTGTCCACATTCTTTCATGCTGACTGCATGGAAAACCCCTTTTGGCGCATTTAGCTGTGCAGCCTTCACACACAGGGACTTCACTGTTTCTACTGCCCTGCAAATGTAGATAGTTCTTTCTAGGGACAAGTCCCCCTCTCACAAGACCATTTTTTGTAATGAGTATCTGCAGTGCCACAAATAATTCTGTCTCTAATCAAAGATTCTGTCAAGTTCCCAAACACACAATTTTTACTCAGTCTCTTTAGTTCAGTAGCATACTGATCTATACTTTGTTCTGTTTTTGTATATAACAATTTGTGGCTTTCAAATGTCATTCTTTTTTGGCATGCAGTAGTCCTCAAATCTGGACAGTAATTTAGTTAACCACGTATTTTGGCCTTACTCAAAGGTAAAGGTGTTATAAAGAGCCATGGCTTCCTCCCCCACAATCTGCAAGAAGCCTGAGGATTTGACTTTGTCATTTTTCTCTTCTCCTTCTGTGGCTGCTAGGTGCCACTTAAGCATTTGTCTGAATGCCCTCCAGTTCTCTGCTATATTGTGTGATATTGTGTGATAGAAGGGCAGGTAGAGATTGCAAAACTTCCATGACTACTGTCCTTTTACTTAGACTGTAACTGCGCATGAAGTTGACTTACAGAGACCCTTATCTTTCCACATGGCTGCATTGCTCCACTTGTTCTCCATTTTCGACTTCTAGAATTTTTCCAAGCTCTCATTCACCACTTCTGATACCAGATAGTGATCTGGTATCACAATAAATAAGTACAGGCATCCATGAACTACTGGTGCCTCCAGTGTCTGGGGGGTCACCATGGTGGCAAGCAGTGAGTGCGGACCACCTGCAGCCACCGCCCACACTGTTGATGGTGGTGAGCGGAGACTACCCACAGCTGCCACTGACACAATGGGATGGTGAGCAGTGGGCAGCAAGCGGGGACTGCCCACAGCCGCTGGTGGCCACAGCAGCGGCAAGGAGGGGTGGTGACCTGCAGAAGCTGGCAGTAGCTTTGGCAGTGGCCATTCTCAGGGAGGGCATGTGCCCCTTCCCATGCCCTCCTACACATCACCTATGCAGGCATATGTGAATGATAACAAGAACACTAGGGCTGTGCGAAACTTTGGGTGCTGATTTGATTCAGAGGAGATTCAGCCTGATTCAGTGGTTGAATCTCCAAATCTGAATCAAATCAGGAGCCAATTAAAAAGTCTGAACTGATTCAAAGCTTTCCAAATCAATTTGGAAAAGATTCAGAGAGCTTCAGTGATTCTGGCAGTCCCCACCCGCCGCAGCAGGGAGCTGGACTCAGACTCCATGCTGGTAGTAGGGGGTGGGAAAGAAAGGGGAAAGGGACCGTGGGGAGACCCCTGCCAGCCCCCCCCCCACCCCTAACAGCTACATGCTCCCCCAGCCCCCACATGGCTGGCCCGCCCACTCCAGCTCCCAGCCCTTTAAAAAGAAACCCCCACTCACTGGCTGCTGCCTGGCCAGGAGGTGATCCCCACTGCCCCCCACTACCCCATGCTGTGTGGGGGACTCCATCATGAGCCCCCTGACCTCCCCCCCTCTTTCCCAGTCCCCCCATGGTAGCCCTGCCTGCCCCTTTAAGCAAAAAAACCCAACCCTCCCCCAAATTCAACAACTTCTGCAGCAGCCTCAGGGCTGCTAGGGTCTCATACAGAGCTCCCCATGCAGCATGGGGCAGTGGCAGGCAGTGGCAGTTGCAATGTGTAGGGGGTGCACAGGGGTGCATGTGCACCCCCTGAGAGCACTGGTGCACCCCCTGACCGGTTGCACTCATTACTTAGGCAATGGGTGAGGGGGCAGGTAGTGGCCTTGCTGCAAGCACTGGCTAGGGAGTGGAGGACCGTTGCACTCCCAGAAACCAACAAACCATTCCTGGAAGCAGCCACAGCCACTTCTGGAAGCAACAGCAGCAATTGGCCAGAGGTTCTCCCAGTCAGCAGGATCAGCCCTGCGGGGGACACCCCCAGTAGCTGACTGCTTGTTGCGGGGGGGCATATGACTCCCCTGACTAAGGCGGCACCAATCACCCATAGGCAGGGAGGATCACCCCCCTGCCTGACAGGAGCCAATGAATCTGGCTTTTTTAGGGGAGGGTTTAAAAGGGTCAGGAGCTGGGGCAGGTGAGGCAGCCATAGGGCATCTGGCAGACTGGGTGGAGGATAGGGTCTCATTGCAGAGCCCCCCATGTGGCATGGGGTAGTGGGGGGCAACATGGATTGCCCCCCCCCAGCAGCTCCTCCTCAGCCAGGGCTTTTTTTTTCAAAGAGCCAGGAGCTAGGGTGGGCAGGGCACCCATTGCCAGGGCTTGAAGAGTGGGCATGGGATGGGGCCTGTGTGATTCAGAGATTCAGCTGATTCAGCAGTGGCCGAATCTCCAAATCAGATTTGGCCAAATCAATTAAGGACAGCAATTCAAATCACTGAACTGAATCACTGTCCCCTGAACTGGACGAATCTGAAGCAAAAACTAGCTGCTTTGCACAGGGCTAAAGAACACATTTTCATTTGTGGAGCAATACACAACATCTGCAGACCTTTGGCCTGCTTCTCACTGATTCCTAACTAGCTGCTCCCTGAGGGACCATCTCCCAATTCTCAACTCCCTTAGTCTCCTGGCATGGCGTGTTGCTTAGAAACAGTATTTAAAGGCCTGTTTTTTTGAGAATTGGCTTATAGGTATAGACATTATAGGAGGGGGTCAAGATGGGGGAGTCAAGATGGGCAGCAGGGGTTAGTTGGATTTCTAAAGAGTTTGGGAGACACACACACAGCTTCTCATGGCCCTGAAAACAGATGGGCTGTCTAGCAGAAAAAAGCCAACAGACAGACACAGCCTGAGAATTGAGGGCGGCATCCCGTCACATGAGATCACAGCCTTCAAGGCAGACAGGTTGTCTAACACAACAAGGACACACAGCCGGGGAACCAGAGAAGTATGTATCATACTGTCCCATAACACAAGGTAAGTGACACCAGCTACAGGGCCTCAGAGAGCAGGGAGACATAAATCCCAGTTTTGGGGGAACAGACTAAATTAGGAGAAGGCCCAGAACGTTACGTGAACATGTGACCACAGAGAGACAGCCAACCAGAGATAGCCATGAATGAAGAGTCATCAGGAGTCATCAAGGGGAAAGGAGACTACAAAAGCAGAGACTTGAGATTAACAAAGGGTCCCTCCCTCTCCCTCCTTCTCTTCCCTTCCATCCCTTCCCATTCTTCCTCCTTCTTCCTCCCAACCCCGTTCCCTGGAAAGGGCCCCCAAGGCCACCATGGACCAAGGGCACACCAGTAGCCTGTCTCATGCACTCCATTGGAGGCGGGGCTTTGGGCCTCGGCATCCACCTCCAGACTGCTGACAGCTACGAGAGAGAGCTTCAGAGTGGAGCCTGCATCCTGACTAGATGTACTTTGACTCTGATGACAGCCCTAGGATTGGTAGATATAGAACTGTTTGCATTGTTGCATTTTGTTGTTATTACCTGTATCAATAAACTCACCTATTATCAACTGGAAGGTGTGGTCGGTCTGAGGGTTGTGCCTGCCTAGACAAAGGTATAAAGGCAGGATTCCTAAAAGCCAGTGTCAACATGGACCATCTATAAATTATAATTTTTATCACTGAAAGCCAAGTTCCCAGGGAGACAGAGGTTCAAAGCCAGAACTGGGCTAAACCAGAAGCTGGTGCCAAGATCAGGGTGATCCAGAAGTTAGAACTGGAATCAGGAGCCAGAGTCAAGTCAGGGCGAGCCCACACCAGAGCAGGGGTCAGGATATGTCAGTGGACAGAGCTAGAGTCAGAGTATAGCAAGGCTCAAAACCAGAACTGGAAGCCAGAGCCAAGTTAGGGCCTGACATCCAAGAAGCAAAGCAGTAAGGCTCAGGAAGGTCAGGAGCCAGTACTCAACTCATTGCCTGACAGAGTTCTGCAGGCTGGACCTAGCTTTTAGGGGCTGATGGGGCCTATAGGGAATTAGCCCCCTTGATTGCCCCACTAGAACAACTGGCGCAGGGCACTGACCGCAGGTAGTGCCTGTTTCCCTACAGCTTCAGGAGATAAACTGCCCCGATCCCCTGGGACTGGCTGAGCCCAGGATTCTCACCTGGTCCTAAAAAGGCAGTGGCACAAAGACCAAAACTGTCATGAAAGAGAGACCACGCCTGGGCTCCTGTGTTCAGGTTCCACACCCAGACTCAGGTATTTGGAGAGGCTCATCACTGCAGCTCCCACTGACTTCCCTCTTGAGAGTGCTCTTCCCCCTGCCCCTCACTCCATAACTGGGTCACTAAA
Source organism: Caiman crocodilus (assembly GCA_030014935.1). Classification (NCBI taxonomy): domain Eukaryota; kingdom Metazoa; phylum Chordata; order Crocodylia; family Alligatoridae; genus Caiman; species Caiman crocodilus. Next base: position 21,049,990 of record JAGPOW010000261.1, read on the forward strand.
CATGTCTCAACTTGGGCACTCCAGAAAAATGGAGGTACCCAAAACTAGAAGCCACTGGAGTACCGTGTGACGACTCAGATACCGGTATGATAAGCACAGGATAGGAAATGACATATGCAGACAGATAACCAGGTGAGCCCAGGGCTCATGTCAGCTCCTCTCCTTTTTCTCCTTGTGTCCCTATCCAGGTTTCAAGAACAACCATATTCTTCCACAGCTAGCATACAAAGACCAAGGGAAGAGCTGCAGTGCTGGATTCTGCTGGTATGAAGAACTGTAGTGAGACTGGGGCTAACTGGTCTATTCTTCCCTTCTGTATTGGCCTGGAAAGCTGGGCTGCCTGGAAAAGCAAAGACCTCCATCTTGTAAAATGGATCAGTCTGCACTCAGCAGAAAGGTGGCAACCATGCCACTGTGTGAAGGCATCAGTGTGTATCCAGCCCTAATATGAGCATGGACTTAATAACACAATCTTAAATCCTTATGATTTTTAATTTGCAAGTGCTGTCAGTTTCATTACCTTTGAGTCATTAGCTTGAAGAGAGATGAGAGATGAGCTAAATTTGAAGTCAAAGGAAACACTTTTGAAATAACCTTGGCATAACAAGCAGCTGTTATGTCAGTTTAAAGTGAGCTTGACAAGAGAGTACACACTAGCTGCTTTGTTTGCTGAACATTTCAAGTGCAGGCATGAGAGCAAGTTGCCTGGCGATGCTCAGACATGGATCATTGAAAGAATGTGTTCAAGTACAGCTTCCCACTCCACCTTTGTCTTTCTTCTTTCACTAGTATTTCCTTCCCAGAAATTTCTGCAAGGCATCAGCAGTGGCAAAGTGACTTTGTTGTCTGGAGACTCTATAGGTTGGAAAATGAACCTAAAGATTTTTGCTGCTAAAAAGAACGAGACTGTTTTTCTCCACGTGCCAGTTCAGAGTTCGTTTCAACATTTTTCTAAGTGGGATCATAGAGTCATAGATAAGTAGGGCTGGAAGGGACCTCTAGAGGTCATCTAGTTCAATCCCCTGCCTGAGGTAGGATCATCCCTATGCAAACCATCCCAAGCAAATCCTTGTCTAACCTATTACTAAAACTATTCAGGCAACCCTGCTACTCAGCTACAAAGCATAGCATGCTCACCACAGATAAAGCAAAGGGACAATAGTGGCCAACATCATGTTGCTGAAAGGGTTGTTAAAATATGCCTGAGAGACCTAAGGAAGACAGCTACACCCCACGCTACAGAGGAAGGCAAAACCTCCCACGGTCCATCTCTCTCTGACCATGGGGTAAATTCCTTGCTAACCCCAAATATGACAATTAGTCTGATCCTGAGCAGAGGAGCAAAACACTGTAGCCAGGAAGCTCTGGGTTTTAGTTCCAGAAGGAGCACTGGCACATCCCAGTCAAAACCCCCTACCCTGGCTGCAGCCAACACCTAATGCATTAGAGGAATATTTTAAAAAATCACCGTATGCATAAATAAGTAGCACTTATATCTAATTTTAAGAATTGTTATTTAGAATTACCATGCTGAAGCTCATTCGTAGACCTCCTAGATCAGTGTATCACTATAGGATCACGTACACTTAACAATTGCAGTGTAAAAGCTGCTGTGTAGTACCAAATGGCATCTCTCCTCCTCCCATTTGAAGACTTTTCAAGTATGCGTTTGTGCATCTCCTCAGCAGGACTGCTTAATAGACAATGAAGCACATGTATACATCCTTGAAAAATCTTGTCTTCAAAGCAATCACTTGCTCATCGGTGGTGTGCAGCACCCAGGTGACAGTGCTCTGTTCTGGCAGCCAATGATAGTATGAGTCGGAGGCTCTTCAGTCACATGCTCCTTCCCAACCACATACTGTACTCTGAGAAAGGAGCAGTATGCCTGGAGATCTCATTTAATTCTGGCCTTTGTTAAGGGTCACGCTTGTTGACACTGGATTTATGACTGAGATACCTTGTTCTGAGCAAACCCCAACCCTCAGATAGACTACAACCTCTCCATTTGATAATAGACAAATTTTATTGATGCACAGTAATAGCAGATAAGATTAATGCAAACAATTCTCTATCTACCAGTCCCAGGGTTTTCAAAATCAAAGTATATCTGGCCAGTATGTGAGCTTCACTCTGAGGTTCTGTCCTGAATGTCAGCTGTCAGCAGCCTGGAGGTTGGAGGTCAAGACCCACCCTCCCTCCTTCTCCCCACCAATGAGGTAGGTGAGAAGGGCTGGTAATATTATCTCTGTCCATGGTGGCTTCAGATCCTAGGGAACCCTTTGCTGCTCTGAAATCACTCCTTTTGTATCCTTTCCTCCTTTGATGACTCTTCATCTCTGGGCATCACTGATTGGTCTCCTGTGGTCATTATACTGACCACGTTCTGTCTTGTCAGCATATTCCTTTGTTTCACAAACCCATCACATGCACACTTCCTAATTTGGGCTTTACTGGTCTTCTCCTAATTTCATCTCTTCCCCAAAACCAGAAAACCCAAGGGCTCTGCAGCTGGGCACTGTGACCTGGCCAAGGTGGCAGAGGTCCTTATCTCTGTTATGGAACACTAGGGTATGTGTTCAATTTCCCAGCCTATGTGTTAGCTTCCTGCTTGCCTGTGTAGACACAGTGGGCCTTGAAGAAAGTTTGTCACAAACAGGCTTTTAGAAATCAATTAACCCCTGCCCTGGACCATTTTTCTAAGCATATCTACTTTACCTATAAGCCAGTTCCCAAAAGCAAACTTCTACATATTGTTTTCTAGCCACCAACACCAGCCTCTGCCTCCATCTCTTGTGTTGTGGAGGGATCTGTTCCCCTAGCTACTCATGTCTGGGACTTTGTGTCACTTGTCATCTATTGATAAATGTCATCTTGACCTATCAGCTTAGTCTTCCAAAGCAGGCTCAAAGGAATCGACAGAATCCCGTTTTTAGCCATGCACACTGAGTCTGGTTCATTTCATGCAGCATAGATTTTTATGATATCTGTAAACCATATCAAAGTACTAGTGAGGTCAGTACTATTGGGGTCAACAATAGATTGGACAAAATATCACTGAAGGTGGTGGAAGTAATTACTAGTAATACAACTCCAAGAATCAATCAAGATCCATTATGAGAAAATAGCAAGTTGTACCCCAAATACAGTCACATGTAGCTGCCCAGAACCAAGGCTCATGTTAGGCCACTCAAGATTTCAGACTGTGTGAGTAAGGACCTTGGCTGGACATTGGTGTTTTAGTAGTGATATGTGTGTGTAAAAGATAGAAGAAAGAGAAGCAAGACAGAAAGAAATACAAAGAAAAGAGCAGAAACCGGGCACAAGTTGAGTGAACACTGAAATGACTAATGGCCCTGAGGAATGGCTAATAGGGGGCTTTGGGGCTGAATGATACTTGAAAGGAGCTTGGAGCTGCGAGAAAAGAAATTGCTTCCAGTCGTTTGATTTCTTCTGTATTTACAAAAATAGAGCTTGGTACATTCTTTGTAAATAGACAGAATTACCTTGATGATAACAGAGTTCATCATTGCCTCCCCATGGAAACAAGGGCCCTGAACTTTGGTTGAGTCCTTGGGTCAACACAGTTAACAAGAATGACTTATATGCACCATACTTTGCCCAATCAGTAAATAGCCTAGTATGCTGTGGTCCATATTGACTCTGAGCACTGAAGCTTGACCATAGCTTTATAAAGAAGAGGATATACAGATATCTAGCTCTGTGTGATTTTTGGTTGACTTATATAAACGTTGTTATTATAAACAGAGGCAAGGATCCCCTTTTCTCTATAGGAGATACTAAAGTAAAATCAAAGACACTAATTTTTATGTCTTGGAAACTAAAGCTAGAGAAAACTGTCAACAAGACTTACATAAATGACTTTAATAATTTGCCTTGAGAAGAACTCAAACTCTTAAATCAGCCAGCTGGCACTTTTAAAGTCTATCTATAAGTATTAAAATACTTCTCTTGGCAAGAATCATGAAATATTACTGGTATCTCTGGCATGTGATTCAAATAAAAATGAAGTCAGCTGTAAATGTTACCACAAACCTTAAATAGTACTGATATCCACTACAGAGCTTCATTATGTCAGACTTGCATGACCTTGAGAAAGGAGCATCTGCAACTGCCCATGTTTAGGGGTGATTCTCCAGTATACACATGAAGCAATTCTGTTTACATCACACTTCATTACATTTTAATATTTATTATTTATTTTTACTTATTGCATTGTGGTAGGTCCCCTGCTAAATCAGCTACAACTCCAGCAAGGGAGTTTTTGGCTCTGGAAGTTCTTATTTCAGTCTCTGCAATGTCTTCCCAAATGACTGATATCTTATTAACATGTAGATGTCCAAGCCATGGATCAAGGGCCTGTTCTGCTAAACCAGTGATTCCCAAAGGGTGTGCCAGGACACACTAGTGTGCCATAACAGCAACAGAAGTATGCCACAAGAACCCCCTGTGTGAGGAAGTACTGTAAATGCTTGCTCTCTTTCCTTGTAGCATCTTGCACCTACCCCAGCTACTTCAGCAGTGCCTGTGGCTGTTCTTCTTGGGGCTGCTTCCACTGCTGCTGCCTTCCACACCACCAGACAGCCCTTGAGCCAGCTCCCTCTCCCATGCTCCAAGCAGGCAAGTGGCTTGATACACCAATGGACCTGTTTTGCAGCCTGGTTTGTCCTCTCCACTCCTTGCACGCTCCTGGTGCCAGCGGAAGAGGCCATGGAGATGGTCAGTTGTGCATGAAACTCTGTAAGAGCAATTTCAGCAGTGGGAACTACCCTTGCCCCTTGAGATACAGACAAAGGTTTGTGAGGGGGCAGACAGTGGAAAGATCAGAGCAGGGTGAGATCCTGCCCTCCCTGTCCTAGAATGACACCAGCTAGATCACTGATTCTCAGTGTTTCTAATCTCAAGGTCCCCCTCTCCCCCCATATTTCTTTTGAATCTAGATTTATCTCAGTGATTTTTCAATTGAGGTGCCCCAAAATCCAGAAAAGTTATGGAGGAGTGCCTTGAGACTAAAAAAGGCTGAGAACCACTGGTATAGGATCTAGTCCTTTGCTTAAAAAAAGATGTATTTGATGTCATTTTTTTACTTATGTACTTACACAAATACTTATATATCAGTACTTCTCAGCACTGATATGACTTTGTTTGGCAGGGGAATAGAATACGTTATATTTTTGGAGTAGTACAATACTCTGTCTCTGCATTGGTTGCCTTTCTAATTATCTCAAGCAATCTACCAATTAAGTATCATCCAACATGATGGTCCTGAATTGATATATACAGGGAGAACCATGTAAAGACCTATGGGTTTTAAGATAACACTGTATGAGCCCATATACCTACCTGCTGGCACCAGTTGCAGGATTTCAGCCTTAATTTCTTCCAGAAAAAGAGACAATTTTCTATAGCTGAAACATCAACATTTGCACCTGTGATGCAGGAAGAATAGTGTGCCAAGAAAAATTACAGTTTAGATCAAAAGTACTAAGGCTTATTGCAAATTAGAGGACTGTTTCCTCTCCCTTCAAGTGTACATTCTGCAAAATGTTAGTCCTATTGTATGCAGTGTTTTTGGTGGTTCAGAAAGAAGCATGTGCAGTACAGTGCATCTTTTTTTATAAATGCCATTAAAACTAATGAAGAAATATGAAAATCTGGCCAGAACTGTTTATGGAAATCAGTAACATAAAGGGTAGTGACATGTTTAGACTTAAATAACAAGAGTCCTCTAGTTATATTTTATTTTCACAGTATGACAGGGTGCTTAGTGAGCCTGTCCTTTTGAGAGGAGAAGCTGCCTGAGAAGCAGCTTCCAGGTGGCAAGAGGAGAGAGGGGAGGGGATGATTAGAGACTCACCTGACCAGCACGGGGCCAGCTTGAGCTATATAAGCCCAGAGCCTGAGCTAGTCAAGCAGTCTAGTCCTAAGAGCCATGAAGTGAGGTGTTCCTGGCAGCAGAGCACCGGGACTTGTGAACTCACAGTAAAACTGGGTAAGCAACTCTGCAGACTTGGGAACAGCTTCCTGGGGCAGAGAGAAGCTTGTTTGCAGCAGCTGCAGCCTCCCTGCTTGCCATGCTAGGCAGTTTTGCACCCGGAGCTCGTGCACTGGACAGCCCACAGGTGACGGTGGCAAATTTTGCCCAGAGTGGCAAGCAGGGGGGCCACAGCTGCTGTTGCCATGTGCAGGTCCAATGGGGGAGGCTGGAGGCACGTGGAGCCCAGGGGGGAAAGATCTCATCTAGCCTGAGGGCAGAGACAGGCTCCAGGATGGGCTGAAGGTCCAGGAAGGGCTGCAACTGGAGACTGCAAAAGTTGGGGAGCCTGAAGATCTCAACTGGCCCAGGAACAGGGCCAGGGTCTAGGAGAGGCCACTGCCGCAGAATGGCAGGCTCTGTAACTCTCAGCCAGGGAGGCTGGAGCCTGCAAGCCAGGTCTGGTCCTGTGGGCCTAGGCCAGGGGCGGCAATTATTTGGGGTGAAGGGCCACTTACCCAGTTTTGGCAAGCTGTCAAGGGCTGCGTGGGTAGCCCCACCCCTTGACAGGTGCCCCACCCCCTGGTCACCATCTTGGGACCAATGTCTTGGGACCAATGTCCCAGGGCCAGCACTGGTGGGGCCCAAAGCAGGGCACAGGCTGGCAGTGGTCTGTGGAGCTGGGCTGGGCTGCACCAGTGGGGAGAGGAAGGAGCTGGCCTGGCTTCATAGAGCCCCTGCCAGCTGGGACCCCATGCTCCTGCTACCCTGCTCCAGGCCCTGCCAGCACTGGCCCAGGGAAACTGGCGTGGGCTCCAGCTGGCTCCCGCACCTGCTGACTCCCAGTGCCCCCCAGCCCTGCGGTACAGGCAGGGGGCAGTGCACAGTCCCGACTCCCTGCTCACTGGCAGGGAAGAAGCTGGTGCTGAGCATGGGGAAAAGTGGCCCCTCACCCACCCCGTGACTGGCCCTTTCTGCTGCAGCCGCTTGCAGCCCATGTGGGGCTGTCTGGAGCAGGAACGGACAGCCCCACACAGGCTGTAAGTGGGACGCCAGCCACAGGGCGAGTGAGGGGCCGCTTTTCCCCATGCTCAGCAGCAGCTTGGAACCCAACCCCATGGCCAGCCTGGGCTCTGCGCCAGCTCCAGACTCACCCATCAGGGTTGTGCCATGGCTGCAGCAGCTGTGGACCCCCTGCTTGCCATGCTAGGCAGTTTTGGCTGCTGTCACGCACCCGGAGCTCATGTGCTGGGCAGCCCACAGGTGGCGGTGGCAAATACTGCCCAGCGCGGCAAGCAGGGGGGCTGCAGGTGCTGTTGCCACATGCAGACCTGACAGGCGAGGCTGGGGCCACGTGGAGCCCAGGCTGGCAGCGGGACTGGGTTATAAGGTGGTGCTGAGCACGGGGTTAGGGGAAGCAGACCCTCCCTGCCCTGTGCTCGGCACCCTGTGCTGCAGCCACTGGCAGCCCACATGGGGCTGCCTGTGCCTGCTCCGGACAGCCCCACACAGGCTGCAGGCAGCTGCAGCGCGGGGCACTGGGCATGAGGCAGGAAGGGTCCACTTCCCCCTACCGTGCTCAGCTCTTCCCCAGGCCACTTTTTTCCCCAGGGTCCTTCCCTGTCCAGGGTCCTTCCCTGCCCTTCCACCCCCCTTCCCTCTTACCTGAGGTTCCCGTGCCAGGGCAGCCACATGGTCTCGAGCCAGACGCCCTGGCTGGGGCTTCCAGCTGGGGGGCAGGGCCAAGTGGGCCCTGCTGTTGTGGAAGCCGACCAGACTTCCCCTGGGTCCTACTGCCCCTGGGTCCTGTCATTTTTTACAGGAATCAAGGGCAGAGAAATATTAATTTTCTAATTTTTTTTAGGGGCCCCACAGGCCAGATAGAATGGCCTCATGGGCCACATTTCACCCACCCCTGGCCCAGGCTAAATGGCCCAGTGGGCCCAGAAAGAGAGAACCCCCCTACAAGGTGAGTGACAGTATAGTTACACTCATGAGGCACTGGGGTATGGTATAAGGAAAGATGGAGCTATGCAATGAGTCCTTAAGGCTGCAGGTGCCCTGGAGGGGCACAGTTGCACAATTAGCCCCTAAAGCTGCAGATGGGCACGGACAGGCCAAGGTGCCTTTTGAGCTTAAGGGCCATATCAAAACTATTAGGGTCCAATAGAGACCTACTGTTGATTCAGATAAACTAAGGCTTACTGTAAGGCCTGTGGGCAGCCTCCTTTGTTCAATCTTTAAT
>JAGPOW010000261.1:21065863-21079528 GCA_030014935.1 Caiman crocodilus
TGCATGACAAGGTATGGCTGGCTTTGCTGGCTGCGGTCTGGCATTGGCAGCTCATGTTCATCTTGGAGTCAGTAATAACTTCAAGATCCCTTTCCGCCTCTGTGCTTTCTAGAGGGGAACTCCCCACCCTGCATGTATCTATTTATCTACATTGAATCCTATTCTCATCTGCCCACTTTTGTAGTCTGTCTAAATCTAATTGCAGCCTCTCTCTCCCTTCAAGTGTGCCCACCTCGCCCCACATCTTCATGTCATCAGCAAACTTGGACAATGTGCTTTCACATAACATCGTTTCTTATGAGAGAACTAGTTTCAGAAACCAATTGTGTCGTAAGTCCAAGGACTGCCTGTAATCTGCCATCTTAATTTGGAGAAAAAAGAGATCAAGATGGGGGGAAGGGATGAACAATATGATAGCCGTTTTCAAATAGTTGAAAAGTTGCGATAAAGAGGATGAAAAAAAATGTTCTTGACTTCAGAGGGCAGGAATCTAACAATAGGCTTAATCTGCAACTAAATCAATCAAATATTGGAAAAAGCTACCTAACTGTAAGAGCAGGCCAATAGACTGAGCTGTGGAGGGTAGTTGTGAAATATCCCTCAAGACAAGCTGTAGGGGCATGTACCTGGGATGCTTTAGGTGAAGGGGTCAGACTGAATGACATCTGATGTCACTTCCAACCCTGTGTTACTCTGATCTGTTGAAACCAGTTTCTTCTTACAGACTTTGTTCTAACCCCACAAGGATGGGCATTCAGCAACTTCTAGTATCATGTGTTAAGCAATTACAGCCTCCTCCTTACTTTAGCAACTTCCAGTTCTGTCTGGATATGACAGCTAAGCAAACAGTCAGAGCTGATTGTCCAAGATGATTAGTGCAGTTTATTCCTATAGGATCAACTCATGAAGCTTGCATTCCTTCCCAGTCAATATGTCTATTGACTTTAGCAGGAGTACTTCCTTAGCCAGGGCCAATATTAAATAATAAGAAAGGCTCAGATGTATAACAAAGGCTCAGATGAAGAGCTGTAAAAACTCTATCTAGATATGGATATTTACACTCTTATGTCTCAAATATCAAACCATCCTCATTCTCTCCCCTACCAAATAGCCCTGTTTCTGAGAGGAAAAAAGTGTTTGCATATATGGCTACCATGCAGTACTTACTTCTGTGTGTTAGAACACAGTTACGTACATCTCTTGGTGTTATATAAAAAGCCTTATTAGCATAGGCAGACAAGGTTCTTTGGATGAATCTGATATCCTTTGTTACACCAACTTAAATAGTTGGAAAAACATTTTTTAGCAAGCTTTTGGGTTTAAAAACCCTTCATCAGGCTGAGGACGGGTCTGCATTTGGTGTGTGCTCTTCCTATGCTATTCTTATTAGCATAGGTATCTTAATACAAGTTCCAACTAAGAACAGACTAAGCTGGCATGTGCTTTCCATCGGGTTTGGGAGAATTTGCAGGTGTGGGTCTGTTTTGGAGGAGAGGAGTTCTCTCGTCTGTTTAGAGACAAAATGTTCCACTCCCCTCCGGCAGCTTCCACATACACTTTACATTTGTCACCAAATATAAACTCCTATTAGTAAAAGCTTACAAACTAAACATAATATGGTAAATATATGGATGCGCACCTACCATTTTTTAGTGCTGCTGAAGCATAACTCCCTACAAACAAAAGCTCAAAATCCTGGCCTTTTCCTCTTGGCTGGCTCCCTCTTCTGCTAAGCAGTGCTTACGCTGTGCCAACAGCAAATACAAGAGCCATCCCACTCTTCCGCCTTTGGCCTATTCAAATGCTTCTTTCTCATTTACCATGAGATGGGACTTTTAGAGGCTGCTGTACTAAATTTTTACTGTTAGCCCAGGGAAATTCAGCTGTTGGCCTACCAGGAAGCCAACCTGTTGGGACCTGATTATCCTATCACTAGAAATTACATACATGCATGTTGACAGTGGGTCCCTGAGGATATATTGATTTGGCCATAGTTTCTGGCTGAGCATTTTTGTTTTATCTGTCTTGATCTCTTCACTAGCTCACATTCTCTTGATGCGTGATTGCCTTGCCTGCTGCAGGCTGTCAGTGGCACCTTACTCAACAGAGTTACATGCAGAAGACCACCAGATGACATGCAAAAGGCAACAATCATCATGTGGTGTGCGTGACTTACACAACTTTCAGGGCCTGCTATAGAAAATGCAAGCAGGAATATCCTACTCAGTAAGAGCCATGTAGAAAAAGGAGTGTGCTCCTCAGAGAGTCCACACCATGCTGGTTATTGATATGCTTTCTGGGGAAACCAAAAATGGTTCACAAGTGTTCTGAAGTGTTTGCATGTGAGTGTGAACCACTGGTGCCTCCTGAGACTGGGAGGGCACCATTTGTAGGCAGCAGCATCAGTGGCAAGGGGGACCACCCACAGACGATGGCGGGTTGGGGAAGGGCAGGGCAGGGGGGACAGTGGCTAGCAGCGAGCAGGGACTGCCTGCAGATGCCGGTGATGGCAGCAGCGGTGATGGGGGGATAGGTGGTGAGCGGCAACCACCTGCAGAAGCTGGTGGCCAATCACAGGGGGGGCACATGCCCCCTTGTGCCCTCCTACATGTTGCCTATGCACGTGAGACTGCATTAAAGGCAGAACAGGCAAAAATGGGTTAAGAGACTACAACAAGACAGACGACAGGGATAAACCAATCAAATTAAAAATTGAATCCAAAAAAGCAATACAAAAGAGCAAGCTAACAGGTTCAGCATGTAAGAAACGTAGCTGATATCAGGCCATCATTATAAGAGGAAGGGATTTTCTGTGTGGCATCTGAGTAGACCATGTTCACTTTTGAATTTGACTGACCTCGCTCTAATTGTACATTAAGCTCCTGACAAGGTGACCCATGTAGATATAGAATACACAATTATTTTTCATTTTTTCTTAATTAAAGTAAAATGACATTCCATTTATATTCTGTTTTTTTCCTATTAATACTTAAGGAAAAAAAATCAGCCAAGTTGGAGGACCTTTTTGTCCTTGGCAAGGTCTGTCTCTCCATAAGAAGGTAATTTGCCCTTAGGTAATTTAAGTGTCTGATTAATTAGGAGCCCCAGGTGTGGAAGTGTGCAGAACCCTCATTAGGAGAATCAGGGCTGAGGAGTTAAGTGCTGGTTTCTACAAAATGGACAGTGCTAGCAAGTTTTGCACTGGCTGTACTAAGAGTGCTACATTTGTAATTAATGGGAAACACTGGCAGCTTCTGGGTTCATACAGTAATACAATATATTCTCTTGAGACAGCACTGCCGGTTGGTCCAGTTTCCTTAATGGTTTTGATAGATTATTAAAACCTGTTCCCATAATTCCTTGTGCACCTGAAACACCAAGTGAACTCAGCCAGAGTTCTGACAGTATAACGCAGGTAGGATTGGGAGACTACAAACGTTTTGGGTGGGGCCTGTCTTCCTCCATAAGTCTTCAGCACAATAGGAAATTAATTCTTATTATACCTCAAAGGCTCAAATATAAATACAATATAAATACTGAATGAATTACTTGTACTACTTAATACAGTAGAGACTGACCTTTCTACATTTTAAAGAGAAAGTCATATTGTCCTGACTTTTGGTTCACAAAAGTTGGTTGCCACACTCCCAAATCCATACTGAAGTTGCCTTCCTAACTCTTACAGTTGGCTTTTTGCATAAGCCCTTTCAGCTGAACAACCGTATTAGTTTTAATGAGCATGGGGTCTGCATGTCAACAAGCTGAAAAAACAATAGCTCAGATGGTTTGATTTTAAAAAATGCCCAGCAATTAACCATTGACTTGCTCGGCATCATTCCCTTCCCACCCTTCGTCCGAGTCCATGAAAGAGTCTGCTATGCTTCTGCCCAGCACTGAGGACAGCCACATGACATGCCTCTAGGGAATAGCACATGGAGTAGACTTATCATGCTTCACTGCAGTACTTCCTAGAGCACGTTTACATTGTCAAAGGAGTGCACTTCGAATTAAGGTTAATGACTTTAAGATTTTTCTTTAACCAACGTCTTTGTATTCGTAATAGAATGGGTAACTCCTCCTGAGGAATGTGTGGTGAGGAATAAGAAAAGAATGAGCAGGCAGAGTGGATGAGAAGAGCTCAGGAAAGCTTAGTGTCGCAATATTGGACAGGCCCATCCATCAGAGTCAGTATTTCAAAAAACACTTGAACAAGCTCATTTCTTCTAGCATAAGATGCAGAATTTCATAATAATGATTTGTGAGCTAGATGGTTTGCAGAGTTATGCTGAAAGGGAGAAAATATTACAAATGAAAAGAAGGTACCTGTTTTACTACAGGATTAATGAAAAACACTAAGGAAATATTAACATTTTATGTAGGACATTCCAGACAATTCACACACTGAAAAAAGTTTCCATTTTATTTAAAAGGGCTAGCAACAAGTATTGAAAAAATAAATAGACAAAGAGGGTTGAAGATTGGATTTGACATGTAATATTCAAGCCCCAAAAGTAGCTATTATTAATATTTATGTACCTAATGTAGACAATATAGGATTCTTTGATCACGTATCTGGACAATCAGCAATTTTGGTTAATAATGTGGGAAGTAATCTCAGCCTTGTAATTGATCAACTTTATAGGCAAATCAATACCAAGTATTTCCAGCATTTAGCTGTGAAAAAATAGTCTAAAAATATAAATGTGTATAAATCATAATTTCCACAACAGCTGGAGATTATAACTGCAGTGGAATTACACCGATGCTACATTTGGCCCAACCTGGCTGTACTGAAAGATCAGTAACTAGTAATAGGATAAGGAGTAGACCTGTCAAAAAAAATCAATCAAAGTTGATTTTCCTAACACTTTTTTTTTACTGCATAGGTTTTTTGCGGGGACTGGAACCTACTTCTTATAGTGCGAAAAAATGGTATATCATCTAAGATCTTTTCCCTTCAAAATAAAAAAAGCTGTTTGTTTGGCGTTCAAAACTTTTTTTTTTAATTTTTAAAATGCTACCATAGTGCTTAATCATGGTCTTGGTGCCTCATGGACCTCCATGGGCTAGTGACATCTCCCTATGTGCACAATATCTGGAATTTCCACAATAGTGATGGCTCAGCAATAGGTGGGACTCATGCTTTATGGCATGGGTGACTGGTGCCTCCTGGCTCTGGCGGGGCTCCAGCTGCTGATCACCTACTTGCAGGGGAATCCCCCAGCCGCAACCGGATGTGCTGCCAGCACTTCTCTGGAGGGGCGCCAGCTGGTGCTCCCCATTCCCCAGCCTGCGTGTCCCCCTGTGCCCCTCTATGCATTGCCTATGTTTTATGGGATATGTTGTTCAGCTAAGGAGCCTGGTCTATAGGATGGAAACATACATCACCTTTCCTTGCCTTTGTGCCCTCATATCAAATTGTATGGACGCACATAAGCAAAGAAAACAGATATCCATACCCTTTCTCATGCCACAAATGACCAAATTTGCACTGATAACAAAGGTAGTAATACTTGTACTGCTTTATTGTGGTAGACATCTGTTTGCTTGGTGATGAGACAGCATGAGCAGCTAGAGCTGCCTTTGCTTTCCAGCCACCCTGGGAAGGTACTCTGGACACCTGAGGAGCCTGATCCTGTGCACCCCAGGGAATTCCTAGGCAGGATCGAGTCCCTCAAACTCCGGGAGTGCTTGCCTGGCTTCTCCTACTTGCAGGTGCACCCTGGGAACTCTTGGGGCTCTTCTCAGTGGGGAAAGCCAGAGTTTCCCTGCTTACAGAGTCACCCCCAGAATTTCCTTAAGCAGGGAATGTCCCTGCCTCCACACTGGGACCCATCCTGCACCAAGCCATGCTTCAGGCAGAGGCACAGGTCAGCACAGTTCCCAGCAAGGAGGCACAGGTGATGTGGGAGCCGGAGAATGCCTGGCACCCTGTGCCTCCACATTGGGGCTTGCAGTGGATCTCATGCCACGCCATGATTCATGTGCTTCAGTGCCAGGGGGTTGTTGAGGCTTGGGGAGTTACAGGAGCTGGGGAATCCCTGTTTAAAGTGAGCTTGCCCTGATTAAAGAGATGTGCCCATAGGATTTCCCTGACATACCTCCTTAAGAGGTATTCCCTGGGTTTTCCCTGCTTAAAGAGATGCACCTCCAGGAGATGTAGGATCCTGGGAATTCCCAGCGCCCTGTGCCTCCACCCTGGTTCCTGTCCTGTGCTGACCTATGTTTCACACAGAGCCATGGATCCAGAGATTTCCCATGTCCTGTGCCACCACATGCCTCCGCAGGAAGCATGGGGTGGCATGGATCCTAAGCATGGAGACATGAGGTATCACTAATTCCAGTTCTCAGGCTGCCCCACACCTCCTTGCCAGGACTTATCCTGACCTGTGCTTCACCTGGAGAGAAGGGTAAGCATGGGTCCTGGCAAGGAAGTGTGGAGCAGCAAGGAAAACTGGGAATCCCCTGACAAGGAGAACACATTACCCCTTGTCCTGCAGCAGGCTCCTGATATGTATGTCGCCCGGTAAAGTGATTTGCTTCAGTGTGGTGACATTTTTTTCTAGCAACAGAGAAGAATGGCAGTATAAAGAACCCAAACAACAGGAGTTGCAGCACTACTAGGAAACATTAAATAGTCTACATGATGCATAAAAATGTAGATACTACTGTGAGGCATACTAAGGAACTCCTTAATCATGATCTTTATTTTATGCTGGTTTTTTTCAGGTAAATTTACAGTTTCTCAGTTTTTGGAGTTTCTGCTGATAAGTCGAAATTTCCAGTTTTGATTAAACCTTTTTTCTGACTAGCAACATAAAAAATGTATTTCTCACTTGAATGAAGGGTCATTCAAGTATCTATATAATCATATTTCACTAGGGAAAGTTATATACCCTAAAAACAAAAAAAAAAATTGTGTGAGAATGACTTGACTAATGGATAGCATTTATAAAACCCTTAGGGAAATCTAGATTCAAAATGCATACTATTTTATAATAAACATCCTAGTTCTTGGTATTTTATAACCTCTCCCCCCCTCTTCCCCTCCCCCACAAAAAGTATATATTAAAAGGGTGCGAAACGAAAGAATTAGTAGCAATTACAAACCAATTTGCTGTCCTAACATGGCTTACAAAATACCATGTTTTCCTGCATACTACATGCCTCCGACTGTAGTACATACCTTGTTTTAAAAGGCAGGATAGAGACAAAAGAGGCCTACTTCTTACTATCGGTGATGATGGACTAGAAAAATGTAGAGTACCTCCAAAAGACTCAAGAGATTGGATTTATGCCAAATCTACTGGTCAATATTCTTTTCTATTTTGAATTGGGGGGCATTTATCATCCAGCCCAAGAATCAGAAAGCAGATGCATTTTCCTGGAAAGAGGACCACTCAGTGCCAAACTCTTTTCCATCATCCTCCAGCCCAAGGGTAAGATTGTTCAAGGCACACCCAGAAAAGTCTCCTCTCCTCTATACAAACAGCTCTCACTGATGATGTATTTGCTAAAGAACTACACCATGCAACAGACCCACCCAAACCTGAATTCCAGTGACATGATCATTTCCTGTTCTTCCAGTATTACCTTTGTCTTTTTAGAGGACCCCTGAAACCTGAGATACTAAAAGTCTGCCATGTCATGGCACTCACAAGCCACTTCAGGTGCTCTAAAACACAGGCACTAATTTGTCACCTACTTGGGTGGCTTTGGATGATTCTAGGCATTATCCTTTGTCTCCTTTTGTGATATGTGTACCCAAGCTAAGAAACCCTGGACCAGCCAGTCGGTGTTCTCCAGCTCTTGCCCTGTTACCATGATCAACTGTACCTGTGAATTTTCTTGTGGATCTCCTATACTCAGTGGTTATGGTAGTCGTTGACCTATTAACAAAGATGGCCCATTCTATCCCTTTTCTGTACTACTCTTACAGTTAGTGAAACATCTCATTGTTCCTGGGACACGTTTTCCAGGTTTGTGGCTCAGGTAATTTCAAACTGCAGCCCCTAGTTCATCTCACACTTCTGACATTAGTCCGGCAAGACTGTGAAAATGGAGTGCTTCATTCCATCCCCATATCAAGAGACAGTTTGTGAATCAAACCATTAAATGCTGCTTCAGGTGTTTTTTGAACTGTCATCAAGACGACTCAGTAGCCTTGCTATCTTAGTGGAATTTGCTTACAACAGTGCTTCTCATGCCTTTACGCACCAGGCTCCATTTTTTCCTTATAATGGGTTCCACCCCCAGTTTCACCTGACACTGTCTGTTTTTTCCTTTGAGTACCTGTTGCAGACAACTTCATCGCTCACCTCCAATAAGCCTAACAAAAACTGCATGAGCATCTTGATATTGCCAGGGCCCAAAATAAATGCCAGACTGACCAACTTCGGCAGCCTAGTCTCACTACCTCTGTTGGGGCAAGGTTTGGCTCTCTTCTAAAAACATCAAAGCATCAAAACCATCAGTCAGATTACCAGTATCTGGGGTCTTTTTATAGTTGGTAGGGTTGGAAGGAACCTGAGCAGATCATCAAGTCCGACCTTCTGCCATGGGCAGGAAAGAGTGCTGGAGTCAAACGACCTCGGCAAGGTGTCTATCTAGCCTCCTTTTAAAGACCCCCTGAGTAGGAGCAAGCACCACTTCCCTTGGAATTTGGTTCCAGATCCTAGCTGCCCTGACTGTGAAATAGCGTCTCCTGATATCTAGCCTGAATCTACTCTCTGTCAGCCTATGGATTATTCCTTGTTATTCCCAGTAGTTCTTGGGGGAACAGGGATTCTCCCATTGTCTGCTGGTCTCCCTTGGCCAGTTTATAGACGGCCACCAGATCCCCTCTTAGCCTTCTCTTGTGGAGGCTGAACAGGTTCAGGTCTCATAACCTTTCCCCATAGGGCCTGCCCTGCTGCCCCTGATCATGTGAGTGGCCCTCCTCTTTACCCTCTCAATGTTGTCCACATGCCTCCTGAACTGCGGTGCCAGAACTGGATGCAGTACTCCAACTGCGGCCTGACCAATGTCGCACAGAGGGGGATGATCACCTCCTTGGACCTGCTCATGATGCATCTGTGGATGCATGACAACAGTTTTCCTGACTGCATCCCCACATTGGCGGCTCACATTCATCTTAGAATCAGTAGTGACTCCAAGATCCTTTTCTGCTTCTGTGCTGATGAGAAGGGAGTTCCCCAGCCTGTAGGTATGCTGCTGGTTCTTTCTCCTTAGGTGCAGTACCCTGCACTTGTCAGTATTGAATCCTATCTTATTCTCATCTGCCCACCCCTGTACCCTGTCCAGATCCAATTGCAGCCTGTCCCTCCCTTCTAGCGTGCCCACTTCTCCCCACATCTTAGTGTTATCTGCGAAATTGAACAAGGTGCTTTTCATGCCCTTGAACAAGTCCCTGATGAAGATATTGAACAGTGAGAGCTTGAGGACCCAGCTCTGGGGGACCCCACTACCGACATCCCTCCAGGTTGAAAATGACCCATCCACCAACGCTCTCTGGGTGCAGCCCTCCAGCCAACTGGTGACCCATCTGACTGTGTAGGGAAGAGCAGTCAGCCAGGTCTGATCGCTCATATAGGTTCCTAGCTGTGTTACAGGACCTCCATCTAACCCAGGAGGTACACAGTCCCCAGAGGAAATGCCTTGTTAGACCTGATCCTAGCCACAAGCGATGACCTGGTGAGGGGACTGCGGGTGCTTGATCACCTGGGCTATAGCGATCATTGCCTATTGGAATTCACCATCCAGCACAGGGTGGCAAAGGTCTGCAGCAACGCAGCAGCCCTGGACTTCAGGAGGGCAGATTTCAGGAGGGGAGACACAGTCAGGCCCAGGGTCAAAGACAGCCTAGTCAGGGAACTTCTAGTGGGACTGGCTGTGTTCAAATCAGCAGGTCCTGATGATCTCCACCCTACAGTGCTGACGGAATTAGCAGAGGTCATTGCAGGACCCCTGGCATGGCTTTACAAGCACTCATGGTGCTCTAGCAAGTGCCAGAGTACTGGAAAAGGGCCAATGTGGTCTCCATTTTCAAAAAATGGAGGACAGAGGACCCAGGAAATTATAGGCCTATTAGTCTTACCTCGGTCCTGGGGAAGCTCTTTGAGAAAATTATCCGGGTGCACATCTGCAAGGGGCAAGCAGGGGAGTGTATGCTTAGGGGCAACAAACATGGTTTCATTAGAGGCAGGTCCTGTCAAACCAACCTGGTGGCCTTCTATGGCCAGGTCACTGAGGTCACTGAACAGTAAAGGTCATTACCTTGAGGTCATCAAACAGTAAAGTCCCATGGCCTTTAAGCTCTGTCTGTCTGAAACCCTAAAGGTACACCCAGTCTTTCATATGCCTCTTCTCAAACCTTATAAGCTGGGGACAGAAGTTACACGTACACCAGTATACGTGATCAGAAACCAGTTCAGATCCATAACACAACATAAGTTCAGTATATGTAAACTGCTTGCAAAATGGCTGAACTAGGTTTACGATAAACCTGGATGGATATAGTATCAGACTAAACTGCTTTAGGTTTACTTGGTTTATTGAACTTCTGTCCCAGATCCCCTCCAGATTCAAGTTAACTCACAGTTCCCAAGTATCCCAGGGTGCTTTGTGCCACCCCCACAAACCCTCCCTCTCAGGGTAGGTGGGCTAGTCTTGGCCCAAGCTGTCTGCTCCAGCTGAGCAGGCAGGCATGTTCTAGGCCCTCTCCTCCCCACCCTGACAGATTCTGGCTTGGGTCCCTGCAGGCACATGGCTGCATTTCTGGAATCAACCATGAATGCCTAATCACTTGCTTATTGTTTCAATCTATGCAGTTTAGACTAATCTGCGGAGATTGAACCGAATCAGTCTTGGGCATTTTGACTGCCTGTACTTAGCCATAGTGAAGGCTGCTTTCCTGAGTGCAAAGCCGTGTCTTAACCATCTGTAATAATTGAAGGGCAGGAATAATGCATTGTTAGACATATTTTAGACTTTAAGCCAGTCTGAGGGAAACTCTACTACCTGGTGGACTGCAAAGGATTTGGACCTGAAGAACAATTCTAGTAACCAGTTGCTGATTTTTTGCAGACTTTTCATCAAAAGCACCTGGAAAAAATGGTCTAATCTGAGAAGACAGCCCTGTAAAGGGAGGTTTATGGTCAGGGGCACTAATAGGCAGCCCATCTTGGATTAACTGCTCAGCTAGCCTGGCAGTCCCACCTCAGTCACAGCAGGAGGATGGAAACTCCTGGCTCCACTCCTGTTATGCCCTGGGACCAATGTAGCCAAAGGGGTGAGGGTTCCTGATGCTGCCCTGCTCCAAATCAGTGCCTAAGGCTGGTACTCTTCATGCCCCAGCCTAGTTACTCTACAGATACGGGCATGCCGATCTCTCCCTGGTCATAGGATACACTGAGTAGATGTCCCATACTCAGGGCCTGTTTTTTCCTAGCTGATTTCAAAAGGGTGAGGAAGACCTTTGAAGTGGAGTCCACCTGGTCAAAGACTCCCCAGACAGAAACAAAAGGAAGATTTGGAGGAGTTCTGTGCTCTGAGTGATGTAGTGCATCCCATTTAAAATAAGGGTGTCCTAAAAGTTAAAAGTCCTACTTGTGCCTCAGTAATTAGATCTGGGAAGAAGCCTTCCTAAGAATGTGCTTTCCACCGCCATGCAGGAAACACAATAAATAAAAATACCATCAGTTCTTGTGTGTTTCTGGGGTGGAGGGAGGTTAGTGGAGGCAAAACAAGCAGATGTCTATGGACAGCACTTGAATATTCTGCGTGCTTTTGATGCTTGCATTGACATTATGTTTAGATTCTTTTCAAACGTCAGTGTGTCATCCCCATTTCACAAGGCCTGGGAGATGAGGAATGTAATTCTAGTGCAATAGGATGGTTCCTCTTAGTTGCAAACCTGCCATGCTCCTCTTAGTCCCAAAACACAGGGAGTCCAAATGACTGGATCGGTGTCATCCTGGCAAGATGTGGGCAGCAGCATACCCCAGAGGTTGGTACATGGCCCAGTACTGATCAATATATTCATCAGCGACCTGGATAAGGGGATGAAAAGCCCTTTGGCCAGGTTCACAGATGACATCAAGATATGGGCTCACCAACAGATAGGCTGCAGATACAAGCAGACCTAGACAGACTGGTGTCTTGGGCAGAACATAACTAGATGAAGTTCAATGTAGAGAAATGCAAAGTGCTGCATCTGGGAAGGAAGATCCCCCAGCACACCTACAGGCCGGGCATCGCTAACCTGACCAGCACTACAGATGAAAGGGATCTGGGGGTAACAATAGACCCCAGCATGACTATGAGCTGACAATGGGACACAGTAGCTGCTAAAGCCAATAAAACTCTGGTATGCATCAATCAATACATCTCCAGTAAAACTAAAGACGTAATTCTCCCACTACTCAACATTGGTGTGGCTGCAGCTGGAGTATTGCATCCAGTTCTGGGTGCCGCACTTCAACAAGGACGTGCTAAAGCTCGAGAGGGTCCAGAGAAGGGCCACCTGCATGTTCAAAGAATTGCATGGCAAGCCAAACCAGGAGAGGCTGAGGGATCTAGGACTCTTCAGGCTAAAGAGAAGAAGGCTGAGACCTTATGGTGGCTTACCGCTATATTAGAGGCATATATCAGGGGCTTAGTGAACAACTGTTCACTAGATAACCCTGGGGGAAAACTAGAAACAACGGCCACAAACTCCTGGAAGATAGTTTCAGGCTGAACACTAGGAAAAACTTTTTTATAACTAGGGTGTCCAGACTATGGAACAAGCTCCCCCAGAGGTGGTGCAATCATCTACCCTAGAGGTCTTCAAGAGAAGACTGGATGATCACCTGGCTGGGGTTGTCTGACTCTAGATGTCTTTCCTGCTTATGCAGGGGGCTGGACCTGGTGATCCTTCTGGGTTCCTTCCAGCCCTACAATTCTGTGATTCTATGAAACCAAGCCAAAATCTTGTAGGAAAACAAAGAACTCATATATTTTCTTCCTAAGTGACTATACAACTCAGCAGAGGGCAGGTTAATTGTTCAAAAAGGGGGAAACACCAGCCTGACCTGTCTCCAATCGTTATGCAGCTACCATTTGCATCATTCTAGGTCGTGGATCTTTTGGAAGACTACTGATTATTGCAGGTGATTATTTTAACTGATACACATCATGCTACAAAGAGAGGTGAAAAATAATTAGATTGCTTTAGTGTTCCATATAGGAATCTAAGGAGTAGACAGAAAGTAGCAATCAGTTCAGCCTTCCCTTGTTTGCTTGCATACTCATTCATTTTGATTCTGGACCCCAGAACTATGATTATCCAAGTAACTGACGTGAACCCCACTGGAGTGTTCCAGATGGGTGATGCCAGATTTGTATCTTGCCCTGCAGGCATGCATCAAGTAGCTTAACAGCTTCAGTTATTCTTGGACACCGTAGCAAGTGAGACATTTGCTGTTATGATTAGGGAAAAAGCTGTACTTACAGAATGAACAGAAATGGTCATAAAGCTTGTGGTGTTATGTTGTACACAAATGATGATTGATGTATGAATGATGTAAGGGCAGGCTCTTTTTTCCCGGGCACCACCAGGGGTAACTAGGACCAATGGTCACAAGTTACTGGAGAGCAGGTTTAGGTTGGACATTAGGAAACACT
>JAGPOW010000261.1:21086525-21132602 GCA_030014935.1 Caiman crocodilus
TAGGACCCAGTGGACGATCAGGCCTGTGTTTTCCAAGGTGCACAGAGCCAGGAGTAAGTCCAGAGCCTTGGATGGTGGCAGCGGGAACCCCAGGCTAGCGGGTGTGCTTTAGGGAAGGGGTTGGCCGGATGGAGGCACCCCAGGGAGGCACCCCAGGGAGGCACTCGGAGCCTGGAAGGTGGTCGGGCGCAGGGAGGTGGGCGGCTCAACGTGGGAGCGCCCCCTACTGGCCTGCCACAGTCTACACTTGATAAACACTTGACCCCCTCCTCTTCCTCAGTTTTCTGAATGCCTAATGCCTACAATGAGTTCCCTTGTGACTAGACCTCAAAATGTTTCACTTTAGAAATGGACAGTTTACATTTGTAATCATTTTTCAGGTAGTAGGGGAGGGAAGTTTCACCAAAAATGTCCAATATGCTCCTCTTAAATTTGCCAAGTATTTTGATCACCCTGAATCTACATTTTGGAGTGAATAAAGGCTTGTTCAATTGTATAAGTGAATAAACCACTTATAGAAACACACTAAATAGAGAGTTTCAGCCCCAGAACGCTCACAGTGCTAGGCAATGACAGGTAGATAACTGAAGCAGGAAGACCAGGCTTGCTGGCGCCTTGCTGCTTTTTAGAAGCAATCTGCATCTAGGCTCTACCCATACTTTGTCTGAACCTGTACTACACATGGTAATACACAGTATCTCAGTTATTCAGGCCACTGTGCACAAGAATTATCTTCCCAAGTATGAGGCTAATTGAATCATACTACCCATATGGGGTATGATTCTCTCCTCACCAGGACTCTACACTTATAAATCAAGAGTAACTCTTTTAACTTTACTGGAGTAACACTAGAGTAGGGAAATAGAAATTCAGGGCCTTATGGCTTGTCTTCACCATCGCAACTAGCTAAGATTAATGTACTTGCATTACTATATTTGAGCTTCTCCAAGCTTGAGTGACAGGCCTTCTTCTGAAACTACCCTCTAGGAGTGATTTGATTAGCGGCAGAAAGTGATTGAATTAACCAAGAGACAAGACTGAGCAGCTGAGATGTTGTCACTCCAGGTTAGCAGTTCCCGAACTGTGGCTCAAGACCCCAAATGGGGTCACAACATCAATGGACAAGGTCGTGGGGGTGGAGGGCTGTGGGTTGGGAGTGAAGGGCCATGCTGAGGAAATGAGGTCATTCAGAGAAAATGGGGCCATAAATGGGGTAATGCAGCTGAGAAAAAAGTTTGGGAAGCACTGCTCTAGGTGCTGCATCCCCACTGGATTACTAGTTCAGACACCAGCGGCATTCAGACTTTAACCTGCCTGCTAGGAACAATAAGCCAGATATCTCAAACTTAAAGCACTGCTCTCTTCAGACTACAGAGGTTATAGCTTGAGTTATAGCTCAAGTTAATACTGCAGTTAAATCGGACTGACAAGTAGTGTATCCCAAAGTTTTATAATGTTTATAACCTGATTGGAGGAGAGGAAGAGCCCTGCATATACTCAAATAATTATATAGAAATTAAGGTGACAGGACCACATGTGGAGCAATCATATTCAGAATCCATGTACCTAAGCTAAACAGCCCTAATATGCCAACATGTTTCTATGATGCAAAGACCATTCAAACTGTAGTTCTAAAGGTTTATGCATATTCTGAGCTGGATTCTCCTTCTGTAGTCATTCACACCTGTGCAACGTAAAAGATTCCTAACCAGATGGTAGTGTGTTATACTTCCTTTGGAAGGTAGCAGAGGGTCCATTACATTCTTCTGAGAATCTAGATTCTGTAATGAGCTCTGTACTGACAAGCTGGGGTACCTGCACTGATTCAGTTGAAGGACTGAGGCCTAGAGAGCTAAATATACTGGTAGAATAAAACTGGGCTGTTTCAATTTCCATGTATATCTCTAGAGGTGAGAGTTTGAACCCCTTTTTTGACAGTTATTAGAAGGGAGAGGGTTACACACCACAGCCCAATTTTGTCATCTGATATTCAGCATCCATATGGTCCTATAGACAAATAATACTAGCGAGATTGTAAGACACATTATTCAGCATGTATTAGACACATCTTCCTACCCTTTTCTTCACAGATAATTGCCACCTTTTCTTATTGCCTGTTCTGTAGCTCACATGGTAGAGATCTATGCTGAAGTCTCTAAATTCACCCCTTGCTCTTGCTGTCTTTGTGGATCACTGATCTTCTGCAGAGTGTCAGCAGGAGAGACTGTGTTTAGACACATTGCTAGGTTATGACAATCATTCCAAATAGCGTTGAATGGCATAATTTACTGAATAGTATTGTTACAGAGAGTTTTACAAGCATTGTTTCTTAGCTATTGAGCAGTGTACCATTTTTGAAGAAGCACTAATATTGTTTTGTAATGCTATTTCTTTTGGAGGGGGTTGTTGCAAACAACGACAGCTTTCTCCTTGCTTACACTTATATTAATCTCTCTACAATGATCATGAAAAGTGGCTTCTTGGGTACTTAGCCTTAGTTTGGGGGCTGAAATGTTGAGAGGTGTGATTATCTGTATGCCGTTTGTGACCAGCTTTGTTCTGGGCCCAGTACCAAAAAAACAAGGTATGCTACGAAAATACCTAGGCTCCATAGTCTTTTCCACTTGAAAAAAGAGATGCAAGGCCCTGATGCTTGTTTCGCCTCTCACAATAGTATCTGTATGTTTGCATGTATAAAAAAAGGGAACCGAATTTGCAGTACTTGGAATATGAGTGGAATTTCCTTTTCATTGAAACAAAACAAAGGAGCCCTTAGCGATAACTGAAAGCTTTTGAGAAATTATCATAGTGGGAGAATTAGGTATCTTTTGCGAGTCCTGAGATCAGTGTTATATTTTGTTGGGCATTTAATGAAGTTCCTGTGCTCCTTTGACAGTAGTAACCTGTGATGATACACAACATGCAGAACATAAAGTAATACTATATGCATGCTCTCAAGATATAACACTCATGCAAAAAGTGAAAGGGGTAAAGACTCCAAGTGCCTAGGATCTTGCATACAGTACTTGCTTGCATTTGCCCAGAGGGGATGTCAGATGTTTCTAAGCTGAGCTGGTAGTGACTTACACCCATTTAATTTATAGTAAATTACTATAAAAGGTGTGAGGCAATGAAAAATTGAGGCTGTAATATCCATCAGATTCCTGAGTCATGTTATTGCACTGGAATAAAAGCATCTTGGAAAATAAAATCCATCTGTGATGTTAAATGTAATTATTTGATTTGCCTTATTAAATTCTTTCAAATCACCACCAACTGCTTACATTTTTCAACACTACAGTGAGCAATTCACCAGCAGGTAAAGGTCATCATGCATAGATGTCATCAACTGCGATCATTATTAAGTTATTATTATCCATGATAATGTCACTGACTCCATCCTAAACTCCCACAGAGCAAAAAGTCTTAAAGAAATGGAGAAATGGTTTTTGAGGTTTGACCTTCCTTTGATCAGAGTGCAGCAGTTTATATTGAACTCCTGTTGTACTGTTGTAACATAGCGCAAAGGCAGTGAGATCAGGACCTAAGTAGCAAAAATGTCTAGTGTAACAGATACAAGCAGACTCTTTAAGGTTTGATTCTCCATGACTTTCTCTCCTGTGCTGTCTTCCACCTATGCAAAGAATAGCATTTACACCATCTTAACACAAATATAAATTACTCTGACCGCTCAATATGTAAAGTCACTGGACATTGCACTATGTGTTTATATACTGTACAGGTTTGTGCCTGCTAAGGCTCCATAATGCGTGAGATTGTACATCACCATTTTTTATTAGATTACAAGAGAAATAGTGGGTTAACTCTTTAGCCGTTATAAGTCAAGTGATCTCAGTTGAGGCATTGGCTTAGACAGAGTTATACCAGCTGCAGGTCTGGCCCACTGTCAAACATCTGAGAAGCAGTAGGTTCTCATGCTCATGTTTGGAAGTACTCACAAACAAGAAGGATTTTGGCAGATTGTATAATTCACAATAACTCCTTTGTATAGCTCAAAACAACCACAGATACTGGCAATTTTTTTAAAACAAAAACTACCAGAGTGCATGTATCCTTAAACTGTGTGGATTATTCTAGGCCATCTCAAACTGAAAATTCAGCAAGTCATGCTGAGGCTCTTGGACAGGACAAGATATAAATCTAGAATAAATAAATGGCAAGAGTTGGGAGTTCTTTATGTAGTAGCCAGTTGTATTTGAGTCCACCAGTCATGACAATATTTTAAGGGGAGTTGCATATAACTGACAGAAGATTGGATTCAACAAGTACTGCAGAGTTGTTCCTAGGAAAGGCCTTGGCACCTCTATCCCTGTTTCTGAAAGCCCCACTCTGCACCTCCATTAGTAGATCCGTGGAAGAGAGCATATGACTTATTCATCAGAAAGAGGCAATGCTAGAAGTTCTACAGGGATTTCAACAGGAACACATTGCTTTGCTGGTTTTTTCACTGATACACAGCATTAGCAGTTGCTGGATTCACACACATAAGCATGTTTCCCTGAACCAGTGCTGCCATTTGGACGTGCTTTGAGTAGAATGGGCTCCCACATTTTGTGTACATACAAAATGTTTTGGACCCCGTGGCAATTCTGGATGGGCATGAATGTAGAATGAATTGGTAAATGGATTACAAAGCACAAACTGTAAACTGTATAGGTCTGTACATAGATGTAAAAGTGTAAAACATGGGCTAGGATTTTCAAGTCTATGTAATGTGTGCTTCTAAACCCACAGTGCACTTGTGAAATTCTTGCTCAGGACTTACACTTCTGTATCTCCACTCACAGATATTAAGTGAAAGTGATTGGCATGGCAAGCTTTGTAGAGATTCTGCTGGCACTCCACGTTAGTCAGAATCAACATTAACGTGGACCCATTTGAGGCAAAAAATTTGATTCCTGATAGTGGGTGGAGAGACAGATTCTGATATCTACATTGACTAGTACAATTGAGTCCCATTGAAAAGAAGTGGACTTAAGTGAGTAAAAGCCTATTCAGAATAAGCCAAGGGCCCGTAAAGAATTAGATTTGTTAAGATGTACTGCAACTCAGTGAGTACATCTCACTGCAATTCAGTAAGATGTACTGCAACTCAGCCTAAAACAGCCACAGCTGAAATGTAAATGTCGGTGTAAAATCTAAATCCCTCTGTATTGTTCCCTATTGCTACTTTTGTGCAAATCCTGCTCAGAAAACTTCAACTGTAACTTTGCTCTATGTAACACCTATGTGGCATAAAACTCATTTAATATACCACAAAATAATTCACTAATTATTTCATAGACATTAGGGCTGGAAGGGAACTTGGAAGATCATTGAGTCCAGCCCCCCGCCCTAGGGGCAGGAAGTCAGCTGGAGTCATAGGATCCTAGCAAGATAAACATCCAATTGTCTCTTGAAGGTGTTCAAAGTAGGTGCTTGAACTACCTTTGGCAGCAGTCTATTCCAGACCTTGGGGGCTCAGACAGTAAAGAAGTTCTTCCTTATGTCCATCCTGAAACAGTCATAGAGGAGTTTGTGACTGTTCAACCTTGCCATCCCTTGGGGTACTCTGGTGAACAGATGTTCCCCCAGGTCCTGGTGAGCACCCCTGATAAAGTTATAAGTAGCCACCAGATCACCCCTGAGCCTGCGCTTTTCCAGGCTGAAGAGTCCCATGGCTCTCAGCCTCTCATCATAATTTCTGTTTTCCTGACCTCTGATCATGAGCGTGGCTCTCTTCTGCACCCTCTCAAGCTTCTCCACATCCTTTTTGAATTGTGGAGCCCAAAACTGGATGCAGTACTCCAGCTGCAGCCTTACCAAGACTGATTACAACGGGAGAATGACGTCCCGGTATTTGCCTGAGAAGCATCTATGGATGCAAGCCAGTGTTTTGCTCACTTTACTAACTGCAGCATCACATTGAAGGCTCATGTTCATCTTGTGGTCAATCATAACCCCCAAGTCACTTTTATCCGTGTTGCTAGCCAGAGTAGCACTGCTGAGCCTATAACCATGCTGTAGGTTTTTCCTCCCAAGGTGGAAAACCTTGCATTTTTCAATGCTAAACACCGTCAGGTTGTTGTCCTCCCATTTCCTGAGCCTGTCAAGGTCTGCCTGGTTCACCCTCCTGTCCTCAGGTGTGGATGCTCTACCTCAGAGTTTGGTGTCATTGGTGAACTTGGCCAGTCTGCTTCTGACACCAATGTGTACATCATTAATGAAGATTTTAAAGAATATAGGTCCTAGGACAGAGCCTTGAGGGACCTCAGTGGTCACAGGGCACCACGATGATTGACTTCAGTCAACCACTACCCTCTGAGTCCTACTGTGGAACCAATTCCCCAGCCAGTGGATTGTGGTGAGACCAAGGCTGCGGTTAGCCAGTTTTGCCAAGAGGTGATTGTGGGATACCAAATAGAAGGCTTTTTTTAAAGTCAAGATATATGACATCAATCTCTTCTCCCTTGTCCAGGGGATATGTCATTATTAGTAATGACCACTTCAGATCTTTGGAGAAGGGCCGTATTCCATGGAACATACCACTTTGCAGGTAACTGTTGTATATTTGAATTGATGACACAATGGAAGAGAGAGATATAGTTTTTGCACCCATTAAGCAATCATGAGGCAGGACCCTAGAATCACGATACCTTTTAAGATATAATACATAAAGGGCTCTTCGTATTTTCAGTCTGGACAAATAAAGAAACAACACAAAAAACCTCTTGGATATACTTGAGTCATACTTTTCTGCAACTAAAAGAAATTTACAAGGAAAGAGCAAGGGAAAGAAACTGGGATCCTACTTGATCAGTTGATCAAAAAGCTGAGAGAGAGTGTATAAATCTGAAATGACAACATTCACAATAACATTGAGAAACTCAGATGTACTGCAAGCAGAATTATTAGTGTTCAGTCATGGGAATAATTCTGAACTATTTATATCTTAAATAACATTTGAAATGCACTTAGCCAATAGTTTGCAGAAGTATAAGTAATTGTTTACAGTCTTACATCATAGAACAACATTAGCGTAGGTGTGAGATGTGTTGTGAAGAAAAAGTCCACCCAAGGCAAAATGATTACACTGCTAAAATATGTTTTCTCACTCCTTAATGGTTTAATATGGTTATTATTGTTTAAATTATATTAAATGTATTTGTAAACATATTTTCTTGATTTCTGGGATAATTAGCAATAGAATTCAAAAGGAAAAGTAGGTGATCCACATGTTTTTCTTGTGCTTTTTAGACCACCTGAGGAGCTGGCTCTGCATATATATTAGTTATATTTTGACATGCAGTAGAATTCTGTTCATGTTCATCTCTCCGATTCTAGGATCTGACTTACAAATATGTAAGGGTCTGTCTTCATTGCCGAGATTTGAGCCGTG
The DNA here is from genome assembly GCA_030014935.1 of Caiman crocodilus. NCBI lineage: Eukaryota > Metazoa > Chordata > Crocodylia > Alligatoridae > Caiman > Caiman crocodilus. The sequence goes on from JAGPOW010000261.1 coordinate 21,093,925, forward strand.
ATGGGCTAAAATATCAGATTCTCTCCATTTATTAGCAATGTTTTAATAACAGATGTTTAAGGGAGGTCCTTTAATGCTATGTTCTTTTAAAAATATATACACAGTTGGACATTTCCTAAATATACCACGAAAAAGGAAATTAAACTACAAGTACAAAAAAAGTATTTTGCACTACATCCCCCATGCTTTTACTTGTTTGTGCATGAAAACTACAGGACTGGCTCCGCAAGCCTTTTTCTTAAGGAAAACCATTTATTATAAGAAAGAAAAATAAATTAACAAAAGGGACGTGTACCCAAGAATTGCCTCTTTTTACTCTAAATGTGGGACTCAGGCTCTCCACAGGCATCTTTCCCTTTCCTGCCTTTCAAACAGTTGGGAAAGAAGGGGTAAGCAGAGCTGAAGTTACACCCTTGTTCACTGCCTTGATAAGTGCTGGTTGAATTTCCTGCAGAAACCTAGAATGCAGCATCTTACCTAAAATAACATGTAAAAATAGTGTGGGGGAGGGGGGTTGACAAAAAGACCTCTGCTATCTTTTTAATCAATATAATTTATGCCTGTAGTAAACAATGTCTTAACCTGCAGGGGGCTGCATGTTCTAAAGGGTCAGTTACATTGAACAAGAGTGACTTGCTTTGGGGAAAAAACAAACGTATGTTGATTTTAGGCAGTATGGTTGAGCATTTTAGAGGCTCTGATGCGTAGGTTATTTCAGACAATTCTGCGTAAAGTAGGTAGTATCATTCTTGTGCTTCACAAGTTTTGAAGACAGACTTTACATAGGAATTATATCAAGGTTTATTTAGTTAAGTAGATGACAGCTACAATTTTCAGATATGACTGGTGATTTTGGGTACTAAATTTGAGATCCCAGACAGAGGTCTACATGTGAATTTTGTGTCATACATAGACAAACAATTCTGATTCTAAATAATAGAGAGCAATAATACACATTCATACCAGCAAATCAGTTCCAATAACTTACCAGCAGTGTTTCCTACAGATCGCATTTAAGTGTTAGAAAACTATACATTCAAACAAATAGTGCTTGCTATTTTATTGAAAAGTTGGTTATATTGAGCCAAAAAAACAATTAAAGTTTACATACATATGTTACATACCTGTATAAAAGTTATACATATAGTTAGAATATATGTATATAATGCATTGCTTGTTATATAATCCATATTGTAAGTTTGGGACCATCATTGGTTTTTGGCAATCACTTTCATTTCTAGTGCATTACAGTTATTACTAGTGTTTTACACAATGCTGCTGCTCCAGGGAGATTGTAACCCAATTCAGATCTATACAATCCAAAGGTGATCATTTACATGCATATGACATCCAAAAACATGTGTCAGGTTAGCAGTGTGAAGCCAGCACTGAAAAGCTTTGGAAATAAATGTAAGGGTAGCCAGCGGATGGTGCAATGAAACCCTCATAGATTTGTTATCGTGCTTATGTCCTCATTTTCAAAATTTTCAGCATGTCAGAATTCCTGCTTTTGCTGGGATGGGTATTTACTGGGCCAGATCCAGGAGAGGTGCAGTGATACAGTCACCCCCTGCCCTCCCTTTGATTCCTGCTCCACTCAAAATTTAAAGCAAACTGCCTCACAGTGGCAGCAGCATTTCTCTTTAGGCGGCAGTGAAGAAGTTACTGGACTTCATGGCTCATTATCTACCTGATTCCTTCTAAACTAAACTCTTCTTTCCACAGGTGTTAGCACAGACTGTTTCTCCTTTTTTAATGGACTTAATATTCTGCTAATCCAGCTATTCTTCCTTCTGAAATTCAGCTGTTTCTTAACTGTCCATGGTAATGTAGCTCTCTACTTCAAAGACCTTCAGATTTCTTTATAACCCTATCTAAAAACTTTAACTCAGGTAATGTGGAAACATTAACTCAGGAGAATTTTAACTCAGATGTGCAAATAACTTTCAATGAAGCATTGGATGCACTGTCAAAATGATCAGGAAGGCTTGATTTTGTTTTAGCAGTGTAAACTTGATTTTGTTTTAGCAGTGTAGCCATGTTGGTCTAAAACATAGGCAGACAAGGTTCTTTGGGCAAATCTGGTCTCTTTTATTAGACCAATTCAAATAGCTGGAAAAATTCTTAGCAGGCTTTTGGGCACAAACACCCTTAGTCAGGCTGAGGAAGCTTCTGCAGATGGTCTGTGCTTTTTTGTTTTGTGATTCTAAAGAGATGAACATTTAATTCTAGTGACTACAGGACTAAAAGAAACAATGTGTTTTGATTATCTTTGGTTTATTTGTTATGTTCCAATAAAGTAATTTTTGGTTTTACCTCACTGTTAAACTAAATAATTTCGCCCTAAACTCCTAGCAAGTCGTTTAGTTTATTTTTATCTGGAGAAAAATATATTGCATTATATACGATGAAGCATCACGCCATCTGTACCCTCCCCTTTCCTTCCCTTTCAGATTCCTAGATCTGCTCATTGGCATTTATGAGCTCACATACATTTATGAACTTTTGCACCCTAATTTAAATTTGTTGGATGACGGAGTCTTTAACAAAGATAAACATTCTGGAAAGTGTTTGTTAATTATTAGCAAACAGCCTAACTAAATACCCCCTTGTCTTCTTTATTCTTTGATCCTTGTGATGTCATAAATGATACAGGGTTTTGCAAAAGTCATAGACTCTTTTTGGATATTCATGGCCCTTATTACTTAAACAGTTAAGAATAGAAAAACAGTTTTGGAGGTAAAATCTTTCAAGTATGTTTCATACCTCATAAAAAAGCAAAAAATGCACCAGACTTTTTTCCTTATCTCTTTTAGTTGTTTTGTGAGGAAGTATTTCAGGATTGGTTTAAGGGTAAATGGTTGGAAATTGTGAGAAGTTTAAATGGCGTGCTTATTGTCTTCTACAAGTAAAAGAGGAAGGATTTTATCACTGAAGTAGTCACGCCTACATTTGACTATTCACTTGAGTACAAAGGGCTCCAATCCTGTGTCCCTTGCTCATGTGATCAGCCTTACTGACAGCACTGGATTGCCAAAGGTCGCTACTTGTGTCGGAAAGAGAAAAAGGAAGGATAGCAAGTGTGCAAAGAGCCACATTATAAATGGCACCAAGGTACCTTCAACAGGAAGCAGACATCCAAATACTTGAGTACCTGAATGAAATTTCCTTGAAATAACTACCTAAGGATGCTGCTTCTGATCAACTCTACTTCCTTTAAGGACCTGCCCCGCACTAAACTCTAGCATGGGCAAACCTCTGTAGAGAGCTACCTTAGCTCCAGCAGGACTCTTGGTGAGAGCAAGGATCTGCCCCAGGACCAGGTCCTGAGTTAACTAAGGATCTCTTGGGAAGAATCAAGCAGGTTTTTTTCTCCTCTCTTTATTGCTGAAGAGGTGGTGGGAGAAGAAAGACCACATTCAGTGTTAGCCTAACTCTGCTTTTACTGAAGCCAATGGGAGATTTACTTTAGCATCAGGTCAATGCTGAGCACTTCTGGAAATCCACCCCCTAATGCAGAGCTGCCTGTAATAGAGTAGGTTTTAAAATGAATGATAAGAAAGTCTGTGCATTTGTGCGGAGAGTGACAGGATGTTGGTATTCAGGTGCCAGAGAGGAGCATGGGGAATCCAATATTGTTATTTCATCCAGCAACAACCTGGTCGGTGGTGGGGAATGACTATTTCATTAAAAAAAAATGTCCAGTTAATATATACCAAGCAATGCAAGAAGCAAGGATTTCTTCTGGTGATAAATTTTGTTGGCCTAACTATGTAGTTGGGATAGCCAAGTTTTTGAATGCAAGACATTCTTCCTCAGGTGTGGCAATCCAATAAGAACTATCACCTTAAGAAATCCTTGCCTCTTCACATCATTTTGGGAACATCTTGGCTACAACATCACTCCTACACAACTATATTCAACAATGGCTCTGTGCTTGCTGTGGTATGCAGTCAATCCTAGTTCGAAAGCTTTGAGAAGATCAGGAAGATTAAAGGGAGAGTTTATTCCTATTTTTCCATGCTCGAGTTGCCTGATCAGTTGTACTGGGAAGAATTTCTAGATGATATGAACAAGGTTAGGACTTGTTCAGCAAAGCCTGTATTCCCACTGCTGGCTGAGGGGTCCTAATCCCCAAGGCATTTACATTTTTAAGGGTGAATAGAAAGGTCCCCGGATCCCTGGGAGCGGGACAGGCCTATCTGGTACACAGAAAGATCATGGGCATGAGTCCACACAGGTACAGTTACCCTCCCCCCATGGTTAGAGGGGGCTATCAGGTTTTCACCAATTGATTCCTTGGGATAACATAAAACACTAATAGGGACAGCTGTGAGGGCCAGAAGTTCATAATGATTGCTCCAAGGGGAGAAACCGAGCAGAGCACACTGGCCAGTGCTCGCTGACACTTGAATGCATCTGAGGAGTGGTGGACACTGCTCAGCAAAACCTTGCCTGGAAACATGATGAGGGACAGGAAAATGGCCCTGCAGTCCCTGGGGGTCCCCCTGTCCAGCCTCCTTCTTCATCAGATAGATGGCTAGCTTAGCTAGGGCTGGGGGGAAGTTGACCAGGAGGTTCAGAAAAAGCATTATCATGCCCCTTTATAAATCTATGGTGTGTCCACACCTTCAACACTGTGCCCAGCTCTCGTCTTCACACCTCAAAGAGAACATAGAGGCAGTAGAGGAAGCCCAGAGAAGGGCAACATGGATGATTAGTGTAGAGGGGCTTCCAGATGAGCGACTAAAGAGCCTAGGGCCATTCTGTTTCAAAAGAGATGCTTGAGGTGGGGGGATGTGAGAAGGGTTTACAAAACAGTAAATGTTGAAGAGAAAGATTCATTAAAGCTTAGGGCTGGAAGGGACCTTGTGAGATCGATGGATCCAACCCCCCACTCTGGGCAGGAAAGACAACTGGGGTCACATAACCCCAGCAAGGTGTGCATCCAGCCTCCTTTTGAAGATCTTCAGGATAGTTACCACCTGTGCTTGGGAGCCTATTCCAGACAGTGCCGGATTTAGGTGCAAGCTATGTAAGCTACATCTTACGGCCTCATTATGAGGGGCCTCTAAATATGAAAAAAAATACCTCACAAGTAAAACCTCACAAATCCACCAGTGTGCTCAGGACTGAGCATGTGCTGGAAGTATGAAAATGCCATTTTTTATAAACTAGCACTGCAGCCAGTTGCGGAGCTGGGGAGGGGGGAGGGGCAGTGGTGGCCAGTCCTGGAGCACCAGTCGCATGCAGAGCAGTGGCGCAGGGTGCTATATGGAGACAGCAACAGTCGTGTGCACGCTTCCCCTGCCACTTCCGGGCAGCTTGGGGGAGTGGTGGCCAGTCCCGAAGCAGTGGGAGAAGTGCTGGATTTTTGAGAATGCCAGATGTTTGATATCTGGATTATTTTTTTGGTAATGGTATGGGGCCTCTTAAGCTTGATGCAGTTTAGGGCCCCAGCATATTGTAATCCGGCCCTGATTCCAGAGCCTGGACACCATGAACGCCACGTGCCTCTGGAGGCTGGGGGGGCACGGTGACTGCCCACAGACAGTGGCAACAAGTGGGGAGCTCCTGCAGGCGGCCACTGTGGTGCTGGTTGTTGGGTGGTGAGCATTGACCAGTGGTTGGTGACCACCCACAGATGCCGCTAGCAGCGGCCAGCATTGATGGGCAGCTGCCCGCAGATGGGCAGGGTGGGGAGCGGGTGGTGAGAAGCAACCGCCTGCAGGCGCTACTGGCAACACCAGCAGTGCTCGTTTTGGGGTGCACTGCTAATCTCAGGGGGTGCATGTGTACCCACAGGCACCCCCTACGTGTCACCGATACTGGTCACTCCAACCGTCATTGTCGACACATAGGGGATGCATGCAGGTGCACATGCACCCCGAGTATGGCAGCGCACCCCTTGCAAAAAGGCGGGGGGCCGGTCAGTGCTCACCACCCTTCTCCCCGCACTGCTAACAGCGCCATGGCCACCTGTGGGAGCTGCTTGCTTGCTGTCGCCCTGCTCCTGGTGCCGACGGCACCGCCGCGTCCCCCCAGGCCCCAGGGGCACGCGGCGCTCATGCCAACCGTGAAGACGTTCTTCATACCCGGTCTGAGGAGCGCACCGGGATTTATTATCGGCTCTCTCAGTGCAAGAACAACTAGCGGACACAAAACCAAACGAGCAGGCAGCGAGTTGGAAGGAGGGTTTCACCCAGGTGTGGAGCTCGTTGCCACCAGGGACCGAGCCCCAGGGGCCGGGCCTGCGAATCGGCACTGTTCCCTGCAGGGCGGCTCCGGGAGCCGGGACCAGGCAGCGCGGGGCAGGGCAGGGCGGAGCTGGGAGGAGCATCTGGCAGAGGTGCAGGGAGAGGCTGCGGCCCGGGCAGGACTACGCTTCCCAGGCTGCCCCGGGCGCCTCCCCGCCTCTCGCAGCGTGAGCGCTGCAGGTTGGTGCCTGGCCGCGGTGCAGCGGAGCGGTGGGCGCGGGGCGAGCGATGCCCCGGGCGGCGCGGGGAGCATGGCTGTGGAAGGTAAGGGCTGCGCGCCCCGCCCCGCCGCCAGGTGCCCGCGCGGCCGAGCCGAGCCGGGCCGGGCCGGGGTGCGCTGCGCTGCGCTGCAGGGCGTGCCTCCGCCTCCGCCTCCCGCTGCCCCGGGACTGGCGGCTCTCACCTGGCCGGGGCCTGACTCGACGCAGCGCTTGGAGAAGGGCTTGGCCGGGGGTCGCCGAGCAGCGGGAGGTCGCTATCCTAGGCAGCCTGCAGGTCCCTTAGAGGATAACTCAGCGAGGGAGAGAGAGCAGGGCTCTGGTGAACACCCGCTCCCTTCCACTGCAGGCCGGTGCCCGCGGGCGCGTTTGGAGGCTCCTAGTGCTGCCACGAGGGAGGCCGCCGGGGCTCTGGAGGTTTTTCAGAGCTGCTTCCTCGCGGGACGCGGGGGCCGGACTGGAGCAGCCGCCTGGGGCTTTTCACTGCCAGCTCAGATGCTGTAATTGCGTCCTGTTGCCCCACCCGGCTGCTGAGTTTCCTAAGGGGAGCATGCAAATGGTGTTACGTGCCCCCCCCCCCTCCTCCGCACCCACGTGAGATCTAGCAAAGCCGAGCAGATTTGATGATATTAGCCTGCCTTGCTAAAGCACAGATGCAAGGTTGTACGGCTGCCTCCCTCCCACGCCAATGCCAACAGGTGAAAGAAACAAGCCCGCTGTTACCGGGCCTGGGTTGTGCAAACGCCCAGCTCCCGTAGAAATGCCAAAATGAAGTGGCAGCTGCTCGGAGCGGGAGGGCTCGTTTGGGTGTTTCAGCAGAAGCTGAACTCTCCTGAGACTCTGACCATGAGCATGTAGCAAGCACTTGCATTTTGTTTCTTTTAGCTCTTTCAAGGAAATGAAGGGGACAGGATTTGTGGTGTGGGTGTCTTGGCAAGTCCTTTTCATTTCTGTCCCTCTGAAATTCTTGCTTGTTTCAGAGGCGGCACGTCCTAGCACAGTCATCGCAGGACTGGGCACAAGGACTACCTGTATTCAAGCCCCCGCTTAGGTACTGTTGTGCTCTCTGACCTTGGGCAAATCACTGAGACCCACATATTAATCTCATCTGTCTCTCGCTAGGAGCTCAGCTTAGGGCAGCCCTGACTTTGATTCCGCCGCTCCATCTGAAGTCAGCTGGAGAAGTGGGTGCCATACCTTTTCAAAAACTTCTGTCAAGTTGGGCACCCAAAATGAGATGCCCAGAATCACTGACCAACTCCGGAAAATGTGTACTTGGCGCCAACTGACAGTTATGGTCAGGAGTGATGGTTGCTCGGCACCTCTGAAATGCACAGCCTTGAGGGGCATGAGGAAAATGTGGCAACCAAACTATTGGCTGCTTTTGAGCATTTGGTTGCTTGTATTAGAAATGGTCATTCCACATCAAAAACCATTTAGAAAATTTGGCCTTGAATCTCTGAATGCACACAATAATATTTCTGGAAACTCTGAACAAGGCTAAATGAGAAACCAGTGGCCCTGCCATAATTCATTGTCCTTTTTGTGGCACAGAGTTAGCAATGCAAACCTGAGTGCTTGTGGTTGGTAGTGGATAAATAGATGGGACAATCTGCCATAAATGGGCTCCAGTTTATACAGCAGCAAAACTCCCATTAAAGTGCATAATGCCATCCTCCTTTATTCACGTGATTAAGCTCTCTATTATCTGTCTTTTGAATCTGTTCACATGTATAATAATATCTGTCATATATGCAGTGCCTTCCATCTGAGAATCTCTAAAAGCTTTATAAATATTAATGAGTTAAAGCCTCACTAAACCTCTGTGAGATACCGAATTTCTTTGCTTCCTGAAAGGATTTGGAGAGTCTCTCCTTTTTTCCTTTCCCCTGACTGATGCACACACCTTCTTCCGCCACTGCTGTGGCACCACTGCTATGACCAAACATGCTGCTTTTTGGTCAACAGCTTCTGGGGACCCATAAAGCATTTTGGGTTTGAGAAACCTCATGGGGCCTGTATTTTGAAATGAAAATATTTTGGAGCATTTAGTTTGTGGGAAACTTGGAAAGGTTGATTTTGTTTCTAATCTTTTGGGCAGTTCTAGTAGCTAGCCTTCTGCCTGGATTGTCTAGTATCCCCTAGTGGAGAGGAGACCTTTTTCCTTTCTTTTCTTTCCTCCTCCCCAACCCTCAAAAGCCAGGTGCCCACTTAAATCAGTCGTGTTAGAGGCTTGGGGGGGGGGTGCTCTGATTCACTCAGCTGTTCAAGAATTGAGCTGGGAGCAAATTCTTCCTGCTGGATTTAAAAACTCAGGACATTCTTCTCCATGTTGGCATGTGATTTCTGCAGTCACAAAATGTGAGGTTTGGAACAGTTTAAGTTAGAAAATGCATGGCATATAGTGGTGGGTGGGGGAGGAGGGGAAAGTCTGTACAGTATAGAGCAAAGCATAGAAAGGGGTATTTTTTTTCCCAGAAAGTAAGGGGTGGGCTTGCTGATTCTGTGTATTGCATGGTGTCTGTATTTCCTGATTAGCCAAAGAATTGGTGGGGGTGGGGAAAATACATTTTTTGAGCTTCCCATCATATGAGCCCATCTAGATGGAGCATTGCCAAGGTAGGTCTATTTTTAGACCTAACAGTTTTGACAATGTTCCTTTAAGTATTTGCTTCCTTCTAGTAAGAATGAAAGAACTAGGTCAGAGCCAGTAGAAAAGAAAGCCTTTTGATCTTTGTTACATGTTTTCAAAATGCATTTCTCTTTTAGTTCTTCTGCATCAAGGGCAGAAGTAGAGGGTGACTCTACATATTTATTGCTCATGAAAATGAGAGCTTGATAACATTGGTTGGAGAGTAGGCTTACTGCATGTGGGCAAGCCCACATAGCTTTGTCCATGCCCTTGCAGCTCTGATCTGCAATATCCTTGCTGGTCCTGTGCAAAAAAAGAAGCTAATTATGTTGCAGAGTATTTTGTGACAAATGCTTCCTAGATGTATGATCTGACTCCTGTCTGGTTGTAGTTTGATTTGTAATATAAAGAATACATTGGTTTCTGAACTCCCCCTGACAACTGGCTGAGATCAGGAGCTCAATTGTCTCTTGTCCTGGGATGCCTTTAAATTGCCCTGGAGGTTTGGAAAGAGGCTTTAAGTGCGGGATCTGTATTCTAAGAGGTACTTTGAGTAAAAAGATGTTTTCTGGTTGATACAGACCTGGAAGAGTGTTTCTGTGCTTGCCCCCAGTGGCTCTACGGGGAAAAGGTAAATTGGGCAGGTCTGAGTGAAGCCAGACTCTAACTCTGTTGGTCTCAACTTGCAGCCTCCAGTGGGCACAGGCAGCCTAGCAAAGTAATATATGTAGTCATAAACCTTCTGTAGTAAAGAACATAACCTAGAGAGCTGCAGTGTGTCCATTCAGTAGTCCAAGCGCAGTCAGACCTGTCCTCTGTTCCCTACTTCGGCTTCCCAAAAATTTTGAATTGAGTTCAGTTAACACCTGACCCAGAGGGTGCTTTAAACATGGGTAAATGTGAAGGCTTTCCTCCTTTGGCACAGGGAACGGCCTAGAACAGTGTACTACTTGTCTGAGGGCAGCTTTACCCTGGGACTGGCTTCATGGGAAAACTCACCCAGGAATTGAGGACCATCACAAATCTCATCAGGTGGTTCAAATGCAAGGCTCATGTTGGGGACCTTGCCATCTCTAAAAGAAATGTGTAACAACAAAAATAAAAAAGATAATTATTCACTGTCCATACTTCTCCTATGGGGAAGGAAACAAAACAGTATGTGGCAGATGGCAGTTGTGTAGATATGTAGTATAAAACCCAGGTAGAATAGAATAGGCTGACGCTCCCTCTTCACTGCTTTCACTACGCCGGTTGTATTTCAGGAAAGAGGCCCCGGTGTTCTTTACTGAGACTTTCAGATCATGAGGATTTTCTTATTCCTTTCCTCTGAGTCAGCAGTACTGGGACGTTGCTCCTGTCTCCAAGGGAGTTCTTGTGTAGTTCTGCAGAATTCCATTTTTTGCCCCTCTTGCTGAACATGTCTATGGCCCAGAAATCCTGAAATCAATAAGGAAAATCCCATTTGAAGACAATGTGTACAAGGCCTTGGAGTGTTACTCAGGAAGTATGTGATGATCTAGTACATACAGCATTCAGTATATGAGTTAGACTACCTGGGTTTCTGTACTGGGCTATGATACTAGCCTGCTTTGTTACTTTGGGTAAGTCATTTCATTACATTGTTATTGGGTCTCTCATCTGTTTAAATTCTAAGCGTGTTGGGACTGGGACAGATGTGTATCTCCCCAGTTTAACTCATGGCGCTTCAGAGAAAACGCCATGAGAGAGACTATCCTCCCAACACATAGCTATTGCTAGTCTGTTGGGACTAGCTGTTGGGCAGGGAGGGTGGAGGATTGAGCTCCAATTTAGAGCTGACCCAGGATGAGAGGCTGTGTCTCTTCCCTTAGCTCCCTGCTTTTGCATCCCAGCCCCTGATACTGTCTCAGGATGGGAGGGGGAGAAGTCAGGGAAGAGAGGTCCGTTCTGGGTTTCCCCAGCTTCTGCTGGAGTGGAGGAGGTGGGTGAATTGGAGCCTCCTACCTCAAAGGGTCTCTAGTCCACCTACCAACCCTCCAGCACTGCCTGTGCAACCCCCAGAATGAGCTCCTTCTGCTTCCTTCCCCATTCTGAAAACAGCTCCCTGCTCCCAGCATGCACAACACAAGTTAATGAAAGCACTCTCCTTTGGAGTGCCCCCATCTGAACCCTCATAAGGGTTCAGATTGTCATGGGATCGAGCCCTTTAAAGCACTCTGTAGCTGTGGAGTGATGTTGGTCACAGCCATAAAGTGCTTTCAGGGACTAGATCTGGCAAAAATTGTCATTTCTTTCTATGCCTTTAGAGTCCTTTCTCTTTGTTTGAGTAATAGCTGTGTGTTGCTATCAAGCTGCACTGGGATTAGACTGAGAAACCTTTGTTCGCATTGGTGGACACTTACTTATATGAGGAGTCATATTGACTTCAGCTGTATATATGTGTAAGTGGTTTCCCTGGAGATCAATGCTTGAGTGTAGGCTGTTTGTTCAGGGCACCTGGAGAACTCCTAGGGAGTAACCATGAAAGGTGCTAAGGCACAAGATAGAGGAGAGGGATAAAACCTGATTACCTTTGTGCACATTCAGAATAACACCAGCGATTAGTGTTGGAGGAATTGGTTTGCATTTGTGTCAGAGCAAGATTTGTCCAAAGACAGCATGTCAAAGGGTGGGGTCCCTAGGGACGGCCATGTTGCCCCTAGGGCCATGTGACCTTGCTAGCTTTGCCCCACGGGCATCTTCTATTCTTTTCTGCCACGTCTTGATGATTAAGATAATAGATGGTAACTAGGGAGGCTGCCCTCAAGGTGCTATGCAGGTCTGGTTCTGGTGGACCCCACTAAACCATGTGGATTCTTAGACCCCTTACTGAGTCCCTCCCTAATTAGTGCCTCATGGGTCACCACAAGCCTTATGGGCTAGATGTGTGACTACAAAACCACCCCTTTATCATGCCCCATGCCTTGCAGATGGTATTCAAATGTTGCTCCTCCAAGGCCTTGATCTAGCTCAGTCTCATGTCACCATTGAGCCCTTGGCCCCTGTCTGCACACCCTCACTGGCACTGGGCTGTGCTTGCCCCCTGTCGCTGCACCCTCTGGCACTGGGGCTCTGCATGGTAGTGTCTCCTAATGAGGCTTCCTCCTCCACAATAGCCTCAGTCCAGTCAACCAGATTAAAAGCAACAACATAAATGAGCCCCTGCGCTATAACATAACAACAAGCACTGGAGGTCACACTCCCTCAACAATGTGTGTCCTAGTCCAGATACTTTAGGAGCTCCTAAATTTCATTAGTCTCACCAGCAATAATGCAGGCACTTGGGTATTTCCATGGAGCTTTTCTGCAAACGCCATCCACTGCCCCAGCAGCTGCCAGGGTCCTAACTTTCAGTCCCAGCCCCACCTTCTTCTGGTTAGCTGTCTGGGTGCAGGTGCAGGCTAATTCTCTCGTTAGCCTGCTGCCATAGTAACCTGCACCTGTGGGGTTTCTGCCTCGCAGGTTGTGCCCTTAAAGGAATAGGCACCTTAGTGCCCTGCGACACAGCAGAGTATGAAACAAAAAGGAATGGAGATTTGGGCACTGAATTTTAGCAGAGAGATGTGAAGGTAAAAAGGCAGTTATTTGGGGTCTTCCTTCAAGACCTCTTTGTCCAAAAAAAAATGGGTCTTGTGATAAATAGACTACATAGACGGCAATGATGTACCAAGGAAATGTGGGTGGTGGTGTAGCGGTAGGGAGAGTAGTGTGATCTCCATGCAGCCTGAAGTAAAACTGACATTAAAAGAGCAGGCTTTCTTAGTGCTGATCTGAACATTAACTTGCCTTGTGTGCTCTGCTTCCCTTTGGTGGAGTCAGGGATCAGCTGATGTGCCCTGGGATTGAATGTGGCAGAAGCAAGATGTTATTCCTGTGTGTGAGGACCAAATGTTCACAGGAGACATACAGTTGTCCCAGAATGGGGCTTGAGGGGACACAGCGGATCCAGGACTCCCTGAATATTTATTCATATAATTTTGGCGTCCACTAGCTCAACATCCTCAGGCTAGCAGTTGTACCTATAATCCCATAGTTCTCCTGCTAATTTCCTGTCCTTTGTCTGTGTTTTATGTTGGATGGGAAGATAGAGACCACACAAATTACTCTGTTTACATATTTAAATCCCTGCAAATAAGAGAGTTGGAGTGGCACAGGTGCTAAGGTGCATGGTTTGAGGTCACACATTTGCAGCTGCATCAGAAGTGCTCACAGTGCAGCCTGTCAGATTGCAATGAAATCTGCAAATTCTGCTACCTACCTTGTCATAAGGATATGAGAAAGGAAGACTTCAGAGAAGAGATGCAAGTCTTCTTTCTTCATATTTTTGAAATGGCATTAATAAAGTATGCAATGTGTGTAAATGGCAACTTTTCCCTGTATTTTAGTCTAGTGAAATAATGAGACACTTTTATCCAGCAGCGTGTTGCTGTTGAGCCAACTGGAGTATTGGAGTGTAGGATTCAGTGGTATGACGAAGCAGTAGGAGGTGAGGAATTATGTTGGGGGAAGGAATTTTTAGTCTCTAGTTAACATGCTGAAGGGAAGGGATGCATTTGAAGAATAGGAGTAATGGCAGGAATGGCATCTTGTGATAAAATGGAAAGCAAAATGAGGAGCAAAAATCAAAAAAGTCAGTTGCCACATAAAATAACAGGCTAACAAGATTTTATAGCTAGCATTTCCTTTGTTGGATGGTGATTGGTGCATAGCATATTTTAAATGGGAGAAAGCTTGGATTCACACCCTAAGCTTCACTTGCTATGTTCCAGGCTTTTACTGGACATATGCTTTTATAAGCCATAATGGGGCAAATGCAAAGGACTGGAAATTTTATGTTGGCTGTATTGAATTCCTTGCTGTAACATTAAAGCCGTAATAAAACAGACTTTGTCCAATGTCTATCTGATCTCTGCTTCGTGTGCTATGTATTCCCTTGTTACTCTGCAGAAAAGATTTCTAATGAGATGATTGCTATTTATGGCACTGAATGGTGATCTTATTAGGGGGCTGTCATGAAGCATCCTTAGGAATATGATTTGAGGTAGGAAATGAAGCTCATCTCCTTTCAAAATATTTTGTTCCAAAGAAAAAAAATGCAGCTAAACCCTTCTTAGTCCTCATTTTGCTAGTCTGAACATTTGATAATTTCCACCAAAAACTGGAGGTATTCTCCCGCATGTTGTCAGTAGACCTCTTATTAAAGAAAAGGTGAATTATTTTTACAAATAGCCAGGTAATGACTAGGATGATCTGCAGTTTAAGTTATTGGAGTTTTTAAAATTAAATCAGTGGAGTACGTTAACATGTGATTCCCCACTCCTTTTTATAGTTTGCTCACCTTCCCGGTCTTCCAGTGAGATAGGTTTAGAGAATGTCCCTTATACTCGCCCCTTATACCTGAGAAGATCTTATTGCAAGGTGAGAGCTTTCCTTGCTAATTCACAAATTTTAGTAATTTACAATGATGTTCTAACCATTAGTACGAATTGGAGAGCTTCAGTCTAATGCTGACAAATGATGTATGTACTCAAATGGAAAAAGATCCTGATTATAAGATGAACCCCCAATAATTAGATTCATATAATAAAAATGCAAAAAAAATGTAGCTTTTTTAATAAAACTGCTATAATCTTTGACTGGTCAAAAAACATGCAGTCAGTCAATGGGTCAATTGAGTATTTGACCAGTCAGTTGATCATTTTGCTAACCTTGATTTGCATATAGTACATACACAGTTTGTCTAGAATTGGTGCATGTTGCTTTTTTTGGAAACTGCATCCAGTTTTACCACAGACATACCATACAAACTATGCATGCTATTAGTCCAAAGCCAAAGGCTTGTGATTTACTGCATAGTTCATTGGGTTGGGCCCCACCAAAATCAAGAGCCATGGTGACCCCACAGCTCAGTACTGTACAGTATGTGTGTGTGTACTCCAGATACCCCACACAAAGGATCCATGTACTAATTAGTCCCCACTCATGACTGGAACTGGGTGTTCTTGTCACAAGTCCCAGGATCCTCCTAAAAGCTACATGCAGATGAGGCACAGGGCAACTTGGTCCAATCTCGTTTAATAGAGGGTGGGAATGGGGTCACACTAATCATGTGTGTCAGACTGAGAGAGAGGGCTACAGGGATTGTGGATAAAGAGTTTTCAATGTAATGGCTCACCATGACTTGCAGAAGAATCAGTGGTGAAAGGGACTGCTCCTAATGGGCACTATTGTATGTTTTATTCATATGGGCTACACTAATGCATTTGCTTCTCAGCTTTTAGGCTCAGGTCAAGTGTAGTCCCTGTTTAGCCTCCCAGTGGGAGGATCTTGGCTACATATTTTTTTTATGGAGATAGAGGATTTCTTCCTAACTTGTTTCTTTGGCTAAGGGCAGGTGAGATGTGGGGTATCTGAACCCCAAAACCTTTGGGCTTTTGTACATAAGGTGCCTGCCCTGGATTTGGGAGTATGTGAAACCCCAGGCTGAAGAGTCTGGGAAATAAGATACTTGCTGGTGGTAACACAACAGGGACTTGAACGACTGACCTCTGCTCAGTTGATGGAATTTGGAACTGATTTGGCTTATTTGGCCTTGACTTGGCCTTGTTCAGCCTCCCAATAGGAGGATCTCAGTTACACACTTCATTTTATGGAGATGGGAAATTCTTCCTAGCTTGTTCTTTGGCTTGTGGCTAAGGGCAAGCAAGACTTGGGGTCATCTTAAACCCAAGACCTCCAGGCTTGGGGTTTGCATGTAGGAAACCTCCCATGGATTTGGGAGTATTTGAAGCCCAAGGCTGAAGAGTTTGTGAGGTAAGATACTTGCCGGTGATAATACCACATGGATCTGAATACCTGAGTTCTGCTTAATTAATGGAATTTGGAACAGATTTAGCTAATATGGCCTGAGAGACAAAATTTAAAATAATATCTTGTGGTAGGGTCCCCTTAGTACGTCTGCCCAATGTGGGCCATGTGTTACAGTCTTGCTCTGTGTTGGCTTTATTTAATCAATTTCATAGTTGACTTTCATTGCTGAGCACATGCTGCTTTTGTTAGCAGTTTAATGATAGACAACACATTCAATGAGATTTCCTTGTATGTGATTATAAGACATGCCAATTGGGAGGGAACCTCATATTGCATTTGAGTAAATACAGTACTAGCATGTAGCAATGGGTTAAAAGTGACTTCATACATGCATAAAGTGAAGCATGTACATATGTGTCTGTAAGATCAACACGTATGGTGCTAACTCAGAACCAAGAAGTGTCATATGTGTGATTTTTCAGAAGCGAGAGGTGTGTTTTTAATTGTTTCTGTCCTGTAGAAAATTGAGTCTTTTTCTAGGCCTTTTGTTTGCCCATTTTGATCAGACTTGAGAAGAATGTTTTGCATCTGAAAGTTTATCTAACTCTATCCCAGTGGTTCTCAAATATTTTATGCAAAGCACCCTTTAGAAAATGACAGCATTTAGTTTTCACTTGTTTCTTGACTACCTAAAAATAATAGAGCAATTCTGCTGCTGTAAAAATCTCAGGCCACAAGAGTTCCGAATGTTTTTACTAGTACAAATTTCTATTTGAAATTTCTAGGTTTATTATGTGAATCGTGTTTATATACCTAACAGTGCATGGTATCCTGTGGTACCCTTGAAAGGATCCCAAGGCACTCCAGGGTGTCTGTCAGTTGCCCTGGTTGAGAATCACTGTTCTATCCCAACTACATAGTTAGTCCAGTAAAAGAGATCACCTGAAGAAATCCCTGGCCAGCCCCTGCCTTTGCTCTGATTGACATTTTCATTATTTAATTTCTTTATTCCTCTTTATGTGTTGCTTTCCTCCTTCTTTGTTATTGTTAATCTATTATTACTAATATTTTCAGTAATGTCTTTGATGTTACATTTTTCACTACCAATCTATCTGTAATTGTTTGACAAGATTAATTGTACTGATAGGCTCATTTTTTTATATCCACTAATTGAAACAGATGTCTAGACACAACGGTTATAATACAGAGTAATTCAGGACTCCAGTCTTCAAAACTTTTTCTAAATAGAAATTTATGTGTAATCTATACTGAAGAAAAGGGTTTGTGATTAACTCTTTGTGAACTCTATATAACTGTATATAACTCTTTGTGAACTCTACTGATTTTGCTGCATGTTGGATAGGGAATGATACCATGTTTGCATATATTTCAATAATACTTGCCAGCAGTCAACTTGAACTGTGCTTTTAACTCTTTTTTTTTTCTAGATACCATTGGCAAAACATTCAGCTCGCAGAGCATTGCTTATTGAGACTGAGGGGTGTGGTGATCACACTTGACAAATGTATTTGTTCAAGTAGCTAGAGAGCAAACAGCCCATTAAAAAATTGACCAGTTGTTTAGAATATGGCTTCTTGACAGATTTGTACATTGGTTGCCTGGAACGGTCTTCCTCCAGGTAAAAGTATTCCAGTTCAGATAACTCTAAATATCAACCTATGATGGTAGATGGCATAACTTCTTTCAACTAAGCTTTAAATAGTGTAATTTAGTTAGTATGTGACAAATATCCTAGGCAGTTCAGTTTTCAGAATGAACCATGTTCTCTGGGGAAGCACAGAATTACTCAAATAACTATTTCTGGAATCGAATATTGCCTGTGGCTTTTGCACTTGCTTCCTGTCTTCGAGTTTGAGTGGTCAGTCAGGATATCCATCTCAATCCATTTGGTGTGAGATCTCTGTTTTAAATCCCTATGGTCAGAATGAGCAAGGAAAAAGAAGTTCTGACTGCAATTGTCTTAGTGAATCCTAGCAAACATGGTAAAACTGACTGTATGTTCTGTTAAGCAGAAATCCCTTAAGGGAATGCAGACTAGCTGCTCTACATCAGCCATGGAGAAGAAAGATGAAACCACATACCTGAAAGCTCGCAAAACTCCCCCATGAAAATTTTGGCAAAGAGCATTTCATGTAGAGTGGAGTGCACCAATAGAGTTTTTGGGCCAATAATGATGGCTGATTTTTAACGAGCCATATGGGCCGATACCAGTCTGATTGCCAATATGTAGCCCAGCAGTGTGGAAAGCGGCACCTGTCTGGTAAGTCTGTTGGGAGGGAAGTGGGGGGGAGGAAAGCAGTGTAGGGGGAGACCGAGGTCCCCATGGTGAGGGAGGGAGCAGGATTGGTGCTGGGACAGGCACTGCTCAGCTGGGATGGGGTGTGGGACAAAGCTGCAGCTCATCGGAGGGGGAAGGTGGTGACTCCTACCACTGTATGCACCCCTGGGGGAGCTATGAGGGGTGTCTGTCCCCTGAATCTGTGCATGCAGCAAGAGCAGGTTGCTGCTGTGGGTGGGAGTGGCTCTAGGTTCTTCCCAGTGTGGGTGCTGGGCCGGGGCTGTGCTTGGGGCGGGTGATGGTGATGCTTGGAGGTGGGCTGCAGCTTTCCCTAAATTCACCATATCTCCTGTTGAAGCTCTGCCACCACCTGCCCTAACTGCAGGCGTGGCCCAGCCCCCAGACCAGGAAGAGCCCAGCACCACCCCCACCCCTAGTCCACAGTGGCAGCCCAGCCTCACCTTATGCACAGGTCCAGGGGCCACATGCCCCCCATGGCTCCCCCAGGGGTGCGTGCAGCAACGGGAGCTGCCTCCCTCCTCCCTGCATCCCCCAGATGAGCCGTGGTTCCGTCCCATGCTCCGCTGCAGCTGGGCAGTGCCTGCCCTAGCCCCATTCCCTCTCTCACTGCAGGAGCCTTAGTCTGCCCCCCTCCCCCATGCCCTTTTCCTCTCCCCTTCTCCCCCAACAGACTTACCAGCTGGATGCTGCTTTTCATGTGCAGCACTCTTGGCTGCCTCCATGCTCTGCTGCAGCTGTGCATGCACACGGAATTTATCAGCGACATTATCAGCCACATTGACCAAAAACGCTGATTGCTGGTACTGTCAATTTTCCTTTTATCGTTACTGATAGAATATGGACCAGTTTATCAGTGCACCTATAGTATAGAACTTTGATTAATTCATAAACAAGGAAAGAGGCAAAGATCCATGGGTGAGCCTAAATTCCCTGGATTGTCCAGAGGTTAAGCTTTCTATTGCCTTGAGAGAAATGCTTATACTTAAAAAATCACTGAATCCTCAGCTGAGATTCAGGATGACTGATTGTTGGAGCCCGTGTGGCATCTCCCTGCACTTCCTTGTCTGCATTTGTTAAACTTAGATTAGTTGCCAAGGTTCACCTTTCCTTTCTAACTAACTTGGATTTTTTGTGAAGGAGACTGTATGGGGCTTATTTATTTAGCATATGTCGTTCGGCATGAAGAGCTTGAAGGCCACTAGGTGGCATAGTAAATAAACACTAGTCAACAATGTGGGACATTGCTTTGAACTTGTCCACAGGGGCATTTGTCATCATTTTGAAGGCCCCATTGGTACAGGTTTGAGGCACAGTGACCCTGTCCAGTTTGAAAATTATTGAGAAGTGCCCAATAATAGCATGGCCAGTTAAACCCTGATTGACTGACTGTGGGGTCAGAGATGATGTGATCATTGATTGATGCTTGTGATAACAAGCCGTCAAGTAAGTAAGGAAAAGTCAAAGGGTTTAGAAGGAGTGGGCTGTGGCAGAATGGCATTTCTGCCTCTCCCTAAACTGTGGTATCAGGCAGATGCCTAATTTGACAATTTGGTTACCATGGTCACTGCAGAGGGCAGACCCCCTTGCCTCATTGGCTTCAGGTAACCCCGAGCTGTAACCTGAGCTGGATATATTCGAGAGGGAAGGGGAAACCTGCTCCCTCTGCCTCTGTGGCTGGCCTCACACACCTGGGTGGGGCTTAAATTGGTATTGTTCTAAGCAGTGTCATCATGACTGGGAGAGGGCTAGAGACCCTGCCAGTCTACCTGGTAATCAGTGATGCATTTCAAATTCATTGGCTGGAAGTCAACAGTTGCTGGCCTTCATTGGATCAGGTAAATGAGGTCATAAGGGCTATATAAGTTAAGGACGGCCTTGGAGGCAGGGCAGCAGCCATGTTGAGAACTCCCAGAGAAGCTGGGCCATCTGAAACTCGCGCTCTCTCTCTCTCAACTCATGGTCAATGAACCGCTTGCCTCCAGGGGGAATCTTCATCTGCCTCTGAATACTACTTGTAAGTAAGCTGCTTGAGATCTAACTAGATGTATAGCTTGCAGTAACTCAGATGCATGATCAAAGGCTACTATGCAACAGTTTGCTCTAAGCTATTTCTCTGATATTGCTCTCCCCTGTACCCTATTCCAAACCTACTCCTTGTAACCAATAAAGTTCTCCTTTGTACCTAGCATGGGGGACTTACTGGGAGAGGGTCTAGATTATGCCTTGGGGTCCCCCTGGTTTGGCTGACTAAGGGAGACCACTACTTGTGCTTCAGACTTAGGGAAGCATCCCAAGTTCTTGCAGTGGGTCAAGTACCCTCAAGGACTGCTAGGCCTGTATTTCCCAGGGGGCACAGATCCAAGATCATTCCAGACCCTGGGTGGTGGCGGCATTACCCCCAGGCGTGCAAGTGTGTTCCAGGAAAGGGGGTCAGCTGGATGTGAGGCACCTCCAGAGAGGCACTCGGAGCCTGGAAGGTGTTCAGGTGCAGTAAGTTGGGTGGCTTAATGCAGGAGTACCCCCCACTGGCCCACCACATGGAACATATTGGATACCTTGAGGGATGCCAAGCTATTGGTGGGTGGAATATGTCCTAATACACTGGTAGTATAGAATTGTCATGGAGTATGGCTAGCAAGTTTACTTCAACATTTGTGCGGTGGAGATGAGTGGAAGCAAAGTTATTGAAGACTGGTAACCATGGGAGGGGAGTGGAGTGGGGTGCAATGTACTTGACAATATGCCTTGTAGCATGCAGTTGGGTGTCCACTAGTTTGCTGTGTGATGAATGAGCCTGTAAAGGACACAGTATTCTGCAACTGAGTAACACAATGCAAAAGCAGATGAACATAGTATGGAGGCATTGGCATCCCAAGTGGAGCTTGCAAGTTTGGCAAGTAAGTTATTCCTTGTTCTAATTTTTAAAGCAGTTTTTTGGAAAAGTGGTTTCTAAGCTGAAGTCCAGTCAAGGGTGACTCAAAGATAAACTGGGTAGATTTTGAATTTAAGAGGCTGGCCGTTTAAGGTGATAGTGAGTGAGTTCACGATTCACACTAGCATTATGCAGATGGAAAATACTTGTGATGGTCTTTGAGGTATTTGGTTTGTGGCACCATTTTAGGCAATATTCTGAAATCAGTCTCATGTCTCCCTCAAGTGTGAGTTCTACATTTGAAAAGTCAGAAGCTTGGGTGACAATGGCACTGTCATCAGCATAAACAAATTTGCATGAGCTCTTTGCAGGCAGGTAAAGGAAAAGGCCAGTACTAATCTCTGAGGGAGGTCATTGGTTTAATGTCTCCCAAGGACTAATTTGATTAGCCGGGTGGACTGTAAAGCATCAGCCACATAGTAATGGTTTGGCTAGATAAGTGGCCCAATTAGCAGAATTCTTGATATTTTCACCAGAAAACCAATATACCAGACAGTGTCATATGCTGTTGTTAAATCAAGGAAGACAACACCAGACTTTGGGTTTTCCTGAAAGCCATTTTCAATTAAGGTAGTTAAGGCTCGAACTTGATTGCAAGTGCTCTGGCCATCGTGGAATCCAGCTTGTTTGGGCTTAGGGCAGAACTGTTCTCAGTTACTGAAGAAATACGTGCGAACTAGTCTCTCAATTGTCTTGTAGCAAACAATCAGGAGGGAGATTGGTCAGTAGCTTGTTGCTCATTGTGGGTAATTTGTAGGCATAGGATAGCAACATTTTGAGGATGACAACTTAGTAGAACAGAAGATGTAGTAGAATATCTAAATAGGTTAATATATTTTTAAATTTCAGTCAAAACTTATTTGTAGTAGTACAATTTCCTAACATTTTGCTGTTTTATAGGGAGTGTCATCTGATAACTGGATAGAAGAAATATTGTGGGTGGATGACTTTATTTTACCAGGTTTTGTTGCAAATGGGCATCAGCTATATTGGGAAATTAAAATTTTCTAAGGGATGCTGAGAGATTGGGATGAGCTCTCCAAGTGCTTTTTTATTTATTGTTTTAATCAAATCTAAATCATAAGAGTCTGCATAAGAGATATGACTGGTACACACAGAAGAGATGACTAAGAAGTTGCTATTTTTTTTCTCAGTCACTTTTCAGAGTAGAGCAATTATTACTGCATGTAACTAAAGCACTTGTCAAATATTCTTTGATGTAGCTTTAATTGATCTCCTTCTACATTCAGGCACCAGGCATTATTTCCACTGAAACATGTAAGATTATGCAATATTTCTTATACAATATAGAGTATGATGCAATGAGGTGGGGAGAAAGTATGGATTGGAATTGAAGTTGAGCCAGTTGCACTAACTATGTGGGTTGGGCATTTACTTCAATAGGCAACTAACTACGTGGGCATAGAGTTTGGCCCATGTGAATCAGCTCGTCAGATAACTAGTTTACTCAAACCATACAATGGTTAGTTATCTAAGTTTTGTATACCACATTGGCAAAATGTACATTGCGTACCAGTGCAACTTATTGCTTCCCGAGTTGTTAGGGTTGGCATGAAAGTGTCAAGACTGTTAGGGTCAGCTCTTCGTTTCCCGCTGTTCTGGTCTCCCTGCCTACTAATGGCCTGGCCAGGGTGCTCAAGACACGAGATTTTCAACTTCTATAATTCTGTTGCACATTAATGGTGGTTTCTCTGAAGCTCCAGGAACACTCCTGTGGCTGTCATGTGAACTTCAGGCTTGAAGAGTTGTCATTATTTATGATATTTTGTTGCCATTGTGCCTAGCAGCCCTAGTCATGATTTAGGACTATCACGTGCTATGTGTTATACAAACAGGACAAAAAGGACAGTTCCTGCCTCAAAAGGCTTGTTATCCAGGTATAAAACAAGAGACAAAAGATCTATAAAGAGAGATGGTGAGAATAAGTAAATGAGATAATGTTAACATGATAGTCAGGGCTGGCTTTATCTGCCATCCAAGGGTGCTTGTACATGTGATGGTGGGGCCATGTATATATGACAACAAGTGACAAGAAATCGTCATTTGTCCAACATTTCATAAATTTCATAGACATTAGGGCTGGAAGGGACCTTGGAAGATCATTGAGTCCAGCCCCCTGCCCCAGGAGCAGGAAGTCAGCTGGGGTCAAAGGATCATAGCAAGATAAGCATTCAAATGTCTCTTAAAAGGAGTTCAGAGTAGGTGCTTGCACCACCTCTAGTAGCAGTCTGTTCCAGGCCTTGGGGATTTGGACAGTAAAGAAGTTTTTCCTTATGTCCAGCTTAAAATGTTCTTGGAGAAGTTTGTGATCGTTTGACCTTGTCATCCCTTGAGGTGCTCTGGTGAACAGGCCTTCCCCCAGGTCCTGATGTACACCTTTTATATACTTATAGGGAGCCACCAGGTCCCCCCTGAGCCTGTGCTTTTCCAGGCTGAAGAGTCCCATGGCTCGCAGTCTGTCATCATAGGGCCTGTTCTCCTGCCCTCTGATTGTGTGCATGTCTCTCTTCTGAATTCTGTCAAGCTTCTCCTCATCCTTTTAAAATTGTGGAGTGCTGAATTGGATGCAGTACTCCAGTCGCATCTTCACCAAGGCAAAGTACAGCGGGAGGATGACATCCTGGGATTTGCTTGAGAAGCATCTATGGATGCAAGCCAGAGTTTTGCTTGCTTTGCCAGCTGCAACATTGCATTGGTAGCTCATATTCATCTTGTGGTCAATCATGATCCCCAAATCCCTTTCAGCTGTGGTTCTAGCAAGCATAACATTGCCAAGCCTATAAGTGTGCTGCAGGGTTTTTCCCCCCAGGGTGATGTATTTTGCATTTTTCGGTAGTGAGTACCATCAGGTTTTTCTCCACCCGCTTTCTGAGCTTGTCTAGGTCGGCCTCGATCACCATCCTATTCTCAGGTGTGGATGCTCTACCGCAGTTTGGTGTCATCCGTGAACTTGGCCAGTCCACTTCTGACACCAATGTCTACATCATTAATAAAGATGTTAAAGAGTATAGGCCCAAGGATGGAGCTTTGGAGGACTGTGCTGGTCATGGCGCACCACAATGATTTACTTTTGTCTGTTATCACTTTCTGGGTCCAACCTCAGAGCCAATTCCCCAGCCATTGGACTGTGATGTACCTGAGGCTGCAGTTGGCAAATTTTTTCCATGAAATGATCATGGGACAACAGATTGAAAGCTTTTTTAAGATCAAGATATATGATGTCAATCCCTTCTTCCTTATCCAGGTGCCCTTTTTGCTTGTCCAGGTGATATGTCACCTGGTCATAGAAGGCGATGAGATTGGTCAGGCAAGACCTACCCACAACAAACCTGAGCTGGCTATTCTTCAGGATGTTGCCATCAGCCAGCTTGTCAAGAATGGTCTCTTTGATAATTTTTTCCAACATCTTCTCTGAGATAGAGGACAGGCTGATAGGGCTGTAGTTCTCCAGATCTACTTTCCTCCCTTTCTTGAAGATAGGCACTACATTGGCCTTCTTTGAATCTTCGGGCTCTTCACCTGAGTGCCACCTGTTCTCGAATATCCATGCCAAGTGCTGGGCTATGATGCCTGCCAGCTCCTTGAGTACCCTGGTGTGTAAATTGTCAGGGCCAGCTGACTTAAAGGTATCCAGCCTCTCAAGGTGTTCCTTCATGTGGTCTACGTTCATGAAAGGTAACAATTCTCCTTCACCCTGGCCGTCCTATACTATATTGAGCAGGGCTGTCCCATGGAGCTGGTGAAAAACAGACGCAAAATACCCATTAAGCAGGTTGACTTTTTCCTATGTGTCGGTTGTCAGTTGTCCCATGTGGTTTAGCAGGGGTTCAGCGTTACCTTTGCTTTTCCTCTGGCTCACCACATGTCTAAAAAAGGACTTTTTATTTTCTTTGATACGTGTAGCGAGTTGGAGTTCAGTCATGGCCTTGGCTTTCCCGGTTTGCTCCCTACAGGTCTGGACCAGTACAGCATACTCCCCCTTTGAGGTGGATCCAGTCTTCCATCCTTTATAGATCTTTCTTTTTAGATGCAGAAAGTCCACAAGTTCTTTGCAGAGCCAAGGGGGCTGCTGTGCCCTTTTACTGCTTTTCCTCCGAGATGGGATAGACATTTCTTGTGCTTTCAGGGTCGCTCCCCTGAGGAGGAACCACTCATCCTGAACTCCCCTCCCCTTCAGGTTGTGGTCCCTTAGGGTCTCACTAACAATTGACATTGACTGAGCTTGTCAATGTCAATTTTCCTGAAGTCAGGGATTGCTGACTGACTTGCCAGCTTTATGGTGGATAGTGAAAGTGATCAGCTGATGGTCACTTTCTCCCAGCTTCCCTTCAGTCATCAGGTCACTGACTAGATCTTCCCCTGTTGCCAGTACTGGGTCAAGCAGTGCTTTGCCTCTTGTTGGTCTATAGACTTCATGAGTCAGATAGAGCTTGTCCACGCATGTGAAGAAGCTTTGCAACCATTTGGATTTGGCTGAGTGTTCTTCCTATGAAATGTCTGGGTAGTTGAAGTCTCATGGACTGGGAGTGTGCAGCCTTAGCAAGTTCCTTGGCAAATTCCTGGTCGAGCTCTTGATCCTGATTTGGAGGTCAGTAGCTGAGAGTCTCCAGTCATCCATCCTGGATGCCAATGTCAGCTTGCCTTTTGTTACCTGTCCCTTTCCTTGACATGAGTTACACCTCTGCTCCTTTTGTCTACATGATCTCTCCTGTACGAGGTATAGCTGTCTATACCTGTGGTCCAGTCATAGGTGGAGTCCCACCAGGTTTCTGTTATCCCTATGAGATTGTAGTCATTATTGTTTAGCAGGATGACCAGTTCCTCTTGTTTATTCCCCAAGCTCCTGGCATTGGTGTACAGGTACGTAAGTGTCCCATTGGAGGCCCCAGTGCTCCCTACACATCGTTCTGGGGCTGGGGTAAGGGTGGGTTCCCTTGAGTGCCTTAGCCTACTGGATTTGCAAAAGTTGCCCAGTGGGCTTGCTGTGGTGGTAATCATCACCATCCCCCCCGTGGGCTTAGTTTAAAGACCGGTTGAGCAGGTCAGCCATTCTGGCTGAGAAGAGCTGCCTCCCCAGCACAGGGAGGTGGAGGCCGTCTCTTCCCAGCAGACCACTGCCTTTCTCACCAAAGAGTGGACTGTGATTGTGGAAGCTGAAACCTTCATGATGACACCAGTGCTGCAGTCTTTGGTTAACTACCTTGATTCTCCTTTCTCTCATCAGCCCATAACCCAAAACCAGGAAGATCGAGGAAAACACCACCTGCACCCCTAAGTCCCGCCCCCGAAACCCTGTAGCTTCCTCATGACCTGGGTGGGATTGCTCTGAGCCATGTCATTCATGCCCATGTGGATAAGGAGCATATGGTAGTGGTCACTGGGCCAGATGAGCTTTGGGATCCTCTTGGCTACATTCCAGATACAGGCTCCCGGAAGGCAGCAGACCTCCCAGGCTAAGGGATCGAGGTGGCAGATTGTGCCATCAGTCTGCCTTAAGAAGGAGTCTCTCACAACGACCACTCTACGTGCGGCCTTAGGGAGAGCAGGGACGGTAGCTGTGAATGAGCCTCCGTTGCCTGCAGGAGCTGGCAGCTCTGCAGGCTCTACTGGGGCTGCAAGAGGTTCATACCTGTTGCAGAGCTCTACAGGGGAGGGGACCCTAGTGCAAGCAGGCCTTGGTGCTGTTGGCTACCTTGGTCCAACCCCCTGGCTGGACAGTATGGGAGATAATTAAGTCCTCCCTTGTCCTGGAAGGTGACCTTGATCTACCCTTAGCCTCCAGGGGCTGAAAGGCCTGGCAGTAGGAGTTTACTTCCTGCTTACCATCCCTGATGGCATGCAGTCTCTGGACTGTGGCCTGGAGCTCCTCTATCTGGTGCCTCAGGGACTCCAAAGTGGAGCAGACTTTGTAAGGGGAGGTGGTCATGCTCCTGGTCCCATGTACCTGGAAATATGCCAGGCAGCCCCTGCAGTCAAGAGCCAGAGGCTCCAGCTGTGTGGAGCCCAGAACTGTGGGCTCTGTCTGGGGAGAGCCCTCAGAAGTGCCAGAGGGGGAGGCCACAGACTTGGGGTGCGGCATGTGCCCATTCGCATTGCGCCACTGGTAGTCCGGTGTCTGTATGGTGTCATCATGTACACGTGCACAGGGGTTTTTTTGTGTGTAAAAATTTCTTTGAGCATGGCAACTTAGACCACCTCCTATGTATTTTATATTGATTGGGGCAAATTGTCCCATTGAGGATTAAAATAAAAATATGCACATGTACATGTCATAGGTGTGTTGGTGGGGACAGTACACAGGATGCTGGAAGCCCCGGCATGCTCAGGGAAGCTTGGGTTTGGTGGGTTTCCAGCGCCTTGTGCACCGTTGTTGCACCATAGAAAAGGACCGGGGGGGTTACAGTGGACAGTAGGCTGAATATAAGCCAGCAGCGTGCCCTTGTTGCCAATGGCATACTGGGCTGCATTGGTAGGTGTGTTACCAGCAGATGGAGGGAAGTGATTCTTCTCCTGTATTTATGAGTGATTCTTCCCCAGTGGTGAGGCCACATCTGGAGTACTGCGTTCAGGTTTAGGCCCCCACTACAGAAAGGATGTGGACAAACTGGAAAGAGTCCAGTGAAGAGCATTAAAAATGGTTAGGGGGCTGGGGTATATGACTTTTGAGGAGAGGCTGAGGGAACTGGGCTTATTTAGTCTGGAGGAGAAGACTGGGGGGGATTTAATAGCAGCCTTCAACTACCTGAAGGGGTTCAAAAGAGGATGGAGCTGGACTGTTCTCAGTGGTGACAGGTGACACAACAAGGAGCAGTGGTCTCAAGTTGCAGCAAGGGAAGTTTAATTTAGAAATTAGGAAAATGCTTTCTAACAAGGAGGGTAGTAGAGCATAGGAGTAGGTTACCCAGCAAGGTTGTGGAATTTCCTTGGAGTCCTTGGAGTTTTTTAAGACCAGGCAACACAAAGCCTTGCCTAGGATGGTCTAGTTGGGGATGGCCCTGCTTTGAGCAAGGGGTTGGACTAGGGTGGGAAGGGACCTCCTGAGGTCCCTTCCCACCCTAATTTTCTGTGATTCTCTGAGTAGGGCCCTAGCTGTGTGGGTGTGTAGGAGAGCCTGGCTGTACATGTTACATAGAAGGTTTCCTTGCCAGGCTGAGGTTCTTCCAAGTTGGAGCCCTCAATTACTGGAGAATCTGAAGCTTTTTATTGATCAGAATCTGCTAAATCTCATTCTGGTGCCTGGAACCACGTGAGGAGCAGCAAGGACAGGGTGAGAGAGCTTCAGTGGAGAGTCAAAACCAGAAATTGAGGGTAGAGTATTGCAGACACGCAGTTCTTTGCGGGAGCTGCCAGCAGGGTGGTGCAGCAGAGACAGCCCTTCCTCCATACCTGCCAAACTTCCATTTCGCAAAACAGCATCCCCAGAAAGACGTTTTACCGTCGTGCTTTGTTCAGTTGATTCTGCAGTTCTTGGAGAAACAATGGCAAATTCTCAGTTCACAAAAGCCCCCTTCTGCATTCCAGTGAAATCCTGTCTGGATGGTGCTTAATCTTCATGTTCAGGAGAGGAGACATCTGTGGAGGGCTTAGCATCAACCTTGACCAGTTAAACAAGATAAATGGTGTTCCCCTTCCCTGTGTTGATTTTAGGAAAAGGTTGAGTTAGCTATTGCCTATCTAACCTTGATCTCATTCCCTGCTCCAAATAAAGCCTGAGAGGTAGAGAAACTAACCTGGACTGAAGATTAAGAGGGAGGAAAATAATCTATGCCTGTGGTGTCTGAGCAAATAGATGGAATTGACCTATTTATTCTGAGTCTACTGTGTGTGGAAACAGTAGATAATAGATCAATGCAAGCCACTATACTTCGCTGGATAGTCTCTGTGTGGGTGCACGTGTGTTAGAGTATGGGGTTGTACTGGCGATGAACAAAGGTAGTAGTGGCTGTCTGGGGACTCGAGAAACAAGATACATTTGCTTTTCTAAACAAGTCCCTTTTATGCTGTTCTTGTTAAATGATGATGGAATACATTCAGTGCAGCATTTGCTTACTTTGTGTTCAGTCTCTTAACTGTTTAGCAATTTAAGTTGGTGGTTTTATTCTCTATTCCCTCCGACCTCCAAAATGGTAAACTAAAAATTGTTTGTCCATGCTAGTATCAGCAGCTTTGCAATGGGGTTGTTCTAAGCACCTTGTTTTGCTTGGAAGAAGCTTCCTCTTTCCAATGAAAAGCTACTGAAATCTGAATCTGCCTGGTACATAATTGCTAGTACCACTTATTTCCCCCTTTTTTATCGTGAAAGATCCTTTTATATAGCATGAACAGCACAAACATTATTTACTCTTGAAAGGACAGTGGGTAGGACTGAAGCCGCATACTGTAGCATGTTTTTTCTTTAACTCCATTGGGGTGACTTCATGCTTACATTTAGTCATCAAATACTGGATCCCCACTGTGTATGATGCTGAGGTTACTAAATCAACATGATAATGAAGAGGCATTCTTTTGCTTTTTTAAATCGTATTGTCTTTGGGGTGTTCAGAAACCCCGCACCCCTGGAAAAAGGCCGGAGTAACTGCAATCCATGGGAAAATCTCTGGAACTGGAATGCTACCTGAGGCAGTATTAGCTCCCACTGTGCTCTTTGTGACTCTCCTCTTCAGAGAAACAGAGTGCAGATGGGAGCTGGCAGTCTGAGCTTGCATAAACATTGGTCCTAGTGAGCTACTGAAGTGGATGCACCAAAATTACGAGGGAGGATGAATGAATCTGTCTGTGCTGCTAGGAATGATCTGTAGGATTGGGTGCCCAGCTCTTTTCTATTTATGGTGTCACTCCAGACTCATTGCATGGCCCGGCTGCTTTCCTGGACCAGAGTGAGTTGGGGAAGAATACAGCTGCACTAGTGTCAGAATTTATGCAATGATTTGGTCTTTTCTATTTGCCTTTTGTGCAGGAGGGGAACATGTATCTGCTGTTAGCAGGCCAGCCTGTCTCTGCCTGATTCTCTGCATCTCATTTTACCTTTCTGTGATTTGAGGGTAGATCAGTGAAGTCTTTTTAAAGTACTTTGTTTCAGGTAGATAGATACATTTTGGGAAAGATCAGAGAAGGTTCTTGTGTTGTAGCACACATGATCTGATTTAATCAGAAATTGATACCTATTTAAAACACTTCCTCAAGAATTTAGGAGGGCAAAAGAGTCTCTTAAATTCTACACTGCAACAGATTGGCAGGGTTTAACACTACCCACAGAGAAGCAAGGCAGCCAGATCAGGTGAATCCTATTAGCTTCAGTGCAGGAGTAAAAAAGCTTTTTCTTTTTTACTTTTTCCTGTTAGACATGCAGAGGGAGAATGCACAGAAAAATCTCTAGGAACAGCTAAGCTCAGGAGGCTTATTTTGGTTGTTGTTCTGTAAGGTAACAATAAATCACAATTGTAGGAGGGGTCAAATCTGGACCAGACCCATACATCTTCAGAGTCAGAAGTTAAGAAATGCCAGTATGGAAAGTATCAAGACTCAAATTTAAATGTTTGGTTTATGCCTGGGAAAACTGGCAGAAAGGAAAAGAATGGCTGAGAATAGTTACCTGTCATCTTGCTTAAGAGTGGTTAAGGGACAATGCTAGAAGTATTAGTCTTGCTGACTTCCTCCCCCACAACATTTCTAGCCAACCCATAAAACTTTTTTTTTTTTTTTTTACCAGAAAAAGAAGTCCCCAAACACAGAAAAAATTAGCTGTATCAGGGTTTAAAAAAGGACTCTCATGAGAGCTAGAGTGTGTGGGTGTAAGAGGAAATTAGATATGCCTTTGATCCCATAAGGGAATGGTAAATTTTAGGGCAGGTATTTATGCTTGTAGCCTGTTGTCTTTTTAAAATTCCTTCCTCTGGGTGCTTTGAGCTCACTGGTAAAATAAATGGTGCTCTGGTTTCAGGAAGTTTGTCACTATCTACTACTAGTTACATCAGGGGTGGGCAATTATTTCAGGATTAGGGCTGCTTACTGAGTTTTGGCAAGCCATCCAGGGCCGCATGACAGGTAGCCAGGGGCAGATAAATATTAATTTTCTTAATTTTGCGGGAGCCCTGTGGGCCAGATAGAATGGCCTGGCGGGCTGCATCTGCCCCCCAGGCTACATTTTGCCCACCCCTGAGTTGCATGCTTCCTAAGGGGAGAACTGCAGGTATTTGGATTTATTTGGACAGAATGTAGGTAAGGGCACAAAGTCTGACACCCCAGAGACCAGAAAAGGGACAGAAGCATAGTTAATACTATGGCCGTGATCATTGCTGATTACTTCCTTAAAAAAAAGGTGTTTTTCTCTGTTTAATAAAGGCAGGCTGATTTGGAAGGAAATGTGTTCCAGGTGTCTTCCATGCCAAAGCTTTGAATTAAATGGCTTCTAACAAAGTCCAAACAGCATAGCTTTGAACATAGCCAGATCTTCTAAAGCCTCTTTGTTCCTGTGTGATTCAGATCAAGATAGCAGTTGCATGAAATTTGCACTAATATATCTGTTAAAGAAGAATGTGATCGTTTGAATAGACGATGAAACATTTTCCCCAAGCAGATTATGAGTAACTACTGTCTGCAGTACAACTACAACTAGAATCAAAAAGCCCAAACAAATAGGGGTTTTACTAGGCAGAAAGATGGAGGTTCAAATAAAGACAGGCCCTGGAGTGGCAGTGATTTACACAGTTTACCCAGTTTACTTTTACATTTTTCAGCTGTTTCCAGACTGACATCGCGCGTGCATAGGTCTGGATATCTAGACCTGCTCTCAGAATTTGGGCTCTGACCATTCTAGTTGTGTTTCTTGTGACAGATTTTTCAAAGCTGATTTAACATTAGGTAGAGATAAGAACAGTAAGAAATACAGAAGAAAAAACTAGCAGTGTCTAGGGCTGGCAAAAATAGGAGAGCTTTTGATTTTAATTCTCCATTTTTTTTCCATAGTGGCTCTTCAGTTTCTTGTTGTAGGGAAATATTTGGAAGTTATTTTTGCATCTAAAGGAAGATTGGACCACTAATGATAAATATGACTGTAAAAATAATACAGTGATGCAGAACAGTAGGCTATTGGAGTACTTACTTACATAAAAAGGAAGAGTTTATTATCAGTTTCTATGAAAATCTGCGTGTTTGTTAGAGATGGCATTAAGGCAAATGTCTTTGTAAATACTGGGGCTGGATAATTTCAGAAACAAAAACAATTAAACTGTCATCCTGCATGCTAAATGGCACTGCATGCATCTGGGTGTTTCTTTTCCTGGTTGTATGTCATTACAGCCGTGTGATTAGCGCACACCCTACTGAATGTTCTGCAAGGTGCTAAGGACCTTCCATTTGTTCATATGGTGTAAGTGTTAATTTACAGCAGGGCAAAGAACTGAAGGGAAGACAATTACCTGTGTAAGTCACTTTTATTCATAGCAGTTGCTTTTCTGATTTGGTTTGCATGCACCATATATTTTCCCCACATTATTCTTATGATACTGCAGTAAGTAGAAACTGAAATAGAAAAAAAATAACTCATTTTGAAAAGTGGAAACCATTTTCCATCCTAACTGGCCATGTCTGAGTGATAATGTAGGACTGGATTATCCAGTAAGAGGAGGGCTTCTGAAATTATAGAGAATGCTCAGAGATGCCATTAGATACAGTACAATACAATAACTTCAATAGAATAATATTGACTGTTCTTTTTCTCTCAAAATATCCTCACTCCATGTCAAGCTACACTAAAATTACCCCGATCAGATATAATCTTAGCTACTTGTGCAATTACCTGTACTAAATGATAAATATTTTCTACGTTAGAATGTTTTTGTTCCTTCCTATGTAGTATTCTCTGTAAGCTGTATTTGTTATATTGTCCCCAGCTATCCATTGCAGTCTGAATCCAAATGGTATTGATCATCCTGTCCACACAGAAGGCATTAACCTCCCACTTGAAGGTGAAGGAGTCGAGTCACTCTCGCTTAAGAACGACAGTACCCAGAAGACACCTGAGTGCAAAGAGACACCCAAAAGAGAGCAAGCAGAACCAGAAGCTTCAAAGGTAGGAATTACTGGATTCAGAAATGTGGGTTTTCTAGAAAATTTTGAATGGGAAAACTTTCCAATGCTCTAAATAGAGTGAGATCTGATTTAGCATGTTTATTTGACTTGTGTTTACTAAACAAAACTAAAAACGTACCCCAGTGTTAATGTTATGTCCCAATAGCAACAAGAATTTGAACTGAAATATTTGATTAGGAAAAAAATGTAACAAAGCACACTTAACATGGTTTAAATGTTACATTCAAACAAATTCAAAGCTTTATGTGGAAAGAAAATGTTTTTATTGGAATACTTGTAAAAATAATACACAACAGCATGTTCATCCCTTATATTGTTTGTTTAAATTTAAGAAAAAAACTGAAGGCACTGAAAACTATTGATTTCAATTTTAGCATATCCAAAGAACTGCATGATATGCCGTGGCTGTCCACTCGTCTACTTCAACAGGGTTTAACACTCTTCCACTGAGGCCATTGCGGCACCTCCAGTCTCGCTGTCACTATCTGGAGAATCACTTGCACTACTTGTTAGTTCCATTTCAGAAGCAGGTTGAGGACAGTGATGTCTTTGAGGACAATCTGATTCAGAACTACTGTAGTGAAAGACAATGTGGTTCAGGGATGGTTTTACCAATGAGGCTCTGGGTAAGAGCAACTTATCATCACACTGCATCCTCTTCACTAATTGTGCTTCTGACTGATTCTCCAGGAGCAAGAAATTTTGAGAAATAGAAACCAGCTTTAGCAATGCATTCATTTGTTAGTCGAATCCTCTTTTTTTGTCTTGATTGAGCTGACAGCCTTCCTGTTCCGTTTACAAGAAGCTGCTGTTGGTGGACTGCTTAGGATCCTTAAAGCAATCTTGGATAACAGTTGGGTTTTACAGTATCCCTTCCACCATGTGAGAAGAGACATATTTTCTGCTGCCTGCCAAATGATGTCTTTGCTCCAAAGTTTTGCTTTTGCACGGTACTTGGCAGTGTCCGTCATCACAGCTATTTGGTCGATGTTGGGGACATTCTTAGCTACTTCCATAATTGTACTGTGAGCAATAGATAATTCATCTTCTGATAAATGTTTTCCCCTGTGTTGAGGATCCAAAAGGTTTGCTGCCAGCTGAACTGGATGAGAGCAAAACTCAGATCTCTTAGCAAACATTTGTTTTACTACTACTACTTTTTTGGATAGAGGTGAACAAGGCAGAAGCTCAATCAGATATTCATTCAGTTGTCTGAACATCTGTGGAATATTTGAAAGGCACGATGTATCTCCTTCAAGTTTCTTGATAGCCACTGAAACTAGTAGTATTTATAACTTTGAAACTGCCAAGCTTGCTTAATATTTTCTTGGCATCCATTCATTGTTACTAATGAATTTTATGAAACAATGAATTCTTACAAATGGAAAATTTTCTATGAAAAAATAAAGCCCTGGAAAACTTTGTGGAAAATTTTCCGCCCCACATCTTTGATTGGATCATTTATTTATTATTATTTTGCAGAGATCTGCAGTATCAAAACATTTCAAAGTCATAGTGATGGCTTGAAAGAGCTTATGATACAAATAAGAATTACATAAGAAGTAAAAGCAGCGCTTGGAAGGGGAACGGGTGTTGCAGAAATATGGAGTTATTGCTATTCAGATTTAGGCACATGCACCACCTGGTGCTTTCAATATTTTATAGCTGTCTATATGAAGACAGATTATTTTGACTGTTGCAAACATGGCTACCAGCTGTTTTTTCTGAGTGACTTGAATAAGTGCCTTGAGTGGACCAGAGTAGGAATGGTAGTTTTTTTATGTGGCTATCTAAATAGATGGGCTTTTGGATGGGTGACTGAGTTGAATGTTCCTTGTTAACTAGGAAGAATATCCCAGTCAATTTCCTCATATCTGACCATGAACAATTAAACCTCAGATGAGAATTTTAAAGAGAAATGAGCTGTCTCTTCTCAGTTGTAACTTGTTATGAATCTTGAGTTTCTTGTTCACGGACAGTAGAGATGTTTGTCAAATACAGGTGAGCGTATACGCTCCTGTCATATTTCTTCTGGGGAAAATATCGTGTATCTCTCTGTGGACTCAAAACGCACATTTTTAACTAGAAGGGGAAATAAGCAAAAGTAAAATCTATTTTGGGCAACTTTTCATAAAAATATTTTGACCTATTGGAAGCCATAAAAACTGACTTGTTGATGGGAGTAAGTGGGGGATGCCTGCTGAGTGGAAGATTGGTGTTTTTGATGAATATTTCATTTTGGGAGTTATTGGAGTGGATCAAATAGTAGTAGTAATAAAAAAATGAAGACTGCTTTAACAATTGTTTTCAGTAACTTTGAACAAATAGAAAGATTTTCAGTAGTAGATGATCCATTACATTTAACAGATAATGAATTTCCAACCA
Source organism: Caiman crocodilus (assembly GCA_030014935.1). NCBI lineage: Eukaryota > Metazoa > Chordata > Crocodylia > Alligatoridae > Caiman > Caiman crocodilus. The sequence goes on from JAGPOW010000261.1 coordinate 21,129,608, forward strand.
AAGTGAATTTCACTTTAAATTCCATTAGTTTTAGATACTTGAGCAGTAACTTTAATGATAAAAACTTATTATGAATTCTATGTAACACTTTTTACTTATTTTAAGATAACTAGGTATAAACTTGTCATTTAAACTCATAATGCTATTTTTTTCACCAAAGACTTGATCCAAAAAGCCTTGACCTAACATCTGCTTATGTCCTGATTTAGGTGCCCAAGTTAAAAGTTGCAATCCAAAACAGCCTCAGTGACCACCTAAACCAAGAGATGTCTAATAGAGGTGTGTGAAACAGTACCGTTCCGCTTTGACTTACATTTTGATGGAACGGTGTTTCCTTTCGATTCAAAACTGCTATTCCGTTTTGTTTTGTCAAAACAGTTTTGCTGTTTCAACGCTGTTTTGATGTTTCACCCATAGGCTATAATGGGGAAGCTTGAAACAGCCTATAACTTTGTCATTTTTGGCCTGATTTGGCTGAAACTTGCAGGAATGGTAGCCCCTTCTGAGGGCATGAGGCTTGCCAAGTTTCAAGGAGATAGGTATAGGGTTTTTGGGGACGTTGCACCTCAAGGTCCTGACAAGCAAAACTTGTGACATGGGTGACACCGTGTATGTGTTCAGGCACAACAGAGTGAAGACTGCAGGCTGCTGAGGCCACGAAGCCTGCCAGCTGTCAAGGAGATTGGTATAGGGGCTTCTGGGTACTGGGCCCTGCACCTCTGGTTGCTGAGAGGCAAAATTCATGACATGGGTGCTGGTGGGACTATGTCTGTCTTGGGGCACAGGGGGGTGAAAACTGCAGGCCTCCTTGCCCTGCTGTGGCTGCAAACCCTGCTGCCAAGGAGATCGGTGCAGGGGGAGTCTGGGTTCTGGGGCCCTTTACCTCTAGCTGCTGACAGGCAAAGCTCGTGACATAGGTGGGTGACACTATGTGTGCGTTGAGGTGTGCACTCGCTCTACTGACACCAAGGCAGAAAGCAGGGCAGTTTGAACAAAACTGCCTTTTTTGCAGTATGCCCATCTGTCCCCCACAGCACTGGGATTGGAAGAGTCTGCAGGAAAGGATGCCAGTCGCTGGCCAGTTGCACAGTCAGTAATGAGAGCAGTCCACCCCACTTCTGTTTTGACTTGCATCAGTTCATTTTGAGACTGTTTCGAAGTTCTCTGTTTTGTTTTGATTTTGCTGTTGCAAGCTTGAAACGAGTCAAAAGAGCGTCGAAAAAAAACTGCTGGTGAAATTTCACACAGCCCTGATGTCTAACTGTGTAGCATGCCTCCCTGTTTATTCGGGAAGTTCCCCTGATGCTTGCTGTTCAATTTTCTGCATATGCTCAGAACTGCTCTGGACTTGAGCAGTTATGTGCCTCACTCTCTGCGTCAGCCCTACAGGGAAGACCCCCCCTGCCCACGCTCAGCTTTTCCCCGGGCTCCTTCCTGGCATGGAGAAAAGCGGCTCCTCCCCCGCCCTGTTGCCAGCGCCCAGGACTGGAAGCCGCTGCAGCACGGGGCTCTAGCCATGAGGCAGGGATGGGGCTGCTTGCTGCTTGTGGGTTGCATTTGTTTGAGGATTTTCTGTATAGGGTCCAGGGAAAGGTGGTATGTTATAATTAACTGTGTGCGATTCATAGGGATTTTCATAGATTCATAGGTTGTAAAGCTGGAAGAGACCTCAGAAAATCGTTGAGTCTAGCCCCCTGCACCAAGCAGGAAAGGTAACTGAGGTCAGGTGACCCCAGCAAGGTGCCCATCCAGTCTTCTCTTGACATTTCCAGGACAGGCGATTGTACCACTTCTGGAGGGAGCTTATTCCACAGTCTGGACACCTTAGTTTTGAAGTAGTTTTTCCTAATGTTGAGCCTGAATTGGTTTTCTGGGAGTTTGTGACCATTATTCCTAGTTTTTCCCAAGGGTGCCTTGGTGAACAGCTGTTTACCAAGCCTTTGATGTATGCCTCTGATGTAGCGTTAAGCTGCTACCAAGTCTGCCCTGAGCCTTCTCTTTTTCAGACTGAAGAGTCCCAGGTCTCTCAGTCTTTCCTCATATGGCTTGCCACATCAGTCTCTGATCAGATGAGTGGCCCTTCTCTGCACTCTCTCAAGCTTTACGACGTCCTTGTTAAAGTGTGGTGCCCAGAACTGGACACAGTACTCCAGCTGCGGTCTCACCAGTGCCAAGTAGAGCAGGAGTATCACTTCTCTGGCTTTACTGGAGATGCATCGATTGATGCATGCCAGGGTATTGTTGGTCCTGATGGCTCCAGTGTCACACTGCCAGCTCACGTTCATACTGTGGTCTATTATTACCCCCGGATTCCTTTCACTTGTAGCCATTTTGGTGCCCATAGTTGTGCCCATGGTCTGGAGGAAGTGCTGGTTGTTGAAACAGAAGTTGTTGTGTGTGAGGGTGAAGTGTATAAGTTCATTAATATCTTGAGGTCTGTACTCTGAGTTGTAATCTTGCTCTTGTAGATATGTGAGGCAGGCTGGGATTCCACCCTGATGTGGGATGTTGGTGTTAGGAGTGTAGCAATGGGGATTTTTTTGGCTGATACTGATGGCTGATTTTTAAGGAACCGTATTGGCCGATACCGATCTGATTCTGATCTGTGGCCAGGCAGTTTGGAGAGTGGTGTTGGGCTGGTAAGTCTGGTGTGGGAAGGTGGTCTGTGTTTTTAAGTTTTCGTAGAAAGCCTGTTGTGTCTTGAAAAAAGAAAATAAAATTTTCTATTTGATTTTATCCTTTTCATTCTTAGGCCCACGTGGTTAAGTAACATCAACTACCTCTTGCTAAGTAACATCAACACATGCTTCCAATCTATACCAGTGACATTTGTATAATACAAAGCACTACAGTGTGATGGATGCAATTTGTGATATATTTCAGACAATGCCATCTTATAGTTTCATAGTAACTAGGGTCAGAAGGAGCCTAGAGCAGGCCATCTAGTCTGACCCCCTGCCAATGGCAGGAACGAGTGCTGGGGTCACAGGACCCC